>JARQOD010000005.1:432295533-432362154 GCA_033576555.1 Oophaga sylvatica | reverse complement strand
CCTCTACCACCTAAATTAGCTCTCTGGTGTAACAAAATCAAAACAGCAGCCACTGAAAAAACTGGAAAAAGCAAAAGAACAAAACTCAGTGGCTGAACTAAACTGAGAAGGCAGAAGCCCCCGGAGGGGACCCAGAAGGCCCCCAAAGAAGTGCAGGACAAAATGCAAAAATATAGCAACAACACAAAAGAAGAAAAATTCTTATCTGGTAGCAGGAGATGCAGACACGACACAGCAGGCTACAAGGGAAACTGGAATGAAGGATTCAGACCAGAACAATTGATCACCGGCAACCCTGATGGGAAAATGACTCCCTTATATAAGACCAGTCAGTAACACCTGATTCCCAGTCCTCACAATCTTCACTAGTACCGCTTGTAACCACCAGAGGGAGCCTCTGCTCAGAACTCATCTCAAACCCATTCACAACAGTACCCCCCCCTTGAGGAGGGGTCACCGAACCCTCATTTGAGCAACCAGGTCGGTCAGGATGAGTTCTATGATACGCACGGATAAGTCTCCTAGCATGGATGTCCGAAGCAAACACCCAAGAATTGTCTTCCTGACCATAACCTCTCCATTTAACCAAATACTGGAGTCTTCGTCTAGAAAAACGAGAATCCAATATTTTCTCAACCACATACTCCAGATTGTCCTCAACCAAAACAGGGTCAGGAGGCACAGTAGCAGGAACCACTGGCTCAACAAACCTCTTCAACAAGGACTTGTGGAACACGTTATGGATCTTAAATGTCCCTGGAAGAAGCAAACGAAAAGAAACAGGATTAATAATCTCCATGATCTTATAAGGTCCAATGAACCTAGGCTTAAATTTAGGAGATGCTACTCTCATAGGAATATTCTTTGAGGACAACCAGACCAAGTCCCCCACTTTAAACCGAGGACCATCAGTCCTATGCCGGTTAGCAAACCGCTGGGCCTTCTCCTGAGAGAGGGACAACCTCTCCACTACCTGGTCCCAAATCTGTTGCATACGCTCAACAACAGAGTCAACACCTGGACAGACAGAAGCTTCCGTCTGTCCTGAAGAAAATCGAGGGTGAAAACCAGAATTACAGAAAAACGGAGACATCAAAGTGGCAGAGCTAGCCCTATTATTAAGAGCAAACTCAGCCAAAGGCAAAAAAGAGACCCAGTCATCCTGATCAGCAGACACAAAGCATCTTAGATAAGTCTCTAATGTCTGGTTTGTTCTCTCAGTTTGACCATTGGTCTGAGGATGAAATGCCGAGGAGAAAGACAATTGAACACCCAGTTTAGAACAAAAAGTCCTCCAAAATCTGGAAACAAACTGGACTCCTCTGTCAGACACAATGTTCTCAGGAATGCCGTGTAAACGAACCACGTGCTGAAGAAACAACGGCACCAATTCAGAGGAGGAAGGCAACTTAGGTAATGGCACAAGATGTATCATTTTGGAAAACCTATCACAAATTACCCAGATGGTGGTCATTCTCTGAGAAACAGGAAGATCGGAAATGAAATCCATAGAGATATGGGTCCATGGTCTCTTGGGCACAGGCAATGGCATCAACAAACCACTAGAGCGAGAGCAAGGCTTGGAGCGAGAGCAAGTCCCGCAGGACTGCACAAATTCCCTGACATCGCGAGACAAGGTAGGCCACCAAAAGGACCGACTAACCAAGTCTCTGGTACCAAAAATTCCGGGATGCCCAGCCAATGCGGAACAATGAATCTCAGACATCACACTCTTTTTCCATTGGTCCGGGACAAACAATTTTCCAACAGGGCAGCGCTCGGGCCTATCCTCCTGACACCCCTCCAGAGCAAGTCTCAAATTGGGCGAGATGGCGGAAAGAACTACACCCTCTTTCAAAATAACAGAAGGATCAGATAACTCAGGAGAGTCCGCAAGGAAACTCCTCGAGAGGGCATCCGCCTTAACATTCTTAGTGCCAGGAAGAAAGGAAACCACAAAATTAAAACGTGTGAAAAACAAAGCCCACCTGGCCTGTCTAGGATTGAGTCGCTTGGCTGATTCCAGATAGACCAGATTCTTATGGTCCGTAAGGACCACCACCTGATGTTTGGCTCCCTCCAGCCAATGTCTCCACTCTTCAAAAGCCCACTTCATGGCCAATAACTCCAATTACCCACGTCATAATTACGTTCAGTAGAGAAAATTTTCGAAGAAAAAGGCACAAGGGTTACTTTTAGAGGTCTCTGGATCTTTTTGGGACAAAACGGCACCTGCCCCAATTTCAGAGGCATCAACCTCCACCTGAAATGGCAGAGAAACATCAGGCTGCCGTAGAACAGGAGCAGAAGTGAATCTCTGCTTAAGTTCCTGAAATGCAGAGACTGCCTCAGGAGGCCAATTCACCACATCAGAACCCTTTCTGGTCAAATCAGTTAATGGTTTAACAATAACCGAGAAATTGCCAATAAATTTACGATAAAAATTGGCAAAACCCAAAAATCTCTGAAGAGCCTTTAATGAAGTAGGTTGGACCCAATCACAGATGGCCTGAACCTTGACCGGGTCCATTTCAATAACAGATGGGGACAAAATGAATCCCAGAAATGAGATCTTCTGTACGCCAAAAAGACACTTTGATCCCTTCACATACAGAGCATTATCCCTCAAAATCTGGAACACAGTCCGAACATGTTTCACATGAGAGTCCCAGTCATTAGAAAAAATCAAGATATCATCCAAATAAACAATCAGAAATTTGTCCACAAAATCCCTGAAAATGTCATTCATGAAGGACTGGAAGACGGAAGGAGCATTAGTGAGCCCAAAGGGCATCACTAGGTACTCAAAATGCCCTTCAGGGGTATTGAATGCCGTCTTCCATTCATCCCCGTGCTTAATGCGAATAAGGTTATACGCCCCCCTGAGGTCAAGCTTGGTAAACCAAGTAGCGTTTTTCACCCTGGAAAACAGGTCAGAAATCAAGGGTAACGGGTATTGATATTTCACAGTAATATTGTTCAAGAGACGATAATCAATACACGGCCTTAATGAACCATCTTTTTTGGCCACAAAGAAAAAACCGGCAACTAAGGGTGAAGAGGATGGTCTGATATGACCCTTCTCCAATGATTCCTTGATATAAGACCGCATAGCGTCATGTTCAGGTACAGACAAGTTAAAAAGGCGACCTTTAGGGAATTTACTACCCGGCACTAATTCAATAGCGCAGTCATAGCTCCTATGGGGAGGTAAGGATGCAGATTTACTTTCGCTAAACACATCAGAAAAATCAAACAAAAAGTCAGGAACATCCTGAGCTTGGGGGGAGGCAGAAAAAACAGGAGTGTTGGTATTAACACATTGGCAGCCCCAACTGGTTACAGACACAGATTTCCAATCCAAAACAGGATTATGAGACTGTAACCAAGGGAAACCCAGCACGATAATGTCATGCAGATTATATAGAACCAAACATTTGCAGCACTCCTGGTGATCAGGTTCAACCCTCATTATCACCTGAGTAGAAAACTGGGGTTTATTCTCAGCCAAAGGGGTAGAATCGATCCCCAGTAGGGGAATAGACTTCTGTAGGGGTATCAAGGGAAACCCACAACGTTTAGCAAAATCATAATCCATCAGGTTAATAGCTGCTCCAGAATCAACGAAAGCCTGAGCAGAAAATGAGGACAGAGAGCATATCAGAGTGACAGTTAATAAAAACTTAGTCTGAACACTACCCAAGACAACTGAGCGTGCAAAACGTCTTCCCCGCTTAGGGCAGACTGAAATAGCATGAGAGGCATCACCACAGTAGAAACATAACCTATTGCGCTTTCGAAACTCATGACGCTGTGCCCCAGACACCACTCCATCACACTGCATGGGCTCAGAAGCTGGCTCACAAGGCAACACCACTCCACGCATACTTCTCCGCTCACGCAAACGTCTGTCAATTTGAATCGCTAATGACATAGAATCATTGAGACCAGAGGGGACAGGGAATCCCACCATAACATCCTTTACATTATCCGACAGACCCTTCCGGAAAAGGGCCGCCAAAGCGTCGTCATTCCATTTGGTCAGGACTGCCCACCTACGGAATCTCTGACAGTATAACTCAGCGTCATCAAGCCCCTGATTTAATGCCAACAAGGCTTTTTCAGCTTGATCAGTGACATTAGGCTCATCGTACAATAACCCCAAAGCCTGAAAAAACGCATCAACATCACTCAAAACAGGATCCCCAGGTATCAGGGAAAAAGCCCAATCCTGAGGATCGCCGCGCAGGAGAGAGATGATAATTTGAACCTGCTGCGCTGCGTTTCCTGAGGACTTAGATTTTAAGGCAAAAAACAATTTACAATTATTTTTGAAATTCTGAAACTTAGCTCGATCCCCTAAAAACAAATCTGGCATGGGGATCCTAGGTTCCACAACAGGCAACCCAGCAAGATAGATAGCAATACTCCGAACCTCAGTGGCAAGCTGATCCACACGGCCAGACAACTGTGCAAACTCCATTGGGAGAAAAGATCCTCCCCAGCACCCAGAGATACAGAGGGAAAAAAAAAAAAAAAAAAATGCAACAAACAGAAAAATATCTCTGACAACTCTGACAACCTTTTTTCTATCACAATATTTTTTCCCTTCTGTGAGTACCATACAATTTTCAATTTTTAGGCCGGTGATACTGTTATGTTTCGGTAGCTGAGGAGTGCAGGTAAAAAAGGCAATACACCAGAGCAGTTGGAATCTATGGGATTGCAGTACCCTGACTAACCACCACAACTAGAGGCAGCCGTGGAGCGTTCCTACGTTGGTCCTAGACGCCTCGTCACAGCCTGAGAAACTAACTACACCTAAAGATAGAAATAGGAAAGCTATCTGCCCCGGAGCAGAACCCCAAAGATAATAGAAAGCCCCCAAACATGTAAAGGCGGTTAGACAAGAGGAAATACTAACACAGAAAGAAAATAGAATGAGCAAACGCTGGGGCCCAAACTATCTAAATAGAAAAGGACAGGAAGGGTACTTACTGCAATCCCAGAAAACCCTGAAAAACACCAACTCTACTAATTTCAAAATCACCTGAGATCACACGACCTCTACCACCTAAATTAGCTCTCTGGTGTAACAAAATCAAAACAGCAGCCACTGAAAAAACTGGAAAAAGCAAAAGAACAAAACTCAGTGGCTGAACTAAACTGAGAAGGCAGAAGCCCCCGGAGGGGACCCAGAAGGCCCCCAAAGAAGTGCAGGACAAAATGCAAAAATATAGCAACAACACAAAAGAAGAAAAATTCTTATCTGGTAGCAGGAGATGCAGACACGACACAGCAGGCTACAAGGGAAACTGGAATGAAGGATTCAGACCAGAACAATTGATCACCGGCAACCCTGATGGGAAAATGACTCCCTTATATAAGACCAGTCAGTAACATCTGATTCCCAGTCCTCACAATCTTCACTAGTACCGCTTGTAACCACCAGAGGGAGCCTCTGCTCAGAACTCATCTCAAACCCATTCACAACATTGCTTCCTGCTTTGTCCTTCAACTTTCAGATAAGTTATTTGCTGTTTATTTCTGTGGCTTTAGTTTTGTCTATCTCAGTTTTCTGTCCTTTTGGATTATACAGCCAGGTTCCCCTGTGGGGGCCTGTGCTGGATACTGTGTCTCATTTACCACTGTTTAAGCATTTTCAGTTCCCTGTTATTTCTGCATTCGCTGAATTGCTACCAGTTCACACCAGAGACAGTTTATGTATTTTCAGTTCTCTGTTTTTTCAGTGTCTGCTGTTTTGCTACCTGTTATGATTTGGTAGCTGAGAAGAGCAAGCAAAAAAGGAAATACACCAGAGAGGTTGGAATCTATGGGATTGCAGTACCCTGACTAACCACAACAACTAAAGGCAGCCGTGGAGCGTACCTACATTGGTCCTAGACGCCTCGTCACAGCCTGAGAAGCTAACTACACCTAAAGATAGAAAGAGGAAAACTATCTGCCCCGGAGCAGATCCCCAAAGAACATAGAAAGCCCCCAAACATGTAATGGCGGTTAGACAAGAGGAAATACAGACACAGACAGAAAATAGTATGAGCAAACGTTGGGGCCCAAACTTCCTAAATAGAAAAGGATAGGAAGGACACTTACTGCAATCCCAAAAAACCCTGAAAAGTACCAACTCTACTAATTACAAAAACACCTGAGATCACACGACCTCTACCACCTAAATTAGTTCTCTGGTGTAACAAAAACTAAACAGCAGCCACTGAAAAAACTGGAAAAGGCAAATGAACAAACAACAGTGGCTGAACTAAACTGAGAGGAGCACAAGCCCCCGGAGGGGACCCGGCAGACCCCCACAGAAGTGCAGGACAAAATGCAAAAAGCAAGCACAAAAAACTAAAAGAAGAAAATGTCTTATCTGTTAGCAGAAGATGCAGGCACGAAACAGCAAGCTACAAAGTGAACAGGAATCAAAGATGAGACCAGAACAATTGATCACCGGCAACCCTGATGGGAGGGAACCTCCCTTATATAAGACCAGTGAGTAACACCTGATCGCCAATCTTCACAATCTTCTGCTCAGAATTCATTTCTAGCACATTCACAACACTACCAGTGCACACCAGAGTCTGATCTAGTGGGGGCGAGATCGTGTGGTCTTAGTATTTTTATAAATCAGAAGTGTTGGAGTTTTTCCTAGTGTTTTTTCCAGATTGCAGACAGTATTCCTTCCTGTCCTTTTCTATCTAGACAGTTTGGGCCCCAGCATTTGCTTGTGCTATTTTCTGCCTGCATCTGTATTTCATCTTGTCTCACCGCCAATATATGCTGGGGGCTACCTATTCCATTGGCGGTCTACTCCGGGGCAGATAGCTTTCCCCTTTCTCTCTTTAGGCTTAGTTATCTCTCCGGCTGTGACGAGGCGTCTAGGGCACCGTAGGCACGTCCCACGGCTACTTCTAGTTGTGCTGCCAGTTTAGGGGTCTGCAATCCGCTAGTTACCAACCTCTCTGGGTGCCAGGTTGTTAAGCATATTTTTGCTGCCGTCCTCCTCGGCTACCAAATCATAACAGCTACCTCAGGCTCTTAAGATCCACAATGTCTTCCATAGGTTTTCGCTCAAGAAGTACTGTATGTGGAATGTGTTGAGCTCTCACCCCTACCGCCACCCCCAATAATGGTTGATGGAAATATCGAGTTTCAGATTTCGAGGATTGTAGATTCTCGCCTCCTTCATTGTTCCCTGCAATACTTGGTGCACTGGAAGGGTTACGGTCAAGAGGAAAGAATATGGGTCTCGACATCAGAGATGAATGCCCCAGGCTGGTTCGCTCATTTCACACTTCTTATCCTGAGAAACCTGGTTCTGAGTGTCCAGAGGCCACTCGTAGAAGGGGGGTACTGTCAAGGGTTTGTCACAGGCTGCAGACAGTCGCACTGCATCCAGCTGCAGACGGTCTCTGCATTTAGCCTTGCAGATGCCTTCTTAACCCTTCTGACTCTTTGACCCAGTGGCAACCTTTCTCTGACTCTAATTGACACATCTGGACCTGGGTGTTCATAGACTCCCAGCTTGCTGCTGGGAGTTGATGGTGATATTTCCATTTCCCCCTGTGGTGGCTTGGAGCTATAACAGTCAGCTCTCTTCCGCTTTCGTGTTGCTGGAAGATGTCTGTGTTACATCTCTGAGTCTATTCAAGATAAGTGTTCCTCTTGTTCGTTTATCCCAGCTGTCTTTAGTGGTAGTGGGGATCGACTAATTCAGGCAGGTGATTTTAACTCTGCCTAGGGGTCTCCATTCCCCCCCTTCCCTAGTGTTGGGCTCCCTTCCCCTATCCCTTCGTGTTGCACTTAGTCCGTGACAATAATGACGTACAGTGGGGTAGTTATAGCTCATTAAGGCAGACAATGTGGCAAGTGTAGCTCATAAGGGCAGACTGGGTGAAGGCCATATACCTTAGAAGACTTATTTACGTATTTACGTCACAGTATGAAAGATAATTTTATGCAGAGGGCATTTAAATAACACTTGCAACAATTTTAGTAGAAGTGGTTGTCAGAGCTCGTTACCTGAACCATCGGAGGCGGAGGGGGGGATCCTGTTACCTTAGTCTCAGACCCATTCCTTTGCTTGGGGGCTGGGGATTCATTGTGGGAGTGGGCACCTTTGGATTCATCTGACTAGGGCACCAAAATATCTTTTCCGGCCCTGACCACAGCTTATTTACAGCTTTCTGCCTATGTATAGTGTACCCAGAATTCTGCCAAATCAGAGGTGCGGGTGGAGCTATATAGAGCTTAGCATTTAGAGAACTGGTAGATCAGCAGCTAATAAAACAGTAATTTTATCAAAATTATAGCATTCGGAAAAGGGCCTCTGCCCTACATCATGCTGCTCTCGTATTACAAAGCAAACACATGGTAACAGATTCCCTATAATAGGATTTTGTGTATTTATTTGTCCATATCATATTCTAAGAATTAAAATTAATTTTAATTTAAAATAAATTTACAATTTATATTTCCTTTAGTTTTTTTAGCGTAAAGACTATAAACAAGAATTTATTTATTGAAATGTCTAAGAAAGTATTGCCTGAAGGTTAAACCCCAACCCCCATGCAGTGATTTGGATCAAGAAAACCATGCAATAGAATTTAATTACTAGAACTTGCACTTAATGATTCCCAGTAATAGAATTTAAGATACTAAAACACAACCAGAGCAGTTAAGTAACTAATCATGTCAAGGAGATGAAATGAATCACAACCTTTTAAACAACATAACGCTACAAACAAAGGAGAACAGTCGAATAAAATTCACAGTTTGATACAGTGTAACAAAATATTTTGTGCCATAAGTAGGAGACTCTGGCTTTATTACTTTATGCTGCACCACATTTGAGTCAGCCATTGTGCAATCTGAGGCTGTTTGACTTTATTTTACAAATTCACTTGATGCACTAACATTTGGACAGCCAGCCACTTATAAGAGGGGTTTAGATTTGTGCACATGATTCCATCTGGATTTTCCAGATAAAACATCTGCTAAATACTACAGTAGCAGGAGTGTGGATTCGATTTTAATAAATCACATCCATGCACTATAGCAAAAAATATGCAGCGTGAGTTGACCATTGTTGCAGATTTAAAATATGTAAATTGTGAATTTATGCTGTGAATGTCACCTCAGATTGAACTATTTGCATTTTAGATAAGTCATATGTGAACACTGCTAAAGAGTGTTTCAGGGAACATATTTTTGAAAAGCCTTATTACTTCCTGTTATTGTCCTTTAAACAAAGGATATGGCCAGCTGGCTACTCAGTCACTCAATGACTCAGGAGACCACCGTGCCCAGTGATTGTCTGAGATGGTATATACACCTTTTTTGGTATTGCGAATGGACTAGGAGACACAGAAAGGGCCAGGTGTGTGCACGGACAGGATCTGCATGTGAATAGGCAGGTTGTGATCATTTCTTTTACTATTTTCAAGCAATTTAAGGTATATTTATTTTAAAACCCCATGTTTTACAACAGTAATATTGTAGTGCCAAAAGAAGTGTTTCTTTCCTGTGCTTGTATGTTGTTTTTCATTCTGCTTAGTTGACATTTATTGCAATTTAGCACGATATATCTTAAAAGGAACCTGTCCGTCCATTCATGTTGCCCAAACAAAAGGAAGCATAAATGAGAGCCTGACTGCATGATTACAGGCAGGCATGTTTTTCCCTGAAAAGCTCTTACGCTTCCGAGAAAGCATAGTTTGAAAATCCAAATATGGACCATAAGGAAAAACAAGGATAGGCCAGCGCCACCTATGGCTGGCATTTACCTGCGCTGCTCTAGTTGATTGACCGGTTTCTCACATGTGTTGTGTTGTCTCTGCTTATCATCTTGTCCGAATCTTCAAACTATATTTTAGAGTTATTTATTACTTACATTATTCCCATGTCTATGCTTACACTAAGGGCTCGTGCAGACAACTGTAGTTTCAGTCCGAGTGCGATCCATCAAAACACTGGATTGCATTCTGGCTGTTGTTAATCTATGGGTAGGTGCACAAGTCTGATTTTTTTCCCTTGAACTTAGTGGTCCAAAGAAAAAAAATTGCAGCATGCATGATTTGCCTCCAAAAATCAGATGGCACTCATCCATTTATGTCTACGGGTCTGTGGAAAACATCAGACATCAGTTGGATGACATCCGAGTGAAGTCCAATTTTTCCAGACAGACTGAATGGAGGAGATGGAGAAACTTTTTTTTTTTTAATTCTCCACATATGAGAAAAAAAGATCTCACTCTTATCAAACTCTGATAAAACTCTGATCAGGATGTGATTAGCACAATCGGGTAGTTTTTCTTTTACGGAGAACATACAGTCATCTGCACCTGCCCTTAATAACACAATTTTTTGTCAGCAATTCTCAGATTGAAAAAAACAATAACATTTGTGGAACTTGTCTGTGAATTTCTGTAGCGCAACTACCGTATATACTCGTGTATAAGCCGAGATTTTCAGCCCATTTTTTAGGGCTGAAAGTCCCCCTCTCGGCTTATACGCGAGTTATATACGGGGTCGGCGGGGGAGGAGGATCGGGGGTGTCGGATCATACTCACCCCCTGCCGGCGCGTCTCTGCAGTCCCCCTGCTTCTCCCACGATCTCCGGCTCCTTCCTGCAGCAGTCACATGGTACCGCTCATTAAAGTCATGAATATGCACATATTCATGACTTTAATGAGCGGTACCACGTGACCGCTGTAGGACGGAAGCGCTGCGGAGACCGCCGGGAGAAGAGGAGAGGCTGCAGAGATGCGCCGGCGGAGGGATGAGTATAGCGATATTTACCTGTCCCCGGTCCACCGCTGCGCGCTGCTCCGACCTCCTCGTCCGACTCCTCTGTGTTGTGAATGTTTTAGAAATGAATTCTGAGCAGAAGCTCCCTCTGGTGATTACAAACAGTACTGAACCATTCAATGAGGAATGGCAATCAGGAATCACAGACTGGCTGGATATAAGGGAGGTTCCCTCCCATCATGGTTGCCGGTGATCAATTGTTCTTGTCTCAACGTTGTTTCCTGGTTCACTTGGAAGCTTGCTGAGTATTGCCTCTTCTTCTGCTCTCAGATAAGATATTTTCTGTTTTTTGTTTATGTGCTTACCATTTGCATATTTCTCTGCATTTCTGTGAGGTTAGCCTGGTTCCTCCCCCCGGGGGGCTTGGGCTCCTCTCAGTTACTCTGGAGCCACTGTTATTTGTTCATTTGCCTTTTCCAGTTTTTTCAGTGGCTGCGGCTTAGTTTTGTTACACCAGAGAACTAATTTAGGTGGTGGAGGTCGTGTGATCTCAGGTGATTTTGCAATTAGTAGCATTGGCATTTTTTAGGGTTTTTGTGGATTGCAGTGAGTATCCTTCCTATTCTTTTCTGTCTAGGCAGATTGGGCCCCAACGTTTGCTCATACTATTTTCTGTCTGTGTCTGTATTTCCTCTTGTCTAACCGCCATTACATGTTTGGGGGCTTCCTATGTTCTTTGGGGATCTGCTCCGGGGCAGATAGCTTTCCTCTTTCTATCTTTAGGTGTAGTTAACCTCTCAGGCTGTGACGAGGCGTCTAGGACCAACGTAGGAATGCTCCACAGCTACCTTTAGCTGTGGTGGTTAGTAAGGGTACTGCAATCCAGTAGATTCCAACCTCTCTGGTGTATTGCCGTTTTTGCCTGCTCTCCTCAGCTACCAAATCATAACAATATCACCGGCCAAACTGAAAATTGTGTGGTACTCACAGAAGGGAAAAATAGTAAAAAGGAAAAAAAAAAAGGGGGAGTTGTCAGAATTTTTTTTTCTCTGTTTGTTGCATTTTTCCCTCTTTTTCTCTGGGTGCTGAGGAGGAATTTTTTTTTTCTCTCAATGGAGTTTGCACAGTTGTCTGGCCGTGTGGATCAGCTTGCCACTGAAGTTCGGAGTATTGCTACCTATCTTGCAGGGTTGCCGGTTGTGGAACCCAGGATCCCCATGCCAGATTTGTTTTTGGGGGATCGAGCTAAATTTCTGAATTTCAAAAATAACTGTAAGTTGTTTTTTGCCTTAAAACCTAAGTCCTCAGGGAACGCAGCACAGCAGGTTCAAATTGTCATCTCTCTCCTGCGCGGCGATCCTCAGGATTGGGCTTTTTCCCTGAGACCTGGGGATCCTGTTTTGAGTAATGTTGATGCATTTTTTCTGGCTCTGGGGTTATTGTACGATGAACCTAATGTCACTGATCAAGCTGAAAAAACCTTGTTGGCATTAAATCAGGGGCTTGAGGACGCTGAGTTGTACTGTCAGAAATTCCAAAAGTGGGCAGTTCTGACCAAATGGAATGATGATGCTTTGGCAGCCCTTTTTCGGAAGGGTCTGTCAGAGAATGTAAAAGATGTTATGGTGGGTTTCCCTGCTCCCTCTGGTCTCAATGATTCTATGTCATTAGCGATTCAAATTGACAGACGTTTGCGTGAGCGTAGAGGTATGCGTGGAATAGTGTTGCCTTGCGAACCAGCTTCTGAACCCATGCAGTGTGATAGAGTGGCTTCTGGGGCACAGCGTCATGAGTTTCGAAAACGCAATGGGTTATGTTTATACTGTGGTGATGCCTCTCATGCTATTTCAGTCTGCCCTAAGCGGAGAAGACGTTTTGCATGCTCAGTTGTCTTGGGTAGTGTTCAGACTAAATTTCTGTTGACTGTTACCCTGATTTGCTCCCTGTCCATATTTTCTGCTCAGGCTTTTGTTGATTCAGGAGCAGCTATTAACCTGATGGATTTTGATTTTGCTAAACGTTGTGGGTTTCCCTTGATACCCCTACGGAAGTCTATTCCCTTACTGGGGATTGATTCTACCCCTTTGGCTGAGAATAAACCCCAGTTCTCTACTCAGGTGATAATGAGGGTTGAACCTGATCATCAGGAGAGTTGCAAATTTTTGGTGCTGTATAATCTGCATGACATTATTGTACTAGGTTTCCCTTGGTTGCAGTCTCATAATCCTGTTTTGGATTGGAAATCTGTGTCTGTAACCAGTTGGGGCTGCCAATGTGTTAATGCCAACACTCCTGTTTTTTCTGCCTCTCCCCAGGCTCAGGATGTTCCTGACTTTTTGACTGATTTTTCTGATGTGTTTAGCGAAAGTAAATCTGCATCCTTGCCCCCCCATAGGAGCTATGACTGCGCTATTGAATTAGTGCCTGGTAGAAAATTCCCTAAAGGTCGCCTTTTTAACTTGTCTGTACCTGAACATGATGCTATGCGGTCTTATATCAAGGAGTCATTGGAGAAGGGTCATATCAGACCATCCTCTTCACCCTTGGGTGCCGGTTTTTTCTTTGTGACCAAAAAGGATGGTTCATTAAGGCCGTGTATTGATTATCGTCTCTTGAACAAAATCACTGTGAAATATCAATATCCGTTACCCTTGATTTCTGACCTGTTTTCCAGGGTGAAAAGTGCTACTTGGTTTACCAAGCTTGACCTCAGGGGGGCGTATAACCTTATTCGCATTAAGCACGGGGATGAATGGAAGACGGCATTTAATACCCCAGAGGGGCATTTTGAGTACCTAGTGATGCCATTTGGGCTCACTAATGCTCCTTCCGTCTTCCAGTCCTTCATGAATGACATTTTCAGGGATTTTGTGGATAAATTTCTGATTGTTTATTTGGATGATATCTTGATTTTTTCCAATGACTGGGACTCTCATGTGAAACATGTTCGGACTGTGTTCCAGATTTTGAGAGAGAATGCTCTGTATGTGAAGGGATCAAAGTGTCTTTTTGGCGTACAGAGGATCTCATTTCTGGGATTCATTTTGTCTCCATCTGTTATTGAAATGGACCCGGTCAAGGTTCAGGCCATCTGTGATTTGGTCCAACCTACTTCATTAAAGGCTCTTCAGAGATTCTTGGGTTTTGCCAATTTTTATCGAAAATGTATTGGTAATTTCTCTGTTATTGTTAAACCATTGACTGATTTGACCAAAAAGGGTTCTGATGTGGTGAATTGACCTTCTGAGTCAGTCTCTGCGTTTCAGGAACTTAAGCAGAGATTCACTTCTGCTCCTGTTCTACAGCAGCCTGATGTTTCTCTGCCATTTCAGGTGGAGGTTGATGCCTCTGAAATTGGGGCAGGTGCCGTTTTGTCCAAAGAGATCCTGAGACCTCTAAAAGTAACCCTTGTGCCTTTTTCTCTCAAAAATGTTCTCCAACTGAACGTAATTATGACGTGGGTAATCGGGAGTTATTGGCCATGAAGTGGGCTTTTGAAGAGTGGAGACATTGGCTGGAGGGAGCCAAACATCAGGTGGTGGTCCTCATGGACCATAAGAATCTGGTTTATCTGGAATCAGCCAAGCGACTTAATCCTAGACAGGCCAGGTGGGCCTTGTTTTTCACACGTTTTAATTTTGTATTTTCCTTTCTTCCTGGCACTAAGAATGTTAAGGCGGATGCCCTCTCGAGGAGTTTCCTTGCGGACTCCCCTGAGTTATCTGATCCTGCTGTTATTTTGAAAGAGGGTGTAGTTCTTTCCGCCATCTTGCCCAATTTGAGACTGGCTCTGGAAGGGTGTGAGTAGGATAAACCCGAGCGCTGCCCTATTGGGAAATTGTTTGTCCCAGACCGGTGGAAAAAGAGTGTGATGTCTGAGATTCATTGTTCCGCGTTGGCCGCTCATCCCGGAATTTTTGGTACCAGAGACTTGGTGAGTCGGTCCTTTTAGTGGCCTACTTTGTCTCGTGACGTCAGGGAATTTGTGTGTAAGGTTCTTTGTACATGTTCTTGAAACTCAGTTTTTCCGTCAGCCATTTTGCTTTCTGTCTTGCTGCAGCTATTTTGCCCTCAGTCAATATGGAGTTTTCAGCTTTCATGTTCCCGCCCTGATTCTCTCCCTCTTGCTTCTTAAGCAGCCACAGCTGAGCAATCAGTGCTTCTGAATCTAGCCTGCAGTGAACCTGTGACCTGACTCCTGGAAGCCTTGGATTTTGTACTCCAGCTATTCTACTGAGGAACTCTGGAACTTTTGTGTGGACTCTGGAACCCTGCTCTTTGAAAGACTCACGTTTGCATGGACTTACGGTAACAGAGAAGAAGATCCTGAACCTGTTGTGAAGAGTGATTGCTGAGCTTAAGTTATTCTGGCCTGCTGTGTATCCTGCTTCTGTATCTGCAAACTGTGTGACTATTTTTGCCAACTTGTATGAAGTAATACAAGACCTTCTATATCAAACCTGTGTCTCATGTATTTTCATCGCACCCAAGCACAAGACGCTATATGAACTGTACTACATACATTACAAGATTCAGAAGCCAAACGTTAGTGTCTGCTGGGTCTGGGAAGGCTGTGTCTGCTGTAACTGTGGATATCAGACGTCCGGTTGTACTTTCTGTGATGACAGTGGTTGTGACTTCTCACAACCATTCCAGGTGAGCAATTCCCTTAAGTTTTTTTTCTGCAGTGTTACCACAGGTAAACACTATTGTTTTTTTTTTTTCCTTTCTCTTTTGTGTCTGCTGTAACTGTGGATATCAGATGTCCGGTTGAACTTCTGTGATGATAGTGGTTGTGACTTCTCACAACCATTCCAGGTGAGCAGTTCCCTTAATTTTTTTTTCTCTCTGCAGTGTTACCACAGGTAAACACTATTGTTTTGTTTTTTTCTCCTCTCCTTCCAGTACTCCTGTCTTAAAAGATCTGGAAAATGGAGGCCCGCATAAAGGAACTTTGCGGAGTGACTGATAACATCCTTGCAGATTTGCAGACTATAAAAACCCGTTTTACAAACCTACAGGACCTCACTAATCACAATTTGCAAGTGTTTGGACAGACTGCCCAGGATTTGCGAGCCAGGATTGAGGTTCTAGAGGAGCGAGTCCAGGCTCCTGCCGTAGCCCCGAGTTCTGGGATTCCCAAGTTGCCCCCTTTTCGTTTTGGCGGTGAACGTGAAAAATTCAGGGGATTTATTAACCAATGCAATCTGTTTTTTTCTGCACATGCTTCACAATTTCCCACTGAACGATCTAAAGTGCTTACTATAATTATGTTACTTACCAACAAGGCTTTGATGTGGGCAAACCCTCTGATTGAGACTGAGGATGAATGTTTGGATCATCTTGATGCTTTCATTTCAGCCATGGGGCAGGTGTTTGATGACCCCAATCGAGGTGCAACAGCTGAAGCAGCCATGTTAACTTTGCGCCAAGGTAAGCACTCGGTAGCCGAATATGCCTTGGATTTCAGGAGATGGGCCCTTGATACCACCTGGGACAGTTCCGCCAAAAAATCTATTTTTCGAAAGGGATTGTCTCCACTAATTAAGGATGAACTTGCTCGTGCCGACCCTCCCACTGCGTTAGGTGACTTTATTAACTACTGCATCCGTATTGATGCTCGTCTGACTGAACGCAGGCAAGAGAGATGGTTCGAAAGCAATCGCACTAACCTTTTCCTACCTTCCTCCCCAGCTAAGGAACCTTTGAGTAGGATCACACGGGAACCTGAACCTGAACCCATGCAGGTAGACTCTTTACAAAGACGGGTTAGTGATGCACGCAAAGAACATCGTTTTAAGGAAAATCTATGTTTCTATTGTGGTAAGTCAGGGCACTTCATTATAAACTGCCCCAGCCGTTCTCGTAAGACTACTGCAGCACTCATTCACTGTGAGTGTTGCGAGAGGAGATCTGTCAGGTCCGAGCCTCAGGCTCCAGAGAGATCTGCAGCAACAGATCTTGATTTCTCGGACTTAAACTCCGTTACTTCTGAGGACGATGACTGTGTAAATGCTGCAATTTTTCAAGTTTCCTCGGCGGTGTCCCAGCTGAGTTGTAAGAAAAACAATTCTCATTGCTTTCTTTCCATCAAACTCTGGGTTGACTCAGCCTGGGTGTCTAGCTCTGCTATGATCGACTCAGGGGCAAGTGGAAATTTTATGGATGTCTCCTTTGCTCTGAAACAGGGGATACGTTCAGTGAAGAAGGCTACTCCAGTACAGATGGAAACTGTGGATGGCTCCCTGCTGACCTCTGGACCAGTGGATCAGGAAACAGAGCCTTTGAGGGTCCTTATGGGTAAAGATCATCAAGAGAAACTGTCCTTTATGCTTATCTCTTCTCCCCACTTTCCCATTATTCTAGGGCTACCATGGCTGCAGGCTCAGAACCCAACCATTAACTGGGAGACCAAGGAATTACACTTTCCAGAGAAACAGATGACTCCAGAAGTTTCAGCGTGCTCTGTTCCTAAAGGAACCATGTCAGTCCCTGAACTACCAGCTGTATACCAGGACTATGTGGATTTATGTGACAAGAAGAACGCTGACCAGCTTCCCCCTCACCGTCCATATGATTGTCCAATTGAATTATTGCCTGGAGCAGAGATACCTTTTGGTAAGATCTACCCCCTGGCGGGGCCTGAGCTAAAGGCTTTAAAGGATTACATAGACGAAAATCTAGCCAAGGGCTTCATACGCCCCTCTTCATCTCCTGCAGGTGCACCCTTCTTCTTTGTAAAGAAGAAAGATGGATCTCTGAGACCCTGCGTAGACTATAGGGAACTCAATAAGGTTACTATTAGAAACCGTTATCCATTGCCTTTAATCCCTGAGTTATTGGAGAGAGTGCGGCATGCCAAAATTTTCTCTAAATTGGATCTCCGTGGGGCCTATAACTTGGTCCGTATTAGACCTGGGGATGAGTGGAAGACTGCATTCAGGTCACGCTATGGACACTTTGAATATCTAGTTATGCCTTTTGGTCTGAGTACCGCCCCAGCCACTTTCCAACACTTGGTGAATGACATCTTCAGGGATCTCTTAGATACATTTGTGGTGATTTATTTGGATGATATTCTAATTTTTTCTAACTCAACAGAGGAACATCATGGACATGTGAGAATGGTCTTGGAACGTCTAAGACAAAACCATCTTTACATCAAACTTGAAAAGTGTGAATTCCATAGGACCGAAATTCAATTTCTGGGGTATGTACTGTCTACACAAGGAATTAGTATGGATGGAAGCAAGACCCAAGCCATCAAGGATTGGCCAAGTCCTAGAAATGTGAAGGAGGTGCAGCGCTTCATCGGGTTTGCCAACTTCTATAGACGTTTCATTAGGAATTTCTCTGAGGTAGTGTCACCTATCACCCAACTTACCCGAAAGAGTCTAGGTTCTCCTGGACTCCCCAAGCCCAGGAAGCATTTTCCCGTCTGAAAGATAAATTTACCACCGCACCTATTTTGGTACATCCCAACCCCGAACTTGCCTTCATAATAGAGGTGGATGCTTCAGACTGTGCCGTTGGAGCTATACTCTCTCAGAGAACAGGTGAGAAGAATGTCTTGCATCCCTGTGCCTTCTTTTCCCAGCAGTTGTCTTCGGCTGAGAGGAACTACGATGTGGGCAATAGAGAGTTGTTGGCCATTATTGCCGCCTTCAAAGAATGGAGACACCTTCTTCAGGGAGCTGCACAGCAAATAGTCGTCCTGACAGACCATCGTAACCTTGAATTTATCAGGTCGGCTAAGTGCCTGACTCCTCGCCAGGCTCGCTGGAATCTTTTCCTAAACCAATTTAATTTTGTAATTTCTTATAGGCCAGGATCGCGCAATGGAAAGGCTGATGCACTCTCTAGGATTCATTCAGCAGAGACCCGTCCACTTACTCCTCCTAAGACTATTCTTCCTGACTCTAGATTCCTGGGAGTGATTCATAATCAAGACCTACTTAAGGACATCAAGGAAGCATACCATGCGGATTCCTTGTTGGCACAACCCCCAAGGGACGTAAGTCTTGTCTTTAAGAATGGTGTGTGGATTCTGGGACAACGTCTATATATTCCTGAAACAGTCAGATTGAGAGTATTGCAACTCATTCACGATTCCAAGATAGCTGGGCATAGGGGAATTCTAAAGACACAGGAATTTCTTTCTCGTTTCTTTTGGTGGCCCACTTGCAGGAAGGATGTTTTAAACTATGTCACTTCATGTGAAGTCTGTGCAAGATGCAAAACACCTCGCTCCTCACCAACTGGTCTGTTACAACCTCTTCCCACCCCGTCCCGCCCGTGGGGATCCATTTCTATGGACTTCATTGTGGAGTTACCAACCTCTCAAGGGAAGAACACCATTCTAGAGGTGGTTGACCGTCTAACAAAGGCAGCTCATTTTATACCTTGTGTCGGCTTACCCACTGCAAAACAGACATCAGATTTGATGATTAAAGATGTGTTTCGCTTACATGGAGTACCGGATGAGGTTATTTCGGATCGAGGGGTGCAATTCACTTCTAGGTTTTGGCAAAATTTCTGTGCAGCATTGGACATTAAAGTAAACCTTTCTTCTGCTTTTCATCCCCAGACTAATGGACAGACCGAACGAACCAATCAAACCCTGGAGCAGTATCTCCGCTGCTTTATCTGCCACATACAGGATGATTGGGTGGATCTACTTCCATTAGCTGAGTTCTCTTATAACAACTCTCAGAGTGCCTCCACTAAGCAGTCTCCTTTTTACTCCAATCTAGGTTATCATCCTAACATTCTACCACGATTTCCCATAGAAACGCCTTTACCAGCAGTGGCTGAAAGAATCACGTCTTTACAGAAGAATATGGATCTTCTAAAGGAGAATCTGGAATCGGCTCAGGAAAGGTACAAGAAAGCAGCAGATAAATTTCGTAAACCTGCACCAGCTTTTAAAGTAGGAGACCTGGTCTGGCTGTCAACCAGAAATCTTAAGTTAAGGATTCCATCGTCTAAGTTGGGACATAAGTACATTGGACCCTATAAAATCAGTAAAATTATAAGTGCCGTTGCTTGTCGTCTTCAACTGCCCAGAACTATGAGAATCCACCCTGTCTTTCATGTATCCCTACTAAAGGCTGCAACACCCAATACGTTTCCTGGACGTTCTTCTCCTTGCCCTGACCCAGTGCTAGTCGATGGTCAGGAAGAATTTGTGGTGGAAACGATTCTGGATTCCAGGTTATACAGAAATCAGTTACAATATTTGATTAAATGGCAAGGCTACCCAGTGGAGGACAACTCATGGGAACCAGTCAATAACATTAATGCTCCTCGTTTGCTCCGCCAGTTTCATCAGAGGTACCCAGACAAGCCTGGTCTGAGGCCATCCGGAGGTTGTCCCTAAGGGGGGAGTAATGTAAGGTTCTTTGTACATGTTCTTGAAACTCAGTTTTTCCGTCAGCCATTTTGCTTTCTGTCTTGCTGCAGCTATTTTGCCCTCAGTCAATATGGAGTTTTCAGCTTTCATGTTCCCGCCCTGATTCTCTCCCTCTTGCTTCTTAAGCAGCCACAGCTGAGCAATCAGTGCTTCTGAATCTAGCCTGCAGTGAACCTGTGACCTGACTCCTGGAAGCCTTGGATTTTGTACTCCAGCTATTCCTACTGAGGAACTCTGGAACTTTTGTGTGGACTCTGGAACCCTGCTCTTTGAAAGACTCACGTTTGCATGGACTTACGGTAACAGAGAAGAAGATCCTGAACCTGTTGTGAAGAGTGATTGCTGAGCTTAAGTTATTCTGGCCTGCTGTGTATCCTGCTTCTGTATCTGCAAACTGTGTGACTATTTTTGCCAACTTGTATGAAGTAATACAAGACCTTCTATATCAAACCTGTGTCTCATGTATTTTCATCGCACCCAAGCACAAGACGCTATATGAACTGTACTACATACATTACATTGTGCATTCCTGCGGGACTTGCTCTCACTCCAAGCCTTGCTCTCGCTCTAGTGGTTTGTTGATGCCATTGCCTGTGCCCAAGATACCATGGACCCATATCTCTATGGATTTTATTTCTGGCCTCCCTGTTTCTCAGAGAATGACCGTTATCTGGGTGATTTGTGATAGGTTTTCCAAAATGATACATCTTGTGCCATTACCTAAGTTGCCTTCCTCCTCTGAATTGGTGCCTTTGTTCCGTCAGCACGTGGTTCAGTTACACGGCATTCCTGAGAACATTGTGTTTGACAGAGGAGTCCAGTTTGTTTCCAGATTTTGGAGGACTTTTTGTTCTAAACTTGGTGTTCAATTGTCTTTCTCCTCGGCTTTTCATCCTCAGACCAATGGACAAACTGAGAGAACAAACCAGACATTGGAGACTTATCTGAGATGCTTTGTGTCTGCTGATCAAGATGACTGGGTCTCTTTTTTGCCTTTGGCTGAGTTTGCTCTTAATAATAGGGCTAGCTCTGCCACTTTGATGTCTCCATTTTCCTGCAATTTTGGGTTTCACCCTCGATTTTCTTCGGGACAGACGGAGGCTTCTGTCTGTCCAGGTGTTGACTCTGTTGTGAAGCGTATGCAGCAGATTTGGGACCAGGTAGTGGAGAGGTTGTCCCTCTCTCTGGAGAGGGCCCAGCGGTTTGCCAACCGGCATAGGACTGATGGTCCTCGGTTTGAAGTGGGGGACTTGGCCTGGTTGTCCTCAAGAAATATCCCTATGAGAGTTGCATCTCCTAAGTTTAAGCCTAGGTTCATTGGACCTTATAATATCATGGAGATTCTTAATCCTGTTTCCTTTCGTTTACTTCTTCCAGGGACATTTAAGATCCATAACGTGTTCCACAAATCCTTATTGAAGAGGTTTGTCGAGCCAGTGGTTCCTATGGCTGCGCCTCCTGACCCTGTTTTGGTTGAGGGCAATCTGGAGTATGTGGTTGAGAAAATATTGGATTCTCATTTTTGTAGACGGAAACTCCAGTATTTGGTTAAGTGGAGAGGTTATGGTCAGGAGGACAATTCTTGGGTGTTTGCTTCGGATATCCATGCTAGGAGACTGATCCGTGTGTATCACAGAGCTCATCCTGACCGACCTGGTTGCAAAAATGAGGGTTCGGTGACCCCTCCTCAAGGGGGGGGGTGCTGTTGTGAATGTTTTAGAAATGAATTCTGAGCAGAAGCTCCCTCTGGTGGTTACAAACAGTACTGAACCATTCAATGAGGATTGGCAATCAGGAATCACAGACTGGCTGGATATAAGGGAGGTTCCCTCCCATCATGGTTGCCGGTGGTCAATTGTTCTTGTCTCAACGTTGTTTCCTGGCTCACTTGGAAGCTTGCTGAGTCTTGCCTCTTCTCCTGCTCTCCGATAAGTATTTTCTGTTTTTTGTTTATGTGCTTACCATTTGCATATTTCTCTGCATTTCTGTGAGGTTAGCCTGGTCCCCCCCCCCCGGGGGGCTTGGCTCCTCTCAGTTCCTCTGGAGCCACTGTTATTTGTTCATTTGCCTTTTCCAGTTTTTTCAGTGGCTGCGGCTTAGTTTTGTTACACCAGAGAACTAATTTAGGTGGTGGAGGTCGTGTGATCTCAGGTGATTTTGCAATTAGTAGCGTTGGCATTTTTTAGGGTTTTTGTGGATTGCAGTGAGTATCCTTCCTATCCTTTTCTGTCTAGGCAGATTGGGCCCCAACGTTTGCTCATACTATTTTCTGTCTGTGTCTGTATTTCCTCTTGTCTAACCGCCATTACATGTTTGGGGGCTTCCTATGTTCTTTGGGGATCTGCTCCGGGGCAGATAGCTTTCCTCTTTCTATCTTTAGGTGTAGCCTAAGCCTCTCAGGCTGTGACGAGGCGTCTAGGACCAACGTAGGAATGCTCCACAGCTACCTTTAGTTGTGGTGGTTAGTAAGGGTACTGCAATCCAGTAGATTCCAACCTCTCTGGTGTATTGCCGTTTTTGCCTGCTCTCCTCAGCTACCAAATCATAACAATATCACCGGCCAAACTGAAAATTGTGTGGTACTCACAGAAGGGAAAAATAGTAAAAAGGAAAAAAAAAAAGGGGGAGTTGTCAGAATTTTTTTTTCTCTGTTTGTTGCATTTTTCCCTCTTTTTCTCTGGGTGCTGAGGAGGAATTTTTTTTTTCTCTCAATGGAGTTTGCACAGTTGTCTGGCCGTGTGGATCAGCTTGCCACTGAAGTTCGGAGTATTGCTACCTATCTTGCAGGGTTGCCGGTTGTGGAACCCAGGATCCCCATGCCAGATTTGTTTTTGGGGGATCGAGCTAAATTTCTGAATTTCAAAAATAACTGTAAGTTGTTTTTTGCCTTAAAACCTAAGTCCTCAGGGAACGCAGCACAGCAGGTTCAAATTGTCATCTCTCTCCTGCGCGGCGATCCTCAGGATTGGGCTTTTTCCCTGAGACCTGGGGATCCTGTTTTGAGTAATGTTGATGCATTTTTTCTGGCTCTGGGGTTATTGTACGATGAACCTAATGTCACTGATCAAGCTGAAAAAACCTTGTTGGCATTAAATCAGGGGCTTGAGGACGCTGAGTTGTACTGTCAGAAATTCCAAAAGTGGGCAGTTCTGACCAAATGGAATGATGATGCTTTGGCAGCCCTTTTTCGGAAGGGTCTGTCAGAGAATGTAAAAGATGTTATGGTGGGTTTCCCTGCTCCCTCTGGTCTCAATGATTCTATGTCATTAGCGATTCAAATTGACAGACGTTTGCGTGAGCGTAGAGGTATGCGTGGAATAGTGTTGCCTTGTGAACCAGCTTCTGAACCCATGCAGTGTGATAGAGTGGCTTCTGGGGCACAGCGTCATGAGTTTCGAAAATGCAATGGGTTATGTTTCTACTGTGGTGATGCCTCTCATGCTATTTCAGTCTGCCCTAAGCGGGGAAGACGTTTTGCATGCTCAGTTGTCTTGGGTAGTGTTCAGACTAAATTTCTGTTGACTGTTACCCTGATTTGCTCCCTGTCCACATTTTCTGCTCAGGCTTTTGTTGATTCAGGAGCAGCTATTAACCTGATGGATTTTGATTTTGCTAAACGTTGTGGGTTTCCCTTGATACCCCTACGGAAGTCTATTCCCTTACTGGGGATTGATTCTACCCCTTTGGCTGAGAATAAACCCCAATTCTCTACTCAGGTGATAATGAGGGTTGAACCTGATCATCAGGAGAGTTGCAAATTTTTGGTGCTGTATAATCTGCATGACATTATTGTACTAGGTTTCCCTTGGTTGCAGTCTCATAATCCTGTTTTGGATTGGAAATCTGTGTCTGTAACCAGTTGGGGCTGCCAATGTGTTAATGCCAACACTCCTGTTTTTTCTGCCTCTCCCCAGGCTCAGGATGTTCCTGACTTTTTGACTGATTTTTCTGATGTGTTTAGCGAAAGTAAATCTGCATCCTTGCCCCCCCATAGGAGCTATGACTGCGCTATTGAATTAGTGCCTGGTAGAAAATTCCCTAAAGGTCGCCTTTTTAACTTGTCTGTACCTGAACATGATGCTATGCGGTCTTATATCAAGGAGTCATTGGGGAAGGGTCATATCAGACCATCCTCTTCACCCTTGGGTGCCGGTTTTTTCTTTGTGACCAAAAAGGATGGTTCATTAAGGCCGTGTATTGATTATCGTCTCTTGAACAAAATCTCTGTGAAATATCAATATCTGTTACCCTTGATTTCTGACCTGTTTTCCAGGGTGAAAAGTGCTACTTGGTTTACCAAGCTTGACCTCAGGGGGGCGTATAACCTTATTCGCATTAAGCACGGGGATGAATGGAAGACGGCATTTAATACCCCAGAGGGGCATTTTGAGTACCTAGTGATGCCATTTGGGCTCACTAATGCTCCTTCCGTCTTCCAGTCCTTCATGAGTGACATTTTCAGGGATTTTGTGGATAAATTTCTGATTGTTTATTTGGATGATATCTTGATTTTTTTCCAATGACTGGGACTCTCATGTGAAACATGTTCGGACTGTGTTCCAGATTTTGAGAGAGAATGCTCTGTATGTGAAGGGATCAAAGTGTCTTTTTGGCGTACAGAGGATCTCATTTCTGGGATTCATTTTGTCTCCATCTGTTATTGAAATGGACCCGGTCAAGGTTCAGGCCATCTGTGATTGGGTCCAACCTACTTCATTAAAGGCTCTTCAGAGATTCTTGGGTTTTGCCAATTTTTATCGAAAATTTATTGGTAATTTCTCTGTTATTGTTAAACCATTGACTGATTTGACCAAAAAGGGTTCTGATGTGGTGAATTGGCCTTCTGAGTCAGTCTCTGCGTTTCAGGAACTTAAGCAGAGATTCACTTCTGCTCCTGTTCTACGGCAGCCTGATGTTTCTCTGCCATTTCAGGTGGAGGTTGATGCCTCTGAAATTGGGGCAGGTGCCGTTTTGTCCCAAAGAGATCCTGAGACCTCTAAAAGTAACCCTTGTGCCTTTTTCTCTCAAAAATGTTCTCCAACTGAACGTAATTATGACGTGGGTAATCGGGAGTTATTGGCCATGAAGTGGGCTTTTGAAGAGTGGAGACATTGGCTGGAGGGAGCCAAACATCAGGTGGTGGTCCTCACGGACCATAAGAATCTGGTTTATCTGGAATCAGCCAAGCGACTTAATCCTAGACAGGCCAGGTGGGCCTTGTTTTTCACACGTTTTAATTTTGTGTTTTCCTTTCTTCCTGGCACTAAGAATGTTAAGGCGGATGCCCTCTCGAGGAGTTTCCTTGCGGACTCTCCTGAGTTATCTGATCCTGCTGTTATTTTGAAAGAGGGTGTAGTTCTTTCCGCCATCTTGCCCAATTTGAGACTGGCTCTGGAAGGGTGTCAGTAGGATAAACCCGAGCGCTGCCCTATTGGGAAATTGTTTGTCCCAGACCGGTGGAAAAAGAGTGTGATGTCTGAGATTCATCGTTCCGCGTTGGCCGCTCATCCCGGAATTTTTGGTACCAGAGACTTGGTGAGTCGGTCCTTTTGGTGGCCTACTTTGTCTCGTGACGTCAGGGAATATGTGCATTCCTGCGGGACTTGCTCTCACTCCAAGCCTTGCTCTCGCTCTAGTGGTTTGTTGATGCCATTGCCTGTGCCCAAGATACCATGGACCCATATCTCTATGGATTTTATTTCTGGTCTCCCTGTTTCTCAGAGAATGACCGTTATCTGGGTGATTTGTGATAGGTTTTCCAAAATGATACATCTTGTGCCATTACCTAAGTTGCCTTCCTCCTCCGAATTGGTGCCTTTGTTCCGTCAGCACGTGGTTCAGTTACACGGCATTCCTGAGAACATTGTGTTTGACAGAGGAGTCCAGTTTGTTTCCAGATTTTGGAGGACTTTTTGTTCTAAACTTGGTGTTCAATTGTCTTTCTCCTCTGCTTTTCATCCTCAGACAATGGACAAACTGAGAGAACAAACCAGACATTGGAGACTTATCTGAGATGCTTTGTGTCTGCTGATCAAGATGACTGGGTCTCTTTTTTGCCTTTGGCTGAGTTTGCTCTTAATAATAGGGCTAGCTCTGCCACTTTGATGTCTCCATTTTCCTGCAATTTTGGGTTTCACCCTCTATTTTCTTCGGGACAGACGGAGGCTTCTGTCTGTCCAGGTGTTGACTCTGTTGTGAAGCGTATGCAGCAGATTTGGGACCAGGTAGTGGAGAGGTTGTCCCTCTCTCAGGAGAGGGCCCAGCGGTTTGCCAACCGGCATAGGACTGATGGTCCTCGGTTTGAAGTGGGGGACTTGGCCTGGTTGTCCTCAAGAAATATCCCTATGAGAGTTGCATCTCCTAAGTTTAAGCCTAGGTTCATTGGACCTTATAATATCATGGAGATTCTTAATCCTGTTTCCTTTCGTTTACTTCTTCCAGGGACATTTAAGATCCATAACGTGTTCCACAAATCCTTATTGAAGAGGTTTGTCGAGCCAGTGGTTCCTATGGCTGCGCCTCCTGACCCTGTTTTGGTTGAGGGCAATCTGGAGTATGTGGTTGAGAAAATATTGGATTCTCATTTTTGTAGACGGAAACTCCAGTATTTGGTTAAGTGGAGAGGTTATGGTCAGGAGGACAATTCTTGGGTGTTTGCTTCGGATATCCATGCTAGGAGACTGATCCGTGTGTATCACAGAGCTCATCCTGACTGACCTGGTTGCAAAAATGAGGGTTCGGTGACCCCTCCTCAAGGGGGGGTGCTGTTGTGAATGTTTTAGAAATGAATTCTGAGCAGAAGCTCCCTCTGGTGGTTACAAACAGTACTGAACCATTCAATGAGGATTGGCAATCAGGAATCACAGACTGGCTGGATATAAGGGAGGTTCCCTCCCATCATGGTTGCCGGTGGTCAATTGTTCTTGTCTCAAAGTTGTTTCCTGGCTCACTTGGAAGCTTGCTAAGTCTTGCCTCTTCTCCTGCTCTCCGATAAGATATTTTCTGTTTTTTGTTTATGTGCTTACCATTTGCATATTTCTCTGCATTTCTGTGAGGTTAGCCTGGTCCCCCCCCGGGGGGCTTGGGCTCCTCTCAGTTCCTCTGGAGCCACTGTTATTTGTTCATTTGCCTTTTCCAGTTTTTTCAGTGGCTGCGGCTTAGTTTTGTTACACCAGAGAACTAATTTAGGTGGTGGAGGTCGTGTGATCTCAGGTGATTTTGCAATTAGTAGCGTTGGCATTTTTTAGGGTTTTTGTGGATTGCAGTGAGTATCCTTCCTATCCTTTTCTGTCTAGGCAGATTGGGCCCCAACGTTTGCTCATACTATTTTCTGTCTGTGTCTGTATTTCCTCTTGTCTAACCGCCATTACATGTTTGGGGGCTTCCTATGTTCTTTGGGGATCTGCTCTGGGGCAGATAGCTTTCCTCTTTCTATCTTTAGGTGTAGTTAACCTCTCAGGCTGTGACGAGGCATCTAGGACCAACGTAGGAATGCTCCACAGCTACCTTTAGTTGTGGTGGTTAGTAAGGGTACTGCAATCCAGTAGATTCCAACCTCTCTGGTGTATTGCCGTTTTTGCCTGCTCTCCTCAGCTACCAAATCATAACACCTCTGGCTGTGAATGATCAGGCAGAGGGCGTGATGACTTCGTTAGTGCGCGCTGCGCCCTCTGCCTGATCATTCACTGCCGAGGACCTGGAAGACGGAGCAGAGCACAGCGGTGGAGAGAGGACAAGTAAATATCTCAGGTGCCCGGGTCCTGAGCGAGCGGTGACACCAGCATCTGTCTCCCCATAGTGCGCCAGTGTCACTGGCTGCTCAGGACACCGGCACTGGCCCCCAGTGACGAAAGGTGAGTATGTCATTTTTTTGCAGCAGCGCGGAAGCATAAGGGACCTATACTATGGGGCATAATCTGTGAATCATACGGGGCATAATCTGTGCAGCATATGGGGGCATAATCTGGAGCATATGGGGGCATAATCTGTGCAGCATATGGGGGCCTTATCTGGAGCATATGGGGTCCTAATCTGGAGCATATGGGGGCATAATCTGTGCAGCATATGGGGGCCTAATCTGGAGCATGTGGGGGCCTAATCTGGAGCATATGGGGACATAATCTGCGCAGCATATGGGGGCCTAATCTGGAGCATATGGGGGCCTAATCTGGAGCATATGGGGGCATAATCTGTGCAGCATATGGGGCCCTAATCTGGAGCATATGGGGGCCTAATCTGGAGCATATGGGGGCATAATCTGTGCACCATATGGGGGCCTAATCTGGAGCATATGGGGGCCTAATCTGGAGTTTATGGGGCATAATCTGTGCAGCATATGGGGGCCTAATCTGGAGCATATGGGGGCATAATCTGTGGATCATACGGGGGCATATTCTGTGGAGCATAAGGGAGCCTAATCTGGAGCATATGGGGGCCTAATCTGGAGCATATGGGGGCATAATCTGTGCAGCATGGGCATCTGGAGCATATGGGGGCTATCGAGCTTGGGATATCTGTGCAGCATATGGGGGCTAATCTGAGATATGGGCATATTTTGGATCATACGGGGGCATATTCTGTGGAGCATAAGGGAGCCTAATCTGGAGCATATGGGGGCATAATCTGTGCAGCATATGGGGGCATAATCTGTGAATCATACGGGGCATAATCTGTGCAGCATATGGGGGCATAATCTGTGAATCATACGGGGCATAATCTGTGCAGCATATGGGGCATAATCTGTGCAGCATATGAGGCATAATCTGTGCAGTTTATGGGGGCCTAATCTGTGGAGCATCATATGGGGGCCTAATCTATGGAGCATATGGGGGCATAATCATTTTTCACCCTAGGCTTATACGCGAGTCAATAAGTTTTCCCAGTTTTTTGTGGCAAAATTAGGGGTCGGCTTATACACGGGTCGGTTTATACATGAGTATATACGGTATTTTAGTGTTATGAGTTTGTTGAAAACAATATCTATATTGCAGATAAGTCGCAATTGCATTCAACATGTATTCAAGTCTATGACAATCCAACATATTTAGAAACAGTTGCAACTGTTGCAGTCGTGGTTGTTCGCAGATTACAATACAACACCATAGGAAATCATTACCTGCGATGCCGCAATGCAACACTGCGATCTCAGTATCACACAGCATATTTCACCATGTGTAGCCCCAGCCTTAGCAATCGTAGAAGTAACATACCATGTATTTTGTGTTTTATATCAAATACAGCAAAATTAGCTTAAAACATATACTAAGAAAAAGACATCTTTTCATCACATGTCTATCTGATCTTTTTCTTCACTAATCCTCCACACTTGTGTCCTCCAACTCAGCAAGTTCTGTATTTAATTCTCCAGCCCTAGTGCCACTGTATGGCCCATTATCAAAGTAAGCAAGCTTCATACCTGGAATTTTAAGCTTTGAAACAGCTGCCTGATATACTGGCTGGCTTTTTCCTTGGGGATTCATTGACTGAAGGGAGACCACATGTACAGACTCAGATGCTGCAAGGAAAGAATTAAAGAACTTCAGTAGTGTAATTGCAGCAAAAATCTGAGTAAAAAGAGGAATCGTAGCTACAAATCTAACTAGTACAATATTTCACTTTAATCATGGCTACATATATTTTGTTACTTTCATCTCAGCCAATGTTTTATCATTTTTTGAACAGGTCTTTATTTAGAAGCAAAGGAAAGTTATGCTTCAAATAGCCTCCTAAAGCCTCATACTCATACAGTTGTTAATGCCATTTTTTGTGCCACTTATTTAACCATTATATGCATTTTTCTCTTCATTCTTTTGTAAAGAGAGACCTATAAGAAAATGAATGAAAAATAGCAAACCTAGAGCATTCTTCATTTTGAACAAAATGCCATTAAACCCCAAAAAATACACCCAATGTTAAAATCCCCAAAAAATGAATTTTTAATTTCCATTTAACTAAAATCCAACATCTAGCTGCAAAAAAAACTGTAAAATGTTAATAAAATGGTGGCCTTCCTTGTTGCGGTTTGATGATAAAAATGCTGTGACCATATACTGGCTATGAATCAATAAGAAAATCCCCTTTTAGTCTGGTCAAAGTATTATCCTGTGTTGAGCATATTCTCCAGCTCAAGGTGTGCCGTAGGACCCCTGTACTCTATAGACAAAGGGGACTTCTGGAAGACCTATAGAGTAAAAGCCTAGCTGGTAGGAAGCTGTGCCCCTTCCAACCTAATGTTACTGTGACTGCTTTCAGAAAAGATGGCCGCAAACAAAAGAGATGTCTGATGACGAAGGGAAGCTGGCATTTGGTAAGAGGAGAGTGTGACTGAGAGTCAAGATGAGAAATGGCTACAGAAAGGACCATAGTGGTATATGCTGCTTTCGCGCTATTAAAGTAGACGATCAACAGCTATAAAAGATTTGAGAGCTATACATGAGACCCTTGCCATGAATGAAGGCATGAAGCAGGTCCTATGGGACTGTGTATATAGTTATTATGACCTAATATTGAGATATTGTAATTCTAATGTGCTGAGCCCTTTACTTTTGTATACTGAAACTGCCTTACTCATTTACCTGCACTCTTCAGTAAAGTTTTGTGTTTCTGAATTTTAACTATATCTTTACCTGCTATTCTCTTTGCCCCATCCAACCTACATAATGTCATGGTCTTAGAATCCAGTTGTTTGATATAGGGCAATGTGCAGTGTTCTGAATGCTTCTTAAATATGTATTCTGAACACATCCTACCTCGTTGTTTTTCTTCACTAGGAGCAACTGTCCTTACTGGAGCATAGTTGACCCTTCTTGCACTTTCGCCTAGATTTGAAGGATGACTCTTAAATCTGCGAAAAGTCCTCACTCCTGCAGTTTGAGCGACGGGTGATCGGTCATCAGAGTTGCGAGATCTCAATCGAAATGTTCTGTTTGGTAACTTCTTTTCTTAAAAAACAGAAGAGAGACCAAATGTGAAAGTTGTGTAAATTAATGGAATATATATCAGTTTTAGTATTATTTCTACAATATTAACAATATTAAACATAACATATAACTGTTAGAAACTATTCAATAATTAACACAATAATCTTTCAATTAATAATTTTAGTGTTTTTTTTAATATAAATAGGTCCAATACTTTATGTTGATTCATTTCATATACTTTCATAGTAGACAAAACTCTAATCCTCATATGGAATTTCAAATTTCCTACATAAAGTTAAGTGATAATTTACTGTAAGCCACCACTAAAACAGCTGATGTCTGTAGAGATCTGAAGTAAATACTCCATTATTTCATATCTGTGAGAGCTTTAATTGGCAATACTTTACAACCAAACAGATTTGAGAACTGAAATTAGTCTACTACATGGGAGCTACCTATTATTCACAATGTATTCAACTTTTCCATGAGAGTCAATATCAAAAGCATTTTAAAGCAATATTTCACAGCAAAGAAAATTGGTAAGCAAAATGAAAAACATATCAGTCTGAATAAGATTATAAAGATCCTTTCAAGACTGTAATGATCCACAGCGAGAGGCATATTTTTAAAATGAAGACTAGTCCGATCAATAGCAATTCTTTCCAGTTGGTTTCTATCTGTCAAATGACTCCAAATGCCATTGAGATCTCATCCGAAGGGGCACTGTCATGATCCAGACCAGGGTTTGTGTCTTGTTGTTCTGTCCCTGGTCTGGTCATGCGGGGGTTAACCTTCTCTGCCTCGATTTGGGCTCTGTGTGGCTATTTCAGTCTGCTGTGGCCTGCTGGCCAATGTCAGTGATAGTTAATGCTTCCAGGCTAGAGCTGCTGACCCTTGAAACCGTGTTTTGTCCTCTGCCCATTTGCTCTGTTCCCGTGCCTTCCCTTTCCTGCCACCCCGCTTGTCATAGTGTTCGCTTCCTGTGCTTGGACCTCTTGGTATTTGACCCGGCTTGTCTCCTGACCTGTTTTACTGTCGATCGTCTCGGTTATCTTTGCTCCCATCTGGCTCTGACTTCTGGCTTGTATTTTGACCACTTGTATGGCTGTGACCTTTGGTACTTCTCACCCTGACTGTTGTTGACCCGGCTCATCTGACCACTCTTTCGTCACTTGGTGACGCTTGTGCTGCTGCTCAGTAGTGTTATGCTGTGTGTGCAACCAATCTTCCCTCACCAGCATCCCCTGGTGGAGGTTGCGCTATACTGCACTGCACTGCAGTAGCATTACAGGCACACTACTTCTCAAATAAGCCTAAGTCATTGCCATAGTTCATGCCACTACGAGACAGAAACTGGGCAAAATAAGATTCTTGGAAACCAGCAACATGGAAACCACTATGATCAAAGTAACATCAGTGTTCATCTCACAATTGCAAAGGAAACTGATAAGCAAAAATTTAAAATATGTCAGTCTTTTTCCAAGATTGTAATGAATCACAATGAGAGGAAGATTATTCAAATGGAAAATAGTCAGATTAACTGTAACACTTTTTAGATGGTAATCTGAGAAAATTACCCTGAAAACCACTAATAACTCATCACTATACTTCTCAAACAAGCCACAGTCATTGTCATAGTTTATTAGTTTCTAAGGTTGAAGGTAGTCAGAAATCATAGAGTTTAGCCTATAATCTAACATGCTGATCCAGAGGAAGGCAAAACTCCCATATGGCAGATTATAATAGCTCTGCATTAGGGGAAAAATCCCTTCCCAATTCCACATACAGCAATCAGACTAGTTCCCTGGATTAATGCCCCATCACAGAATCTAGCACACGTAACCTGTAAAGACATCCAGGCCATCTTTGAATCAACCAACCAATACAACATCATATGGCAGAGTTTTATACTCTCACTGCTTTTACAGTAAAGAATCTGCATTATCAGATTATGATTAAACCTTCGTTCCTGTATACGTATCGGATGCATTTTTGTCACTGTTGCAAGCCTACTTGCAAAAAGATCATTAGAAAGATCTATATACTATCCCATTATGTATTTACTAGATGGAGGCCCGATGGAGGGCAGTAATGTCATGATGGAGGCAGGCTTTGCAGCATTAAGAATCTCTCCCCCCCCGTGCTCACCCACCTATCCACTCTTTCTTTCCCCGTGTGTTGACTTCTGTCTGTGCTCTCTTCTTTGACCTGCCTACCCTATGTGCTATCCCCCATGTCTGCTGTCTCTCTCCTTCCTGTGCTGTGTTCTCCTCTAATGTGCTGTCCCATTTGAGCTGTCTCCCCACTGTGCTCTGACCTGTGTACCACATATGCTATACCACAATTCCTGGGCAGGGGAGGAAGCAAAAGACAATACTGACATTACCGCAGGAGATCGCAGAGGATACATTTTGTGAGGTAAAATATTTTTTAAAAACAGTCAATTAAATATTTTGCCTCACAAAATGAATTCACTGTGATCCCCTGCTGTAATGTCAGTATTGTATTTTGCTTCCTCCCTGCCCAGGACATGTGGTATGCTCCGTACATGGTCAAACACAGTAAATTTTTAAATTGAACTTTCATTCGTGGGAAAACTCCAGTAATGTGACCGGCTTCCTCTGCCTGTAAACACGTTGCGCATCTGCTGCCGGGATCAGCCGAATGATTCACTGCACCGTCACGTAATTCGAGCAGGTGCAGTAAATCAGACCACCACCATCTTTGTGCAGTCAGATAGCGGCGGTTACATTAAAACTGTGCATGCCCTCCTCCTGTACAATGATGGTGGCAGTCAGTTAAGGGTATGCCACACTAAGCGAGATCGCTAACGAGATCGCTAACGAGATCACTAAAACGTCACTATTTAGCGATCTCGTTAGCGACCTCATTGTGTGTGGCATGTAGCAACGATGTGGCCCCTGCTGTGATGTCGCTGATCGTTCACTAGCGTTCTGGACCGTTTTTTGATCGTTGGCGTCCCACTGGTGAGCCTATATCGCTGTGTTTGGCACCTTTTGCGAACGACGAGCGACCTCGTTTGTGACGCATATGTTGTTTTTTAGCGTCACGGAGTGGATCGCAATATCTGTAAGTTCTCTTTTGCGTCACAGAGAGGATCACAGAAGTTGCAAAGCAGGCTAGCAGGACGCAGAGAGCAGGAGCGATGCTGGAAATTCCTATGAATCAGAAGCGCTCAGTACATGCTGACAGATCATAACGACCGCCAATGTCGTTAAAGAGATCGCTGACCGCTGATGAGTCGTTTATGAGATCTCCTGTTTGGCAGCTACTAGCGACCTAAAAGTGATCACACCAACGATCTCGTTAGCTTGCGTCGTTATCGAGATCGCTAACGAGATCGCTAAGTGTGGCAGTACCTTTATTCATTCAGCTGATCCCGGTGGAAGCGTGTTCGCGATGGTGTTCGGCTGGTGGTACCGCGCAAGAGGCTGCGTGAGTGTGTGAGTGAGTGTGAGTGTGTGAGTGAGAGTGTGAGAGTGTGTGAGTGTGAGAGGGAGTGTGTGTGGGGTGCGTATGGCATGTAGAGAGTGTGTGTGGTGAGACGGTGTTCCACTGGTGGTACTGTGCAAGAGGCTTCGTGAGTGTGTGAGTGTGAGTGTGAATGAGTGTAACTGTGATTGTGTGAATGTGAGTGTGTGTGTGAGAGTGAGTGTATGAGTGTGAGAGTGTGTGTGTGAGAGTGAGTGTGTGTGGGGTGCATACTGCATATAAAGTGTGTGAGTGTGGTGCGACGGTGTTCCGCTTGTGGTACTGTGCAATAGACTGGTACCAGCAGCAGTTTACATATTGAGACACGAATCACTTGGGTGTCCCAATATGGCGGTCGGTGAACTTCCTCCACTTGGAATTCTGGGATATGGTGACATCTGGACAGAACAGGAAATGAAAACATTACAAGGCAATTAAATAAATAGATACATTATAATAAGATCGCCCTAAGCCTGTCTTGGTTTCTTCAGTTCACCCATTCCCTTAATAACCTTGGTCGCTCTTCTCTGCACCCGTTCTAGTTCAGCAATGTAATTTTTCTAAACTGGAGTCCAAAACTATGGCTTGAATAGATGCAAATGATGTTCTTGCCATGAGCATCTATGTCTCTTTTAATGATTTTGTCTTGGCAGCAGCTGCCTGGCACTTGTTACTAATGCTGACTTTGTCCATCCACCCGTACGCACAAGTCATTCTTACTGACAGTTTTACCCATTGTTTTACCATGTAGTACATAATTATACATTTTATTTCATCTACCCAAGTGAGTGATCTTCCATTTATTTACATTGAACTTTAATTGACATTTCTCACCCCAAACCTCCAGCCCCATGCCACCCTGACCTTTACCTTGGCCCAAGTCACTATCTACATTATCTTCCCCAAATACAGTAATTGACATCCCCTTAAGTCCCTAGTTTAAACACTCTGACAACCTATTAGTCATTTTTCCCAGAGTACAGCTGTACCTTCATCATTGAGGTGCAGCTCATCCTTAGCATAGGGCCAGTAGCCAAAACAGAACTCAGTCCAGTTCTCCCAGAATAAAAAATCCTCCTGTCTACAACAATTTCTGAGCCACTTATTGGCCTCTGTATTCTACCGCTGCCCCTCTGACATGGCACATGGTACACGTAGTATCTCAGAAAAAACGTCCTTCAAGCTCCTTGCCTTAAGCTTACAGCCTAAGTCCCTGAATGCATTTTAAGGATCTTACACTTACCGCTAACTTTGTCATTGGTGTCAATGAATGTGCACCATAACTTTTATTGTCCTCACCAGCCCTTACCAGTAATCTGTCTATCCGATCCACAATATGTCAAACATACATTTCCTATAATAATTGAGTCTCCTACTACCAGCATTAATCTTCTCCTCTTGCTGAGATTACACTCCCCTGGCTTTCATAGGACTTGTCTTACTGCAGTAATGCTATCCCTGTACTGACTCCTCGATTTCGCCTTATTTCACACAGATTGTCTTGGAGCTCCATGCTTCTGTTTTCTCCCACATCTATCCCAGGGAGAACTAATTTCCAAATGTACAAAGGATTTCATTGTTGCAAGCTGGTCATTTAAATCCAGTACCTGAGTTTCCAAATGTTCAATGATCACACATCTCACACAGCAGAAGGCACCCTCAAACGGCTGTTAAAGAATTGCATACATTCAACAAATGTACAATGAATGGCATTGACAAAAATAAAGCACCTTTTACTAATGAGGATAGCACAAATCAGTAACATGACAAGTATGTATGACTCGTAAATTAACAAAAGTTCCTCCCTTCCATATTGCCTAAATTTAAGTTCAAAGTACATGAAATCACTGAGAAAAAAACTGGGCAAAATGAGACTCTTGGAAAGCAGCAACATGGAAACCACCGTGATCTAAAAATAAAATGTGCTCATCTCACAATAGCAAAGAGCACCTTTATAATTGCCTGAAAAGATTTGGGACAGAAACTTTGGACAGCACCCACCCTCTATTTATTACATCTGGTTGAACAAAAAAACAGTGTACAACCATTTTCTAGTTAAAATACCATTGTTGGATCAAAATTGGCAATGCAAGTTAATGGTCCATGAAAAAAATCAGACAGCACTCGGATTCCATCCAAATGATGTCTATTTTACACGGATTTCTAGATATGAAAAGATAGAGAAAACTGATGAAACGTGGACCAAATTATAATGTTAAAAGTAGACACACTAACCAAGAGCTGATTACATTTTGATTTAAATTTTGATATAAAAAAAATACTGATGAAACTCTCACATGAGAAAATCACTGACATGCGAATAAGACATTAATCTGAAAATGGCTCAAAATGCAAAATTACTCTTGAATGACCAATATTAAAGAAAAAGTTTATGATTAATTTAGTCAAAGTCCAGACATGACCAAATAAAATGATCTCCATAAATTAAAGAACAGATTTTATCTACTCAAAATGCAACACCTACAGTCATGGCCAAAAGTTTTGAGAATGACACAAATATTATATTTTCACATGATCTGCTGCCCTCTGGTTTTTATATTTGTTTGACAGATGTTTTTATCACAGACAGAAATATAATAATTGCAAACATATGAGTAACAAAAGCTTATATTGACAGTTAGAATGAGTTAATGCAGCAAGTCAATATTTGCAGTGTTGACCCTTCTTCTTCAGGACCTCTGCAATTCTCCCTGGCATGCTCTCAATCAACTTCTGGACCAAATCCTGACTGATAGCAGTCCATTCTTGCACAATCAATGTTTTAATTTTGTCAGAATTTTTAGGTTTTTGTTTGTCCACCCATCTCTTAATGATTGACCACATGTTCTCAATGGGATTAAGATCTGGGGAGTTTCCAGGCCATGGACCCAAAATCTCTATGTTTTGTTCCCTGAGCCATTTAGTTATCACCTTTGCTTTATGGCAAGGTGCTCCGTCATGCTGGAAAAGGCATTGCTGATCGCCAAACTGCTCTTGGAGGGTTGGGAGAAGTTGCTCTTGGAGGACATTCTGGTACCATTCTTTATTCATGGCTGTGTTTTCAGGCAAGACTGTGAGAGAGCCGATTCCTTGGCTGAGAAGCAACCCCACATATGAATGGTTTCAGGATGCTTAACAGTTGGCATGAGACAAGACTGGTGGTAGCGCTCACCTTGTCTTCTCCGAATGAGGCGTTTTCCTGATGTCCCAAACAATCGAAAAGGGGATTCATCAGAGAAAATAACTTTACCCCAGTCCTCAGCAGTCCACTGCCTGTACCTTTTGCAGAATATCAGTCTGTCCATGATGTTTTTTCTGGAGAGAAGTGGCTTCTTTGCTGCCCTCCTTGAGACCAGGCCTTGCTCAAAGAGTCTCTGCCTCACAGTGCGTGCAGATGAACTCACACCTGCCTGCTGCCATTCCTGAGCAAGCTCTGCACTGCTGGTAGCCCGATCCTGCAGCTGAAACACTTTTAAGAGACGGTCCTGGCGCTTGCTGGTCTTTTTTGGGCGCCCTGAAGTCTTTTTGGCAACAATGGAACCTCTCTCCTTGAAGTTCTTGATGATGCGATAGATTGTTGACTGAGGTGCAATCTTTCTAGCTGCGATACTCTTCCCTGTTAGGCCATTTTTGTGCATTGCAATGATGACTGCACGTGTTTCTTTAGAGATAACCATGGTTAACAGAAGAGAAACAATGATGCCAAGCACCAGCCTCCTTTTAAAGTGTCCAGTGGTGTCATTCTTACTTAATCATGACAGATTGATCTCCAACCATGTCCTCATCAACACCCACACCTGTGTTAATGGAGCAATCACTGAAAAGAGGTTAGCTGGTCCTTTTAAGGCAGGGCTGCAATGATGTTGAAATGTGTTTTGAGGGATAAAGTTCATTTTCTAGCCAAATATTGACTTTGCAAGTAATTGCTGTTAAGCTGATCACTCTTTATAACATTCTGGAGTATATGCAAATTGCCATTAGAAAAAGTGAAGCAGTAGACTTTGTAAAAATTAATATTTGTGTCATTCTCAAAACTTTTGGCCATGACTGTATGTAACAAGAAATTGCCTTCAATATCACACAAAGATCCAACAGTTTTATAAGAAGATTTCAAGGGTAGAGCTTCAGCAGAGACAAAACCATGATCGTGCCTTCACATGGTCAAGTGAGGTAAATACATCATCTCTCTGTAACTTCAGGTCATAAGACAATAGTCTTAGTTCCAAAATTCTCCAGATAACCGTCAACTCAGCATTTTTTTAAAGCAAGCCGCAAGCTGGATTTGCTGAGCATAGTTGCTGCCAATATGAGAAATTAATGTTTTCTTAGCTACCTCAAAAGAAATGAAAATACCACATTTATAATACATATGAAACATTTTCATACCTCAAATATCTGTAATAAAAACAAGGGCACAGTTAGGTCTCTCCTTGTTTATTCTACCAGTTCTTAGCTCTAAGCTACCAACCTCGCAGATAGAATATATGTGGATTTGAGAGCAAGCCTTAGCATGTCTCTCAGTCCAGTACAGTCTAAACCTCGAGCTACATTCTTTCACAGATGGTTGAGCCCAGTTCTATGGTTGGCTGGATAGAACCAACCAGGACTGATTTTCATCTATTTTAAGCTGTAGCTCAGGTGAAGAGCTAAAAGATTTATGACAATGGAATGTTTCCAAGGTTTTCTCAAAGACCACCATCACATATTTATATTACTTGATGACTATGGAAAAGAAATTTGAAATTCAAGAATACCCAGAATGGTTAGTATGATGGAAAACATTGTACTTTTTTAAAAACCAAGCGATATATATAGCAATTCAATGGATTGCTATATATGTTCGATAAAATATAGATAAATAAAACACATGTTGACAACATATTTTTTTAAAATTGAATGATATATGTTGCATTAAAAAATAACAATGGTGCTTTCAAAAAGATATTGCCATTTGTAGTGCATGCCATGTTTATGTATAATATGTCTTACAAGGGCTTTCTTATCTCCACTGACCTTCAGTGAGCAGATACCATATGGCCACTTATTTGTGCTGTAGGAGCTCTCAATGTTCAGTCGTAATGATTGTCCACTTCGTAGGGAAACCTTATTTAAGGCCTCCAGAGATACTACAACTTCAATGTTATTTCAATGGTTTGATTTTCAAAGATTCCAACTAAATTGAAACGACCCTCTCTGTTTCAAACAATCTGCGATTTGATTCACGAGGACTGGAAAAAATGCCATTGAGTGTGTCAATGGCATCAAGAGCTGCTGGTGTATATCAAGCGGCAACTCATAATGACCTTGTGTCATGGATCCATCCCTCAGTGTGTCTGGGATGCAGTTACAGCTCAGCCATCCAATCTGGTACAGAGATGTGCTGAAGCTGTCAGTACTTTGATTGACAGCTTAGTTATCCAATCTGGTGCAGGGGCATGCTGAGCTATAAGTGTGTTGATTGACAGCTTGGCAGTCCAATCTGAAACTGGGATGCATTGGCTGTCTACAGGTGTTCATTATCCCAGATGATTGCCAGGCTACGCAATTGAACTGTTTCTCCCAGCCCTCTGCCAGATGTACATTAAGCTACTGTGTGGTTTGTCTCTCTGTGCATTACATTTTGTTATAGATCTTTCGCTGGCTTGCCACTGGACCTTGTTCTGACCATCCGTCTGTTTAACTCATTCTGTTCTGATCCATTATCCTCCTGGTACTCTGACCTCGAAGCATTACCTGATTACACCTTTGTCTCTTCCTTTATGATGTACCCTCCTGGCTTCTGACCTTGGACTCCTTGACTACCCTGACTCATAATTTGACCATGAGAAGTGACACGGCGTCATACCTTGCTTTATTTTTACAAAGGTAATGTAAATGGAGACTTTTTGAATGAGCCATCCAAAATTGATACTTTTGATTAGCTAGACAAAATAGGTGTACTCATTTGAACAGGAAGAAGTTATTATTTCTCAACTAGGATTGAAAAATTATTCATTTTTTTGGAGTCCACAATGGATTTGCAATCAAAAAATTGATTAGACAATTCTAAAGGCTTTTTCTTATGTTAACCAAAAGTTATCCTCTTTTTTAAGTTGAACAAAACAGGACTACTGTTCTCAAAATGCAGAAGCTAAGACTTGTTATCACCAAGCCTTTTAAAAAATGAGCCTTATTTTGAGAGCAGTTTCATGTTTTTGCGCCCTCAAGGGAGTATATTCCCATTATCAATAGTAAGGTCTACCACTATGAAACACAGTGGACGGCCAGGAGACATGTGGCTGATATAGCTTTGCAGTGTCTGAGGTGTGGTAGTTTAGGGTTAGCAATGGCAGGCTTCGCAGTAGCAGTATTATCTACCACTATGAAACACAGGGGGCAGCTAGGAAATTTGAGACTAGCAAGGCTGTGTCAGTAGCAGCATGGTAGAAAGTTAGGATGTGGCGAGCAACGAGATGTGTAACAGTTTAAAGCCAGCAATGCAGCCTTGGCAGCAACAGTACAGTCTAGCACTATGAAATACAGTGGACAGCGCGAATATGTCTTGCTGGCTGCGCAGTTGCTGTGGCAGGAGCAGCACAATAGAGAGTTAGGAAAGGTCAGAAAAGGAGATATGTGGCAATTTAAGGCCACATCTACAGTCATGCCCAAAAGTTTTGAGAATGACACAAATATTAATTTTTACAAAGTCTACTGCTTCACTTTTTCTAATGGCAATTTGCATATACTCCAGAATGTTGTAAAGAGTGATCAGCTTAACAGCAATTACTTGCAAAGTCAATATTTGGCTACAAAATGAACTTTATCCCCCAAAACACATTTCAACATCATTGCAGCCCTGCCTTAAAAGGACCAGCTAACCTCTTTTCAGTGATTGCTCCATTAACACAGGTGTGGGTGTTGATGAGGACATGGCTGGAGATCAATCTGTCATGATTAAGTAAGAATGACACCACTGGACACTTTAAAAGGAGGCTGGTGCTTGGCATCATTGTTTCTCTTCTGTTAACCATGGTTATCTCTAAAGAAACACGTGCAGTCATCATTGCAATGCACAAAAATGGCCTAACAGGGAAGAGTATCGCAGCTAGAAAGATTGCACCTCAGTCAACAATCTATCGCATCATCAAGAACTTCAAGGAGAGAGGTTCCATTGTTGCCAAAAAGGCTCCAGGGCGCCCAAGAAAGACCAGCAAGCGCCAGGACCGTCTCTTAAAATTGTTTCAGCTGTGGGATCAGGCTACCAGCAGTGCAGAGCTTGCTCAGGAATGGCAGCAGGCAGGTGTGAGTGCATCTGCACGCACTGTGAGGGGAGACTCTTGGACCAAGGCCTGGTCTCAAGGAGGGCAGCAAAGAAGCCACTTCTCTCCAGAAAAAACATCATGGACAGACTGATATTCTGCAAAACGTACAGGCAGTGGACTGCTGAGGACTGGGGTAAAGTTATTTTCTCTGATGAATCCCCTTTTCGATTGTTCAGGACATCAGGAAAACGCCTCATTCAGAGAAGACAAGGTGAGCGCTACCACCAGTCTTGTCTCATGCCAACTGTTAAGCATCCTGAAACCATTCATGTGTGGGGTTGCTTCTCAGCCAAGGGAATCGGCTCTCTCACAGTCTTGCCTAAAAACACAACCATGAATAAAGAATGGTACCAGAATGTCCAACAAGAGCAACTTCTCCCAACCCTCCAAGAGCAGTTTGGCGATCAACAATGCCTTTTCCAGCATGATGGAGCACCTTGCCATAAAGCATAGGTGATAACTAAATGGCTCAGGGAACAAAACATAGAGATTTTGGGTCCATGGCCTGGAAACTCCCCAGATCTTAATCCCATTGAGAACTTGTGGTCAATCATCAAGAGACGGGTGGACAAACAAAAACCTAAAAATTCTGACAAAATGAAAGCATTGATTGTGCAAGAATGGACTGCTATCAGTCAGGATTTGGTCCAGAAGTTGATTGAGAGCATGCCAGGGAGAATTGCAGAGGTCCTGAAGAAGAAGGGTCAACACTGCAAATATTGACTTGCTGCATTAACTCATTCTAACTGTCAATATAAGCTTTTGTTACTCATATGTTTGCAATTATATTTCTGTCTGTGATAAAAACATCTGTCAAGCACACACATAAAAACCAGAGGGCAGCAGATCATGTGAAAATATAATATTTGTGTCATTCTCAAAACTTTTGGCCATGACTGTACATCTGCCTCCAAAAAAGATAATTTTTGCTCTGTTTATACAATATAACTAAACTATGAAGTTTGAAACTGCTGTGTATGGTTAAATGGTTAAACAGGCTGCTGGTCATCACTAATTACCATTTGTTTTCCTCAGGGCTGTGGAGTAAGAGTCATGGAGTCAGAGACGGTGTTCATTTTGGTGTCAAAGTCGGAATAAAATCATTCGACTCCGACTACATTTCAGTCATATAAGTTGCTTCTGACACTTTGACTAGAGGATACTGATAGTGATGCGTCATTCGCAAACAAACTAAGGCAAAGAACCGGCTCCCTGCTGTGAAGAATGGAAGCCAGAACCCCAGTGAAAGCCACAAAATTCTCTCAACACCTCTCACTGGGTGTAAAATTCCAAGTGTTCGGCTTTCGAAACCTTGCCCACCCAGCCAAAATCCTGCCCACTCATCATTTTAACTGGCTGCCTGCAAGTAGAGGGGGTTTCAGTCATGGGTGGGGGTGGTTGGCCTCATTAATGTCATCTTAAATATGTGTTGATGTGGGGTGAACACATATTTAATAGGGGTCCAATTAGGATTCAAAAGAGCTGTCTCTTTTTGGTGAGCGGAGACCAAGTGAGCCAGATCACCAAAAAGGGCCAGACTGCCCATTACTAGTTTGTGATGTTCTTCAAATCAGAGTGGCAAACAGTGCCTGAAATTGACACTTCCTAAATGCAAATAGAAAGAGGGCTTGTCAATCAAGCCAAGTTAGTCACCAAGAAACTGGAGAAGAATGGCCCAGCAGACATTTTTGCCCGAACTTTGGCTTTGTTTAACATTGCATTCTCTCTTAAATACCACAACATAAGGAGTAAAACATAGATTATTTTAATGAATGACCCTGTCTATCTTATGCTGTCTATGACTGGGATGGTGTGAATTTAAAGTTATGATTATAAAGGAAAACTTCATGTAAGAGATCATTCATATGTCAAAACCATACAGTCAATAATCATCATATAAAGCAGTGTTCCAATAGTGCCCTACACCTAGCTGCGTTCTGTAGTACAGCAAGAGAAAAATAAATATGGTAGGTGAATCACCTTAAATAAAGCACATATGTTGTAGCAGCAAGGAAGGCAAGCGGTAATAGTAACACAAGAAGTGCAGATAAGGTGGATTAACCTGGCATACAACCTTTCGCATTTAGCTTCTTCTTGTTTTTTTTGCATTTATGTCCCTGCATAAATTTTAACTTTCCAGTATGTCTCAATAAACTTTGTTATTTTATGGCATTTGCTTCCACTTTCTCTTGTTTCTGGTTAATACATTTATGGAGCTGCCTATGGGTTTATCATTCAGACGTCAGTTTTTCACATACTATTATAATCTTAGGAGCCGATCCTATGTCTATTTATTTTTGCGAACTGAGTGGTCCACACCAACACACGTTTCCGATTTTGATCTGTGTCACATATTAAAATCACCAATATAAGTCTAGGGTCCGTGAGAAAAATCAAACATCAACTGGATGCTATCCTTGTACCATCCATATGCTGTCCAATTTCTATGTTTGTTTGATAGAAGTTTGAGAAAACTTGTTGATCACGAAAAAAATATTTGCTGAAACTCTGATGGTAAAAACTGACATTCTGACCAAACAATGATGAAAATCTAATCCAAAACATTGATCCAAATCAGTCAGTCTATTGAAAAACAGAAAAATTATCTGAATAGAACCTAAGTCAACATCAGTTCATGGCAAGTAAAGAAAAAGGCCACCAATTTATCATTTGTGATTGCATTGAAGTCACTTTTTTTTTTTGTGTTGTAATATTCACTGACATCTCAAAAATGCACTAAATAGAAGACACTTCCAAAAACCTTACTCCAATGGGTAATTGGAGTTAGGTACACCCAAAAATACAACATTTGGCAAAAGTTTAATGTCATCAATCTGTCTAAAACACCTGTATCAGCAAAGTTGTCAAGGAACGATTAAAAAAAAAATTAAAAAAGAAAAACAACTTTAAATGTGGAGCAAAACATATAGAGAATAAGGTGCCACTAAAGCCACTAAAATGAGCAAACTACTCCAGAAAAATGGAGAAATAATGGTGAATCGGGGCCAAAGTAATTACCACATTACACAACATATTATCAAGATTTACAATGTGAAGTATTCAAAAGTAGAGTTTTTCAATAAAATACAACTACCTGTCGATGGGCTAGTTTTATAGGAATGGCACAAGTGTCTTCAGTTATGGAACTTCTATGTTACTATACAGCTGTATTTTTGTGTTTTGTAGTGTTTCTAAGAGCACATATTTCATGTATTACTAGAGACAATAATATGGTTGAATTCACCTAAGGAAAACAGGGTCTACTCTTATGGCCTCATTCCGATGTGTGTTTTTCTTGTACAAGTTCTAGCCTTATTTTTGATGGATAGAAATCATACAGTACCTATTATAGTGTATGGACCTGTTTACATATCCGTGTATTTTTGCGGACTGAGTGGCTCTCACAAAATCTGATCAAAACATAACAGATTTTGATCAGATTCTTGTATCAAACTCGCCAATGCAATTCTATGGGAAATAATCAGACAAAACTCCAATTGCATCCATGTTGCTGTCTGTTTTTCATGGACTGATAGGAGAAGCTTGAAAAACCTCCATTATTTTTTTCTTCATTAAAGAAAAACTAATAAAACTGTGATCAAAAACACTGATGAAACCATTTTTTGTGAATGAGAAAAATCACTGATGTCCACATGGTAAGGAACTTGGTAAGAACATAACGTGTGTGAAAGTGCTGCATATGTACCCCTTAATTTTTATTCTGGCAGTCAGTTGCCTTCAGACTATTTTTTTTTTAGGTACACAGTGTTTTTCAAAATGACTGAAATAAAAGGTATGTTAGGATTGGAACACAAATATACCAATTTATTGCAATTTAGAGAAATCAGATGAAAACCAAAATATTTCACATGCCTACAAAAAAAATTCAAGTGCCAAGGTTTTTTGAATGGATTTAGGGTGTTTTGAGGGTGCCGAATTCAAAAATCCGATTACTTTTCCTTAATTGGTTCTAGTTTGTGAGATAATTCATCCATGATCATGCATTCCCACAAGCGACTGGTGTGATAACAAATGGAACAACTTTTAGTCTTTTAGTCTGTCTTTTGACTTTTTAAGTGTCTTAGGTAATGAAATATCCCACATAATTATTTTCTATTTCAATTTGTAGTCTTACAATGCTAGAAATGTGACTTTTTGAAGCCAGAATTCTAATGTAATTAATTATTAAATATCTCAGAAGTTAGGGCCAATCTGGGAAAAACAAAGTCATATTCTTTATCAGCACCATAAACTTAATATAAAACCGTTTGGACATCGTTCACACCAAAATCACTGTATACCAGTCTTATCATTTATTAAAACTGCACTAGGCTATATAAAAAGTAGCAAAGTATGGTAACAAAAATGTTCTATTGTAGTGTAAATTACAAAAATTAGGATTTCCCTAGTAAATTACAAAACACAGAAATGGGGCTTGCTCACATGAGTTGAATATGGAGTTATACGGTATCAGTATTTTGAATGATATTTCATAAAGTCTTATCCATATGCTGCAGAGAAGATCTGTAGCACAAATTGACCAGAGGTGCAGACTTGACATTCACGACATGCCATTATATGCTGCTGGTATTCACTAGTGTTGAGTGTTGTGAATATGCTGGAGGCAGCTTCTGAGCTGGGGCTCCCTCCGGTGGTTGCTGAGGGTAATGAACCGATTACTGAATGGCCTTCAGCTGGCGCTTAATGGTAGGATATAAGTGGCCTGAGTTCCCAGCAGCCTTGCCGGTTATCAATTGTTCCTTCTGGTCTTGCTTGAAGCACTGCTAGTTTCCTGCTCTCCTTCAGATAAGTGTTTGCTTTTTTTTTTTTCCTCTGTTTGATTTTCATTGCTGGTTTGCTGCTTGCAGTAGACTGCAGCCTGTCCCCTTTTGGGGGTCTGGCGCTGCAATTGTGCTCCGTTTTTGTCTGCACTTTTGCTTTGCTCCTTTGTTACTTTTTATTTGCTGAATAGCGTTTTGTTACACCAGAGATCTGATTTAGGTGGATGAGATCGTGTGATCTCAGGTTTTTTGGCAATCAGAAGTGTTGGTATTTTTGTTAGGGTTTTGTTGGATTGCAGTCAGAATTCTTTCCTGAACTTTTCTGTCTAGACAGATTGGGCCCCAGCATTTGCTCATTCTATTTTCTGTCTGTGTCCGTGCTTTCTTCTTGTCTAACCGCCATTACATGTTTGGGGGCTTCCTATTTTCTTTGGGGATCTGCTCCGGGGCAGATAGCTTTCATCTTTCTGCCTTTAGGTGTAGTTATCTCTCAGGCTGTGACGAGACGTCTAGGACCACCGTAGGAACGCTCCACGGCTACTTCTAGTTGTGTGGTTAGTTCAGGTTACTGCAATCCAATAGGTTCCAGCCTCTCTGGTGTATTTCCGCTTTTGCTATTTCTCCTCAGTTACCGAAACATAACAAGGATAGATTATTTTTTTATATCCCACAACTTATTAGATTTACCTATAGAGGCTGGCGTGGGTTTGATTCTTTGGTCAGATCATGCCCCTAGATACCTTACAATTGCACTGTATTTTTTGCTATTTCTCCTCAGTTACCGAAACATAACAGTTGAGCGGACATAACTCTTGTGCCTGCACATTGCCAAAATGGTGAATTATACCCTGGGATGTACTAAGCAAAATATTCACATTTTGGAATTAATGTATGTTTGCATTAAATATGAGCATGCATTTCCGGTATGGGCTTTATGCTGTATGAATTTGAAAGTAAAGATAATAGTGACCATATGAAAAAAGTTCTAGAGTTTTTCACTACTACTAGACAAGTCATCCAGATTGCAGGGTTGTATTACATTTTAATACACTTTCTATCTGCAAAGCTTCGCTTAGAGACATTTTCTGGTTATAATAGTCTATTGATATATGAGCCAGTTATAATTTCAAGGCACACCCATCAAGTAAAATAGATCAGAAGGTTTCATCCCAAAGCTATAGAACATGTGTTTCCGATCAACTCATTGCTCCGTAGCCCCACTGATACCACAGTTAAATATAATATTGTGATTTAATGCTAATCTCATAATACATTCTTGTATTCTACATAGTGTAATAAAATGCATGTATCAGTCAATAAAATGTCTTGCTTTTAACTTGGTATGCAAAAAATATGTACAGTACCCTGTTTTTACTTATCATAGCTATCCAGAAGGCAGTTATATTGATTTTTACTAAAGTTTGCTTATAAATGAGATTGGATCTCTGCCCTACTTATACCATTCATAGCATTTCAACCAGGCATTTTTTTCATAACCCGAATGCCACAGTTCGCCAACCTAGTCTCACTTATCTTATCAAAATATATTAAATGAGGTGTCTAGTGTATCCAGTTTTTAAGAGTTAAAATTATTTGTATGGATGGAGCCATCATTCCTCTTTACCATGGTATTTACTTTTACCTTTACATTTTTACTATAGTCAACTAATACAGATCCTCAACCAGCACTGAACAACACCACACTGCTGTGTATGATTTAACTGTTTTTTTAGATGTAGCGGATGGTGTCCTTGGTCCTTGAAATTTAGTTGTCTCCTTACTCTGGGAAGGTGAAAGGAATGTAGACTTACTTGAAAGACAGTTCAAAAATAGCCGATTCTCATAAAGAAGCAACACGTTTCATGGATTCAGAGTTTCTCAATGGTCAGCGTGCTTGCTGGTTACAGAGGTTATTGCAAGAGACCATAGATTTAACAGGGGCAGAAGATTGATGGCACTTTCCACAGCAACTTCACCTTTATATGAGAGTCACTCTCAATATACAGTGTCTTAGTTCTGCAATCATCTTCTGATTACCTGTCTCGACAGCAATGCACAGCTATAGAGCACCTTTCTTCAGCCATCTCTCACACTTCCTCTGTATTAGTCCATCACACTCAGTTACCATTCTATAGCCTTCTCCAGTGTGACAGTACCTTGCACAATCAGCAGTAATACTTATCTATTTACAGTTAGGTAAAAACCTCTTCTTTTGCTAATTTTCAGTCTTGCAGAGGCTATGTGTCACGCTGTCTAATGATATGTATACAATGTCAGTAAACTATTAATACAGGAACAACACTCTATACAACAACTAGTATAGCAACATCAGCATGTAAGTATAGAATAGATTTACCTGACACGATATCTGCTGAACTCAGGGTTAATCTTGAGGACTTGATGAGCTGAAACAGGAAAGAGGTGGACCGGGATCTAACCTGACCCTAAACTGGGGTCCTAACTAATCCCTCACCTTGGAGGTACTGATAATGGTTCAGAGGTCCAAGTCTCCAACCTAACCCTGTCTCCTATCAGACCCTGAACCCTGTAATCAGTCCTAAGAAGGATCCTGACTACCACCAAAGGGATATGGGCTAATCTCAGCTAAATACACAGATTAGACATATAAGACAGACAGGATAACACTCGCTTGCATACACACTCAAACACCAAAGGAACATAAATGGTCTGGGAAATAAACTCTAACCAAGTTGAGCTTAGAACAACTAAGGAGCTCACAACTAAAGTCTATACAGATTCATTCCTATCTGTGGTCTGCATGAAGGTTTCACTGGCAACTCCCCAAGCAGACAACCAGGAATTTAAAGGAAACCAATCAACAAATAATCAATTGCAGCCGGGAGAAACTGCACCCAGTCCCAGCACCGAGCACAGACAGAATTAACTCCCTAGCTGCCAAACACAAAGAAACAGCAGCTCAGCTGTGAGAAGTCAAAATGTGCAACCGCGACGATCTTCGTGGCAATGCACACATGACAGTACCCCCCCTTCTACGAGGGGCCTCCGGACCCTCAGGGCCAGGCCTGCCCGGGTGAGTTCTGTGGAAGGTCCGAACCAAACGATCTGTGTTAACATCAGACGCAGGGACCCATGTCCTCTCCTCTGGACCATACCCCTTCCAATGCACCAAGTACTGAAGGGACCGGCGATTCAGACGTGAGTCAATGATCTTTGATACTTGAAATTCCAAGTTACCATTGACCAACACAGGAGGAGGAGGTAGAGGTGACGGTATGACTGGTGCCACATACCTTTTAAGTAATGACTTGTGGAACACATTATGAATTTTAAACGTAGGAGGGAGGTCCAGACGAAATGCCACAGGATTAATTATGGAACTGATCCTGTACGGCCCGATGAATCTGGGACCCAGTTTCCAGGAGGGCACTTTAAGTTTTATATTCCTGGTAGACAACCATACCAGATCGTTCACATTCAGATCTGGACCAGAAACTCTCCTCCTATCAGCCATACGTTTGTAACGGTTCCCCATCGCACTCAGATTATTCAATACACCTCTCCACACAGAAGCAAGTGACGACGAGAAACGCTCCTCCTCAGGAACCCCAGAAGGGCCCCCCCCATTGAAAGTACAAAACTGGGGATGGAAACCATATGCCCCAAAAAACGGGGACTTACCAGTGGACTCGCTCCGCCTGTTGTTAAGAGCGAACTCTGCCAGAGGCAAGAAAGAAGACCAGTCCTCTTGGTTCTCTGAGACAAAACACCGGAGATATGTCTCTAAGCTCTGATTCAGACGCTCTGTCTGACCATTGGTCTGCGGATGAAAAGCCGAGGAAAATGACAATTGCATACCCCGACGTAAACAAAATGCCCTCCAAAATTTGGACACAAACTGAGACCCCCTATCTGACACCACATCAGAAGGCAACCCATGAAGTCTAACGATCTCCCTAATGAACACCTGCGCCAGAGTTTTAGCATTAGGGAGTGCAGGAAGAGCAACGAAATGTGCCATCTTACTGAACCTGTCAACAACCACCAGTATGACAGTATTCCCTGACGACGGAGGAAGGTCCGTAATGAAGTCCATAGATAAATGAGTCCATGGACGCTCCGGAAGTTTCAAGGGTAAAAGGGTCCCAGACGGACGGGTATGAGGGGTTTTAGAGCGAGCACACACCCCACATGACGCGACAAAAGTTATAACATCTTTATTAACATTAGGCCACCAAAACCGGCGAGAAAGGAGATCTAAAGTAGCCTTACTCCCTGGATGTCCTGCTAGAGCAGAATTATGATGTGCCTCAATAACCTTTTGTCTCAACAGATTTGGGACAAACAGTCTCCCTGGAGGTCCTGCAGGGGCGTCCCCCTGAGCCTCTAACACCTCCTCCTCAAGCTCAGAAAATACAGCCGACACTACCACCCCCTCCTGAAGGATAGGACTCGGGTCATCCGTTTTCCCGGCCCCTGGGAAACTGCGAGACAAGGCATCAGCCTTTACATTCTTAGACCCCGGGCGATAAGTGACGACAAAATTAAACCTGGTAAAAAACAACGACCATCGAGCTTGTCTGGAATTCAGACGCTTAGCGGATTCCAAATACAACAGGTTCTTGTGATCAGTAATAACGGTAACCGGGTGGACTGCCCCCTCCAAAAAGTGACGCCATTCTTCAAAAGCTAACTTAATGGCCAAAAGTTCCCTATTGCCGATATCATAATTCCTTTCGGCGGACGACAATTTCTTAGAAAAGAAAGCGCACAGATGCCATTTACCAGGGGATGGACCCTGGGACAATATAGCACCCACCCCTACGTCAGACGCATCCACCTCCACAATGAACGGCTGAGATGCATCTGGTTGGATGAGAACGGGTGCCGAAGCAAAACATTTCTTCAAAGAGGAAAAGGCTTGGCAAGCTTTGTCCGACCATTTAGAAAAATCCGTCCCTTTTCTTGTCATGTCAGTGAGAGGTTTGACGACAGATGAGAAATTACAAATAAATTTCAGGTAGTAGTTAGCAAACCCCAAAAAACGCTGCAGAGCCTTAAGATCCCCTGGCTGATCCCATTCAAGCACTGCTCTCACCTTTTCAGGGTCCATACGGAAACCGGAGGCTGACACCAAAAAACCCAAAAACTGAAGTTCCTGTACGGCAAATACACACTTCTCCAGTTTGGCGTATAGTTTATTGTCTCGCAAGATCTGCAACACCTGTCTCACATGCTCCTGATGAGACACAAGATCTGGCGAGTAAATTAAAATGTCGTCCAAATATACAACCACAAACAGCCCCACAAGGTGACGAAAAATGTCATTAACAAAATGTTGGAATACTGCTGGTGCAGTAGTCAGACCAAAAGGCATGACTAGGTTCTCATAATGTCCCTCCGGCGTGTTAAACGCCATTTTCCACTCATCCCCCTCTTTTATCCTAATCAGATTATACGCCCCCCTGAGATCCAATTTAGAAAACCATTTGGCGCCAACAATTTGATTGAAGAGATCAGGAATAAGAGGGAGTGGATACGGATCTCGAACAGTAATCCGATTAAGTTCGCGGAAATCCAAGCAAGGGCGTAGGCCTCCATCTTTCTTCTTCACAAAGAAGAACCCCGCGGCTACTGGGGAAGATGAAGGTCTAATATGCCCTTTGGCCAGACTTTCAGAAATATAATCTTTCATAGCCTGCCTCTCAGGACCAGAAAGATTATACAACCTAGCTTTAGGCAACTTAGCATCAGGAAGGAGATTAATAGAGCAGTCATACACGCGATGAGGAGGCAACTCCTGACACCCCTCCTCAGAGAAAACATCCCCAAAATCCTCCAAAAAAGGAGGCAATGTACTAGGCACGACCGCACTGATGACTGTGTTCATGCAGTTGCTTTTGCAAAACTCACCCCATTGGCTTATTTCTCTGGACTGCCAATTAATCACAGGGTTATGTTTAACCAAGCAAGGAAGTCCCAACACAATGGGAGTAGGTAGACCCTCCAACACATAACAAGATAATTGTTCCCTATGTATTGCCCCTACCCGAAGATCAATGTTATGAACCTCATGAACAAAGCTACCTTGGCCGAGAGGCCTGGCGTCAATGGAGAATATAGGGATCGGTTTGACCAATACACTCAGATGCATACCTTGAGCCTGAGCAAACTGAGCGTCAACCAGATTAGCCCCGGAACCACTATCAAGAAGAACAGACAATCTCTCCACTCTCGTACCAACTACCACCTCCACTGGTACAAGGAACTGAGAAGAACTGGCGGATGAAATACATACTCCCAGGTTGTCGTCCACCACACAACCTGGGATTAACAGTTTTCCGGCGACTTTTGGCTCAACAAGGCACGGGATGGACATTCTCCAACAAAATGTCCCTCTTTCCCGCAGAAAAAACATCTTCTAGTCCTGCGGCGTACCGCCAATCCCCTCCTACGAAATGATGTCCCTCCCAACTGCATAGGCTCATCCGAACAGACAAGGGGAACCTCAACATAAGGGACTTTAGTGGTAGGTGGAGAAACTACAGGGAGTGGGGTTACCTCACCCCTCTCCCGAAGCCGTCTATCAGTACGGATAGCTAAGGCCATAGCAGCCTCCAGAGAAGGAGGAGACTCATACTGAGCCAAAACGTCTTTTAATTTATCAGAAAGCCCATGACAAAACTGGCTGCTAAGAGCTGGGTCATTCCACTGAGTATCTGTGGCCCATCTACGAAACTCAGAAGCAAATTCCTCTGCCGGACGATCTCCCTGCTGTATCTTACGTAATTTTGTCTCAGCAAGAGAGACCCGATCTGGGTCATCATATACCAATCCCAGGGCAGTAAAAAATTGATCTACAGACAGTAGAGCCGGGGATCCCGGAGGAAGGGAAAATGCCCAGGATTGAGGGTCCCCTTGCAGAAGTGAGATAACAATTCCCACTCTCTGCTCCTCACTCCCTGATGATCGAGGCCGAAGCCGAAAATACAATTTACATGCCTCCTGGAAGGTGAAAAATTTGTCTCGCCCACCAGTGAACCTGTCCGGGAGAGCTACTTTAGGTTCAACTCTGGTTTGCTCCAGGGGAGACAAAACTTTGGACTTAATGTCCGTCAGCTCCATGGATAATCCCTGCAACTGCAGAGCCAGCTGGGCTACTGGATCCATGGTAACTGGAGATAATTTTTAGGGCCAGTGAAAATGTCACGCTGTCTAATGATATGTATACAATGTCAGTAAACTATTAATACAGGAACAACACTCTATACAACAACTAGTATAGCAACATCAGCATGTAAGTATAGAATAGATTTACCTGACACGATATCTGCTGAACTCAGGGTTAATCTTGAGGACTTGATGAGCTGAAACAGGAAAGAGGTGGACCGGGATCTAACCTGACCCTAAACTGGGGTCCTAACTAATCCCTCACCTTGGAGGTACTGATAATGGTTCAGAGGTCCAAGTCTCCAACCTAACCCTGTCTCCTATCAGACCCTGAACCCTGTAATCAGTCCTAAGAAGGATCCTGACTACCACCAAAGGGATATGGGCTAATCTCAGCTAAATACACAGATTAGACATATAAGACAGACAGGATAACACTCGCTTGCATACACACTCAAACACCAAAGGAACATAAATGGTCTGGGAAATAAACTCTAACCAAGATGAGCTTAGAACAACTAAGGAGCTCACAACTAAAGTCTATACAGATTCATTCCTATCTGTGGTCTGCATGAAGGTTTCACTGGCAACTCCCCAAGCAGACAACCAGGAATTTAAAGGAAACCAATCAACAAATAATCAATTGCAGCCGGGAGAAACTGCACCCAGTCCCAGCACCGAGCACAGACAGAATTAACTCCCTAGCTGCCAAACACAAAGAAACAGCAGCTCAGCTGTGAGAAGTCAAAATGTGCAACCGCGACGATCTTCGTGGCAATGCACACATGACACTATGTCTCCATTATATGGTGGATAAACTCTTCACTCACAGGCAAAATCCTCTATGCCCCTGACCGTGGAGGAAATCCTCTTTCACACATTAAAGAAGCACTCACACATTTTTTTATAACTTTGAATGTGTGTGTATGCATGTAATGTAATGTGAGTGTATTAATATACTCATCTATCGCCTTTCTCTCCGGTGTCCAGCATCATTCTTCTCCTCTTCTCAGTGACATCATCGCAATTGCAAGTAGTTGGCTCACTCTTTGCTCCATGTGTGAGCAGGGAGTCTCTTTTACAATACACCCTATGGAGCCTCGTTCTAACGCTTCATATACTTACATTGTAAAAATCACTTCCAGGTTATGCAGAGCAAAGAGTGACCCAGAGTGTCTCAAGAGCAGTGACGTCACTCAGATGAGAAGAACATAGCTGGATACCAGAGAGAGAGGCAGTAGGTGAGTATATTAATACCCTCACGCTACATTACATGCATATACACACAGTCAGTGTATAAAAAAACTTAGTGGAAGTGATTCTTTAATAAAAACACTCTTTCTTGGTAGTCTAGTAAGCCATACCTGGAATAAACTACATGGAGCTACTTACTTACTCTATGTGGCCCTAACCATAGTCTGGGATTGGTACACTATTTGTACTATTTATACTACTCCCCACAATACTCAATACCAATAAGATTGGTATAATGAAAACATCTCTGCTGTGCTCCACATCTCTTTTCTACTGAGAGACTGCCTATCTGCATATGTCTGACCTCTGCTGGAGAGAAGCTAAGATATCTGCATGTATTCTAATGCCAACACAACATAATATTGAATATGCATAAATTTAGCAACTGGCAAAGCAAAAAGACAATCAGGTGGTGTTTCAATGTTAATCTATAACGAAAGAAAAGGATATGATGGTGAAAAGGTGAAAAGAATCAGCTGTACACAGATGTCAATTCAAAGACTTTAGTGACATATAGAGAGGCTCTCTTTGCTTGCACCTGTTCACATTTGTCTTTCTGTTTGGAAGTAACAGTCCGTCTTTTGATATTTGAAAAGGTGAAAAGAATCAGCCGTTCACAGATGTCAGTTCAAAGACTTTAGTTACAGTGAAGCAACGAGCTTTAATGTAAACAGTGTTACATGATACAACAAGCTCGATGGTTTCCACTGTTTTCCACAGACAGGAGGTTGACTTGAATAGAGATAGATGACTGACGATTGCAACACTTGGTTTACACTTACAACAGTTCTCTAACATCTGTGACAGTCTGCTGGTGCTTCCTTTAGCAGCATCTTTTTTTTCTGCATAGTTTCTGCTGTGACAGACAGCAGTCACTCTCGTCAGTAGCACCTCTGTGCCTGCGAAACAATCTATGGGTGGAATTCATCAAGACTGCGGTTTGATATGTCAGTATTGTTCTAGGATTTACTTAAGTAAGATGCATCAAATTCAGTAAAAGGTACATAAAAAGTACTCCAGTCATGGACCAGAGTACATTTCTGTTATAATTTATAGCAACTTTTTTAAAACTCTGCACCACCTTGGGATTTTTTATTTTTGCGTTTTTCCATCAATATGGCCGTGTGACGGTTGTTTTTTTGCAGGACAAGTTGTACTTTTGATCAACACCATCGATTTTACCATATAGTGTACTGGAAAATGGGAAAAAAAAAATCCATGTGTGGTGAAATTGCAAAAAAGTGCAATTCCACAACTGTTTTTTGGAGGGTTTTTTTCACCGTGTTCCCTAAATGCTAAAACGGACCTGCCATTATGATTCTACACATCATTATGAGTTCATAGATTCCAAACATGTATAGGTTCTTGGTGAAAAAAAAATCATCCAAAGTTTATTAAAAAAAATGTTGCCATTTTCCAAAAACCGTACATTGCTGGTTACTATTGTTGGCACCCCTTCATTTTCGATAAAATGAAGGGGTGCCAATAATAAATGTAAATGTAGCAAAGTTTTATCCACAGGATTTTATAATTAGTGGTCCAAAGTAATACCACAATAAAATACTGTTTTTCAACTTACATGTTGCAATTTCAAATAATAAGCAGAATAAACAGCATGTGCAGCAATAAAGGCACCCCTTATTAATACTTGGTTGCACACCCTTTTGCATTGCCTCTAAACGTTTCTTGTAGCCATCTATAAGCTTCTTTCACTTCTCAGCTGGTATTTTCTCCCACTCTTCTTTTGCAGTTTGTTCAAGCTCTTGAATGTTTGCAAGGTTCTTTTTCCCAATGGCAGATTTCAGCTCATCCAAAGATTTTCAATGGGATTGAGGTCAGGAGTCAGGACTCATTGCTGGCCATATTAAAACAGTGCATTTTTTCTTTTTCAACCATTCCTGTGTACTTTTGGATGTGTGTTTGGGTAAATGTCTTGATGGAGGAACCATGCTCTTCAACTCAAACCAAGTTTTCTTACACTGGGTAGGACATTTTGCTCTCAAATCTCTTGATAATTTTCTGATTTCATGATTCCTATGATATGGTCAAGGCCTCCAGTACCAGACACAGTAAAGCACAGTACAACTTTATGGTTTCTGCACAATGCTTAACTGTTGGTAGGGTGTTCTTTTCCTTATAAGTTTCATTGTGCTATCTGTAAACAAAATGTTGCTTTGCATTGCCAAACAGCTCTATTTTGGCTTCATCTGTCCACAGAATATTTTCCCAGAAGGATTATCAAGGTACTCTTTGGCAAAGATAAGTCATTCCTTTTTATGTCTTTTTTATGTCTTTTTTTCAGCAATAGTTTCTTCCTTGATCTTCACCCATAAAGCTCTGCTTAGTTTAGTGTGCATGGACGGTACTTGTTGAACCCATAACCCAGACTGTTCCAGGTTGGCCTTCAGGTGTTTGGATTTTGACGTGGTGTTCTTTCCACCATTCTCACCAACCTTTGAAGACCTCTCTTTTCAATTTTCCTCTTTTCCCCATGTCCAGAGAGGTTATTGATGGTTCCATACTTGGCCAACGTCTTAATACCATTGCACACTGTTGAAACTGGGACACCAAGGTCTTTGGAGATATCTTTATACCCTTTTTCATTCTGATGCAGTAGCATCAGGGAAATGGAATTAGGGATTGGTGTCAGCGGCTTTCATTGACACCAAGCCCCTAGGCTTAGTAATGAAAGTGTGTCAGCCAGACACCCTCATTACTAAGCTGGTAAGTAAACACAAACAAACCCAAACACACATTGTCACCAGCCTATGTACAGTACAGACCAAAAGTTTGGACACACCTTCTCATTTAAAGATTTTTCTGTATTTTCATGACTATGAAAATTGTACATTCACACTGAAGGCATCAAAACTATGAATTAACACATGTGGAATTATATACTTAACAAAAAAGTGTAAAAACAACTGAAATTATGTCTTATATTCTAGGTTCTTCAAAGTAGCCACCTTTTGCTTCGATGACTGCTTTGCACACTCTTGGCATTCTCTTGAAGAGCTTCAAGTGGTAGGCACCGGAAATGGTCTTCCAACAGTCTTGAAGGAGTTCCCAGAGAAGCTTAGCACTTGTTGGCCCTTTTGCTTTCACTCTGCGGTCCAGCTCACCCCAAACCATCTCGATTTGGTTCAGGTCTGGTGACTGTGGAGGCCAGGTCATCTGGTGTAACACCCCATCACTCTCCTTCTTGGACAAATAGCCCTTACACAGCCTGGAGGTGTGTTTGGTGTCATTGTTCTGTTGAAAAATAAATCATGGTCCAACTAAACGTAAACCGGATGGAATAGCATGCTGCTGCAAGATGCTGTGGTAGCCATGCTGGTTCAGTATGCCTTCAATTTTGAATAAATCCCCAACAGTGTCACCAGCAAAGCACCCCCACATCATCACACCTCCTCCTCCATGCTTCACGGTAGGAACCAGGCATGTAGAGTCCATCCGTTCACCTTTTCTGCGTCGCACAAAGACACGGTGGTTGGAACCAAAGATCTCAAATTTGGACTCATCAGACCAAAGCACAGAATTCCACTGGTCTAATGTAAATTCCTTGTGTTCTTTAGCCCAAACAAGTCTCTTCTGCTTGTTGCTTGTCCTTAGCAGTGCTTTCCTAGCAGCTATTTTACCATGAAGGCCTGCTGCACAAAGTCTCCTCTTAACAGTTGTTGTAGAGATGTGTCTGCTGCTAGAACTCTGTGTGGCATTGACCTGGTCTCTAATCTGAGCTGCTGTTAACCTGCGATTTCTGAGGCTGGTGACTCGGATAAACTTATCCTCAGAAGAAGAGGTGACTCTTGGTCTTCCTTTCCTGGGGCGGACCTCATGTGAGCCAGTTTCTTTGTAGCGCTAGATGGTTTTTGCAACTGAACTTGGGGACACTTTCAAAGTTTTCCCAATTTTTCGGACTGACTGACCTTCATTAATTAAAGTAAAGATGGCCACTCATTTTTCTTTACTTAGCTGCTTTTTTCTTGCCATAATACAAATTCTAACAGTCTTATTCAGTAGGACTATCAGCTGTGTATCCACCAGACTTCTGCACAACACAACTGATGGTCCCAACCCCATTTATAAGGCAAGAAATCCCACTTATTAAACTTGACAGAGCACACCTGTGAAGTGAAAACCATTTCCGGTGACTACCTCTTGAAGCTCATCAAGAGAATGCCAAGAGTGTGCAAAGCAGTCATCAAAGCAAAAGGTGGCTACTTTGAAGAATCTTGAATATAAGACATAATTTCAGTTGTTGCCCGGTGCGTCCTTTATACATCATACTAATCTGGTGGATCACTTTGTAAATTAATCCATATATACTATATTGTTATAATAACAAAAAATATTTTGTTAATTTTTTATAATGTGGTACAATAATAAATTTATACCTTTTTAGAGATACGTTTTTCTGACTTTTTGTTCTCCGGCATTTCATAGCTTAAGTGTGCTTTTACACAGAACGATGTTAATCAACCACTGATCACAAGCATGAAAGCACGTCAGAGGTCATTTAGTAACCTAAAGGTACTATCACACTAAACGAGATCGCTAACGAGATCGCTAATGAGTCACTGATTTATGATGCAGTAGCGATCTCATTAGCGACGCAGCTGTGTGTGACATGTAGCAGCGATGTGGCCCCTGCTGAGATGTCGTTGATCGCTTATGAACGTTCTGAGTTTTTTGGTCGTTGGTGTCCCGCTGGTGAGCCTGAATCGCTGAGTGTGACACCCTTTATGAACGACTTCACCAGTGTCGCAGGTGGGACTAGGTTTTCCCAACGACCGCAGAGGTCGTTATACAGATCGCTGATGAGTTGTGTTTGGATTCTAACTAGCGATCACATAGCGATCGCACTAGCGATCTCGCCAGGTCGTGTCGTTGTCGTGATCGCTGGTGCGATCGCTAAGTGTGACAGTGCCTTAAGGCAAGCTGACTGCACTTTCCATGTGACCAGAATGATCGGTAACACAATCTTTCTGAGCACACAGACTGTCATTGTTCTCAGCAGCACATGTTCTATTTACACAGGGTGATGTGCTGCCGAGAACAGGGATGTGCCCTAGGCACTGGATATAAATGTACCCTGATTAAATTCAACCTGTCAGCAGGATTTTGCTATGTAATCAGTTGAATAAGGCTCTCACGCAGAGCTGAAATGTCGCCTCATGAGCTTTTAAATAGCATATTTTTCTACACAACAAGGAGTGGTGGGTGCGTCCATCTTTTTGATATATTAAAGACTGGTATGTGCCTGGGAGGCTTTTCACCCACATTTCTGGTGGTGTTCTTGTTCTTTTTTTCTTATAGATAGATAAATCGATACATACAGTGGAGAAAATAAGTATTTGATACACTGCCTATCTTGCAAGTTTTCCCACCTACAAAGAATGGAAAAGTCTGTAATTTTTACCATATGTACCTTTCACCTGTGAGAGACAGAACCCAAAAATAAAAAACAGAAAGTCACATTGTATGGTCCTTAAATAATTAAATTACATTTTATTGCATGAAATACATATTTGATCAATTACCAACTAGCAAAAATTCTGGCTCTCACAGACCTGTTAGTTTTCTTTAAGAAACCCTTCTACTCTGCACGCATTATCTGCATTATTTGCACCTGTTTGAACTTGTTACTTGTATAAACGACACTTGTCCACACAATCAATCACACTCCAACCTCTCCACCATGGCTAAAGGTACTGCCACACTTAGTGATCTCGTTAGCGATCTCAATAACGACGCAAGCTAATGAGATCGTTTTTGTGATCGTTTTAATGTCTCTAGTAGCTGCCACACTTAGTGATCTCGTTAACGACTCAAAAGCGGTTAGCGATCTCATTAACGATTTTAACGGTCATTGCGATGTAAAAAAACAGCGCACATCGCTCACAAAAGGTGCCAGACACAGCGATATAGGCTCACCAGCGGGACGCCAACGATCTAAATACGGTCCAGAACTCTAGTGAACGATCAGCGAGATCACAGCAGGGGCCACGTCGTTGCTACATGCCACACACGTTAGCGTCACGAACTAGATCGCTAAATAGTGACGTATTTTAGCGATCTCGTTAGCGACGCTGTTTAGTGTGGCATACCCTTTAGACAAAATAGCTATCTAAATACACCATAGACAAAATTGTAGACATGCACAAGGCTGTGATGGGCTACTAGACAATAGGCAAGCAAATTGGTGAAGGCAACAACTGTTGGCAAGTTATTAGAAAATGGAAGAAATACAAGATGACAATCTTCCTCGGTCTGGGTCTCCATGCATGATTTCACCTCGTGGGGTAAGGATGCTTCAAAGAAAGGTCAGGAATCATCCCAGAACTACATGGGAGGACCTGGTCAATGACATGAAGAGAGCAGGGAATGCAGTCTCAAACATTACCGTTAGTAACACACTATACCGTCGTGGATTAAATCCTGCAGGGCATGGAAGGTCCTCCTGGTCACACCAGCACATATCTAGATGGTCAGATGAGACCAAAATAGAACTTTTTGGTATCAACTCCAGTAGCTGTGTTTGGAGAAAGAAGAAAGATGAGTATAAACCCAAGAACACCCACCCAACTGGTGCAGCATGGTGGGGGAAAAATAATACTTTGGGGGGATGCTTTTCTGCAAAGATTTTGGCCAGCAACCTTCTTCACTCACTAAGAGCATTGAAGATGGCTTGTAGCTCTGGGCAACTGCATTAGAAGCATTTCAAGGTCCTAGAGTGGCCTAGCCAGCCTCCAGACCTGAACCCAATAGAAAATCTTTGGAGGGAGATGAAACTCAATGTTGCTCAGCGACAGCCCTGAAACCTGAAAGATCTGGAGAAGATCTGGAAGGATGAGTGGGCCAAAATCCCTGATGCAGTGAGTGCAAACTTGTTCAAGAACTACAGAAAACATCTGACCTCTGTAATTGCAAACAATTGACCTCTTCATTTTTTGCAGGTAGGAAAACTTGAAAAATCAGCAGTGTATCAACCACTCATTTTCCCCACTGTACATAGATAGTAGATAGATAGACCTAGATTTGATAGACAGACATATAACACTGAGATGTAGACACACACTGATTTGCTGAAAGCTGATGATCACTCTGTGCCCCTGCCGATTTCCAGGCAATATGACAGGAAACATTTTGCCATTTCCTGTCACAGTCTGCAATGCAGAATTCATTAAAAAAATATATGATCTTTGGGCCTCTGCTGCAGTTTGTCAACCATGCAAGTGCACAACACTCCCCTCTTTCAGGGGCACACTCTCACCAGGCCCCCAACACCTAACTCAAGAAGACAGTGTCTTAGCACAAAATAAGTTTTCTACTTACAGTGTTTCCCATCAGACAGCACAGCCACGGCCACCAGTGACATTTTTTGTGGGAAGCAGAGGAGCTTCTTTCTTCCTACGGTCATGATTCCTACTGTCATGAATGCTCAGAGTGTCTGGAACTCTGTGATGGACAGCGCTGTCATCCTATCCTGTGCTGGGGCGTGCTGAGCTGTCAATGCTTTGATTGCCAGCTTGGGTGACCTATCTGAGACTGGAAGGTAAAGAGATTTCCACAGGTGCTCCTGTTCTTGGTAATTGCCCTGCTATTTAGGTGAGCTGTCTGGCCCAGATCACTGCCAGTCAAAGCTTGTTCTAAGCTTGTGTTCTCTGGTGTGTGTTCGCCTGGTCCATATGCTGTAAGTTCTGATCTGCTGCTGACCTTTGGACCGTGTTGTGACTACCTGTTTGTTATTGCTCCTTTGCTTATCTGCTACTTCTCTGGTATTCTGACCCTGGCATGTGACCTGACTTGTGACTTTGTATTTTCCCTTGGTTTACTATGTGCTCTTTTAGTATTGATCCCGGAATGTCTGATTTCACTGACTTATGGCCTGTCCATGGGTTGTAACTAGCATGACACCTACACAGTGCTGTCCTGTTCTCCTGTACCACAGTGTGTACCTAGCTCTCTGGTTGAGCAGCTCATATTGACTTCTTCACTAGCAATCAGAGCTGTGAACATTGTAATTCTGACGAGAGAGCTAGTATCCCACCCACTTATTCTACAGAAGTCAGCTGCACCTGCTCCTTAGTGCAGGTATAAAATCCCAAGCCTCTGCACTTGACCGCCTTCTGCCACAGTTGCTTCAAGAGGAAGTCCAGTCAGAGGCAAACAGCGGTATTGTAAAAAATAAAAAATAAATATATGGTTAACACTGACTGGCGCCACCCCCCAAAATTCCACTCCCCTGTGCACTGCCGCCCTAGGTACTGGACCTAATGGCAAATAAGGCCCTGACCGGGAACGATTGTGTTTAATCATCTTTAAAAATCATTTCACTCAAAGAACAAGCATTTTTGTCACTCATGGATGATTCTCAGAAATCGAGTTTCCCAATAATACACCAGTGTTAATACACCACAACTCTTTAGGGAACAGAAAAGGTGGAAAAAGATCCACAAAAACACGACCAGAGATCAAAATTAATGTAAAAAAAGTATTATTTTATTGAGTGAACATAATACAAACAGGTAAAATGCGATTGGGAACCAGATGGCAAAATGCAGAAAATCATGCAATACTGGACTAAGGCGCACTAGGGCCATCAGAGACTACCCACGCTAAAACTGCTTTATGCTAATGTCAAAATAGACAAGAAAACATAGTGCCAATAACCATAATTCTTAATGTGCCAACACCGAAAAAATATCTACAAGAAAGCACTATATAATACGATGTCATTAGTGTGGTTACATGCTGACAAGAGAATCACAGCCTACACCATAGGGCTAATACAAAATTCATCACGTATGTGTGCAACTATAAACAGGCACACAACTTGCCCAGCTGTGTAAGAGAAGTACCTAGTGGTCAATTAGCGTCAGCATGGCAATAGCAGAAATATGCCTCGAACACAAATGTACCTGATCCAGTGATCTAGGGCAAGCGTGGGGGGCGCCGATGGTCAGTGCGTCTGCCCCAACGCACGTTTCGGATCAAATCCTTCGTCAGGGGGCGTGTATGGGGAGGAAGAAGTGAAGCTTTAAAAACCCGCCGGACCGGAAGGTAAGTCATCACAGGCAGGATGTGACACATGCGGTGCCGTGACAACAGGGGACGCCAGACCGCGCCGACTTCACACGACGGAAAGCGATGGGAGAAAGTCCCATGGCAACCTGACGCTACAGACGCCAGGAGCGGAACGGCTCCCCTGAACACCGCACGCATGCGTACCAGCCTGTGATCACTACAATAAAGATATTATATATCTCTTAGCTGGACAGAGGGAAAAACTATTACATTATTCAATCCATGCCCAATAATGAGTGGATGGTCATAGTGTTGTGGCCTACTTCTATGTACGAACTAGAGGCCTTCCGACAACTAAATAATACATCATGCTATAAGAAGTTGACATTCAACCCTTGTCCGCCTTTGATACACAGCTCAAACAGATACTGTCTAGGGCCATGCAAGCTGGTATTATAACCAAAGAATTGGGGGCAGCATTGATAGTGAATGAACCGACCATATCTACTTTCTATTTACTCCCGAAAGTGCACAAGAACATGAAAAACCCCCCGGTCGGCCTATAGTTTTGGGCCGGGGGAATTACCTGGAGCGCGTCAATCTCTGGATCAACTCGATGCTGCAGCCCCTTTTGGAAGAATTACCCTCCTACCTCAGGGACACCAATCAGCTGCTACGTAGAGTTGATGGGCTGTCCCTAGACACGGGGTCAATACTGGTGACAGCAGATGTAGAGGCAATGTACACCAGTATTAAACATAGCGATGGATTGAGTGCTATTGACTTCTTTCTGCAGTCCTCCAGCATATCGGTGGGCATGAGGACCTTCCTGATGTAAATACTTGAATTTACACTAACACACAACTTTTTTGTTTTTAAGGGGTCCTTCTTCCTGCAGACCCAGGGAACAGCCATGGGGGCGGCGTTCGCGCCCTCCTATGCCAACCTGTTCCTGGGTCTGTGGGAGAGGGACCTCTTCCTGTCAGATCAGCGGGATTATATGGACCGCGTCCCTTCTGGACGCGGTATATAGATGATATCCTGCTGATCTGGCAGGACTCTACTAGAACTTTAGAAACTTTCTTTCAACAACTCAACAATAATGATCGCAATATTAAACTAACATTTAATTACAATTTGAATCAAGTGGATTTCCTGGATGTCACCCTTAGGAGAGATACTGACCATGTGATCCAAACAAGTGTCTTTCGTAAATCGACGGCCACGAATGTACTATTGCACGCCTCCTCCTCCCATCCCGTACACATGAAACAGGCAATACCGGTGGGACAGTTCCTGCGTTTACGCCGGATCTGCTCCACCTATATTGAGTATGAGAGACAGGCAGAGGATCTCAAGAAACGCTTCTCTGAACGAGGCTATAGTAATAGGACTATAAAAAGGGCATTTAACAGAGCCAAATATAGTCAGAGGAACTCCTTACTATATAAATCGGACAGCAGTACATCTAGGTCGGATCCTGTCAGATTTATTACCACGTTCCATTCACAATCTAACATCATCAGGAAGCTAATGATTAAATCATGGCCTATTTTGAAGACAGATCCTATCCTTGCAAAAATCATCCCTGAGAGACCTATGGTCGCCTACAGACGGTCAAAAAATCTAAGGGGTTATTTAACCCGTAGTCACTATACGGGCAATAGCCCAAAAACCTTTTTGGATGTAGGTAACAGACAGCTAGGTTGTTACAAGTGTGGGCATTGTGTGGCTTGCATTAATGTGGACCGTTGTGACAGCTTTATGAATTCCACTAAAACCAGGACTTTTAAAATTCGGAAACGCATTACATGCACCACAAAAAATGTAATATACTATGCCACATGTCCGTGCTCCCTGATCTATGTAGGCCTTACCACACGCCAATTGAAAGTAAGGATCAGGGAGCACGTACTGGACATTGAAGCAGCAGCCACTGATGATAATGTTGACGTGCTTAAAACCATACCCAAGCACTTTAAACTCTACCATCAATGTGACAGTAGATCTGTAAGGGTTAAGGGGATAGACTGTCTCAATGTCGGGATCAGGGGTGGCAAAATCTCACAACGTCTGACACAATTAGAGTCCAGTCCTTAACACGGTCCATCCGTATGGTCTCAATGAGAACTTCAATTTTGCATCATATTTGTAGTCGCTCGCCTCCTGCCTTTTTGGCACCATGTAGTTTTTCGTGCCATTCTGGTTGTTTTTATGGGTTTTTAATTACGTTTGCAATTTTTTAGGACTATTTATGGTTCTTACTCACTTCTTTTTCCCGACCGAATGGACTCTTATTCGGGATGATGACGGTGGTGGTTGTGGATGGCCATCTTGCTGGAAGAAGCATATGATGCGAATATGAAGAGAACATGACATTATAATTTAGTGTATTGGTGTTATTTTTTGTGTATCATTTATATCTCATAATCTGTAATATTGTTCCTCTTATATTATATGGGTTCTTCCCCATGCATTGGATGTTACTAAGTAGTACAGTATGTACATTATTGCTAACAA
>JARQOD010000005.1:432175570-432295433 GCA_033576555.1 Oophaga sylvatica | reverse complement strand
GAAGAAGAGTGTGATGTCTGAGATTCATTGCTCCGCGTTGGCTGGTCATCCGGGATTTTTGGTACCAGAGACTTGATGAGTCGGTCCTTTTGGTGGCCTACTTTGTCTCGTGACGTCAGGGAATTTGTGCAATCCTGTGGGACTTGCTCTCGCTCCAAGCCTTGCTCTCGCTCTAGTGGTTTGTTAATGCCATTACCTGTGCCCAAGAGGCCATGGACCCATATCTCTATGGATTTTATTTCCGACCTCCCTGTTTCTCAGAGAATGACCGTTATCTGGGTAATCTGTGATAGGTTTTCCAAGATGATACATCTTGTGCCATTACCTAAGTTACCTTCCTCCTCCGATTTGGTGCCTTTGTTCCTTCAGCACGTGGTTCGGTTACATGGCATTCCGGAGAACATTGCGTCTGACAGAGGAGTCCAGTTTGTGTCCAGATTTTGGAGGACATTTTGTTCTAAACTTGGTGTTCAATTATCTTTCTCCTCTGCTTTTCATCCTCAGACTGTCACGCTGTCTAATGATATGTGTACGATGTCAGTAAACTATTCTTACAGAAACAACACTCTATACAACATATAGTTTAGCAACATCAGCATGTAAATATAGAATAGATTTACCTGACACGATATCCGTTGAACTCAGGGTTAATCTTGAGGACTTGATACGCTGTCACAGGAAAGAGGAGGACCGGGGTCTAACCTGACCCTAAAACTGGGGTCCTAACTAATCCCTCACCTTGGAGGTACTGATAATGGTTCAGAGGTCCAAGTCTCCAGCCTAACCTAGTCTCCTATCAGTCCCTGAACCCTGTAATCAGTCCTAAGAAGGACCCTGATTACCACCAAAGGGATATGGGCTGATCTCTGCTAAATACACAGATTAGACATATAGGACAGACTGGAGAAAACACAGACTCGCATACACACTCAAACACAGAAGGAACATAAATGGTCTGGGATATAAAATTCTAAGCAAGTTGAGCTTAAAACAACTAAGGAGCTCTTTAACTTAAGTCTATACAGATTCAATCCTATCTGTGGTCTGCATGAAGAATTTCACTGGCAACTCCCAAAACAGACAACCAGGGATTTAAAGGAAACCAATCAACAAATAATCAATTGCAGCCGGGAGAAACTGAACCCAGTCCCAGAACCGAGCACAGACAGAATTAACTCCCTCACTGCCAAACACAAAGAAACAGCAACTCAGCTGTGAGAAGTCAGAATGTGCAACCACGACGATCTTCGTGGCGATGCACACATGACAGTACCCCCCCTTCTACGAGGGGCCTCCGGACCCTCAGGGCCAGGTCTGCCCGGGTGAGTTCTGTGGAAGGTCCGAACCAACCGATCTGCGTTAATGTCAGACGCAGGAACCCACGTCCTCTCCTCTGGACCATACCCCTTCCAATGCACCAAGTACTGAAGGGACCGGCGATTCAGACGTGAGTCAATGATCTTTGACACTTGAAACTCCAAGTTACCATTGACCACCACTGGAGGAGGAGGTAGAGGTGACGGTATGACTGGTGCCACGTACCTCTTAAGTAATGACTTGTGGAACACATTGTGGATTTTAAACGTAGGAGGGAGGTCCAGACGAAATGCCACAGGATTAATTATGGAACTGATCCTGTACGGCCCGATGAATCTGGGACCCAGTTTCCAGGAGGGAACTTTAAGTTTTATATTCCTGGTAGACAACCGTACCAAACCGTTCACATTCAGATCTGGACCAGAAACTCTCCTCCTATCAGCCATACGTTTATAACGGTTCCCCATAGCACTCAGATTATTCAATACACCTCTCCACACTGAAGCAAGTGACGACGAGAAACGCTCCTCCTCAGGAACCCCAGAAGGGCCCCCCCCCCCATTGAAAGTACAAAACTGGGGATGAAAACCATATGCCCCAAAAAACGGGGATTTACCAGTGGACTCGCTCCGCCTGTTGTTATGAGCGAACTCTGCCAGAGGCAAGAAAGAAGACCAGTCCTCCTGGTTCTCTGAGACAAAACACCGAAGATAAGTCTCAAGGCTTTGATTCAGACGCTCTGTCTGACCATTGGTCTGCGGATGAAAAGCCGAGGAAAATGACAATTGCATCCCCCGACGTAAACAAAATGCCCTCCAAAATTTAGACACAAACTGAGACCCCCTATCTGACACCACATCAGAAGGCAACCCATGAAGTCTCACAATCTCCCCAATGAACACCTGTGCCAGAGTTTTAGCATTAGGGAGGGCAGGAAGAGCAATGAAATGTGCCATCTTACTGAACCTGTCAACAACCACCAGTATGACAGTTTTCCCTGACGACGGAGGAAGATCCGTAATGAAGTCCATAGACAAATGAGTCCATGGACGCTCCGGAAGTTTCAAGGGTAAGAGGGTCCCAGACGGACGGGTATGCGGGGTCTTAGAGCGAGCACAAACCCCACAGGATGCGACAAAAGTTATAACATCTTTATTAACGTTAGGCCACCAAAACCGGCGAGAAAGGAGATCTAAAGTAGCCTTACTCCCTGGATGTCCTGCTAAAGCAGAATTATGATGTGCCTCAATAACCTTTTGTCTCAACTGATTTGGGACAAACAGTCTCCCTGAAGGTCCTGCAGGGGCGTCCCCCTGAGCCTCTAATACCTCCTCCTCAAGCTCAGAACATACAGCCGACACTACCACCCCCTCCTGAAGGATAGGAATCGGGTCATCCGTTTTCCCGGCCCCTGGGAAACTGCGAGACAAGGCATCAGCCTTAACATTCTTAGACCCAGGGCGATATGTGACGACAAAATTAAACCTGGTAAAAAACAATGACCATCGAGCTTGTCTGGAATTCAGACGCTTAGCAGATTCCAAATACAGCAGGTTTTTGTGATCAGTAATGACGGTAACCGGGTGGACTGCCCCCTCCAAAAAGTGACGCCATTCTTCAAAAGCCAACTTAATGGCCAAAAGTTCCCTATTGCCGATATCATAATTCCTTTCGGCGGACGACAACTTCTTAGAAAAGAAAGCGCACGGATGCCATTTACCAGGGGACGGACCCTGGGACAATATTGCACCCACCCCTACGTCAGACGCGTCCACCTCCACAATGAACGGCTGTGATGCATCTGGTTGGATGAGAACGGGTGCCGAAGCAAAACATTTTTTCAAAGAGGAAAAAGCTTGGCAAGCTTTGTCCGACCATTTAGAAAAATCCGTCCCTTTTCTTGTCATGTCAGTGAGAGGTTTGACAACAGATGAGAAATTACAAATAAATTTCCGGTAGTAGTTAGCAAACCCCAGAAAACGCTGCAGAGCCTTAAGATCCTCTGGCTGATCCCATTCAAGCACTGCTCTCACTTTTTCAGGGTCCATACGGAAACCGGAGGCTGACACCAAGAAACCCAAAAACTGAAGTTCCTGTACAGCAAATACACACTTTTCCAGTTTGGCGTATAGTTTATTGTCTCGCAAGATCTGCAACACCTGTCTCACATGCTCCTGGTGATACACAAGATCTGGCGAGTAAATTAAAATGTCATCCAAATATACGACCACAAACAGCCCCACAAGGTGACGAAAAATGTCATTAACACAATGTTGGAATACTGCTGGTGCAGTAGTCAGACCAAAAGGCATGACAAGGTTCTCATAATGTCCCTCCGGCGTGTTAAACGCCGTTTTCCACTCATCCCCCTCTTTTATCCTAATCAAATTATACGCCCCCCTGAGATCCAATTTAGAGAACCATTTGGCGCCCACAATTTGATTGAAGAGATCAGGAATAAGAGGGAGAGGATACGGATCTCGAACAGTAATCCGATTAAGTTCGCGGAAATCCAAGCAAGGGCGTAGGCCTCCATCTTTTTTCTTCACAAAGAAGAACCCCGCGGCTACTGGGGAAGATGAAGGTCTAATATGCCCTTTGGCCAGACTTTCCGAAATATAGTCTTTCATAGCCTGCCTCTCAGGACCAGAAAGGTTATACAACCTAGCTTTAGGCAACTTAGCATCAGGAAGGAGATTAATAGAGCAGTCATACACGCGATGAGGAGGCAACTCCTGACACCCCTCCTCAGAGAACACATCCCCAAAGTCCTCCAAAAAAGGAGGCAATGTACTAGGCACGACCGCACTGATGACTGTGTTCATGCAGTTACTTTTGCAAAACTCACCCCATTGGCTTATCTCTCTGGACTGCCAATTAATCACAGGGTTATGTTTAACCAACCAAGGAAGTCCCAACACAATGGGAGTAGGTAGACCCTCCAACACATAACAAGATAATTGTTCCCTATGTATCGCCCCTACCCGAATATCAATGTTATGGACCTCATGAACAAAGCTACCTTGGCCGAGAGGCCTGGCGTCAATGGAGAATATAGGGATCGGTTTGGCCAATACACTCAGAGGCATACCTTGAGCCTGAGCAAACTGAGCGTCAACCAGATTAGCCCCGGACCCACTATCAAGAAGAACAGAAAATCTCTCCACTCTCGTACCAACCACCATCTCCACTGGTACAAGGAACTGAGAAGAACTAGCGGACGAAATACATACTCCCAGGTTGTCGTCCACCACACAACCTGGGATTAACAGTTTTCCGGCAACTTTTTGCTCAACAAGGCACGGGATGGACATCCCCAACAAAATGTCCCTCTTTCCCGCAGAAGAAACACCTTCTAGTCCTGCTGCGTACCACCAATCCCCTCCTACGAAATGATGTCCCTCCCAACTGCATAGGCTCCTCTGAACAGACAAGGGGAACCTCAACATAAGGGACTTTTGTAGTAGGTGGAGCAACTACTGGGGGCGGAGTTACCTCACCCCTCTCCCGAAGCCGTCTATCAGTACGGATAGCTAGGGCCATAGCAGCCTCCAGTGATGGAGGAGAATCATACTGAGCCAAAACGTCCTTTAATTTGTCAGAAAGCCCATGACAAAACTGACTCCTAAGAGCTGGGTCATTCCACTGAGTATCTGTGGCCCATCTACGGAACTCAGAAGCAAATTCCTCCGCCGGACGATCTCCCTGCTGTATCTTACGTAATTTTGTCTCAGCAAGAGAGACCCGATCTGGGTCATCATATACCAAACCCAGGGCAGTAAAAAATCGATCTACAGACTGTAGAGCCGGGGATCCCGGAGGAAGGGAGAATGCCCAGGATTGAGGGTCCCCTTGTAGGAGCGAGATAACAATTCCCACTCTCTGCTCTTCACTCCCTGATGATCGAGGCCGAAGCCGAAAATACAATTTACATGCTTCCCGGAAGGTGAAAAATTTGTCTCGCCTACCAGTGAACCTGTCCGGGAGAGCTACTTTAGGTTCAAATCTGGTTTGCTCCAGGGGAGACAAAACTTTGGACTTAATGTCCGTCAGCTCCATGGATAATCCCTGCAACTGCAGAGCCAGCTGGGCTACTGGATCCATGGCAACTGGGGATAATTTTATTGGCCAGTGAAAATGTCACGCTGTCTAATGATATGTGTACGATGTCAGTAAACTATTCTTACAGAAACAACACTCTATACAACATATAGTTTAGCAACATCAGCATGTAAATATAGAATAGATTTACCTGACACGATATCCGTTGAACTCAGGGTTAATCTTGAGGACTTGATACGCTGTCACAGGAAAGAGGAGGACCGGGGTCTAACCTGACCCTAAAACTGGGGTCCTAACTAATCCCTCACCTTGGAGGTACTGATAATGGTTCAGAGGTCCAAGTCTCCAGCCTAACCTAGTCTCCTATCAGTCCCTGAACCCTGTAATCAGTCCTAAGAAGGACCCTGATTACCACCAAAGGGATATGGGCTGATCTCTGCTAAATACACAGATTAGACATATAGGACAGACTGGAGAAAACACAGACTCGCATACACACTCAAACACAGAAGGAACATAAATGGTCTGGGATATAAAATTCTAAGCAAGTTGAGCTTAAAACAACTAAGGAGCTCTTTAACTTAAGTCTATACAGATTCAATCCTATCTGTGGTCTGCATGAAGAATTTCACTGGCAACTCCCAAAACAGACAACCAGGGATTTAAAGGAAACCAATCAACAAATAATCAATTGCAGCCGGGAGAAACTGAACCCAGTCCCAGAACCGAGCACAGACAGAATTAACTCCCTCACTGCCAAACACAAAGAAACAGCAACTCAGCTGTGAGAAGTCAGAATGTGCAACCGCGATGATCTTCGTGGCGATGCACACATGACACAGACCAATGGACAAACCGAGAGAACAAACCAGACCTTGGAGACTTATTTGAGATGTTTTGTGTCTGCTGATCAAGATGACTGGGTCTCTTTTTTGCCTTTGGCTGAGTTTGCTCTTAGTAAAAGGGCTAGCTCTGCCACCTTGATGTCTCCATTTTTCTGCAATTTTGGGTTTCACCCTCGATTTTCTTCAGGACAGGCGGAGGCTTCTGTCTGTCCGGGTGTTGACTCTGTTGTGGAGCGAATGCAGCAGATTTGGGACCAGGTAGTGGAGAGGTTGTCTCTCTCTCAGGAGAAGGCCCAACAGTTTGCCAACCGGCATAGGACTGATGGTCCTCGGTTTAAAGTGGGGACTTGGTTTGGTTGTCCTCAAGAAATATCCCTATGAAGGTTGCATCTCCAAAGTTTAAGCCCAGGTTCATTGGACCTTATAAGATCATGGAGATTCCTAATCCTGTTTCCTTCCGTTTGCTTCTTCCAGGGACATTTAAGATCCATAACGTGTTCCACAAGTCCTTATTGAAGAGGTTTGTTGAGCCAGTGGTTCCTTTGGCTGCGCCTCCTGACCCTGTTTTGGTTGAGGGCAATCTGGAGTATGTGGTTGAGAAAATATTGGATTCTCATTTTTCTAGACAGAAACTCCAGTATTTGGTTAAGTGGAGAGGTTATGGTCTGGAGGACAATTCTTGGGTGTTTGCTTCGGACATCCATGCTAGGATCCCATATACATAAATAACTAAAAAAAAAACACATACTCACCACGGTCCCGTTCACCGGCGCTCTGCTTCTGCTCCTGTCTGTGTCTCCGGTGCGCTGACTCTCCGCAGTACACTGCTTATGCGATGAAATGACATCATTGCGTCAGCTGTTTCACAAACTGATTGTTGGAGGAAGTCTCCCGAGGCCCCTCCTCCACTAATGCAGTTAGCGTGGATAATTATAGACCGCGTACCGTGAGCCACTGTTTTCAGCCTCTCGGCTGTCTCAGTCCGGGGGCCGGACTGAGACAGCCAGAGGGCCAGATGTGGCCCGCAGGCCGCACTTTGCCCAGGTCTGTATTAGATGTTAATAGGAAATACTGCACATCAGCCAATCAAAATGTAGACGTTGCACTTTATAGCAAGGTGGTAAGATGTCATGTAATGCTGCATCAGGAGTCACACCAACTTTATTACTCTAATCCCACCAAGATGAAAGCAGCAGTGACTAGAGGATATCTTTTGCTCCTGCATCATGATGGCGTATGGAGGGCTGCCGGAGATAGGTGTCTTTTCTTTCTAGGTATTGTGATATTCATTGCTATTTTTTGGGGATTGATGAATCCCACAGATTGATGAATTAGAACCATCTGTACTCCAGAAAGAAGGCCTAAGACAATGATGAACCTAGACCTAAATGTATAACATTCCATTTACACAGAACAAATTAATGTAAGCATTATTCTTCCTTCTGCTCACCGGATTTCAAGTAAGCGATGGGGCCCTAATTCATCAAAGCAATTACACCAGAATTCTGGCACAAATTGCTTAGAAAAGTCACATAAATTTTGCGATTTTAAGCATTTTCACACCAGTTTCTCTTAGCTTCTTAAAAATAAGAGGTGTTGGGGCAGAAGAGGGACGTGAAGCCACAGCTCATCAAATTCATGAAAAAGTAGAGCTGTTGTGTAGCTGTAGTGTAGCTTATGCCATAAATCTTACTCCAGTCCCTGATTGGAATAAGATTTGTGGCAAGGCACACATAGGCGCATGCCTCTTGCAACTTACTCCTCATTCATTAAGAGGCGTGTTCTTCATCATGAATCAGGAGCATCTGACTCCAACACTGACTCCTCATCAAGGGCAACGTTATTGATCTGATGAATCGTGGAGTGAGAGTCTGAAAGAACATAATTCTGGCAATCAAAACTTTCTCAAAGAGTTGTATTATAAATGTTTCACTAATATTATGAAGAGTGACTTATTATTATTCAGACCTATATGAATATTTAGTATGTGATGATATGGCTCCTTTCCCTCATAGTTACAGTTTGCCAGCTGCTTAGTAAAATTGTTTTTGGAGCAGACTGTGCAAAATGAAGCATCTTTAATCTAATCAAACCCTTGTACATATTTCTTGTTGACAGATCTATGGTTTGTGCCAAGCTGAATACCCATATACTGTAATTACTGTCAGTTTCACTGTGAGAAAGAACAAGAGTCAATTATTCACAATCCACATTCCAAAGTAATGATAATCCACGAAATACAAACTAGATATACAGTATATGTGTAAATATGCTCAAAAATCGTTCTAGCCGTAAAGTTCTAAAATTGTTGTCAAAGTGGCAGAAATATCTCCTGATTTTACACGTTCCCCAACTTTACACTTTCTCATGGTTTTTAGTATTTTTGGACAAGTATCTTGATTTAATGTTCATTCCCATAACACAGCACAAAGTGAATTTATGTTTCTTATGTGCTAGTATCTCTTGGCAAAGAAATCTCTACATTCCAAATTCTTAAGACTTTAATTGTCAGATGGTTTAAACTTTTTATGGACAGCTTTAAAGAGGACCGTCAACAGGTTGAAAGTGGTTTTTGCTTTATTTTATTTTTTTACTCTTCACATAATTTCAGAGACATGGGCCTTTTCATTTTGCATGATTTTTATGGTCTTTATCAAAGGGACATGACCAACAGGGTCATAAAACAGAGCAGCCTAAAGACATGCCCACAGATGCCATCCACTCTTTTTGGAAAGTTTTCTACAAGATTTTGGAAGGTGAGGATGGCATGGACCCATAGAAGCGCTAAGCAAGCACGAAACGGCCGTATTCCGTCAGGCTCTCTCATCTGCATACCTCCACTGCTACCTGCACTCCGCACTTTAATATGGAATAAAATTGTACATCCAGAAGGATATGGACGAGTGCTCCAATTCTTTCAATTTCTTATGATCTAGCTTTATTAAGACAATGGAGGAACCGCTAGGTTTTCCAAGTTTACACAGCTTCAGGAAAAAGCTGGCAGCTTTGCCTTAGCTTTTGTGGTGGCTCCACCACCAGCATCTTTGGTCTATATTTTCAAGTATAACATGTTATTTCTTTTAACCACTTCTATGTTTCCAAACCCTGCAGCAGTTAAAATAATTGATATAGGACGGAACATGTGCATATCAATGTCGTATTAATATTGCTCTGCACCATGTTCATTTTTTGCAGTGCTGTGTGCGCATAACCTTATGAGGAAAGAAATGTCACAAAGAGACTTGTTACAACAGTGATGTCCTAACACAGGACCACATTTGAATTCAGTGAGCTCTTTACAAGGAGCCAGTCTTTCACAAATGTTTGTAAAGGCAGACTGCATGGCCAGGGGCTGGATTTTATATTCAGTGGGACTGAATAAAAAACGTGAATTCGATGATTAAGCCATGTGTCCAAATAATTTTTTCACATATAGGGTATTTTGTTAGGAATCATCAGTGATAGTAAAAAGATTATTATACATTGTATATTATTGATAGAGATACAGTATGTGGTACATCTGCATATGATTAAAGTCAAAATCATTTCTGGAAAGACTGAGATAATATGACTTTTCTTCCACACAAATTTTTTTCATATAATTATGTCTTTTTATGTAAGCTGTCAAATCGTTTTTGGATGGCAGGCTGCAGACATGCACTGTATGTCTGGTAAGTCTCAAACGCAGTCGATCTTGGATGACTTTATTATGAATTTTGAACCAGGAAATAACTGCATAAAATGATCAGGTTATTGGCAAGACGAACGTCAATTAAACTATAGCATATAATAAATACAAAATACTTGGACAAGCAAGGGGGATTAATATATTGTGGCGCTGGAAATGGGAGTCCTGAGCAGTGTGGCACCCTGACTGTACCAAATATTGTTCATATGATGGCTTGTATTGTTTTCTCATAGTAATATGATATACAGTAGGTTATAATTTCCAAACAGTGAATTAGTTAAGTAGACCTTATTAATATATTAAATTGTATTACTTAAAGGGAACCTGTCAGCAGGATTGTGCACAGTAACCTACAGACAGTATCAGGTCAGCGCCATTCTACTGATTACAATGATACCTTGGTTGATGAAATCCCTTTTATGGTTGTTGTTTAATCTTTATTTTCAGCTTTGAGTTAATCATATATACCCATGCTCCGGGGTGGCCTGTGAGGGGGTCTTCATGTGGTGCTCTGATTAGGTATTCACCAGTATGGCTTCTCACAGGTCACTGATCCCTCAGTGACCTGCCCCAAGGTTTACATAATGGATATTATATTGAAAAAAAAATCCCCTTCTGCAGGCAGACACCGGCGTCTGCACTGCAGCCTAATCACATGTGCAATTAATTATTTTTTTATGGTATACATTAATTTAAAAAAAAATCAGTCTGAAAATGGTGCCGGACGCCCCTGCGCAGAAGCATCTATTGGTGATCCATTAGCTGCTACTGCGAAAGCTCCTCCAAGATGGCACCACCGGCGCCCGTGCAGTAGCAGCAATTGGATCATCTTTAGCTGCTACTGCGCAGACACGGCCAGCGTCATTTTTTTTATGAATTAATGTATACCACAAAAAAATTATCTGCACATTACACATGGCCGCCACCTTCCTGCAGAAGGTGATTTTTTTTTCAATATAATATTCATTATGTAAACTAGGGGACAGGTCACTGAAGGATCAGTGACCTGTCATAAGCCTGTTGAATACCTAATCAGAGCATCACAAGAGGACCCCCCACCGGCCGTCCTGGAGCACGAGCATGTCATTAACTGAAAATTCAAAATAAAGATTAAACAACCACAAGACAGATTTCATCAACCAAGGGATCATTTTTCAATATAACGGCGCCAACCTTACAGTGTCTGTAGGTTACTGTGCACAATACTGATGACAGGTTCCCTTTAATGTAAGCACTGTGTATATACTATATTCTATGTATGCTCATTGACTCCTAAGCAAATATTCTCTGATGGTGACTACTGCATAACTGATTTTGTTAGCTAGTAGTAAGCATATTGAATTAGTGCTGCTACCAATGCAATAAGGAGCATGACAAATGAATAGAGACAATAAGCTTAAGGCCTCATTCAGACATCCTTGCCCATGTTTTTTGTGGACCGAGTGTCCATATAAAGCCTATGGTGACATATCCATTTGTTTCCCGTATCGTGGATTAAAGAGGCCAATACAAATCAATGGATCTATGAAATACATGTACAGCACATACAGGTGCTTCTCACAAAATTAGAATATCATCAAAAAGTTAATTTATTTCAGTTATTCATGCAAAAAGTTAACTCATATTATATAGAGTCATTACAAACAGAGTGCTCTATTTCAATTCTTTATTTCTGTTAATGTTGATGATTCTGGCTTACAGCCAATGAAAACCCAAAAGTCATTATCTCAGTAAGTTACAATAATTAACAACAAACACCTGCAAAGACTTCCTAAGCCTTTAAAAGAGTCCTTTAGTCTATTTCAGTAGGTTCCTCAGTCATGGGGAAGACTACTTACTTGACAGATGTCCAGAAGAAAGTCACTGACACACTCCACAAGGAGGGTAAGTCACAAAAGGTCATTGCTAAAGAATCTGGCTGTTCTCAGAGTGCTGTATCCAAGCATATTAATGGAAAGTTGAGTGGAAGGAAAAAGTGTGGTAGAAAAAGCGTGCACAAGCAACCGGGATAAACGCAGCCTTGAAAGGATTGTTAAGAAAAGGCCATTCAAAAATTTGGGGGAGATTCACAAGGAGTGGACTGCTGCTGGAGTCATTGCTTCAAAAGCCACCACACACAGACGTATCCAGGACATCGCTACAAGTGTCACATTCCTTGTATCAAGCCACTTATGACAAATAGACAACGCCCGAAGCGTCTTACCTGGGCCAAGGAGAAAAAGAACTGGACTGTTGCTCAGTGACCCAAGGTGTTGTTTTCAGATGAAAGTAAATTTTGCATTTTATTTGGAAATCAAGGACCCAGAGTCTGGAAGAAGAGTGGCAAAGCACACTATAGGTCATTTATTCAGTGCTGTTCTACTTGTCACCTGTGAGCAGCAACTTCCACTTGTTTGCCTCTTCCTCCTTTCCCATCACACTGTGCGAATACTATCCCATGGCAATCAATGGAGTAAAATTAAAGACATTGAGCCTGACCAAGGGATCGTACAGTACTTCGTTATAAAGAAAACCATATCTGCTGTGCATTATGAATTTTACAGTGACAGTGAAGCTCAGAGATCAAAACATGAATATCAAAGAGGAAATAACAATGGGGGGCTGTGAGATCCTGGAGACACCTATGGCTTTAATAAAGTACATTATCAAAAAAAAATTCTTTTTTTCTGAGGAAAAACTTCAATTTCTACTGCTTTCCAGCAACGGTAAACATTTTGTGTCTAGATAAATATCTACAATGATTATCTTATTTTTTTTTACTTTGCAGTAAATTGTGAGGATCTTATACATATCACACATAACTCCATTCACAGGTGTGTAAACAATTGCCAAAAAATGCACCAGACTATTTATACCAGATTCAGAGCAACTGTCTGTCACATCTGAGCTTTTTTTCCCTGCACTTATACTTACCTCTCAGGCGTGATTGATATTTTTCTCTATTAAACTCATAAAAAATGTAATAAAACTGTAATGCTGAGCTGTGTTCACACATAGCATTTAAATGCTGCATTCTTTCTGCTGCTTTTTTATGTCTGCATCATGCATCACACTAACAATCTTCTCTCATTATTGCTAGTTTGCTGTGTTTCTTTTATGCATTTTCCCTCTTCTTTGATGCGATTTTGGGGCATAAATGAAGCAGAGTTTTTAATGCTTTCTTAAGAAAAGCTTTGATTCTGCTCTTAATAAAGCAACAGTGTTTTTTTCATTTTTTTTTCAGAAGAAGCCTATAAAGAAAAAATGAACCAAAACTGCAGAGTTCAGCAACGTCTTTAGACCACGGGAGTGAAGATTTCATGGAATCACATCAACTTTGTTTGGACATTTAGACCTTTTTCACATGTAAAGTAAATGTTGTGAATTTTCTGTCTATTTCCTTTGCAAGAAAATTCTGCTGTGTTTAACTGTCCAAGCAAAGTGGATGTGAATCCATGAAATCTCCTCTCCCGTGGTCTAAAGACGCTGCTGAACTCTGCAGTTTTGGACCTGCACAAGACTGGGATAGGCTACAGGACAATAGGCAAGCAGCTTGGTAAGAAGGCAACAACTGTCGGCAAAATTATTAGAAAATAGACGTAACATAAGATGACTGTCAATCCTCCCTGGTCTGGGGCTCCATGCAAGATCTCATCTCATGGGGTAAGGATGATTCTGATAACAGTCAGGAATCTGCTCAGAACTACATGGGAGGACCTGGTCAATGACATGAGGAGAACTGGGACAACAGTCTCAAACATTACCATTAGTAACACACTACGCCATCATGGATTAAAATACTGCAGGGCACACAAGGTCCCCCTGCTCATGTGAGCACATGCCTAGGCCCATTTGAAGTTCGCCAATGAACATCTGGGAGAAGGTCATGTGGTCAGTTGAGACCAAGGGGACAGGGCAACTGCACCATATTGAAGGGAGGATGGATGAGATCATATATAACAAGATTTTGGCCAACAACCTCCTTCAGTAAGAGCATTGAAGAGGGGTCATGGCTGGGTCTTCCAGCATGACAATGACCAGAAACACACAACCAGGGCAATTAGGGAGTGGCTCCGTACGAAGCATTTCAAGGTCCTGGAGTGGCGTAGCCAGTCTCCAGACCTGAACCCAATAGAAAATCTTTGGAGGAGGCAGATACTCAATGTTGCCGAGTGAAACCTGAAAAATGTGGAGAAGATCTGTATGGAGGAGTGGGCCAAAATCCCTGCTGCAGTGCGTGCAAACTTGGTCAATAACTACAGGAAACGTCTGACCTCTGTAACTGCAAAGAAAGGTTTCTATACCAAATATTAATTTCTGTTTTTCTATTGTATCAAATACTTATTTCATGCAATAAAATGCAAATTAATTATGGAAAAATCATACAATGTGATTTTCTGGATATTTTTAAGACTGTCTCTCACAGTTGAAATGTACCTATGATATAAAAATTACAGACCAAGATAACAGCGCTAATCACTCACCCACTGTGCTGCCCACTCTCCGGTACCAGTGGCAAAAGCGGGCGGTCATGTGACCGCAAGTAAGCGTTTTTGCAGAATGAACATACCGTAGTACAACATATCTCAATTAGTTAACATTATCTGTTAGCAGATAATAAACTGTGTATTTGTAAAACTGAGTTCTATACCATTTGACCATTATTATCTGATACACCTCTCATGCACCCAAAGTTTATAGATAACCTTTCTCTCCTTTTTTTCATTTCAATCTAAATCATTCACAGATGAGAATATCTTGCCATATGTAAAGGATTACTTCTAATACTACTGCTCAGAAATGTGCCCTGCAGCAATAGTAATATTGTAAGAGGTAACATTTTACAATTTCAAATCTAACAGACTTCAGCACAAAAAAAGAATTAAAAATAGAAACATTTATTTTATTTGATTAAAGAAATATGCTCAAGACTTACTCTGGGCATATTGTCAGTTTATGCAAGAGCAAAGGACAATGTGTAATCTCAGTCAACATGTTACAGACAAATACCTACAGAACAATGAAGGCCATGTGGAAAAAAGTCAACAAATCATTTCAGTCATGCACTGTTTGCACACAAAATGTTTCATGATGTATGAATTATACAATCGTGGCCAAAACCGTCAATACTCAAATAAATTTTAATTTTCATAGAGTTTTCTGCGTTAGTTTTTATAGTGGCAATTTGCATTCACTTCCCGATTTTTATGACAAGCGATCAGATAATTTGGAAAAAATTATAAAGTCATTTTTTGCCATGAAAATCAACACTTACAAAAACCCCATTTCCACTGATTATTAGCCCTGCTTATCTCACTTCAATGATCTTCACTTAGCTTGGGAGACAATGTTAACAAGGACAAGGCATCTATTATTAATCTGTCATGTTGGTTGAATTATAAAAGCAGGCTAGTTACTTTAAAAGGGGGCTGGTACTTGAAATCATTATCTTCTTCTGTTAACCATGCTAACAAATGCAGTAATCATTGCTTTGTATCAAAAGGGCTTTACAGTCAAGGACATTGCTGCTTGCAAGATTGCCCCTAAATCAATTATTTATTGCATTATTAAGAATTTTAAAGAGAGATACAATTGCTGTAACAGTGGTCATCACTAGTGATGAGCCACCCCCGTAGTGTTCGAATTCGGTTCGGTTCACTGAAAAGCCATGTGTTCGACGAACTGTTCGTGGAACACGGTCGAACACCATTAAAACCAATGGCAGGCAAACCAAAACACATGGAAACACAAAGAAAACATATAGAAAACACTTCAAAGGTGTCCAAAAGCTGACAAATTGCTCACAAGACACAACTAACACATGGAAAAGTGACATGTACATATAGTCATGCGAAAAGAAAAGAGGTGGAGGAGTAAAAGGAGGGGGAGACATAGATATAGGCATGTCATGCCCTTCTAAAACCAAAAAAGTGCCAAGCCGACACGGCCAGTCCGTTCCTGCCAGTGCGACCTGCGTGTCACCGGGTTTGTGCCAGAGCTGCAGTGGACCCTGATGGCCAGCCCCCCTCTCCCAATACTGGTGCCTGTCTGCTGGTGGGTCGAGCGAGCCACCCTGCGGTGGAGGCAGGTCTAATCTTTTTTATTTAAATTGTCTCTCTAATTTGAATGAGTACACTTTAAATCCTTTTACAAGTATCTATTGGAGGGCAAGTCTCATGCCAGCAGCTGCCCTAATGCCAGGTCCAGTAGCGTTCAGTAAAGCTGCTGCAGTTAAAAAGCTTTTACAAGGATTGAGCTTGGCGGTCCACCGCAAGGCGTCCTACCGCCACTCACAGCCCCTATGCCTTGGGGTGCCTCCCCGATGCTCTTCACTGATTTCCCGGGGGCCTGAAGCATTTCCTTTGAAAAAATTAAGTGTCTAAAGTACAGGTGGTGTAGCTTGCTTAACAGTTGTGTTGATCCGCTGACTAGCAGACACTGCTACTAGGCCCAAAATTATTGTCGTTTTTTCGGAAAAACTGAACTCTTCAAAATCTAGTTGCCCCCAGCAACACAACTCTCAAGTCCCTATCTTCATCTGCAACCTGGATAAATTCTAATCCGGGTTGTTTTGCATGTAGGACCTCTAAGTGTTTATCTTGCGCCTCTATTATGAATGGGGTGCAAGAATTTCAATCTCGTACCACAGGCACCAGTTTTAAAATCAACTGTCATGTCAATTGCCAATCGTGATACATTATTTATTTAATTGAGTGCGGTTGTGGGTTGCAGTACATCGGTCGGACGATACAGACGACGCATGCAAGGCTCAACAAGCATTGTCAAAATATCCGAAATGGGTTCATGCTACACAGTCTCTCAAAACATTTCTCCCTAGTGTACTAAAATAATTTTAATTCGTTAAAACTCACTGTTATTGACCAGATACCACATGATATGCCTGATCGGTATAATAATCTAATAACAAGGGAGAGTTTCTGGATTTTTAAACTTGGTACACTGGCCCCTGAGGGGTTAAACCTCACTATTGAAAAAGTCACGTAATATATGCATTTTGTTTATTTATTTATTTTCATTTATTTTTCCTTGTGTACATTGTTTTTATGTCGTTTTTACGTTGGTTTTATTCAATTTATCTGTGTTTTTTTTTCTTTTTGCAGTCATATTTGCATTTTTAATCATGTGGGTGTTCTGATTAATTGCCTTTTAATTTTCATTTGCTGCTCCACCTTTATATAGCTTTCCTACTCCACTCTATGTATAACTGCCACCTGAGGAAGTCGGAGCTATTCTGTTGAAACGCGTTGTGGATATCAATAAATTAAGACTTTTTAATATCAGCTGAATTGCGTCCCTCGCTGCTCCTTTTGACCGGATTGCTTTATCATCACTTATGTCTGATCCTCTCTTGAGGTACCCGGCCGGAGCTGCAGCAGACAACCTTAATCTCATCTGCCTTTATCGCCAGCCTGGCGCTCCTTTGAAACCGTCTATCTGAATTTGGTTGCAAAATTATTGTGTGGGTTAGATGCAGTTAAAAATTTGTAATTAGATCTACAGCCAGTGGCTACTCCGCTGACTAGCAGACACTGCTACTAGGCCCAAAATTATTGTCCAGGCAAGATGCAGTTAAAAATTTGTAATTATATCTACAGCCGGTGGCTACCTCCGCTGACTAGCAGACACTGCTACTAGGCCCAAAATTATTGTCTAAGTTAGATGCAGTTAAAAATTTGTAATTATATCTACAGCCGGTGGCTACTCCACTGACTAGCAGACACTCAAGCTTTGGAGCAGACCTCTGATTCCCAGGCTATAGTATGAGTAAACAGCTCTAGTCTTCACACTCAACCATCTGTGTTACCCCAAGCCATATTGTATGTAGTTTCTTACGGTTAAAAGGGGGGTGGGGAAAGACCCAATCCACCTGTAATTGACAATGCCAACGTCACGTAAAACACAGCAAGGGGATTCCAAAAAGAGTCTCCATTTTTTCCAAAAATTTGGGGCACAGACACTACTTAAGTAGCATCAATTGCCCCAGAGTTGCTTAAAATGGTTGGTGAGGTGATTTTACCAAATCCTCGAGCTTTTATTCTCCCCAGGATGACACAGGGGTAGAAAAGTCCTTGCGGATCCATGATTTGTTCATCTTTATGAATGTGAGTCTGTCTACATTCTCAGTGGACAGCCGCATGCGCTTATCTGTCAGACTCAGCACACCACCAGCAGCGCTGAACACACGTTCAGAGAGAACAAAAATTATTATTAATTTGAAAGCAGGTTGAGCTTAGTATAGATGGCCTATTAGAATGAGTACCACACACTGCTACAGGCCCAAAATTATTCTACAGGCAAGATGCAGCTAAAAATAATTATTAATTTGAAAGCTGGTAGAGCTTAGTATAGATGGCCTATTAGAATGAGTACCACACACTGCTACAGGCCCAAAATTATTCTACAGGCAAGATGCAGCTAAAAATAATTATTAATTTGAAAGCTGGTGGAGCTTAGTATAGATGGCCTATTAGATGGCCTATTAGAATGAGTAACACACACTGCTACAGACCCAAAATTATTTTCCGGCCTAGATGCAGCTACAAATTATTAGCAATTTTAAAGCTTAAAATGTTTGGTGAGGTGATTTTAGCAAATTACTCTCCCCAGGGTGACACAGGGGTAGAAAAGTCCTTGCGGATCCATGATTTGTTCATCTTTATGAACGTGAGCCTGTCTACATTCTCAGTGGACAGCCGCGTGCGCTTATCTGTCAGCACACCACCAGCAGCGCTGAACACACATTCAGAGAGAACGCTGGCTGCGGGGCATGACAAGATCTCCAAGGCGTGAGTTGCGTGGCCATTTCAAAACTGTGCAGAAGGGTGCATAGGTCCCTGATCTGAGACCACTCCTCCAGCGTGATTTGCCCCACCTCTGGATCTCGTTGGCCCAGGCTATAATTCAGAACGTATTGCACCAGGGCTTGTCGGTGCTGCCACAGTCGCTGCAACATGTGCAGAGTTGAATTTCCACCGTGTTGGCTGTTATGAATGTTATGAATGTGCTGGAGATGGTTTCTGAGCAGAGGCTCCCTCTGGTGGTTGCAGACAGTACTGAACCTCACAGCGAGGAATGGCAATCTGGGATCACGGACTGGACTGATATAAGGGAGGTTCCCTCCCATGATGGTCGCCGGTGATCAATTGTTCTTGTCTCAATTGTGGTTCCTGGTTCATTTGGAAGTTTGCTGAGTCTTGCCTGCATGTTCTGCTTTCAGATAAGATATTTTCTGCTTTTATTTTTGTGCTTGCTTTTTGCATAGTTCCCTGCACTTCTGTGGAGGTCTGCCGGGTCCCCTCCGGGGGCTTGTGCTCCTCTCAGTTTATCTGAAGCCACTGTTATTTGTTCATTTGCTTTTTCCTGTTTTTTCACTGGCTGCGGCTTAGTTTTGTTACACCAGAGATCTGATTTAGGTGGTAGAGATCGTGTGATCTCAGGTGTTTTTGCAATCAGAAGAGGGGTTTTTTTTTGGATTGCAGTGAGAATACTTTCCTGTACTTTTCTGTCTAGACAGATTGGGCCCCAGCGTTTGCTCATTCTATTTTCTGTCTGTGTCCGTGCTTCTTCTTGTCTAACTGCAATTACATGTTTGGGGGCTTTCTATTTTCTTTGGGGATCTGCTCCAGGGCAGATAGCTTTCCTCTTTCTGCCTTTAGGTGTAGTTATCTCTCAGGCTGTGACGAGGCGTCTAGGATCAACGTAGGAACGCTCCACGGCTACCTCTAGTTGTGTGGTTAGTTCAGGTTACTGCAATCCAATAGGTTCCAGCCTCTATGGTGTATTACTGTTTTTGCTTTTTCTCCTCAGCTACCGAAACATAACAGTATCACAGGCCAAGCTAAAATTATATGGTACTCACAGAAGAGAAAAATAGTGTGGAAAGAAAAAAAAAGTTGTCAGAGTTGTCAGAGATTTTTTTTTTCTGTTTGTTGCATTTTTTCCCTCTTTTTCTCTGGGTGCTGAGGAGGATTTTTTTTCTCTCAATGGAGTTTTCACAGTTATCTGGCCATGTGGATCAGCTTGCCACTGAGGTTCGGAGTATTGCTACCTATCTTGCTGGGTTGCCGGTTGTAGAAACTAGGATTCCCATGCCAGATTTGTTTTTGGGGGATCGGGCTAAATTTCTGAATTTCAAAAATAATTGTAAGTTGTTTTTTGCCTTGAAGCCTAAGTCCTTAGGGAACGCAGCACAGCAGGCTCAAATTGTCATCTCTCTCCTGCGCGGTGACCCTCAGGATTGGGCTTTTTCCCTGACTCCTGGGGATCCTGTTTTGAATGATGTTGATGTATTTTTTCAGACTCTGGGGTTGTTGTACGATGAACCTAATGTCACTGATCATGCTGAGAAGACCTTGTTGGCATTAAGTCAGGGCTGTGAAGCAGCTGAACTGTACTGTCAGAAATTTCTAAAGTGGGCAGTCCTGACCAAATGGAATGATGATGCTTTGGCAGCCCTTTTTCGGAAGGGTCTGTCAGAGAATGTAAAGGACGTTATGGTGGGATTCCCTGTACCCTCTGGTCTCAATGATTCTATGTCTTTGGCTATTCAAATTGACAGACGTTTGCGTGAGCGCAGAGGTATGCGTGAGATGGTGTTGCCTTGTGGGCCAGCTTCTGAGCCCATGCAGTGTGATGGAGTGACTTCTGGGGCACAGCGTCATGAATTTCGAAAGCGCAATGGGTTATGTTTCTACTGTGGTGGACGCCTCTCATGCTATTTCCATCTGCCCTAAGCGGGGAAGACGTTTTGCGCAATCAGTTGTCTTGGGTAGTGTTCAGACTAAATTTCTGTTGACTGTTACCCTGATTTGCTCCATGTCCACATTTTCGGCTCAGGCTTTTGTTGATTCAGGAGCAGCTATTAACTTGATGGATTTCGACTTTGCCAAACGTTGTGGCTTTCCCTTGATACCCCTGCGGAAGTCTATTCCCCTATTGGGCATTGATTCTACCCCTTTGGCGGACAATAAACCCCAATTTTCTACTCAGGTGATAATGAGGGTTGAACCAGATCATCAGGAGAGTTGCAAATTTCTGGTGTTGCATAATCTGCATGACATTATTGTTCTGGGTTTCCCTTGGTTGCAGATTCATAATCCTGTTTTGGATTGGAATTCTGTGTCTGTGACCAGTTGGGGCTGCCAATGTGTGAATGCTGGCACTCCTGTTTTTTCTGCCTTTTACCCAGTCTCAGGATGTTCCTGACTTTTTGACTGATTTTTCTGATGTGTTTAGTGAAAGTAAATCTGCATCCTTACCCCCTCACAGGAGCTACGATTACGCTTTTGAATTAGTGCCTGGTGGTAAATTTCCTAAAGGTCGCCTTTTAAATTTATCTGTACCTGAACACGGTGCTATGCGATCTTATATCAAGGAGTCATTGGAGAAGGGTCATATCAGACCTTCCTCTTCACCCTTGGGCGCCGGTTTTTTCTTTGTGGCCAAAAAGGATGGTTCATTGAGGCCGTGTATTGATTATCGCCTCCTGAATAAGATCACTGTGAAATATCAATATCCGTTACCCTTGATTTCTGATCTGTTTTTCAGATTGAAAAGTGCTAGTTGGTTTACCAAGCTTGACCTCAGGGGGGCGTATAACCTTATTCGTATTAAGCAGGGGGATGAATAGAAGACGGCGTTTAATACCCCAGAGGGGCATTTTGAGTACCTAGTGATGCCCTTTGGGCTTACTAATGCCCCTTCCGTCTTCCAATCCTTCATGAATGATATTTTCAGGGATTTTGTGGATAAATTTCTGATTGTTTATTTGGATGATATCTTGATTTTTTCCAATGACTGGGACTCTCATGTGAAACATGTTCGGACTGTGTTCCAGATTTTGAGAGAGAATGCACTGTATGAGAATGGATCAAAGTGTCTTTTTGGCATACAGAAGGTCTCATTTCTGGGATTCATTTTGTCTCCGTCTGTTATTGAAATGGACCCGGTCAAGGTTCAGGCCATCTGTGATTGGGTTCAACCTACTTCATTGAAGGCTCTTCAGAGATTCTTGGGTTTTGCCAATTTTTATCGTAAATTTATTGGTAATTTCTCCGGTATTGTTAAACTATTGACTGATCTGACCAAAAAGGGTTCCGATGTGGTGAATTGGCCTCCTGAGGCAGTTTCTGCATTTCAGGAACTTAAGCAGAGATTAATTTCTGCTCCTGTTCTACGGCAGCCTGATGTTTCTCTGCCGTTTCAGGTGGAAGTTGATGCCTCTGAGATTGGGGCAGGTGTTGTGAATGGGTTTGAGATGAGTTCTGAGCAGAGGTTCCCTCTGGTGGTTACAAGCAGTACTAGTGAAGATTGTGAGGACTGGGAATCAGGTGTTACTGACTGGTCTTATATAAGGGAATCATTTTCCCATCAGGGTTGCCGGTGATCAATTGTTCTGGTCTGAATCCTTCTTTCCAGTTTCCCTTGTAGCCTGCTGTGTCGTGTCTGCATCTCCTGCTATCAGATAAGACATTTTCTTCTTTTGTGTTTGTGCTATATTTTTGCATTTTGTCCTGCACTTCTGTGGGGGCCTTCAGGGTCCCCTCCGGGGGCTTTTGCCCTCTCTGTTTAGTTCAGCCACTGAGTTTTGTACTTTTGCTTTTTCCAGTTTTTTCAGTGGCTGCTGTTTTGATTTTGTTACACCAGAGAACTAATTTAGGTGGTAGATGTCGTGTGATCTCAGGTGATTTTGAAATTAGTAGAGTTGGTGTTTTTCAGGGTTTTCTGAGATTGCAGTAAGTACCCTTCCTGTCCTTTTCTATTTAGATAGTTTGGGCCCCAGCGTTTGCTCATTCTATTTTCTTTCTGTGTCAGTATTTCCTCTTGTCTAACCGCCATTACATGTTTGGGGGCTTTCTATTATCTTTGGGGTTCTGCTCCGGGGCAGATAGCTTTCCTATTTCTGTCTTTAGGTGTAGTTAGTTTCTCAGGCTGTGACGAGGCGTCTAGGACCAACGTAGGAACGCTCCACGGCTGCCTCTAGTTGCGGTGGTTAGTCAGGGTACTGCAATCTCATAGATTCCAACTGCTCTGGTGTATTTCCTTTTTTACCTGCACTCCTCAGCTACCGAAACATAACAGTATCACCGGCCCATAAATTGTATGGTACTCACAGAAGGGAAAAAATATTGTGAAGGAAGAAAGGTTGTCAGAGTTGTCAGAGATATTTTTCTGTTTGTTGCATTTTTTTTTTTTTTCCCTCTGTATCTCTGGTGCTGGGGAGGATCTTTTCTCCCAATGGAGTTTGCACAGTTGTCTGGCCGTGTGGATCAGCTTGCCACTGAGGTTCAGAGTATTGCTGCATATCTTGCTAGGTTGCCTGTTGTGGAACCTAGGATCCCCATGCCAGATTTGTTTTTAGGGGATCGAGCTAAGTTTCAGAATTTCAAAAATAATTGTAAATTGTTTTTTGCCTTAAAATCTAAGTCCTCAGGAAACGCAGCGCAGCAGGTTCAAATTATCATCTCTCTCCTGCGCGGCGATCCTCAGGATTGGGCTTTTTCCCTGATACCTGGGGATCCTGTTTTGAGTGATGTTGATGCATTTTTTCAGGCTTTGGGGTTATTGTACGATGAGCCTAATGTCACTGATCAAGCTGAAAAAGCCTTGTTGGCATTAAATCAGGGGCTTGATGACGCTGAGTTGTACTGTCAGAGATTCCGTAGGTGGGCAGTCCTGACCAAATGGAATGACGACGCTTTGGCGGCCCTTTTCCGGAAGGGTCTGTCGGATAATGTAAAGGATGTTATGGTGGGATTCCCTGTCCCCTCTGGTCTCAATGATTCTATGTCATTAGCGATTCAAATTGACAGACGTTTGCGTGAGCGGAGAAGTATGCGTGGAGTGGTGTTGCCTTGTGAGCCAGCTTCTGAGCCATGCAGTGTGATGGAGTGGTGTCTGGGGCACAGCGTCATGAGTTTCGAAAGCGCAATGGGTTATGTTTCTACTGTGGTGATGCCTCTCATGCTATTTCAGTCTGCCCTAAGCGGGGAAGACGTTTTGCACGCTCAGTTGTCTTGGGTAGTGTTCAGACTAAGTTTTTATTAACTGTCACTCTGATATGCTCTCTGTCCTCATTTTCTGCTCAGGCTTTCGTTGATTCTGGAGCAGCTATTAACCTGATGGATTATGATTTTGCTAAACGTTGTGGGTTTCCCTTGATACCCCTACAGAAGTCTATTCCTCTACTGGGGATCGATTCTACCCCTTTGGCTGAGAATAAACCCCAGTTTTCTACTCAGGTGATAATGAGGGTTGAACCTGATCACCAGGAGTGCTGCAAATTTTTGGTTCTATATAATCTGCATGACATTATCGTGCTGGGTTTCCCTTGGTTACAGTCTCATAATCCTGTTTTGGATTGGAAATCTGTGTCTGTAACCAGTTGGGGCTGCCAATGTGTTAATACCAACACTCCTGTTTTTTCTGCCTCCCCCCAGGCTCAGGATGTTCCTGACTTTTTGTTTGATTTTTCTGATGTGTTTAGCGAAAGTAAATCTGCATCCTTACCTCCCCATAGGAGCTATGACTGCGCTATTGAATTAGTGCCGGGTAGTAAATTCCCTAAAGGTCGCCTTTTTAACTTGTTTGTACCTGAACATGACGCTATGCGGTCTTATATCAAGGAATCATTGGAGAAGGGTCATATCAGACCATCCTCTTCACCCTTAGGTGCCGGTTTTTTCTTTGTGGCCAAAAAAGATGGTTCATTAAGGCCGTGTATTGATTATCGTCTCTTGAACAATATTACTGTGAAATATCATTACCCGTTACCCTTGATTTCTGACCTGTTTTCCAGGGTGAAAAACGCTACTTGGTTTACCAAGGTTGACCTCAGGGGGGCGTATAACCTTATTCGCATTAAGCACGGGGATGAATGGAAGACGGCATTCAATACCCCCGAAGGGCATTTTGAGTACCTAGTGATGCCCTTTGGGCTCACTAATGCTCCTTCCGTCTTCCAGTCCTTCATGAATGACATTTTCAGGGATTTTGTGGACAAATTTCTGATTGTTTATTTGGATGATATCTTGATTTTTTCTAATGACTGGGACTCTCATGTGAAACATGTTCGAACTGTATTCCAGATTTTGAGAGAGAATGCTCTGTATGTGAAGGGATCAAAGTGTCTTTTTGGCGTACAGAAGATCTCATTTCTGGGATTCATTTTGTCCCCATCTGTTATTGAAATGGACCCGGTCAAGGTTCAGGCCATCTGTGATTGGGTCCAACCTACTTCATTAAAGGCTCTTCAGAGATTTTTGGGTTTTGCCAATTTTTATCGTAAATTTATTGGTAATTTCTCGGTTATTGTTAAACCATTAACTGATTTGACCAGAAAGGGTTCTGATGTGGTGAATTGGCCTCCTGAGGCAGTCTCTTCATTTCAGGAACTTAAGCAGAGATTCACTTCTGCTCCTGTTCTACGGCAGCCTGATGTTTCTCTGCCATTTCAGGTGGAGGTTGATGCCTCTGAAATTGGGGCAGGTGCCGTTTTGTCCCAAAAAGATCCAGAGACCTCTAAAAGTAACCCTTGTGCCTTTTTCTCTCGAAAATTTTCTCCTACTGAACGTAATTATGACGTGGGTAATCGGGAGTTATTGGCCATGAAGTGGGCTTTTGAAGAGTGGAGACATTGGCTGGAGGGAGCCAAACATCAGGTGGTGGTCCTTACGGACCATAAGAATCTGGTCTATCTGGAATCTGCCAAGCGACTCAATCCTAGACAGGCCAGGTGGGCCTTGTTTTTCACACGTTTTAATTTTGTGGTTTCCTTTCTTCCTGGCACTAAGAATGTTAAGGCGGATGCCCTCTCGAGGAGTTTCCTTGCGGACTCTCCTGAGTTATCTGATCCTTCTGTTATTTTGAAGGAGGGTGTAGTTCTTTCCGCCATCTCGCCCAATTTGAGACTTGCTCTGGAGGGGTGTCAGGAGGATAGGCCCGAGCGCTGCCCTGTTGGAAAATTGTTTGTCCCGGACCAATGGAAAAAGAGTGTGATGTCTGAGATTCATTGTTCCGCATTGGCTGGGCATCCCGGAATTTTTGGTACCAGAGACTTGGTTAGTCGGTCCTTTTGGTGGCCTACCTTGTCTCGCGATGTCAGGGAATTTGTGCAGTCCTGCGGGACTTGCTCTCGCTCCAAGCCTTGCTCTCGCTCTAGTGGTTTGTTGATGCCATTGCCTGTGCCCAAGAGACCATGGACCCATATCTCTATGGATTTCATTTCCGATCTTCCTGTTTCTCAGAGAATGACCACCATCTGGGTAATTTGTGATAGGTTTTCCAAAATGATACATCTTGTGCCATTACCTAAGTTGCCTTCCTCCTCTGAATTGGTGCCGTTGTTCTTTCAGCACGTGGTTCGTTTACACGGCATTCCTGAGAACATTGTGTCTGACAGAGGAGTCCAGTTTGTTTCCAGATTTTGGAGGACTTTTTGTTCTAAACTGGGTGTTCAATTGTCTTTCTCCTCGGCATTTCATCCTCAGACCAATGGTCAAACTGAGAGAACAAACCAGACATTGGAGACTTATCTAAGATGCTTTGTGTCTGCTGATCAGGATGACTGGGTCTCTTTTTTGCCTTTGGCTGAGTTTGCTCGTAATAATAGGGCTAGCTCTGCCACTTTGATGTCTCCGTTTTTCTGTAATTCTGGGTTTCACCCTCGATTTTCTTCAGGACAGACGGAAGCTTCTGTCTGTCCAGGTGTTGACTCTGTTGTTGAGCGTATGCAACAGATTTGGGACCAGGTAGTGGAGAGGTTGTCCCTCTCTCAGGAGAAGGCCCAGCGGTTTGCTAACCGGCATAGGACTGATGGTCCTCGGTTTAAAGTGGGGGACTTGGTCTGGTTGTCCTCAAAGAATATTCCTATGAGAGTAGCATCTCCTAAATTTAAGCCTAGGTTCATTGGACCTTATAAGATCATGGAGATTATTAATCCTGTTTCTTTTCGTTTGCTTCTTCCAGGGACATTTAAGATCCATAACGTGTTCCACAAGTCCTTGTTGAAGAGGTTTGTTGAGCCAGTGGTTCCTGCTGCTGTGCCTCCTGACCTGTTTTGGTTGAGGGCAATCTGGAGTATGTGGTTGAGAAAATATTGGATTCTCGTTTTTCTAGACGAAGACTCCAGTATTTGGTTAAATGGAGAGGTTATGGTCAGGAAGACAATTCTTGGGTGTTTGCTTCGGACATCCATGCTAGGAGACTTATCCGTGCGTATCATAGAACTCATCCTAACCGAACTGGTTGCTCAAATGAGGGTTCGGTGACCCCTCCTCAAGGGGGGGGTACTGTTGTGAATGGGTTTGAGATGAGTTCTGAGCAGAGGTTCCCTCTGGTGGTTACAAGCGGTACTAGTGAAGATTGTGAGGACTGGGAATCAGGTGTTACTGACTGGTCTTATATAAGGGAATCATTTTCCCATCAGGGTTGCCGGTGATCAATTGTTCTGGTCTGAATCCTTCTTTCCAGTTTCCCTTGTAGCCTGCTGTGTCGTGTCTGCATCTCCTGCTATCAGATAAGACATTTTCTTCTTTTGTGTTTGTGCTATATTTTTGCATTTTGTCCTGCACTTCTGTGGGGGCCTTCAGGGTCCCCTCCGGGGGCTTTTGCCCTCTCTGTTTAGTTCAGCCACTGAGTTTTGTACTTTTGCTTTTTCCAGTTTTTTCAGTGGCTGCTGTTTTGATTTTGTTACACCAGAGAACTAATTTAGGTGGTAGATGTCGTGTGATCTCAGGTGATTTTGAAATTAGTAGAGTTGGTGTTTTTCAGGGTTTTCTGAGATTGCAGTAAGTACCCTTCCTGTCCTTTTCTATTTAGATAGTTTGGGCCCCAGCGTTTGCTCATTCTATTTTCTTTCTGTGTCAGTATTTCCTCTTGTCTAACCGCCATTACATGTTTGGGGGCTTTCTATTATCTTTGGGGTTCTGCTCCGGGGCAGATAGCTTTCCTATTTCTGTCTTTAGGTGTAGTTAGTTTCTCAGGCTGTGACGAGGCGTCTAGGACCAACGTAGGAACGCTCCACGGCTGCCTCTAGTTGCGGTGGTTAGTCAGGGTACTGCAATCTCATAGATTCCAACTGCTCTGGTGTATTTCCTTTTTTACCTGCACTCCTCAGCTACCGAAACATAACAGGCAGGTGCCGTTTTGTCCCAAAGGGATCCAGAGACCTCTAAGAGTAACCCTTGTGCCTTTTTCTCTCGAAAGTTTTCTCCAACTGAACGTAATTATGACGTGGGTAATCGGGAGTTATTGGCCATGAAGTGGGCCTTTGAAGAGTGGAGACATTGGCTGGAAGGAGCCAAACATCAGGTGGTGGTCCTCATGGACCATAAGAACCTGGTTTATCTCGAATCAGCCAAGCGACTTAATCGTAGACAGGCCAGGTGGGCCTTGTTTTTCACACGTTTTAATTTTGTGGTTTCTTTTCTTCCTGGCACTAAGAATGTTAAGGCGGATGCCCTCTCAAGGAGTTTCTTTGCGCATTCTCCTAAGTTATCTGATCCTGCTGTTATTTTGAAAGAGGGTGTAGAACTTTCCGCCATCTCGCCCAATTTGAGACTGGCTCTGGAGGAGTGTCAGAAGGATAAACCGGAGTGCAGCCCTGTTGGGAAATTGTTTGTCCCAGACCAGTGGAAGAAGAGTGTGATGTCTGAGATTCATTGCTCCGCGTTGGCTGGTCATCCCGGGATTTTTGGTACCAGAGACTTGGTGAGTCGGTTCTTTTGGTGACATACTTTGTCTCGTGACGTCAGGGACTTTGTGCAGTCCTGTGGGACTTGCTCTCGTTCCAAGCCTTGCTCTCACTCTAGTGGTTTGTTGATGCCATTACCTGTGCCCAAGAGGCCATGGACCCATATCTCTATGGATTTTATTTCCGACCTCCCTGTTTCTCAGAAAATGACCGTTATCTGGGTAATCTGTGATAGGTTTTTCCAAGATGATACATCTTGTGTCATTACCTAAGTTACCTTCCTCCTCCGAATTGGTGCCTTTGTTCCTTCAGCACGTGGTTCGGTTACATGGCATTCCGGAGAACATTGTGTCTGACAGAGGAGTCCAGTTTGTTTCCAGATTTTGGAGGACATTTTGGTGTTCAATTATCTTTCTCCTCTGCATTTCATCCTCAGACCAATGGACAAACCGAGAGAACAAACCAGACCTTGGAGACTTATTTGAGATGTTTTGTGTCTGCTGATCAAGATGACTGGGTCTCTTTTTTGCCCTTGGCTGAGTTTGCTCTTAATAATAGGGCTAGCTCTGCCACTTTGATGTCTCCATTTTTCTGCAATTCTGGGTTTCACCCTCGATTTTCTTCGGGACAGGCGGAGGCTTCTGTCTGTCCGGGTGTTGACTCTGTTGTGGAGCGTATGCAGCAGATTTGGGACCAGGTAGTGGAGAGGTTGTCTCTCTCTCAGGAGAGGGCACAACGGTTTGCCAACCGGCATAGGACTGATGGTCCTCGGTTTAAAGTGGGGGACTTGGTTTGGTTGTCCTCAAGAAATATCCCTATGAGGGTTGCATCTCCAAAGTTTAAGCCTAGGTTCATTGGACCTTATTAGACCATGGAGATTCTTAATCCTGTTTCCTTCCGTTTGCTTCTTCCAGGGACATTTAAGATCCATAACGTGTTCCATAAGTCCTTATTGAAGAGGTTTGTCGAGCCAGTGATTCCTATGGCTGCGCCTCCTGACCCTGTTTTGGTTGAGGGCAATCTGGAGTATGTAGTTGAGAAAATATTGGATTCTCGTTTTTCTAGATAGAACCTCCAGTATTTGGTTAAGTGGAGAGGTTATGGTCAGGAGGACAATTCTTGGGTGTTTGCTTCGGACATCCATGCTAGGAGACTGATCCGTGCCTATCACCGAGCTCATCCTGATCGGCCTGGTTGCACAAGTGAGGGTTCGGTGACCCCTCCTCAAGGGGGAGTACTGTTATGAATGTGCTAGAGATTATTTCTGAGCAGAGGCTCCCTCTGGTGGTTGCAGACAGTACTGAACCTCACAGCGAGGAATGGCAATCTGGGATCACGGACTGGACTGATATAAGGGAGGTTCCCTCCCATGATGGTCGCCGGTGATCAATTGTTCTTGTCTCAATTGTGGTTCCTGGTTCATTTGGAAGTTTGCTGAGTCTTGCCTGCATCTCCTGCTTTCAGATAAGATATTTTCCGCTCCAATAGGTTCCAGCATCTCTGGTGAATTACTGTTTTTGCTTTTTCTCCTCAGCTACCGAAACATAACAGTTGGCACATCGCATTTTAGCCGGTGAAGTGGCAGGCCCATCGACTTCTTTAGAGATGTAAGTCGCTGAGCTGCGGGATGTGAACGGCGGAAGTGAGCACACAGCGACCGTCCCATCTGCAGAAGGCCATGTAGACCGGGATAGTGGGCTAAAAATTGCTGGACAACCAGGTACAACACGTGAGCCATACAAGGCACGTGTGTGACATTGCCTCGGCGAAGGGCCGCACCCAGGTTTGCGGCATTGTCGCACACGGTCTTCCCTGGTTGCAGGTCCAGTGGAGACAACCATTCATGAAACTGGTTCTCCAGAGCTGACCACAACTCCTCAGCTGTGTGACTCACATTTCCCAGACATTTCAAAGTAAAAACAGCCTGATTACGTTGAGCCCTTCTGCCAGCATAGCAAGGAGGTGTGCTGCAGGATCCCTTCTACGCAGTTAGAAAGCCCGTGGCATGAACAGACAGGCTTTGGGTGCAGGTGGTGGACCGAGAGGAGGTTGAGGAGGCAGAAGCAGTGGAGGAACTTCGAGATAAAGAGGATTGACGCACAACTCGTGGGGACGTCAAGACTTGGACAGCAGTCCCTTGTCCTGCTGTCACCATAGTTACCCAGTGCTCAGTCAGCGACATGTAACGCCCCTGTCCATGCCTACTCATCCAAGTGTCTGTGTTGAAATGCACCCTGTCACACACTGAGTTTCTCAAAGAAGTGGAGATGTTGTGTGCGACATGCTGGTGGAGCGCAGGCACACCTTTCTTTGAGAAGTAGTGCCGACTGGGCATTTGGTACTGGGGCACTGCGATGGACACAAGGGCTCGAAAATCCTCTGTGTCCACAAGGCGGAAAGGCAGCATTTCTGTAGCCAAGAGCTTGCAGATGGTGAAATTCAACCTCTTAGCTTTCTCTTGGCTAGGAGGAAATGGTCTTTTACTTGTCCACATCTGAGTGACCGAGGGCTGGCTGTTGTGCATAGACGGGATTGAGTAGGGTGTCCCTGGACAACTGACGGTCTGTGAGGAAGATGCAAGCGCAAAAGTTAGGTTGCCTTGATCCAAAGGTGGTGCTCTCGATGTCGGAGAGCGCTCAACACCAGCTGGTGTTTCCACTTCCAAATGAACTGATGACCTGCCAATCTGACTGGCTGTTGCTGGTAAAGAGGTGCCAGGTCTGAGTCTCAAAACAGGTCTGACTGCTGTCTCCCCAGTCACAGAGGATGAAGAGGCTACGGTCGCAGATGCACAGGATGGGGCAGACGGTGGTTGGGCCGGCCCGCTAGGCCACATTGTAGCACAGTGAGCTTGCCACTGCAACTTATGCTTCATATCCATGTGACGGTTCATGCACGAAGTACTCAAACTATGGTTTTTTTGGCCTCTTCTTAGCTTTTGGTCACAAATGTTACAGATAACACGAGTTGGGTCATCCTTATCGATGTTAAAAAATGCCCAGGCTATGCAAGGCTTAGAACCCATGCGACCTGAAGAGCCACCTTGACTTGTGGTCAGAGGCAGAGTTGTGGTTGAGGATGCAGTTGGTGACGTGCTTCCAGTACTACGTCTCTGTCCAGGAAGGCGCACCCTGACCTCGTCGTCATTCGAATCCCCCTCCACCTCCCCTGCTGACCTCATCGACTGTCTCACTGTGGGTTGACAGTAAGTGGGATCTACAACCTCGTCATCATCACCCTGTGTGTTCTCACCCCCGTCGTCCTCAGAGTCAACCTCTTCCTGCCCTGACACAAAACTCAAGTTGTCGCTCACATCTGGTACTTGAGTCTCATCATCGTCTTCCTCATTGTCTCCACCAACAGGAGTTACAGTTTGGGAATGAGGGTCTACATTATGCTCAGAACCTTCTTCATCTGGTCCTGGATCAGACTCATAAACATTCTGGGCATCAGTGCAGATCAATTCCTCGTCTGGATTCACAGAAGCTGTGGAGACGACCTCTGATTCCCAGGCTATAGTATGAGTAAACAGCTCTGCAGACTCAACCATCTGTTCTACCCAATACTCAGATGGGCAGTTGGAGACTTGGGAGCTGTGAGGAAGCAAGTGCTATTGGGGTGACACCTCTGAGGACTGGAGTTTTTGTGTTGTTGAAGTTGAGGTGGAGAGGCGACTTAAAGGAGCACTTGATATCTGTTGAAGCACCTTATTTTTTTGTGCCTCATCTGGAATTTGTAGCGATGGGCTTGCCCGTAAGAAAGGGATCGTACCACATTGTCCACTAAAAGAAGTAGACATCTTAGTTTGGCTGGAAGATGGTCTTTCTTCTGCAGATGTTACTGTTGCTTTAACACCTACCCCACGGACACAACATTTTTTTCCCTTCACAACACGCCTATTCCCCTTTCCACCAGCAGCAGGCCTTTTGCCACTCATTTTGGTGGTTACCTAATTGACAACTGTGGAGTTGTTTCCACAAAAAACGATGGCTGCAAAAAATTCTTAGTATTTGAACGCGGGTGGAGCTTTGTAGAGATGGCCTAATACAATCAGTACCACAGACTGCTACTATGCCCAAATTATTGACCAAGCAACATGCAGATAGATTTTTTTAGTTTTTTAAGGCTGGTGGACCTTTGTAGAGATGGCCTAACACAATGAGTACCACAGACTGCTACTATGCCGAAAATTATTGTCCAAGCAGCATGCAGATAGAATTATTTTTTTGTTTTTTAACCCCTTCACCCCCAAGGGTGGTTTGCACGTTAATGACCGGGCCAATTTTTACAATTCTGACCACTGTCTCTTTATGAGGTTATAACTCTGGAACGCTTCAACGGATCTGCGCGATTCTGAGGTTGTTTTCTCGTGACATATTGTACTTCACGTTATTGGTAAAATTTCTTCGATATAACTTGCGTTTATTTTTGAAAAAAATGCAAATATGGCGAAAATTTTGAAAATTTTGCAATTTTCAAACTTTGAATTTTTATTCCCTTAAAACAGAGAAATATGTCACACAAAATAGTTAAGAAATAACATTTCCCACATGTCTACTTTACATCAGCACAATTTTTGAATCAAATTTTTTTTTTCTTAGGAAATTATAAGGGTTAAAAGTTGACCAGCGATTTCTCATTTTTACAACAAAATTTACAAAGCCATTTTTTTAGGGACCACCTCACATTTGAAGTCACTTTGAGGGGTCTATATAGCAGAAAATACCCAAAAGTGACACTATTCTAAAAACTGCACCCCTCAAGGTACTCAAAACCACATTCAAGAAGTTTATTAACCCTTCAGGTGCTTCACAGGAATTAAAGCAACGTGGAAGGAAAAAATGAATATTTAACTTTTTAGCCACAAAAATGATCTTTTACAAACTTTTTTTTTATTTTCACAAGGGTAAAAGGAGAAAATGGACAAATAAAGTTGTTGTGCAATTTCTCCTGAGTACGCCAATACCCCATAAGTGGGGGAAAACCACTGTCTGTGCGCACAACAGAGCTCGTAAGGGAAGTAGCGCCGTTTGACTTTTTCAAACTAAAATTGGCTGGAATTGAGATTGGATGCCATGTCGCGTTTGGAGAGCCCCTGATGCGCCTAAACAGTGGAAACCCCCACAAGTGACACCATTTTGGAAACTAGACCCCCTAAGGAACTTATCTAGATCTGTTGTGAGCACTTTGAACCCCCAAGTGTTTCACAAAAGTTTATAATGCCTGGGTGTGAAAAAAAAAAGAAACAATTTTCCACAAAAATGATTTTTTAGTCCCAAATTTTTGATTTTTCCCAAAGAAATTGGACCCCAAAAGTTGTTGGCCAATTTGTCCTGAGTACGCTGATACCCAATATGTGGGGGGGTGGAAACTGTTTGGGCGCACGGCAGGGCTTGGAAAGGAAGTAGTAACGTTTTGGAATGCAGACGTTGATGGGGGTCATGTTCCATTTGCAGTGCCCCAGATGAGCCTAAACAGTAGAAACCCCCCACAAGTGACCACATTTTGGAAACTTGACCCCTAAGGAACTTATCTAGAGCTTTGGTGAGCACTTTGAACCCCCAAGTGCTTCACACAAGTTTATAATGCCCGGGCATGAAAATAAAAAATCCTATTTTTTTCCCACAAAAATTATTTTTAGTCACAAATTTTTTTATTTTCCCAAGGGTAACAGGAGAAATTGGACCACAAAAGTTGTTGTCCAATTTGTCCTGAGTACGCTGATAGCCGATATGTGGGGGGGAACCACTGTTTGGGCGCACGGCAGAGCTCGGAATGGAAGGAGCACCATTTGACTTTTTCCAACCAAAATTGGCTGAAATTGAGATTGGACGCCATGTTGCATTTGGAGAGCCCCTGATGTGCCTAAACAGTGGAAACCCCCACAAGTGACCCCATTTGGCAAACTAGACCCCTAAGGAACTTATCTAGATCTTTGGTGAGCAATTTGAACCCCCAAGTGCTTCACACAAGTTTATAACGTAGAGCCGTAAAATTAAAAAATCATATTTTTTCCACAAAAATGATCTTTTCACCCCAATTTTTATTTTCCCAAGGGTAACAAGACTCCAAAAGTTATTGTGCAATTTGTCCTGAGTACGCTGATACCCCATATGTGGGGGTAAACCACTGTTTGGGTGCATGGCAGAGTTTGGAAGGGAAGGAGTGCGTTTGACTTTTTCAACGCAGAATTGGCTGGATGCCATGTCGTGTTTGGAGAGCTCCTGATCTGCCTAAACAGTGGAAACCCCCACAAATGACACCATTTTGGAAACTAGACCCCTCAAGGAACTTATGTAGATGTGTGGTGAGCACCTTGAACCCCAAAGTGCTTCACAGAAGTTTATAACGTACAGCCGTAAAATAATTTTTTTTTTTTTTTTTTTTTTACAAAAATGATTTTTTCGTCCCCAATATTTTATTTTCACAAGGGTAACAGGAGAAATTGGACCCCAAAAGTTGTTGTCCAATTTGTCCTGAGTACGCTGATACCCAATATGTGGGAGAAAACTGCTGTATCGGTACACGTTGGGGCTCGGAAGGGAAGTAGTGACGTTTTGGATTGCAGACTTTGATGGAATGGTCTTCGGGCGTCATGTCACATTTGGAGAGCCCCTGATGCACCTAAACAGTGGAAACCCCACAAGTGACCCCATTTTGGAAAATAGACCCCACAAGGAACTTATCTAGATGTGTGGTGAGCACTTTGAACCCCGAAGTGCTTCACAGAAGTTTATAATGTATAGCCGTAAAAATAAAAAATATTTTTTTTTTACAAAAATTATTTTTTTCGCCCCCAATATTTTATTTTCACAAGGGTAACAGGAGAAATTGGACCCCAAAAGTTGTTGTCCAATTTGTCCTGAGTACGCGGATACCCAATATGTGGGAGAAAACTACTGTATGGGTACACGTTGGGGCTCGGAAGGGAAGTAGTGACGTTATGGATTGTAGACTTTGATGGAATGGTCTTCGGGCGTCATGTCGCATTTGGAGAGCCCCTGATGCGCCTAAACAGTGGAAACCCCCACAAGTGACCCCATTTTGGAAAATAGACCCCATAAGGAACTTATCTAGATGTGTGGTGAGCGCTATGAAGCCCCAAGTGCTTCACAGAAGTTTATAACGTACAGCCGTAAAAACAAAAAAAATCTTTTTTTTTTTAAAAAAAATGATACTTTTGCCCCCAGTTTTTTATTTTCCCAAAGGTAACAGAAGAAATAGGACAAATTGCACAATAACTCTTAGGGTCCAGAGTACGCTGATACCCCATGTGGGAGTAAACTACTGCTTGGGCGCATGGCAGAGGTCAGAAGGGAAGGAGCACCGTTTGACTTTTTCAACGCAGAATTGGCTGGAATTGAGATCAGACGTCATGTCACATTTGGAGAGCCCCTGATGTGCCTAAACAGCGGAAAACCCCCAATTCTAACTCCAACCTTAACCCCAACACACCCCTAACCCTAGTCCCAACCCTAACCACAAACCTAACCCTAACACACCCCTATCCCTAATCCCAACCATAACCCTAATACTAACTTTAGCGCCAACCCTAACCCTAACTTTAGCTGCAACCCTAACCTTCACCATAACCCTAATGGGAAAATGGAAATAAATACATTTTTTTAATTTTATTATTTTTACCTAACTAAGGGGGTGATAAAGGGGGGTTTGATTTACTATTTATATCGGGTTTTTATGATTGGCAGCTGTCACGCTAAAAGACGCTTTTTATTGCAAAAAATAGTTTTTTGCATCACCACATTTTGAGAGCTATAATTTTTGCATATTTTGGCCCACAGAGTCATGTGAGGTCTTATTTTTTGCGGTACGAGATGATGTTTTTATTGGTACCATTTTTGAGCACGTGACATTTTCTGATCGCTTTTTATTTCGATTTTTGGGAGGTTAGAATGAACAAAAATCAGCAATTCATGAATTTCTTTTGGGGGAGGCGTTTATACCATTCGCGTGTGGTAAAATTGATAAAGCAGTTTTATTCTTCTGGTCAGTACGATTACAGCGATACCTCATTTATATAATTTTTTTATGTTTTGGTGCTTTTATAGAATAAAAACAATTTTATATAAAAAATAATTATTTTTGCATCGCTTTATTCTGCGAGCTATAACTTTTTTATTTTTTTGCTGATGATGCTGTATGATGGCTCGTTTTTTGCGGGACAAGATGATGTTTTCAGCGGTACCATGTTTATTTATATCGTTTTTTTTGATCGCGTGTTATTCCACTTTTTGTTCAGCGGTATGATGATAAAGCACTGATTTTTTGCTTTGTTTTTATTTTATTTTTTTTAAGGGGTTCACAAAAGGGGTTAACTAGTGGGGCAGTTTTATAGGGGGGTCGTTATGGACACGGCGATACCAAATATGTGTACTTTTATTGTTTTATTTTTTTTATTTACAGGAAGAAATTAATTTATTGGGGAATATATTTTTTTTTTTTTTTATTTTGGATTTTTTTTTTTACACGTTTATTTTTATTTTTTTTACTTTTTTACATTGTCCCAGGGTGGGACATCACTGTAAAATGTCAGATCGCTGGTCTCACAGTGTGCACAGCACTCTGTGAGACCAGCGATCTCACAGGCAGCACTGCAGGCTTCTCAGTGCCTGCTCTCAGCAGGCACTGATGAAGCCGCCTCCCTCCAGGACCCCAGCGCCATCTTGGATCCGGGTCCTGGGAGGGAGGAAGCCCTCAGAACAGCGCGATCACATCGCGCTTTTCTGAGGGTCTCAGGGGGGCGCGCTTGGAGCCCCCTCCCTGCGCGATGCTCCCCTGTGCCCCCAGTACACCGCGATCATGTTTGAGCGCGGTGTGCAAGGGGTTAATGTGCCGGGAGCGGTCCGTGACCGCTCCTGGCACACAGTCCCGGGTGTCAGCTGTGATAATCAGCTGAACCCGGCGGCGATTAGCTGCGCTCCCACGGAGCGCAGCTAATCGCTTAGAGTACTATCCCGTCCATGGTCAGATTGTCACGGGTTTATGGACGGGATAGTAAGTCAGATGTCAGAGAGGGTTAAGGCTGGTGGACCTTTGTAGAGATGGCCTAATACAATGAGTACCACAGACTGCTACTATGCCCAAAATTAGTGTCCAGGCAACATGCAGATAGAATTTTTTTTTGTTTTTTTAAGGTTGGTGGACCTTTGTAGAGATAGCCTAATACAATGAGTACTACAGACTGCTACTATGCCCAAAATTATTGTCCAAGCAACATGCAGACAGATTTTTTTTTTGTTTTTTAAGGCTGGTGGACCTTTGTAGAGATGGCCTAATACAATGAATACCACAGACTGCTACTATGCCCAAATTATTGTCCAAGCAACATGCAGATAGATTTTTTTGTTTGTTTTTTAAAGCTGGTGGACCTTTGTAGAGATGGCCTAACACAATGAGTACCACAGACTGCTACTATGCCAAATTATTGTCCAAGCAACATGCAGATAGATTTTTTTTTGTTGTTTTTTAAGGCTGGTGGACCTTTGTAGAGATGGCCTAATACAATGAGTACCACAGACTGCTACTATGCCAAAATTATTGTCCAAGCAACATGCAGATAGATTTTTGTTGTTGTTTTTTAAGGCTGGTGGACCTTTGTAGAGATGGCCTAATACAATGAGTACCACAGACTGCTACTATGCCCAAATTATTGTCCAAGCAACATGCAGATAGATTTTTTTGTTTGTTTTTTAAGGCTGGTGGACCTTTGCAGAGATGGCCTAATACAATGAGTACCACAGACTGCTACTATGCCCAAAATTATTGTCCAAGCAACATGCAGATAGAATTTTTTTTTTTTTTTAAGGCTGGTGGACCTTTGTAGAGATGGCCTAATACAATCAGTACCACAGACTGCTACTATGCCCAAAATTATTGTCCAAGCAACATGCAGATAGAATTATTTTTTTGTTTTTTAAGGCTGGTGGACCTTTGTAGAGATGGCCTAATACAATGAGTACCACAGACTGCTACTATGCCCAAAATTAGTGTCCAGGCAACATGCAGATAGAATTTTTTTTTGTTTTTTTAAGGCTGGTGGACCTTTAGAGATGGCCTAATACAATGAGTACCACAGATTGCTACTATGCCCAAAATTATTGTCCAAGCAACATGCAGACAGATTTTTTTTTGTTTTTTAAGGCTGGTGGACCTTTGTAGAGATGGCCTAATACAATGAGTACCACAGACTGCTACTATGCCCAAATTATTGTCCAAGCAACATGCAGATAGATTTTTTTTTTTTTTTAAGGCTGGTGGACCTTTGTAGAGATGGCCTAATACAATGAGTACCACAGACTGCTACTATGCCAAAATTATTGTCCAAGCAACATGCAGATAGAATTATTTTTTTCTTTTTAAGGCTGGTGGACCTTTGTAGAGATGGCCTAATACAATGAGTACCACAGACTGCTACTTGCCCAAAATTAGTGTCCAGGCAACATGCAGATAGAATTTTTTTTTTTTTAAGGCTGGTGGAGCTTTGTATAGATGCACGGAGAAAAAGGTGGCGAGGGGGAAATGGCTGGGTCTTATAGGGCAAGGACATGTGACATACACAGCCAATGACACATGCCCTTGCTTGTGTGAAAAAAAGCACCTCGCTCCTGTGAGCGCTGCTGATAGGCTGACAGACTGCACCGCCCACTGGAAATGCGGGAAAGAGAAAAAAAATGGAGATCTTCATTATCTCTGCAGATATCCATGCCATGCCCCTCCCCCCGCCACGCTGGACACTCAAAATGTGTATTAACAGTGATTCTCAGCATAACTGTTAAAAAATTCAGTGACGATTTAGGTGCACGAACAGTTATCGAACATAATCTCAAACAACCGGATTTTTTCCAAATAGTTCGGGTTCGTCGAACGACTCGAACACTGCCCAAAACAGCTCGAATTTGAAATTGGCGAACAGTTCTAGTCGAACACCGCTCATCTCTAGTCATCACATTACCATTCTTATGCGATTTTCATTCGTATCGTCATGTGCCTACTAGCTTCTTTTCCTGCTTCTCTCATTGAAGCAGAATCTGTAGTTTTTAACTGAACATTAAGAGAATTAGCAAGAGCAGATAATCGGCACTGTGAGGAACTCAGCCGGCCGCCACACGGTAGCCCGGGTATCACAGCTTCTGATACCACCGCCGCTACCAAATGTGACATACGATCCCTTTCCTCCCACGTCACCAATGGGACGTAACTCCACAGGTACAGCTCTCTGGCGCCCCCCTTTGTCTCTCAGGTCAGTAAGAGAACTGCACCTAGAGCAAATGGCCGCCGGGGAAGGTGTCCTGTTACCCACTGGGTATTCTAAGATTCGTGATCAGAGTGAAAGCATCAGCCCAAGATTAATTTTATGGTTTAATTTGCCTTAAGGGCGCACTAGATAATTACAGAAATATACAATAAAGCTATACAACGTAATTACAATGGATTTGCAGTCAGAGTAAGAATACAACAATAATGTACAAGGCTTAAAGGTATAAGCTATAGATCAATATTACCAGGTTGTATGGTCATGGGGAGGCATGGAGCTCTGCGTTCCCCAGGTGAAAGTCTTCAGTTGCTGGACAGCCCCCAATGCATGTGCTGCAGCTCCATTTGGCAAGTCTGTCCCTGGTGCTTCTGTGTGTGAAAATGGAATGAGAGGCCAGCCTCTTCTTGGCTACAGCTTTTAAACCTGCTAGGCCCTTCCCCATTTGCTTTGAAGCACGCATATTAACTGGCCTGCAATTCATATGGAGCAGGAAACAATGGCTTGAGCTTGAACTATTTACCATACGACTGACCATCTTATTCAGACCCTGGCCTAAACCAATTAGCATGTAAAGGCCTATTGATTCATAGTGGACATCAAAGCTGGCCGTACTGAATATGCTAATAGGCCCTGTGTAGCTAAAAGTCTGTGGCTGTGTGAACTGACAAAATGGAGGCTGGTACAGGCCCTATACAAAATGGCGACAACCTTTTCCTTACACCTCCCTGCTTTTGAGGGCGCTAGGGGGCATCACATTCCTGTGTTCCCCCGTGCGCCCTACCGCACCCTCTCCTTGCCGGGACAACCCATCAGCGTTACCATGGTCACTGCCCTTTTTGTGGCAAATGGTGAAATGGTACTGTTGGAGAGCGAGGCTCCAGCGTAGCAACCTCCCATTCGTCCCAGAGACCGTGTGTAACCAGCTGAGGGGGTTGTGGTCTGTTTCCACGGTGAATTGGCGTCCGTACAAGTATGGCTGCAGACGCTGCAGGGCCCACACAATTGCCAGACATTCCTTCTCCATCGTGGAATAGGCCACTTCCCTCGGCAGGAGCTTCCTGCTCAGGTACAAAATGGGGTGTTCATGGCCCGTAGTGTCAACCTGGCTGAGCACAGCACCGAGGCCGAAGTCGCTGGCGTCGGTCTGCACTAAGAATGGCCGCGTGAAATCGGCTGCCTGTAGTACAGGAGAACTAGAAAGGGCGGTCTTGAGCGCCTGGAAAGCTGTCTCGCAGGCGACTGTCCAGTCGACTGCGACGGGCAGCCTTTTTTTGGTGAGGTCCGTCAGGGGCTTGGCCAGGGCACTATAGTGTGGAACAAACCTCCTATAGTACCCAGCAGTACCCAAAAAGGACATCACCTGCTTCTTGGTCCTGGGGGTGGGCCAGGATGCGATGGCATCCACCTTCCGGGCTCTGGCTTCAGAGCTCCCCCACCTACCCGGTGTCCCAGGTAGTGGACCTCACTCATACCCAGCTGGCATTTTTCCGGCTTAATGGTCAAGCCTGCTCGCTGGATCTGCCCGAGCACCTGCGCCAGGTGCTCTAGGTGATCCTCCCAGGTGGGACTGAAGATGGCAATGTCATCCAGGTACGCGGTCGCATACCCTTCCAGTCCCTCGAGCAGCGTGTTGACCATCCGCTGAAAAGTGGCAGGGGCATTCTTCATGCCGAAGGGCATCACCGTGGACTCGTACAGTCCGAATGGGGTGATAAAGGCAGAGCGTTCCCGTGCCCTAGGGGTCAGGGAAATCTGCCAATACCCCCTGCTCAGATCCATGATGGTCAGGTACTTGGCCCCAGCCAGCTGGTCGAGCAGGTCATCGATGCGCGGCATTGGGTACGCATCGGTGACCGACACAGCGTTGAGCCCCCTGTAGTCCACGCAGAACCGCGTAGTTCGGTCCTTTTTAGGGACGAGGACTACAGGCGAAGCCCACGCGCTGTTGGACGCTTGGATCACCCCCAGCCTCAGCATCTCGTCTATCTCTTGGCGCATCTGCTGCTGCACCTCAAGAGAGACCCGATATGCTGAACGCCGGATTGGGGGGTGGTTACCAGTGTCCACGTCATGGACTGCTGCCTCAGTCCTTCTGGGCAGGCTGCTGAACAGCTCCCGAAAGGGGTGCAGGGTGGCCCCCAGCTGGGAACGTTGGTCCTCCGAGAGCTGGTGGCCAACCCCCACATCCTTGATGGATCCACCCGCCTTGGCTTGGGTGAGCAGATCGAGGAGGGTTTCTGCCTCTCCTTCCTCTGGAAGGTTGCACACTGGGTGAGCATAAGCCTCCCGCTCGTGATGGGCCTTCATCATGTTCACATTGAAGGCCTTCCTCCTTCCACGGGCGTGGTCCAGGGTGACCAGGTAGGTGACGGCGTTGAGCTGCTCATGCACGAGGTATGGACCCTCCCAGGCCGCCTGAAGCTTGTTTTGGGGTACGGGGACCAGTACCCACACCTTTTTACCCACCTGGTAGGTCCGCTCACAAGCATTCTGGTCGTACCATCGCTTCTGGTCAGCCTGAGCTTGGGCCATATTGTCATGCACCAGCCGCGTCAAGGCCATCATTCGGTCACGGAAGCGCACGACATACTCAATGACCGACACTCCAGGGGTGGCTAAATCCCCTTCCCATGCTTCCTTCACCAGAGCAAGGGGCCCCCGTACACATCGCCCGTACAGGAGCTCAAAGGGGGAGAACCCCGTTGAGGCCTGTGGGACCTCCTGGTAGGCAAACAGCAGGTGTGGGAGATACCGCTCCCAGTCTCTCCCGTGGGAGTCGACCAACATCTTCAGCATCTGCTTTAAGGTGCCATTGAACCGCTCACACAAGCCATTGGTCTGTGGGTGATACGGGCTGGCCACCAGATGTTGCACCTGTACCTGCTTACAGAGAGACTCCATCAGCTGCGACATGAACTGGGTCCCTCGGTCGGTGAGCATTTCCTTGGGAAACCCCACTCTGGAGAAAATCTCCAGTAAGGCAGTGGCCACTTTGTCGGCCCGAATGGACGACAAAGCTACCGCCTCCGGGTACCGGGTGGCATAGTCCACTACCGTTAGTATGAAGCATTTCCCGGAGCGGCTGGGAGTGGACAGAGGTCCAATGAGATCCACAGCCACCCTCGAGAAAGGCTCTTCGATGATGGGCAGAGTTACCAGTGGGGCTTTGGGGCGCGGCCCCGCCTTCCCCACCCTCTGACAGGTGTCACACGAACGGCAGTAGGCTATCACCTCGGTCCTCATTCCAGGCCAGTAGAAATGCTGAGCTAGCCTGGCCCTGGTTTTAGTGATCCCTAAGTGTCCGGCCATTGGAATCTCGTGTGCGATCCGCAACAATTCCGCCCTGAACGGATGGGGTACCACTAACTGTCGGTCCCTGGGCCACGCCTCTAGTGAACCCTGCTGGACCGTTACCCGGTACAGCCGTCCCTGGTCCCAGACCACTCGCTCGCGGTCGGACTCCAGGGGAGGCTGTGCCGCCTGTTCCTTGAGTGTCTTCAGGCTAGGGTCAGCTTCCAACGCTGCCTGAAATCCCTGACTTGATGTGGCAAGAATTGATGAAACTGCCATGTCCTCTGTCAGTTCCCCGGGATCTGTCTCCTGGCTACTGTCTGACTCGGCAGCCACTTGGTCGGAGAGGGGGAAACCGTCGGACCTCCGCGAGGCTCCTTGGGCTTCAGCGCTCCCACTCCTGGTAACAGCGGCCACGACCGCTGGGACCACGGGTAGCGCCCGCTTTCCCTCGTCCCCTGACCAAGTCGCCGGGTCAGGCAGACTTCCCTGACTTCCTGACATCCCGGATGTGGGGAACTCCTGCCCTGGGGTCTTACCTGGTGTCTCCTCTCCCGAGACGCCCCCTCCCCCCATGGCCTGTTCCTCTTCCTGCAGGGACCCTAGACTCAGCAGGCTGGATTCACTTAGGGGCCCTACACTGCCCATAGCAGCCCCTCCCTCCACCTCTGAGCTCTCCCCTACAGCCTCCTCACCTGTCCTCACTGTGAGCCCTGTGTGTGTAGTGTCAGTGCATGGCTTACCATCAGGTTTCACTCCCTCCTCCACTGTTGGAGGCACATTCAATACATTAACATTAGCATTCACAGTAGAGTCATGACATTCTTGGGGAGCCGGACTTGGGGGTTCAGTGGCCACATACTGGGACACTAGCCACCCCAAATCGGTCACAAGCAACACATTTGCAGGAATATTCGGCGTTACTCCCACCTCCCGCATCCCCCTCCCAGCACCCCAATCCAAATACACCTTGGCAACGGGCAGCGCCGGTTCAACGCCTCCAATTCCGGAGACGGAAAGGGTTTTCCCAGGTACCAAGTCTTGAGGGGACACCACCTCAGGGCGTACCAGGGTTCGTTCAGCGCCTGTGTCCCGCAGTCCCATGACCGCTGAGCGGCCGATGGTGACGGGTTGGTAATTGTCTAGGGACCTCCCACCACCCCCTCCCACACACAAAACAGTGGACGGTTTCTGGGACAGGGATGGGGCCTTCTGGCGCTGGGGACATGCAGCCTTAAAGTGTCCTGGCTGATTGCAATTATGGCAACGTCTGGGTTCTGTTCCTGGCCTGGAGAGGGCAGCAGGGGGGTACACCCCTTGCACTCTGGGGGCTGGATATGGGGCTGGGGCAGGATTGGGCTTACCCCCTCTCCAGGTGCTGCTGGCAGGCTTCTTTGGCTCCGGCGCCCTGTTGTTGGCATACTCGTCTGCCAGGGCGGCTGTAGCAGAAGCCCCCTTTGGTTTCCGGTCACGGAGGAACTGCTGGAGGTCCTCTGGGCAGTTCCACAAGAATTGCTCCACGACAAACAGTTCCTGGACCTCCTGGCGGGTAGTGAGCTCTAGACCCGAGGTCCAGTGCTCCGCAGCTCTCAGCAGGGCCTGCATGTGGTCGGTCCAGGTGTCCTTTGAACCCCGCTGCAGGCTCCTGAACTTCCTGCGGTACGACTCCGGGGTGAGGTTGTAGTGCTGGATCAGGGCCCGCTTGATGCTGTTGTAGTCCTGCTCCTCCCCGGCAGGTAAGTCCCCCAAAACTTCCAGGGACTTACCCCTCAAATGGGGGGTCAGGTACCTTGCCCACTGATCCAGGGCCAGATGATGTTGGAGGCATGTCCTCTCAAAAGCAAGCAGAAAGGAATCCAGGTCTCCATCCTTTTCAAGTAAGGGAAAGTCCTCCGCCCGGACCTTGGAAGCCATTCTCTCGGTGGGCCTGGTGCGTCCAGCGGGGGCCCGTGCTGAGCCATCTCCAGTCGGTGCCGGTGCTCCGCAGCTTCACGGCGTTCTGTATGCTCCCGCTCCGCTGCTCTCTCTGCTGCTGCTTGCTCACGCTCTGCTGCTTTCTCTGCCGCCGCTTGCTCCCGCTCTGCTGCTTTCTCTGCCGCCACCAGGAGTCTGTCATAGGCGGCGTCATTACCAGCCTCGAGCTGTGCCATAGCCGCTTGGAAAAGGGCCTCCGATCTGGACAGGCTGGGACGGGCAGGGGGTGGACAGTCCACTGTGAGACTGAGCACGGGGGTCGGGCTCCTTGGGGAGCCCTGGCTGAGCTCCCCCTCATCGGTATCGAACCCCTCATAGGCCACAGCATTGGCCTCCCCCTTTGCCCTTCTCCTGGTGCCTTCCGCCATCTTGGGAACCTTTGGTTACTGAAACACAGCTGCAACCCTGACCTTGCACACAACTTGTTATATTTACACTCTGACCGTCTAGTGCTGGGCTGACCTTAAGACCCCAACAGTGAAAGTACTGCTGGTAGTCTCTAGTGTCTGGGAGTAGGGGTCCCACGCACACTATTACTCTGATCCCACCGCTGCCACCAATTTGTGAGGAACTCAGCCGGCCGCCACACGGTAGCCCGGGTATCACAGCTTCTGATACCACCGCCGCTACCAAATGTGACGGATGATCCCTTTCCTCCCACGTCACCAATGGGACGTAACTCCACAGGTACAGCTCTCTGGCGCCCCCCTTTGTCTCTCAGGTCAGTAAGAGAACTGCACCTAGAGCAAATGGCCGCCGGGGAAGGTGTCCTGTTACCCACTGGGTATTCTAAGATTCGTGATCAGAGTAAAAGCATCAGCCCAAGATTAATTTTATGGTTTAATTTGCCTTAAGGGCGCACTAGATAATTACAGAAATATACAATAAAGCTATACAACGTAATTACAATGGATTTGCAGTCAGAGTAAGAATACAACAATAATGTACAAGGCTTAAAGGTATAAGCTATAGATCAATATTACCGGGTTGTATGGTCATGGGGAGGCATGGAGCTCTGCGTTCCCCAGGTGAAAGTCTTCAGTTGCTGGACAGCCCCCAATGCATGTGCTGCAGCTCCATTTGGCAAGTCTGTCCCTGGTGCTTCTGTGTGTGAAAATGGAATGAGAGGCCAGCCTCTTCTTGGCTACAGCTTTTAAACCTGCTAGGCCCTTCCCCATTTGCTTTGAAGCACGCATATTAATTGGCCTGCAATTCATATGGAGCAGGAAACAATGGCTTGAGCTTGAACTATTTACCATACGACTGACCATCTTATTCAGACCCTGGCCTAAACCAATTAGCATGTAAAGGCCTATTGATTCATAGTGGACATCAAAGCTGGCCGTACTGAATATGCTAATAGGCCCTGTGTAGCTAAAAGTCTGTGGCTGTGTGAACTGACAAAATGGAGGCTGGTACAGGCCCTATACAAAATGGCGACAACCTTTTCCTTACAGGCACGTGATTCTAAGAATGGAAATTGCATATAAGCGCTCACATAACTACTCAAACTTGTTAAGCTGTGTATAGGTGGAGGCACCAAACCTAATTTTTGCGTGATTGCAGGAAAACCGAAATTCACCTCTACTGCACCCTCCAATGATTGGCCACTTTCAGCCTATGCATAGTGTAGGCAGAAAGCTGTCAATCAATGGTGCGGGTTGGATTATAAAGAGTTCCCCATTGAGAGGACTAGCAGATAAAACAGTAAAATTACCAAGACTACAGCAAAGAACACAGTAAGTGGCACAGCTCTGACATCAGGGCCTCTATCCCTATTTTTTGCTTTCAACAGATTAATAAGTATAAACCTAGTGGCAGATTCACTTTAAATTAAAGATCCCATGGCTTGGAGACCAATAAAATTCTACTTGTGTTTTTTCATTAGTAAAAAATGTCTGTTGTAAATGAAAGACGTGATGTCAATGCGAACAGAGCCTGAATATTTTTATGGGCTTATTTCATGTCTTCATATATGAGGCTGTTAGCAAGTCGCAGGAAAGCCGCAGTCAGGGTGGAAATTGTGGCTTGAGCACTGACTATGATGCAGATTTGTGAATTCAGGTTTAGATTCTCTGCTATACAGCAAAATAATCCTATATACAGTACAGACCAAAAGTTTGGACACACCTTCTCATTCGATGATTTTTCTGTATTTTGTGTATTTTCATGGCTATGAAAATTGTAGAATCACACTGAAGGCATCAAAACTATGAATTAACACGTGTGGAATTATACATTACACTTAACAAAAAAGTGTGAAACAACTGAAAATATGTCTTATATTCTAGGTTCTTCAAAGTAGCCACCTTTTGCTTTACTACTTTGCACGCAGAAAAGGTGAACGGATGGATCTACATGCCTGGTTCCCACCGTGAAGCATGGAGGAGGTGGTGTGATGGTGTGGAGGTGCTTTGCTGGTGACACTGTTGGGGATTTATTCAAAATTGAAGGCATAGTAAACCATAATGGCTACTACAGCATCTTGCAGCAGCATGCTATTTCATCCCGTTTGCGTTTAGTTGGACCATCATTTATTATTCTACAGGACAATGACCCCAAACACACCTCCAGGCTGTGTAAGGGCTTTTTGACCAAGAAGGAGAGTGTTGGGGTGCTACGCCAGATGACCTGGCCTCCACAGTCACCAGACCTGAACCCAATCAAGATGGTTTGGGGTGAGCTGGACCGCTCACCGCTTCAATTTTGAATAAATCCCCAACAGTGTCACCAGCAAAGCACCCTCACACCATCTCCTACATGCTTCACGGTGGGAACTAGACATGTAGAGTCCAGCCGTTCACCTTTTCTGTGTGCAAAGCAGTAATCAAAGCAAAAGGTGGCTACTTTGAAGAACCTAGAATATAAGACATATCTTCAGTTGTTTCACACTTTTTTTGTAAAGTGTAATGTATAATTCCACATGTGTTAATTCATAGTTTTGATGCCTTCAGTGTGATTCTACAATTTTCATAGTCATGAAAATACAGAAGAATCTTTGAATGAGAAGGTGTGTCCAAACTTTTGGTCTGTACTGTAAATGGAGAAAAGTTACTGATGTTCATAGTGTTCAATTTATTATATCATGCATCATAAATAATTGTTCTGGGTTAAAGAATGTGTCAAGTTTTTGCCAAAGTTATAACAGAAATATCTAATCTGTAGTCTCCCTAAATCGGAAGTTTGATTAAACTTCCCATCTGCATACAAGTAGACAGGATGAATTCCAAAATGGAATTTGGATACCAAAAACTTTTGCTGGGAACTTAGCAACTGTTATTATGTTATGATGAATTAGATCATTTTAAAGCTTTTGGCATCATTTGCATACTTTAGCTTCGTAAATTATACAAAATAAATCAAGGAAAAGTAGTCATACTGTATATATTGTACAAATTACAACCTAACACAAGTCGATGCTTTTGAAAAATGTGTTAGTTACAGAGAAGCAGCCAGATAAATACAAGAAATCCAAAAGAATCATAGGAAGCTTTTCCACTATAAAAATACAAACTTTATTCAGAATATATTAAAATTACATATATGGATAAAAAATATCCAAATGAGGACAACAATATGCACTAAAGTGGCCTAGAATGCACAGGTACAAACAAAATTCAAGAATGCATATACTTCAAAGCTACATTAGCTAATGAGGAGCCAAATGTCAAATAGCTTCCATATATATAAGATGCATATACTTGGTTCAGAATATCTCTAAAGAGGTATACTTATGTGCACAGATTCAAAGAGATCAGAGGGATAATAACTCCCCCACTATAATGTAAGGTACAAACAAGACTCAACAAATACATATATTTCAAAGCTGCATTAGCTAATAAGGAGCTAAAAATCAAATAGCTTCCAAATGTATATACTTAGTTCAAGGTATCTCTAAGGAGGTATATATATGCGCACAGAATCAAAGAGACAAAACAGATAGTAACTCCCCCACTAGAATGCTAGCACTAATATGCAAGTGCAGAGCCCGCAGCATGTGCTATAATGTATGCAGCAATCTGCACATCAATATATAGGGCAAATTAAAGTACTCAAAATATTAAGCTGCCAGTGGGAGACCGTACCTGAGTGTGGCCGCAGCACCCCTGACGCGCGTTTCGCGTTTAGCTTGTTCACAAGGGAGCGTCAGGGGTGCTGCGGCCACACTCAGGTACGGTCTCCCACTGGCAGCTTAATATTTTGAGTACTTTGCGGGCTCTGCACTTGCATATTAGTGCTAGCATTCTAGTGGGGGAGTTACTATCTGTTTTGTCTCTTTGATTCTGTGCACATATATATACCTCCTTAGAGATACCTTGAACTAAGTATATACATTTGGAAGCTATTTGATTTTTAGCTCCTTATTAGCTAATGCAGCTTTGAAATATATGTATTTGTTGAGTCTTGTTTGTACCTTACATTATAGTGGGGGAGTTATTATCCCTCTGATCTCTTTGAATCTGTGCACATAAGTATACCTCTTTAGAGATATTCTGAACCAAGTATATGCATCTTTATATATATGGAAGCTATTTGACATTTGGCTCCTCATTAGCTAATGTAGCTTTGAAGTATATGCATTCTTGAATTTTGTTTGTACCTGTGCATTCTAGGCCACTTTAGTGCATATTGTTGTCCCCATTTGGATATTTTTTATCCATATATGTAATTTTAATATATTCTGAATAAAGTTTGTATTTTTATAGTGGAAAAGCTTCCTATGATTCTTTTGGATTTGTTGATAATTGGAAGTACTACTTGATCTAGGCAATATATTTATTGTGATTTATCAGATAAATACAAGGACAACAGTCAGATAGGTAAAACATCTGTAGTCTAGAGCTTCATTCACTATGCTGCCGGTATTACGCTTCATTATTTATTATGGGCACAATGTGTGAACAAAGCTTAAAGATAATCTATCAGCAGGTTTTTGCTACCTCATCTGAGAGCAGTATGATGTAGGCAGAGACCCTGAATCCAATGATGTATCACTTAGTTTACTGGGTACAGCAGTTCTGAAATAGAGTTTTTAGATTCAGCATGAAGCAGAGTTGAGGAAGCTAACCCCGCCCACACCAGGCTCTGTATTTAAAATGGTTATAGTCCTTGAGCTGCTTATCATAGAAGTATGTCCCAGCAATGATAAGGTCATGGTGCTAAAACAATCACTACCTCATGCTGTCTTCAGATTACATAGAAAATACCTTCTAATAGATTCCCTTTAATCTCAGGTTTGCATTCTGAAAAGAACAGTTTCAAAGCAGGCACCGTACTGTGATGTGATGAAGGAGATCACTACTCCACTATTACATGGGAGCCCAGGTTTTGGCCCCTTTATAAATTACTAATATATTCATATAAAATTGATTGCCCTGCTGTAAAAAATTCCAAAATTAGTTATTCGCACAAGCATCGGGATGAGATAAAGAAACATTTCAGCTGGCAAAGGATGTGTATTAGCCTGGAACATACTTAAAAATAATGTAATCCTAAAGTAAATATTTGTCAAATGTAATAGCAAAGGCACTAAATCCAGAATAGGACAAATAGAAGATAAACAAAATGTTCACATCTCAGGGGTAGATAAATTAATAACATGGATCCTGAGAGATAAACCAATAAATAAACCCATAATTTTAACCTTCAGGTTAAAAACCATAAAGAAAAAATGTAAAGTGACAAAAATGTTCAGTTGAGTTTATTGTTTTAAAGGAAATGTTTCATAAAATCTATTTAAAGGGAATCAGTCAACACTCAACAGGTTTTTGCTACATTCACTGAGAGCAGCATGATGTAGGCAAAGAGACCCTGTATCCAACTATGTATCACTTAGTTTACTGGCTGCATTGGTTCTCATATAATCAGAGTTCTTACATTTAGCAATGCAGCAGAGCTGAGAAAGCTAACACAGTCCCCACCAGAGCTAACCCTGCCCACACTAGGCTCTGTGTATATTGTTGGACTAGCATGCACATGCTGCTGTAGCTACAGCAATGCTAATCATCAGGTGATAAAACCTTCAGTGTAATTAACAATAGTACACAGCCGGACATGTGACACATCATTGAAATCTGTGTTTTAACCCCTACCTCATGGTGTCTTCAGATTACATAGAGGAAACCTGCTGACAGATTTCCCTTTAAAGAACAATTGCAATATTTTCAGAAGTCAACCAAAGTAAAGATCGCTTTGGCATCCTGCTGACAATATCTGGGACATTCACGTTTGGTACATGGTTACCAAAGTTGTTTTTTTTTTTAACAGACTGAACATTGGAAAGATTAGATAAATATTCATTCATTGTGGTTGCAGTGTTTTGTAAGGAGGCATTTTGGGACATACTTCACGTACAGTGGGTACGAAAAGTATTCAGACCCTTTTAAATTTTTCACTCTTTGTTTCATTGCAGCCATTTGGTAAATTCAAAAAAGTTCATTTTTTTCACATTAATGTACACTCTGCACCCCATCTTGACTGAAAAAAACAGAAATGTAGACATTTTTTGCAAATTTATTAAGAAAGAAAAACTGAAATATCACATGGTCATAAGTATTCAGACCCTTTGCTCAGTATTGAGTAGAAGCATCCTTTTGAGCTAGTACAGCCATGAGTCTTCTTGGGAATGATGCAACAAGTTTTTCACACCTGGATTTGGGGTTCCTCTGCCACTCTTCCTTGCAGATCCTCTCCAGTTCCATCAGGTTGGATGGTGAACGTTGGTGGACAGCCATTTTCAGGTCTCTCCAGAGATGCTCAATTAAGTTTAGGTGAGGGCTAAGGCTGGGTCAGTCAAGAATGGTCACAGAGTTGTTCTGAAGCCACTCCTTTGTTATTTTAGCTGTGTATGCGTAGGGTCATTGTCTTGTTGGAAGGTGAACCTTTGGCCAAGTCTGAGGTCCAGAGCGCTCTGGAAGAGGTTTTCATCCAGGATATCTCAGTACTTGGCCGCATTCATGTTTACTTCAATTGCAACCAGTCATCCTGTCCCTGCAGCTGAAAAACACCCCCATAGCATGATGCTGCCACCACCATGTTTCACTGTTGGGATTTTATTGGGCAGGTGATGAACAGTGCCTGGTTTTCTCCACACATACCGCTTAGAATTATCAACAAAAAAGGTCTATCTTCATCTCATCAGACCAGAGAATCGTATTTTTCAAAGTCGGGAGTCCTTCATGTTTTTTAGCAAACTCTATGTGAGCTTTCATATGTCTTGCACTGAGGAGAGGCTTCCGTCAGGCCACTCTGCCATAAAGGCCTGACTGGTGGAGGGCTGCAGTGATAGTTGACTTTGTGGAACTTTCTCCCATCTCCCTACTGCATATGTGGAGCTCAACCACTGTGATCTTGGGGTTCTTCTTTACCTCTCTCATCAATGCTCTTCTCTCACGATTGCTGAGTTTGGCTGGATGGCCAGGTCTAGGAAGACTTCTGGTGGTCCCAAACTTCTTCCATTTAAGGATTATGGAGGCCACTGTGCTCTTAGGATCCTTGAGTGCTGCAGAAATTCTTTTGTAACCTTGGCCAGATCTGTGCCCACAATTCTGTCTCTGAGCTCCTTGGCCAGTTCCTTTGACCTCATGATTCTCAATTGGTGTGACATACACTGAGTTGTGAGGTCTTAAGGGTATGCCACACTGAACAATATCGCTAACGGGATCGCTAAAAAACGTCACTATTTAGCGATCCCGTTAGCGATGTTGTTCAGTGCGGCATCTGCCAGCGACGAGCTTCCTGCTGTGATCTCGCTCGTCGCTGGAATCGTTCCGGACCCTATTTTCTCGTCGGCGCTCCCGCTGGGTAAGTATATATCGCTGAGTGTGGCACCTTTTCTTAGCGATTTAGCGGTACTTTTGTACCGCTAAAGTCGTTAAGAAGATCGCTAACGGCGATAGCGTCGTTAACTATATCGCTAAATGTGGCCGCACTTAGCGATATAGAAACAATCCCGCTAGTGATCGCATTAGTATGCGTCGTTATCGTGATCGCTAGCGGATTGTTTAGTGTGGCAGTACCTTTAAATAGACAGGTGTGTGCCTTTACAAATCAAGTCCTATCAGTATAATTAAACACCGCTGGACTCCAATGAAGGAGCAGAACCATCTCAAGGAGGATCACAAGGAAATGGACAGCATGTGACTTAAATATGAGTGTCTGGGCAAAGGGTTTGAATACTTATGACCATGTGATATTTCAGTTTTTCTTTTTCAATAAATTTGCAAAAAATTCTACAGTTCAGTTTTTTCAGTCAAGATGGGGTGCAGAGTGCACATTAATGAGAAAAAAATGAACTTTTTTGAATTTGCATGATGCACTACTATAGTACTCATAAGAAACTTTGTAAAATATATTATCAGAAAAATCATTTTTCCTCTGCCAGGACTGATAATTCATTCTTCAAATTCTCAATTCATTGGTAAGATTTGTGTTCAGTGAAGGCAGATTGTTAGGTATACATTACTGAGATAGGAGATGGCATTTGGTGCTCATTAAGTTCTATGGAGAACAGTAATTGCTTCTGGACAACTTGCAGCAGAATGTCTTTGCCTGACTCCAGCTGCTCCCACACCCTCCATCTTCCCTTCTCATAAGACTGGAATATATCTGAAGAGGTGCAACCTCATGACCCAATATCAGCATGGGTTTACGAGGGACCGTTCTTGTCAGACTAATCTGTTAAGCTTTTATGAAGAGGTAAGTTCCGGACTGGGCCAAGGGAACACAGTGTATATGGACTTTTCAAAAGCTTTGATACGTTGCCACACAAAAGGTTGATACATAAAATGAGAACAATGGGGATAGGGGAAAATATGTGTAAGTGGGTTAAGAACTGGCTCAGGGATAGGAAACAAAGGGTGGTTATTAATGGAGCACACTCGGACTAGGTCATGGTTAGCAGTGGGGTACCACAGGGGTCAGTATTGGGGCCGCTTCTCTTTAACATATTTATTAATGACCTTGTAGGGGGCATACAGAGTAGAATTTCAATATTTGCAGATGACGCTAAACTCTGCAGGGTAATCAATACAGAGGAGGACAATTTTATATTACAGGAGGATTTATGTAAACTAGAAGCTTGGGCTGATAAATGGCAAATGAGCTTTAATGGGGATAAATGTAAGGTCATGCACTTGGATAGAACAAACAAGATGTATAATTATGTGCTTAATTGTAAAACAAAGGGCAAAACTATCACTGAAAAAGACCTGGGTCTATGGGTGGACGACAAACTCACATTTAGTGGCCAGTGTCAGGCAGCTGCTGCCAAGGCAAATAAAATAATGGAATGCATTAAAAGAGGCATAGATGCTCACGAGGAGAACATAATTTTACCTCTATACAAGTCACTAGTGCGATCACACTTAGAATACTGTGTACAGTTCTGGTCTCCGGTGTATAAGAAAGACATAGCTGAACTGGAGCGGGTGCAGAGAAGAGCGACCAAGGTTATTAGAGAACCTTGACAAAGACCTTTCTAATAATCTTTTTACTCTTAGACCTGTGACGGGGACAAGGGGGCATCCTCTACGTCTGGAGGAAAGAAGGTTTAGTCATAATCACAGACGCAGATTCTTTACTGTAAGAGCAGTGAGACTATGGAACTCTCTGCCGTATAATGTTGTAATGAGTGATTCCCTACTAAAATTTAAGAAGAGACTGGATGCCTTTCTTGAAAAGTATAATATTACAGGTTTTATACACTAGTTTCCTAGATACTGTGTTGATCCAGGGAGCTAGTCTGATTGTGAAGCTTACTGTTTGCCACTTGTTTTTTTTTTTGCCTTCCTCTGGATTAACATGTAAGGGCAGGTTAGAATAGGATATGGGTTGAACTAGATGGACTTAAAGTCTTCCTTCAACCTTAATAACTATGTTACTATGTAAGCGTCAACTGTCATGCCCTATCTCGCTAATGGGAAAGTCTGTCTTCACTGAAGACAGATTTTACCCATAAATTGAGAATAAAAGATCAATTTAGGAGGAGCAAGAAGCAGCTTTCTTTGATAAAATATATTACAAAGTTGCCTAATTTGATATATACTATTAACTTAATAACTTTTAATAAAAATATAATGACGGTTAATCTTTAAGGGCTGCCATAAGTAGTAGTAAGAATACAGCACTTGGTGACCATGTGTCATGCATGGTAGATAGGTGGCCATTCACATTAGGGAGATGTGGGGCAGTGAGGGAAAGAATCAGCTAGTAAAAAAAAAAAACTAGTGTGAGAAACCCCTTTATTCAGTAAGGCTACCAATAAAAAGAAACATATAAGTCTGCTAATTCTGTATCCTGACCAGTTGTGTCACAAATATTTTAGCATTATTGTGGACCAGCCGTGAAGTATATGGGATATTTTCTACTGCTATGGAAAATAGGTTGAATAATTGTGGCCTTGCGGTCACATGTTGTGGAAATAAATATCAACAATTGGTTTAGACAGATTTAATTTTCGGCTTTAGTCTGTAATGGCAGAATCTGGAATGCCATGTATACTTTTGGTTACAATAAAGTATTGACTGCATTTGCCAACAGCTATTTAAAACCTCAAACAAGCTTCCAGAAATCTATTAGCAATGTGAGGAAGTTTATTGCGGCTGTAAGTCTTCAGTCTGTAGGACGTAATACCAAGAGAGGTCTGGCATTTACTTCAACAATGAAGCCTGAAGCATCAATGAAGTTAAGTGGAATTTCCACCTAAAGCAATGTAAATGCCTATCCTTAAATAATACTACTTCAGTTCAGAGAGGGACAGAATAAAGTGCAGCAATTCAGTCATATAGGACACAAAAACTAATGTTAGTTCTTAAATGTGATACTCTTGCTAAAATAACTTCTTAGAGTGTTTGTGATGAGGAATAGCAAGCAAAGCGTAAAGTCTGAAATGATGAAAACAACCAAGTGCCTGGCGCCATCACAGATAGACAGAATGGAACTGGGCACCTAAACAAATACAAAGCTTTATAAAGCATACTGCTGCGTAAGGCACATTAACAGATTAATTAAGGCCAATAGGTAGAGAGCTTTATGGTGTAAAACGATGGCCCGCCACCCACACCAACTAATACAATATTTATATTTAAAGAAAATATTTGTGTTAATTTGTTTATGATTATTTGACATTAGATCAGGGATTGTAGCAGAGATTGTACCATTAAAGTAAATGTTGCAGAGTGGTAAAAATCAGATGACAGCAAGCAGGGATTGTAGCAGAGATTGTGCCATCCACAGAAACCTTGCACACCTAGACACCCACACATTCTCTGACTCTATTCTACCACTGGCATCCATTTCCTCACTCCACGACACAGATAGTGTCCCTGCTTTCTAACAATGCCACTCTCGCATCAGCTATTGACACAGTCACCCCTCTCGTTCATGGCAGAGTGCGACGTACCAACAGACAGCCCTGGCACAATAACACCACTAAAAAGCTCCGGCAAGTGTCCAGGATTGCAGAACGGCGTTGGAAGAAAATAAATTTGCAAGATGACTTCACTGCATTCAAACAGACAACACTCTCTTTTAAATCTGCCCTCACCTCTGCTAAACAGGCCTACGTCACAACCCTCGTATATTCCCTATCCTACAACCCCAAACAGTTATTCAAAACTTTTAACTCCCTCCTCCACCCACAACTGCCCCCTCCTACTTCCCTCATCTCTGCCAAAGAACTTGCCACACACTTCAAAAACAAGAACGACCAAACAAGGCAAGTCTTCATTGTTCAACCCCCACAACCCCTTTGTATACCAGACCAATGCCCAAACCATATAACCTCCCTCTCCAACATCACTGAAGGGGTGCTTAATTGTCTCCTCTCCAAATCGCACCTCACAGCCTGTGCACTCTACCCCATCCCTTCCCACGTCCTTAACAACCTCACTACCACTATTATCCCATCCCTAACCCACCTCTTCAACCTATCACTAACTTCTGTTATATTCCCTTCTGCTTTCAAACATGCCACAATCACGCCTATCCTTAAAAAGCCAACCCTCGACCCAACTACGATGTCCAGCTATTGCCCAATATCGCTGCTCCCATTCGCTTCCAAACTCCTGGAGCTGCACATCCACGCTGAACTTTCCTCCCATCTCTCATCTAACTTGCACTTTGACAATCTACAATCTGGTTTCTGCCCCATCACTCCACTGAGAAAGCACTGACCAAAATTACTAACGACCTACTTACAGGCAAAGCGAACGGACAATACCTTATACTCCTGCTTCTAGACCTGTCCTCTGCTTTTGACACAGTTGACCACTGCCTTCTACTACAGATCCTCTCCTCCTTTGGCATCAAGGACCTCGCCCTATCCTGGATCTCCTCATACCTTTCCAACTGCACATTCAGCGTCTTCCACTCCCACACTACCTCCTCGTCCCACCCTCTCTGTGTTGGAGTCCCCCAAGGCTCTGTTCTAGACACTTACTCTTCTCAATCTATACACTGGCCAGGGCCATCTCATAAAGTCCCATGGATCCAGTACCACCTTTATGCTGATGACATTCAGATCTGCCTCTCTGGCCCAGATGTCACCTATCGGCTGTCCAGAATCCTGGAGTGTCTGACAGCCATATCCTCCTTCTCCTCTCACTTCCTCAAACTCAATGTGGACAAATCTGAACTCATCATCTTTCCCCCATCTCACAGATCTTCCTTACCTGACCTATCAATGACAATTAACGACATTACGCTTTCCACCGCACCGGAAATCCGCTGTCTCAGAGTAACCCTTGTCTCTGCCCTGTCCTTCAAACCGCACATCCAAGCTCTTTCTACCTCCTGTCGCCTCCAGCTCAAAAATATTTCCAGAATTCGTCCTTTCCTCAACTCTCAATCTACTAAAATGATTGTGCATGCCCTCATCATCTCCCGCCTCCACTACTGCAACATCCTTTTCTGTGGCCTCCCTGCTAACACCCTCGCACCTCTCCAATCCATCCTTAACTCTGCTGCCCGACTAATTCATCTCTCTCCTCGTTACTCCTCCGCTTCTCCCCTCTGCAGATCTCTTCACTGGCTCCCATTCCCTCAGCGTATCCAGTTCAAAATACTGACCTACAAAGCCATCTATAACCTGTCTCACCCATATGTCTAAGAAGTAATCTCCCGATACCTTCCCTCACGTAATCTCTGGTCCTCCCAAGACCTCTTTCTCTCCTCCACACTTATTCTCTCCTCACCCAACCGCCTCTAAGACTTCTCCCGAATATCCCCCATCCTCTGGAATTCTTTGCTCCAACATGTCCGACTATCAACCACATTCGAATCCTTCAGACGGAATCTGAAAATCCACCTCTTCAAGAAAGCTTACAGCCTGCAATGACCCCACTACCTCCTCACCACTACCGGAGATATCGCCTCAACCAACACTGGAACTGTTGCAACCCACCAACCTGCTGTCTCCTTCCCCACCATCCTGTAGAATGTAAGCCCGAAAGGGCAGGGTCCTCTCCCCTCTGTATCAGTCTGTCATTGTTAGTTTATTTACTGTAAGTGATATCTGTAATTTGTATGTAACCCCTTCTCATGTACATCACCATGGAATCAATGGTGCTATATAAATAAATAATAATAATTAGGAATGTGTTAAGCGAGGCTAGATAGTAAGGAGGGTAAATGTGGTAACTACTCAGGGGCTCTTCCCACCTGTGGACATCCACAATTCAGTTATTGAACCTCCAGCTTATTCCAAACACTTCCGAGACACAAAAAATATTGGGGATGAAAAGGACATAATACGTGTCACACAGATTCTACAACTGCTGCCAATTGTCAAAGATAACAGCATGGGGAGTCACGCAGTTCCCACTGCTGCCTCCAATTGTCAAAGGCAATTACGCAATTGACTGACGAGGGATGGACGCGCCTTTTTTCACTACTAGACCGGTTATTGGGAGAATCCACAGTGAGCGTACAGTATATACACCTCCGAATCCAATGCATGAAATATGCAGAAGGGAAAATAAGTATTTGATACACTGCTGATTTTGCTAGTTTTCCCACCTAAAAAGAATGGAGAGGTCTGTAATTTTTATCATAGGTACACTTCAAATGTGGGAGACAGAATCTCAAAAGAAAATACAGAAAATCACATTGTATCATTTTCACATAATTAATTTGCATTTCATAGCATGAAATAAGTATTTGATACAATATAAAAACGGAACTTAATATTTGGTTCAGAAATATTTGTTTGCAATTAGGCTTTGTGCACACGTTGCCGATTTTTCATGTTTTTCTCGCGTTTTTACGGCGGTTTTCCTGCCGCAAAAACGCTGAAAAAATGCATGCATTAAGCATCCTATTAGTAGAATGCATTCCGCAATTTTTGTGCACATGCTGCGTTTTTTTCGCGGAAAAAAGGGCAGCATATTTATTATTTTTCCCGAAGCGCGGCGATTCTGCCGCCATAGGAATGCATTGAACCGCTTACTTTCTGCATGTGGCTATGCCCACCATGCACAAAGTAAGCAGTTCATGTGCGGATGGTACCCAGGGTCTGGAGGAGAGGAGACTCTCCTCCAGGCCCTGGGTAACATATCCATATTAAAACAATAATTAAAATAAAAAATAGAGATATTCTCACCTTCCGGCAGCCCCCGCAGCCTTCCCGCCTCTCAGCGACGCTCCCAGCCAATCGTGTTCCCAGGCGTCCTTTGCGACAATGACCCCAGATGACGTAGCGCTCTCACTTGATGCTACGTCATCTGGGGTCATTGTCGCTAAGCACTCCTGGGAACGGGATTGGCTGGGAGCGTCGCTGAGAGGAGGGAAGGCTGCGGGGCTGCCGGAAGGTGAGAATATCACGATTTTTTATTTTATTATTTTTAACGTTATATTTTTTTTCTATTGATGCGGCATAGGCAGCATCAATAGTAAAATGTTGGTCACACTTGTCAAACACTATGTTTGACTCGTGTGACCAACCTGTCAATCAGTTTTCCAAGCGATGCTACAGATCACATGGAAAATGCTAGCATTCTGCAAGCTAATTACACTTGCAAAACGCTAGTTTCTGGTGGGAATACGCATACCTATAAAATGCGTATTTCACGCGGCAGGGAGGTGCGGGATTGCCGCGTAAATTTCTGCGGCAATTCTCCTACGTGTGCACAGAGCCTTACAGAGGTTAGATGTTTCCTGTAGTTCTTGACCAAGTTTGCCAAAGACCTAGTACAAGCGCCGTTATTCACCAGGTCGGTCCAAGCATAGTACGGGTGTCTTTATGAAGAAGACTTTCAGTGTCTGGCACAATCTGCATAGGTTTCAGGTTGTGTCAGACACTGACTGTCTTCTGTACTCTTGATGCTCATTCCCACACCGGTCATTCTAATGAAGAGGATGGTCAACGTATGGCAGATCGTGACAGTCTTCTTTGTCAGGACCTTACTGTGCATGCATTGCCCCAATGAATGATGGTCCTTACATTAGATCTCAGGCAGAAAGGAGTGAAAAAAGAGTGACCGATTAATCACTGACAGGAGATAGGAATAGGGAAGACAGGAAGCAGAGCTGTAAATCGAGTGACCCGATACTAAAACTCAAGGCTCATTTGCAATAAAAATTCAACAATTTTCTCTAAAAAGTAATCCCAGATTTCCAAAATAAATATATGGATGTACTCAGTATTACAGTGTCTTTACATAGAATGTAATAGTTTGGGGTACAAAAATCTGCAGGTTTTCTGGAAGTCATTATTACTTCTGTAGTTTTTGCAGTTTCACCACTTCGCACACAATTTTTATAATTCTTAAAATGCCAAATCTGAAAATGAGCAAAATCTTTAACAGACTTTCAACTTCAGGAAACAATATCACTACATACTAATTCACTACTATGCCAGAAAAAAGAAAGGCTAGCGGAAAAAGAAAATTAAATGCAGACTAAACGGAATTTTGATATTTGACAGCACTTCAGAATCCAAGAAACATGCATACAAACATATTAGATTTTTTCAACAATTTAAATGGGTAAGACATTACATTTCTTTAAAATTAGATTGTGCTTGTGTCTACCATCTTGTCCATGCCACATGCAAGTTAGTCTTTAAGTGCATTGGGGAGGATGGGTAGCATGTTTAGCTATAATTTTTGGGGCTGGAAACAACCTTCTATCCAGTATATTAATGATTCAGAAGTAAGCCATCACTCAGATCACAGAAATCATTCTGGAGGACGAAAGCAACAACTTAATCCTAACACTTTTTCCTTGTTCTACTTGAAATCTCCCCAAATGTTTTAGATACCCCCTGAGCCAATTACCATGTTTCAACAGCTGACCTTTCAGTTGAAATGCATCATTATTAAAGAGCAGCAATAAATCTCTAAACTAAGGAATCTAAATCCCATGAAATTCATCCAAGAAAATTAATACATGTTTATATTTTCTCGTAGTCAAATGTTTGGTTTCACGAAGATTTTTGACGTGAACTCTCAGAAATACAGTGAAAAGACAAGTCATGCTGAGGTTCCAAAATCATCTGCCATTTCATAGAAAAACATTTCATTATCTAGCAAGCTTTAGATGTCTGGGATTGGGTTGATCAAGGACTGGCTAGCTGGATGTTAGCGCCAAGGAAAATAAACATAGTAGCACGCATAAGAACATGTGTTTAGGTGTGTCTTCTCTTGAGAATGACTTGTGCTCATGCTTGTGTTACTACTGGTTTCTTCAGGAGGTGACAGAATGTAATTCATTTGAAACTAATATGTATAAAGATACTTGAATACGGTACATGCTAAATGCATTCCAGTGGTCAACAGAATTCTACAAGGAAGCTTATTCAATCCCGAATCTATATACCTTGCTTGTAAATGGGACATGTTTAGCCTTCCACTGAACTGCCATCATTCTTAAAGGTCATTACCTCAACCTTCAGTTGGGAGAGTCACAAAGGAATGTGGAAGCATTTTAACATCTGTATTACAGCTGCAAGATGTAGACACCCTGCAGTCCTAAATTTTGATTTAAGTTTGGCTCAATAGAACAACAAGGGTTTGTGTAGTACAGAAGTTACAATGTAGCCACACTACAGCTGTTTGATACAGATCTCTACGCAAAAAAATACACTTTGATGGTCCTGACACCAATATCCCTTAAGTCAGATTGCAAGCTATGGGTGTTGTGAATAGGCTGGAAATGAGTTCTGAGCAGAAGCTCCCTCTGGTGGTTACAAACGGTACTGGACTGTCCAGTGAAGATTGTGAGGATTGGGAATCAGGTGTTACTGACTGGTCTTATATAAGGGAGTCGCCTTCCCATCAGGGTTGCCGGTGATCAATTGTTCTGGTCTCAATCCTTGATTCCTGTTTCCTTGGTAGCCTGCTGTGTCGTGTCTGAATCTCCTGCTAACAATAAGACTTTTTCTTCTTTTTGTTTTTGTGCTTGATTTTGCATTTTGTCCTGCACTTCTGTGGGGCCTTCAGGGTCCCCTCTGGGGGCTTTTGCCTCTCAGTTCAGTTCAGCCACTGTTGTTTGTACATTTGCTTTTTCCAGTTTTTTCAGTGGCTGCTGTTTTGTTTTTGGTTACACCAGAGAACTAATTTAGGTGGTAGAGGTCATGTGATCTCAGGTGTTTTTGAAATTAGTAGAGTTGGTGCTTTTCAGGGTTTTTTGGGATTGCAGTAAGTGCCCTTCCTATCCTTTTCTATTTAGTAAGTTTGGGCCCCAACGTTTGCTCATACTATTTTCTGTCTGTGTCAGTATTTCTTCTTGTCTAACCGCCATTACATGTTTGGGGGCTTTCTATGTTCTTTGGGGATCTGCTCCAGGGCAGATAGCTTTCCTCTTTCTATCTTTAGGTGTAGTTAGTTTCTCAGGCTGTGACGAGGCGTCTAGGACCAACGTAGGAACGCTCCACGGCTGCCTTTAGTTGTGGTGGTTAGTCAGGGTACTGCAATCTCATAGTTTCCAACTGCTCTGGTGTATTTCCTTTTTTGCCTGCTCTCCTCAGTTACCAAATCATAACAGTATCACCGGCCCAAAACTGAAAATTATATGGTACTCACAGAAGTGAAAAATATTGTGGAAAGAAAAAAAAGTTGTCAGAGTTGTCAGAGATTTTTTTTTTTTTTTCTGTTTGTTGCATTTTTTTCCCCTCTGTATCTCTGGGTGCTGAGGAGGATTTTTTTTTTCTCTCTCAATGGAGTTTGCACAGTTGTCTGGCCGTGTGGATCAGCTTGCCACTGAAGTTCGGAGTATTGCTACCTATCTTGCTAGGTTGCCTGTTGTGGAACCTAGGATTCCCATGCCAGATTTGTTTTTAGGGGATCGAGCTAAGTTTCTGAATTTCAAAAATAACTGTAAATTGTTTTTTGCCTTAAAATCTAAGTCCTCAGGAAACGCAGCGCAGCAGGTTCAAATTGTCATCTCTCTCCTGCGCGGCGACCCTCAGGATTGGGCTTTTTCCCTGACACCTGGGGATCCTGTTTTGGGTGATGTTGATGCGTTTTTTCAGGCTTTGGGGTTATTGTACGATGAGCCTAATGTCACTGATCAAGCTGAAAAAACTTTGTTGGCATTAAGTCAGGGGCTTGAGGACGCTGAGTTATACTGTCAGAGATTCCGTAGGTGGGCAGTCCTGACCAAATGGAATGACGACGCTTTGGCAGCTCTTTTTCAGAAGGGACTGTCAGATAATGTAAAGGATGTTATGGTGGGATTCCTGTTCCCTCTGGTCTCAATGATTCTATGTCATTAGCGATTCAAATTGACAGATGTTTGCGTGAGCGGAAAGGTATGCGTGGAATAATGTTGCCTTGTGAACCTGCTTCTGAATCCATGCAGTGTGATAGAGTGGTTTCTGGGGCACAGCGTCATGAATTTCGAAAGCGCAATGGGTTATGTTTCTACTGTGGTGATGCCTCTCATGCTATTTCTGTCTGCCCTAAGCAGGGAAGACGTTTTGCTCGCTCAGTTGTCTTGGGTAGTGTTCAGACTAAGTTTTTATTAACTGTTACCCTGATATTCTCTCTGTCCTCATTTTCTGCTCAGGCTTTTGTTGATTCTGGAGCAGCTATTAACCTGATGGATTTTGATTTTGCTAAACGTTGTGGGTTTCCCTTGATACCCCTACGGAAGTCTATTCCCCTACTGGGGATCGATTCTACCCCTTTGGCTGAGAATAAACCTCAGTTCTCTACTCAGGTGATAATGAGGGTAGAACCTGATCATCAGGAGAGTTGCAAATTTTTGGTTCAGTATAATCTGCATGACATTATCGTACTGGGTTTTCCTTGGTTACAGTCTCATAATCCTGTTTTGGATTGGAAATCTGTGTCTGTTACCAGTTGGGGCTGCCAATGTGTTAATAGCAACACTCCTGTTTTTTCTGCCTCCCCCCAGGCTCAGGATGTTCCTGACTTTTTGATTGATTTTTCTGATGTGTTTAGCGAACGTAAATCTGCAGCCTTACCTCCCCATAGGAGCTATGACTGCGCTATTGAATTAGTGCCTGGTAGTAAATTCCCTAAAGGTCGCCTTTTTAACTTGTCTGTACCTGAACATGACGCTATGCGGTCTTATATCAAGGAGTCATTGGAGAAGGGTCATATCAGACCATCCTCTTCACCCTTAGGTGCCGGTTTTTTCTTTGTGGCCAAAAAGGATGGTTCATTAAGGCCGTGTATTGATTATCGTCTCTTGAACAATATTACTGTGAAATATCAATATCCGTTACCCTTATCTCTGATCTGTTTTCCAGGGAGAAAAACGCTACTTGGTTTACCAAGCTTGACCTCAGGGGGGCATATAACCTTATTCGCATTAAGCACGGGGATGAATGGAAGACGGCATTTAATACCCCTGAAGGGCATTTTGAGTACCTTGTGATGCCCTTTGGGCTCACTAATGCTCCTTCTGTCTTCCAGTCCTTCATGAATGACATTTTCAGGGATTTTGTGGATACATTTCTGATTGTTTATTTGGATGATATCTTGATTTTTTCCAATGACTGGGACTCTCATGTGAAACATGTTCGAACTGTATTCCAGATTTTGAGAGAGAATGCTCTGTATGTGAAGGGATCAAAGTGTCTTTTTGGCGTTCAGAGGATCTCATTTCTGGGATTCATTTTGTCCCCATCTGTTATTGAAATGGACCCGGTCAAAGTTCAGGCTATCTGTGATTGGGTCCAACCTACTTCATTAAAGGCTCTTCAAAGATTCTTGGGTTTTGCCAATTTTTATCGTAAATTTATTGGTAATTTCTCTGTTATTGTTAAACCATTAACTGATTTGACCAAGAAGGGTTCTGATGTGGTGAATTGGCCTCCTGAGGCAGTCTCTGCATTTCAGGAACTTAAGCAGAGATTCACTTCTGCTCCTGTTCTACGGCAGCCTGATGTTACTCTACCATTTCAGGTGGAGGTGGATGCCTCTGAAATTGGGGCAGGTGCCGTTTTGTCCCAAAGAGATCCAGAGACCTCTAAAAGTAACCCTTGTGCCTTTTTCTCTCGAAAATTTTCTCACACTGAACGTAATTATGACGTGGGTAATCGGGAGTTATTAGCCATGAAGTGGGCTTTTGAAGAGTGGAGACATTGGCTGGAGGGAGCCAAACATCAGGTGGTGGTCCTTACGGACCATAAGAATCTAGTTTATCTGGAATCTGCCAAGCGACTTAATCCTAGACAGGCCAGGTGGGCCTTGTTTTTCACACGTTTTAATTTTGTGGTTTCATTTCTTCCTGGCACTAAAAATGTTAAGGCGGATGCCCTCTCGAGGAGTTTCCTGGCGGACTCTCCTGAGTTATCTGATCCTTCTGTTATTTTGAAAGAGGGTGTAGTTCTTTCCGCCATCTCGCCCAATTTGAGACTGGCTCTGGAGGGGTGTCAGGAGGATAAGCCCGAGCGCTGCCCTGTTGGGAAATTGTTTTTCCCGGACCAGTGGAAAAAGAGTGTAATGTCTGAGATTCATTGTTCCGCGTTGGCCGGTCATCCCGGAATTTTTGGTACCAGGGACTTGGTTGGTCGGTCCTTTTGGTGGCCTACCTTGTCTCGTGATGTCAAGGAATTTGTGCAGTCCTGCGGGACTTGCTGTCGCTCCAAGCCTTGCTCTCGTTCTAGTGGTTTATTGATGCCATTACCTGTGCCCAAGAGACCATGGACCCATATCTCTATGGATTTCATTTCCGACCTCCCTGTTTCTCAGAGAATGACCGTCATCTGGGTGATTTGCGATAGGTTTTCCAAGATGATACATCTTGTGCCATTACCTAAGTTGCCTTCCTCCTCTGAATTGGTGCCTTTGTTCCTTCAGCACGTGGTTCGTTTACACGGCATTCCTGAGAACATTGTGTCTGACAGAGGAGTCCAGTTTGTTTCCAGATTTTGGAGGACCTTTTGTTCTAAAATTGGTGTTCAATTGTCTTTCTCCTCGGCGTTTCATCCTCAGACCAATGGTCAAACTGAGAGAACAAACTAGACATTGGAGACTTATCTAAGATGCTTTGTGTCTGCTGATCAGGATGACTGGGTCTCTTTTTTGCCTTTGGCTGAGTTTGCTCTTAATAATAGGGCTAGCTCTGCCACTTTGATGTCTCCATTTTTCTGTAATTCTGGGTTTCACCCTCGATTTTCTTCAGGACAGACGGAGGCTTCTGTCTGTCCAGGTGTTGACTCTGTTGTGGAGCGTATGCAACAGATTTGGGACCAGGTAGTGGAGAGGTTGTCCCTCTCTCAGGAGAGGGCCCAGCGGTTTGCTAACCGGCATAGGACTGATGGTCCTCGGTTTAAAGTGGGGGACTTGGTCTGGTTGTCCTCAAGAAATATTCCTATGAGAGTGGCATCTCCTAAATTTAAGCCTAGGTTCATTGGACCTTATAAGATCATGGAGATTCTTAATCCTGTTTCTTTTCGTTTGCTTCTTCCAGGGACATTTAAGATCCATAACGTGTTCCACAAGTCCTTGTTGAAGAGGTTTGTTGAGCCAGTGGTTCCTACTACTGTGCCTCCTGACCCTGTTTTGGTTGAGGGCAATCTGGAGTATGTGGTTGAGAAAATATTGAATTCTCGTTTTTCTAGATGGAAACTCCAGTATTTGGTTAAATGGAGAGGTTATGGTCAGGAAGACAATTCTTGGGTGTTTGCTTCGGACATCCATGCTAGGAGACTCATCCGTGCGTATCATAGAACTCATCCTGACCGACCTGGTTGCTCAAATGAGGGTTCGGTGACCCCTCTTCAAGGGGGGGTACTGTTGTGAATAGGCTGGAAATGAGTTCTGAGCAGAAGCTCCCTCTGGTGGTTACAAACGGTACTGGACTGTCCAGTGAAGATTGTGAGGATTGGGAATCAGGTGTTACTGACTGGTCTTATATAAGGGAGTCGCCTTCCCATCAGGGTTGCCGGTGTGTAAGGTTCTTTGTCTCTGTTGACATGTTCCTTGAAACTCAGTTTTCCGTCGGCCATTTTGCTTTCTGTCTTTCTGCAGCTCTTGCCTCAGTTAATATGGAGTTTCCAGTTTTCATATTCCCGCCCTGATTCTTCCCTCTTGCTTCTTAAGCAGCCTCAGCTGAACAATCAGTGCTCCTGAATCAAGCCTCAGTCAGTCTGTGACCTGACTCCTGGAAGCCTTGGACTTGTACTCCAGCTATTCCCTACTGAGGAACCTTGGAACACTTTTGGACTCTGGAAACCTGCTGTTTGGTGAATCCATGTTTGCAGAGGAATTACGGTACAGAGAAGAGATCCTGAACCTGCTTTGGAGATTTATTGTAGTGCTTGAAGTTACTCTAGCCTGCTGTGTCTCCTGTCGCTGTTCCTGCAAACTGTGTGAACTTTTCAGCATGCTTGTATGAAGTAATACAAGTCATTTCATTTCAACCTATGTCTCCTGTGTTTTCCTCGCACCCAAGCACAAGACGCTATAGGAACTGTACACTATACATGACAAGATTCAGGAGTCAATGTTTAGTGTCTGCTGGGTCTGGGAAAGCCGTGTCTGCTGTGACTGTGGATATCAGATGTCTGTTTAATACCTTATGTGATGACAGTGGTTGTGACTTCTCACAACCATTCCAGGTGAGCGCATTCCCTTAAAATTTTACTCTGGAGTGTTACCACAGGTAAACACTATTGTTTTTTTTTGTTTTTTTTTCCTTTCCTCTTCTCCTTCCAGCACCTCTGCCTTAAAAGATCTGGAAGATGGAGGCCCGCATAAAGGAACTTTGCGGAGTGACTGATACAATCCTTTCTGATGTACAGACTTTAAAAACCTGTTTTGCAAGCCTACAAGGCCTCACTAATCATAATTTGCAAGTGTTTGGACAGACTACCCAGGAATTGCGAGCCAGGATTGAGGCTCTAGAGGAACGAGCCCAGGCTCCTGCCATAACCCCAAGTTCTGGGATCCCCAAATTACCTCCTTTTCGTTTTGGCGGTGAACGTGAGAAATTCAGGGGATTTATTAATCAATGCAATTTATTTTTCTCTGCACATGCTTCACAATTTCCCACTGAACGATCCAAAGTGCTTACTATAATCATGTTGCTTACCAATAAGGCTTTGATGTGGGCAAACCCTCTGATTGAGACTGAGGATGATTGTTTGAATCACCTTGATGCTTTTATTTCAGCCATGGGGCAGGTATTTGATGACCCCAATCGAGGTGCAACAGCTGAAGCAGCCATGCTAACTTTGCGCCAAGGTAAGCGTTCAGTAGCCGAATATGCCCTGGATTTCAGGAGATGGGCTCTTGATACCACTTGGGACACTTCCGCTAAAAAATCTATTTTTCGGAAAGGGTTGTCTCCACTGATTAAGGATGAACTTGCTCGTGCCGACCCTCCCACTGCGTTAGGTGACTTTATTAACTATTGTATCCGTATTGATGCTCGCCTGACTGAACGCAGACAAGAGAGATGGTTCGAAAATAATCGCACTAACCTTTTACTACCTCCCTCCTCAGCTAAGGAACCTTTGAGTAGGATCACAAGGGAACCAGAACCTGAACCCATGCAGGTGGACTCTTTACAAAGACGGGTTAGTGATGCACGCAAAGAACATCGTATAAAGGAAAATCTATGTTTCTACTGTGGTAAGTCAGGGCACTTCATTATAAACTGCCCCAGCCGTTCTCGTAAGACTACTGCAGCAGTCATTCACTGTGAGTGTTGCGAGAGGAGCTCTGTCATGTCCGAGCCTCAGGCTCCAGAGAGATCTGCTGCAAGAGATCTTGATTTCTCGGACTTAAACTCTGTTAGTTCTGGGGACGATGACGGTATAAACGCTGCAATTTTTCAAGTTTCCTCAGCGGTGTCCCAGCTGAGTTGTAAAAGAAACAATTCTCATTGCTTCCTTTCCATCAAACTCTGGGTTGACTCAGTCTGGGTGTCTAGCTCTGCTATGATCGACTCAGGAGCAAGTGGAAATTTTATGGATATCTCCTTTGCTCTGAAACAGGGGATACGTTCAGTGAAGAAGGCTACTCCAGTACAGATGGAGACTGTGGATGGCTCTCTACTGACTTCTGGACCAGTGGATCAAGAAACAGAGCCTTTGAGGGTCCTTATGGGTAAAGATCATCAGGAGAAAATGTCTTTTTTGCTTATCTCTTCTCCCCACTTTCCCATCATTCTAGGGCTACCATGGCTGCAGGCGCAGAATCCTACAATTAACTGGGAGACCAAGGAATTACACTTTCTGGAGAAACAGATGAGTCAAGGAGTTTCAGCTTGCTCTGTTCCTAAAGGAACCATGTCAGTCCCTGAACTACCAGCTGTATACCAGGACTATGACGATTTATGTGACAAGAAGAACGCTGATCAGCTTCCTCCTCACCGTCCATATGATTGTCCAATTGAATTATTACCCGGAGCCGAGATACCTTTTGGTAAGATCTACCCCCTAGCAGGGCCCGAGCTAAAAGCTTTGAAGGATTATATAGACGAAAATTTAGCCAAGGGCTTCATACGCCCCTCTTCATCTCCCGCAGGTGCACCCATCTTCTTTGTGAAGAAGAAAGATGGATCTCTGAGACCCTGCATAGACTATAGGGAACTCAATAAGGTTACTATTAGAAACCGTTATCCATTGCCTTTAATCCCTGAGTTGTTGGAGAGAGTGCGGCATGCCAAAATTTTCTCTAAACTGGATCTCCGTGGGGCCTATAACTTGGTCCGTATCAGACCTGGGGATGAATGGAAGACTGCTTTCAGGTCACGCTATGGACACTTTGAATATCTAGTTATGCCTTTTGGTCTGAGTACCGCCCCAGCCACTTTCCAACACTTCGTGAATGATATCTTCAGGGATCTCCTAGATACATTTGTGGTGATTTATCTGGATGATATTCTAATTTTTTCTAACTCCACAGAGGAACATTATGGACATGTGAGAATGGTCTTAGAACGCCTAAGACAAAACCATCTCTACATCAAACTTGAAAAATGTGAATTCCATAGGACCGAAATTCAATTTCTGGGGTATGTACTATCTACGCAAGGGATTAGTATGTATGGAAGCAAGACCCAAGCCATCAAGGATTGGCCAATTCCTAGAAATGTGAAGGAGGTGCAGCGTTTCATCGGTTTTGCCAACTTCTATAGACGTTTCATTAAGAATTTTTCTGAGGTAGTGTCACCTATCACCCAACTTACCCGGAAACAGTCTAGGTTCTCCTGGACCCCGCAAGCTCAGGAAGCATTTTCCTGTTTAAAGGATAAATTTACCACCGCACCTATCTTAGTACATCCCAACCCCGAGCTTGCCTTCATAATAGAGGTGGATGCTTCAGACTGTGCCGTTGGAGCTATACTCTCTCAGAGAACAGGTGAGAAGAATGTCTTGCATCCCTGTGCCTTCTTTTCCCAGCAGTTGTCTTCGGCTGAGAGGAACTACGATGTGGGCAATAGAGAATTGTTGGCCATTATTGCCGCCTTCAAGGAATGGAGACACCTTCTTCAGGGTGCTGCACAGCAAATAGTCGTCCTGACAGACCATCGTAACCTTGAATTTATCAGGTCGGCTAAGTGCCTGACTCCTCGCCAGGCTCGCTGGAATCTTTTCCTAAACCAATTTAATTTTGTCATTTCTTATAGACCAGGATCGCGCAATGGAAAGGCTGATGCACTCTCCAGGATTCATTCAGCAGAGACACGTCCACTTACTCCTCCTAAGACTATTCTTCCTGACTCTAGATTCCTGGGAGTGATTCATAATCAAGACCTACTTAAGGACATCAAGGAAGCATACCATGCGGATTCTTTGTTGGCTCAACCCCAAGGGACGTAAGTCTTGTCTTTAAGAATGGTGTGTGGATTCAGGACAACGTCTGTATATACCTGAAACAGTCAGATTGAGAGTATTGCAACTCATCCACGATTCCAAGATAGCCGGGCATAGGGAATTCTAAAGACACAAGAATTTCTTTCTCGTTTCTTTTGGTGGCCCACTTACAGGAAAGATGTCTTAAACTATGTCACTTCATGTGAAGTCTGTGCAAGATGCAAAACACCTCGCTCCTCACCAACTGGTCTGTTGCAACCTCTTCCCACCCCGTCCCGCCCGTGGGGATCCATTTCTATGGACTTCATTGTGGAGTTACCAACCTCTCAAGTGAAGAACACCATTCTAGTGGTGGTTGACCGTCTAACAAAGGCAGCTCATTTTATCCCTTGTGTCGGCTTACCCACTGCAAAACAGACATCAGACTTGATGATTAAGAATGTGTTTCACTTACATGGAGTACCGGATGAGGTCATTTCGGATCGAGGGGTGCAATTCACTTCAAGGTTTTGGCAAAATTTCTGTGCAGCATTGGACATTAAAGTAAACCTTTCTTCTGCTTTTCATCCCCAGACTAATGGACAGACAGAACGAACCAATCAGACCCTGGAGCAGTATCTCCGCTGTTTTATCTGCCACCTACAGGATGATTGGGTGGATCTACTTCCACTGGCTGAGTTCTCTTATAACAACTCTCAGAGCGCCTCCACTAAGCAGTCTCCTTTTTACTCCAATCTAGGTTATCATCCTAACATTCTTCCTCGATTTCCCATAGATACGCCCTTGCCGGCAGTGGCTGAAAGAATCACTTCTTTACAAAAGAATATGGATCTTCTAAAGGAAAATCTAGAATTGGCTCAGGAAAGGTACAAGAAAGCAGCAGATAAATTTCGTAAACCTGCACCAGATTTCAAGGTAGGAGATTTGGTCTGGCTGTCAACCATAAATCTTAAATTAAAGATTCCATCGTCTAAATTGGGACATAAGTACATTGGACCTTATAAGATCAATAAGATTATAAGTGCTGTTGCTTGTCGTCTTCAACTACCCAGAACTATGAGAATCCACCCTGTCTTTCATGTATCCCTACTAAAGGCTGCAACACCCAATACGTTTCCTGGACGTTCTTCTCCTTGCCCTGACCCAGTACTGGTCGATGGTCAGGAAGAATTTATGGTGGAAAGGATTCTAGATTCCAGGTTGTACAGAAATCAGTTGCAATATTTGATTAAATGGCAGGGCTACCCAGTGGAGGACAACTCATGGGAACCAGTCAATAATGTAAATGCTCCTCGCCTGCTCCGCCAGTTTCATCAGAGGTACCCTGACAAGCCTGGTCTGAGGTCATCCGGAGGTTGTCCCTAAGGGGGGAGTAATGTAAGGTTCTTTGTCTCTGTTGACATGTTCCTTGAAACTCAGTTTTCCGTCGGCCATTTTGCTTTCTGTCTTTCTGCAGCTCTTGCCCTCAGTTAATATGGAGTTTCCAGTTTTCATGTTCCCGCCCTGATTCTTCCCTCTTGCTTCTTAAGCAGCCTCAGCTGAACAATCAGTGCTCCTGAATCAAGCCTCAGTCAGTCTGTGACCTGACTCCTGGAAGCCTTGGACTTGTACTCCAGCTATTCCCTACTGAGGAACCTTGGAACACTTTTGGACTCTGGAAACCTGCTGTTTGGTGAATCCATGTTTGCAGAGGAATTACGGTACAGAGAAGAGATCCTGAACCTGCTTTGGAGATTTATTGTAGTGCTTGAAGTTACTCTGGCCTGCTGTGTCTCCTGTCGCTGTTCCTGCAAACTGTGTGAACTTTTCAGCATGCTTGTATGAAGTAATACAAGTCATTTCATTTCAACCTATGTCTCCTGTGTTTTCCTCGCACCCAAGCACAAGACGCTATAGGAACTGTACACTATACATGACACGGTGATCAATTGTTCTGGTCTCAATCCTTGATTCCTGTTTCCTTCGTAGCCTGCTGTGTCGTGTCTGAATCTCCTGCTAACAATAAGACTTTTTCTTCTTTTTGTTTTTGTGCTTGATTTTTGCATTTTGTCCTGCACTTCTGTGGGGGCCTTCAGGGTCCCCTCTGGGGGCTTTTGCCTCTCAGTTCAGTTCAGCCACTGTTGTTTGTACATTTGCTTTTTCCAGTTTTTTCAGTGGCTGCTGTTTTGTTTTTGGTTACACCAGAGAACTAATTTAGGTGGTAGAGGTCGTGTGATCTCAGGTGTTTTTGAAATTAGTAGAGTTGGTGCTTTTCAGGGTTTTTTGGGATTGCAGTAAGTGCCCTTCCTATCCTTTTCTATTTAGTAAGTTTGGGCCCCAACGTTTGCTCATACTATTTTCTGTCTGTGTCAGTATTTCTTCTTGTCTAACCGCCATTACATGTTTGGGGGCTTTCTATGTTCTTTGGGGATCTGCTCCGGGGCAGATAGCTTTCCTCTTTCTATCTTTAGGTGTAGTTAGTTTCTCAGGCTGTGACGAGGCGTCTAGGACCAACGTAGGAACGCTCCACGGCTGCCTCTAGTTGTGGTGGTTAGTCAGGGTACTGCAATCTCATAGTTTCCAACTGCTCTGGTGTATTTCCTTTTTTGCCTGCTCTCCTCAGTTACCAAATCATAACATATGGGTATTTCAGTTTAGCAAGCAAATTTTATTCATTGTATAATGAAAACTTACACAATTTTTAAATATATTTTCGCTATAAATTATTCATGGTTTTCAAGATTTCTGCTTGCAGTCATTCAGTGATAATCCTCACTGTGCAAGAAAAATAAGTTGATTGGAACATCCAAAAAATTGACACAGTGCCATAAATGTATCAGTGTTTTTTTCTACCACCAGTATATGGATTTTTAATAGTTTGATACAATACAGATCAAGTCATTCTTTGTATTGCCTGTTACATCTCAACTCTCAAAAAAATGGATTTTGGGGGTGTTCGCCTTTTTAGGCAGACATAAATGGTTTTATACAATGTTATGGTGTGCACCCAAAAAAAACGGGCATAACCAGAATACAGTTCAGACAGAGTACAAAGTGATTCTCTGCCAGCCTCATTACAGTGGCAGTTTATGCGGAATTCAAGGCCCTCCACATTGGGCAGTCCTTCCTACGGAAGGGTCACAATCTTTTTCATGAAAGGTTCATAGATGACCTGCTTTTTACTTGGACTGGGACATATGAGGAAGAGCAGATATTTGCCAATAGGTTGAACATGATCAGAGGGGGTCTGGAATTTACCTTTTCATGCTCAGAAACAAAAATTAAATTTTTGGATTTGGTTATCTCCAAAGATAAGAATGGTGGGATTTGCGCGTCCGTGGGATTTGCGCGTCCGCTCATTAAAAAATATGGATGTGAACAGTTACTTGTATTTTTCCAGTGGGCGCTTCACAAAATGGATTAGGAATGTTCCATATGGACAATTGTGGTGCCTCTGAGGGTCCAGTCGCCACAGAGGTACTGCAGCTCACCCAGAAGTGTGGTATCCCACTTTCAGGTAAGGAGGGAGCACTACCCAGGACTCTAACACGCGCACCCAACACACACTAGTTCAGTCTGGGCACCTGGGCGTACCCTTAGGGAGGATGGCCTCATCTCAGGCTGGGTAGGAAAGAGTGTTGGGGTGTGGGTGAGAAGGTAGGAAGAAGGGGAGGAGATTAGAAAGAGGTAGTGAGTGAGCAGAGAGTTAGGCAGAATGTGAGGGGAGCTCAAGCTGTGAGGAACTTGTCCCCAGATGAGGGAGAGACAGAAAGAAGCTCCCGGAAGGACAGAAGGTGTCCTAGGGGCACAGAAAGTGAGAGATCCATCCGTGGGGCCCGATCCAGTATTGGAGGGACCAGGACGCAGTGGGGAACCAGCCCCCGAGACTAGTGGAGGACTACAAGACTCAGCTAGAAAGCCGGAGGCAGGGTAGCTGTAGTTGCCCCAGCCACATCCACAATTAATCACCGAAAAGGCAGCCATATAGGAGCATGGGGACTCAGAGGATGTCGCCCAACAAGGTATGTGGCTACTGGCTCGGGACACTGTGTAGGTGCTGGGCAGGAAGGGCGAAAAGCCAGCGCAGTCAGATGGCCAGGAGAGAACATACAGAAGGGAGTCCCGGAAAGTGTATCCTGATCTACCTGAGAGTTTGCTGGACCCCTCACCTGGAGGAAACAGCACCAAATGGGCATCTGCGCACAAGTGAACTGTGAGTAAAGCACTGGAAACTGCACCCTGCTGTGTCTTCTGAATCTTTCATGCATCACCTGCCCTGCACCACACTCACTACCAACATCACCTTTAATACCCTAACTACCCTGGGATACAGCTCTACCCGTGGAGAGCGTAATCATCTTTGCTGCCCTATCACCATCCCAGAGGATCTGCATTGCAGCGTCGGTCCCCTGACCGAATACCACGGTGGCATCACGAACACTTTATTACAAACTTTATTATCCCCTTCATCATCAACCTCCTTTTTATTGGATGCCCAGGGCCACGGAGCGGGTCACTGCTGCTGTGACACTTCCCCTTTAAGAAGCGGCCCGGTACCGAGTATCCCCACTGCCCTGGCGGCCGATCCACAATACTGGTGCATATGAGAAAATCGTACAAATTATAGGAAGCAATCTCAGCAAATCAGATTACAGCAGGTGGATTGCCTAAATACACTGCTCAAAAAAATAAAGGGAACACTTAAACAACAGAATATAACTCCAAGTAAATCAAACTTCTGTGAAATCAAACTGTCCACTTAGGAAGCAACACTGATTGACAATCAATTTCACATGCTGTTGTGCAAATGGAATAGACAACAGATGGAAATTATTGGCAATTATCAAGACACACTCAATAAAGGAGTGGTTCTGCAGGTGGGGACCACAGACCACATCTCAGTACCAATGCTTTCTGGCTGATGTTTTGGTCACATTGAATGTTGGTTGTTCTTTCACACTCGTGGTAGCATGAGACAGACTCTACAACCCACACAAGTGGCTCAGGTAGTGCAGCTCATCCAGGATGGCACATCAATGCGAGCTGTGGCAAGAAGGTTTGCTGTGTCTGTCAGCGTAGTGTCCAGAGACTGGAAGCACTACCAGGAGACAGGCCAGAACACCAGGAGACGTGGAGGGGGCCGTAGAAGGGCAACAACCCAGCAGCAGGACCGCTACCTCTGCCTTTGTGCAAGGAGGAACAGGAGGAGCACCGCCAGAGCCCTGTAAAATGATCTCCAGCAGGCCACAAGTGTGCATGTGTCTGCAAAAACTGTTAGAAACCGACTCCATGAGGATAGTCTGAGTGCCCGACGTCCACAGATGAGGGTTGTGCTCACAGCCCAACACCGTACAGGATGCTTGGCATTTGCCACAGAACACCAGGATTGGCAAATTCGCCACTGGAGCCCTGTGCTCTTCATAGATAAAAGCAGGTTCACACTGAGCACATGTGACAGACGAGACAGAGTCTGGAGACACCGTGGAGAGAAATTTGCTGCTTGCAACATCCTTCAGCATGACCTGTTTGGCAGTGGGTCAGTAATGGTGTGGGGTGGCATTTCTTTGGAGGGCCACACAGCCCTCCATGTGCTCGCCAGAGGTAGCCTGACTGCCATTAGCTGGTGCGGTTGGCCCTGGGTTCCTCCTAATGCAGTTTGCCGCCCGTTCCCCAGACCTGAATCAGATTGAGCACATCTGGGACATAATGTCTTGCTCCATCCACCAATGTCACGTTGCACCACAGACTGTCCAGGAGTTGTCGGATGCTTTAATCCAGGTCTGGGAAGAGATCCCTCAGGAGACCATCCGCCGCCTCATCAGGAGCATGCCCAGGCATTGTAGGAAGGTCATACAGGCACAGGGAGGTCATACAGGCACTTGGAGGCCACACACTTTACTGAGCATCATTTTGACTTGTTATAAGGACATTATATTCCACTTTAATTTTGTGGATGACTCCAAATCCAGGCCTCCATTGGTTAATAAATTTGATTTCCATTGATGATTTTTGTGTTATTTTGTTGTCAGCACATTCAACTTTGTACAGAACAAAGTATTCAATGAGAATATTTCATTTATTCAGATCTAGGATGTGTTATTTGAGTGTTCCCTTTATTTTTTTGAGCAGTGTAGTATAAGAGCAGAAGAACATCAAATGTGTAGAAGGAAAACTGAAGTTGATAACAGATTTAGATATAGTTTTGTTACTACGGTTAATAATTCCCATGGGAAAATCAGAGGGATACTCAGTAAATACTGGTTAAGTTTGAAGAATGACCCGGTTTTTTTCAAGGTCACACCAAAAACCCTAATATACACTGCTCAAAAAAATAAAGGGAACACTCAAATAATACATCCTAGATAGTGTTGAGCATTCCGATACCGCAAGTATCGGGTATCGGCCGATATTCGCGTTATCGGAATTCCGATACTTAATTCCGATACTTTTTCAATATCGTATACCGGAATCGGAAGTTCCCATAATTCTTTGAGAGGCAATGTGATTTTAGTCAGCCAATGAGGAATCCTACGAAGTGTGGGCACATCCTGTAATGCTGCGGTCATCTTAACTAATGGCATGGCTGTGATTGGCTGCTGAAATGATGTCAGAATGCACTATAAAAGGCGCCGCCGCCATTTTAGCGTCACTGTGCTGTGAATTCAGATAGGGACAGAACGCTACTCTGCTGACTCTGAGGGACAGTTAGAGATTGCGATTTAGTGTACTGTGCTGTAGGCAGGCTAGCACCAACCGCTGTGTAAAGCTTCCTTTTGCCTGCAGTGTTGTTTTAACAGCTCTGCAAGGTGTGTGTGAGTGCAGGTGACGCTGCAGTTTGCTCTGCATCCAACGCTGTCTGTAGGCATCTGCACATGTCACTCACAGACTCTTTTTTTTTTCTTCAGTGTAATTCTTGCAGCTCCATGCAATTTAACTATTAGTGTGACGCGCTTCCATCCGTATCCAATACATTGGTTGCAAACACTATAGAAGTAGACAAAGGAGTAGCCTTTCACAGATTGTGGACAGTTGTGTTTCAGTGTTCACTTCAGTCTGTGTTTTTTATTTTTGGAGTGCATATCACGCTCCATTTACTTGTTCAAGCACTGCTGCTTGTACTCTGCCGAGCGTGTCTCAGTGGCTCATCCTTTTCATTTTTCTCCAATTGGTGCTTCTCCATTATATTTGAAAAAAATCTAATCTATTAGTGTGATGCGCTTCCATCCGTATCCAATACATTGGTTACAAACACTATAGAAGTAGACAAAGGAGTAGCCTTTCACAGATTGTGGACAGTTGTGTTTCAGTGTTCACTTCAGTCTGTGTTTTTTATTTTTGGAGTGCATATCACGCTCCAGTTACTTGTTCAAGCACTGCTGCTTGTACTCTGCTGAGCGTGTCTCAGTGGCTCATCCTTTTCATTTTTCTCCAATTGGTGCTTCTCCATTATATTTGAAAAAAATCTAATCTATTAGTGTGACGCGCTTCCATCCGTATACAATACATTGGTTGCAAACACTATAGAAGTAGACAAAGGAGTAGCCTTTCACAGATTGTGAATAGTTGTGTTTCAGTGTTCACTGCAGTCTGTGAGGTATTTTTTTTTTTATTTTTTTTAAATGCAGATCACGCTCCATTTACTTCTTCAACCACCGCTGCGTGTACTCTGCTGAGTGTCTGTCACTGGCTCATCCTTGTCATTTTTCTAAAATTGGTGCTGCTTTATTCTATTTAAAATAATTCAAATCTATTACAGTGACGTGCTTCCATCCGTATACAATACATTGGTTGCAAACAATATAGAAGTACACAAACGGGCCTTTCACAGCTACTGAACATGGGTTTTTAATTTTTAACTAAAATATGTATTTTTTCAAATGACACAAATATAAGTAATGTTGAAGAGGAATAGTCCTACATCCATTGTTTGCACAATATTACAGGTGTACATCATGTCCCTTAATCAACAATGTATTATTATATTTACTTGTATGCTTTTATTTAAAAGCCAAGAACACAGAAGGATAACCTTCGCACTGCAGCTGTCCGCACATGTTTCCACATATTTGTGGTATTGAGGTGACTGACACTTTTAGCTATTTTTAATTTTTGATTACACAGCTTGCATTTCACATAGCAAATATCATGTGCAAGTGTGTGAAAAAAGGACCACGCAGTGCAAGTCCTGGGAGCGCACGTTTTGACTTTTGGAAGACAACTGCTCCGAACAGGTGCCAAACTGGAGGCTACAGGCAACCGAGTCTGCAGCCTAACTCTCCCTCCTGTTTGTACCGTTGGGGCAATGTCTTCCTCTATCTTCCTTCTATCACTAACCATTTCTCTAGGCCTCTCCCAGCTTTCAACCAAAGTACTGGTTCTCAGCCACAAAGCTATCCACAGTGCAGCACCCCTCCTACATCTCCTCCCTCATTTCTATCTATCGGCCTAACCGACTGCTGCGCTCTGCAAACGACTTTCGACTAACCTCTGCACTAATACGTACCTCCCACTCCCGACTCCAAGACTTCTCCTGCTCTACGCCAATCCTCTGGAATGCTGTACCCCAAGAAATTAGGACTATCCACAATTTGCATGGTTTCAGGCGCTCCCTCAAAACACATTTGTTCAGAGCGGCCTATCACATTCACTAATCAAAGTCATTCTATGTATTCTGTGTAACTGTGTGTGTGTCTCTAGCCCATTCACTATCTCCATCCCTCAGTCCCTTAAGATGGCTGGAACATCATTGTAAATGCACCATTGTATATAAACACCTATACTTTGTATCTTCCCCATCTCATTGTACATTGTAAGCTGTCACGAGCAGGGGCGACTTATTTAGCTTAAATTATTGTATTGTTAACGTTGTTACTTATGACTTGTGTTCTGAAACTGCTAAACTGTAAAGCGCTGCGGAATATGATGGCGCTATATAAATAAATATTATTATTATTCCTCTGAGCTGCTCCCACCACCTTCCTGTTCCTCATGCCATGTTGGGTCTTGGACCTCATCATCTCCACTACCCTCTTCCAACACCTGCTGTTGGGTGGTCTGGCCAGCACCATGCTCAACAGAAACTGGCACCTGGGTCTCATCATCATCAGATGCGTTCTGCGGTGTGCTGACCATCGGCACTGTCTCACCCGCCTCTTCAGATTCAGAGAGACACAGCTGTTGCGCATCACTGCATACTCCCTCTTCACATTACAGAATGCTGCTTGGCTGGGCCCCTGTTTGCAAGCCAATAGATTCTGAGAACAGAAGCAGACACTCAGCTGGCTCCTGTACAGAACTCTCTGACTGCCTGGGCAATTTGCCAGGCGGTGAAGAGACAGATGGTTGCCCAACAGTGCTGTGGTCCTGAGAGGAGGTGGAAGCAATTGAAGTCGATGCATTGGCTGACATCCAAACAACAACGGCTTCAATTTGTTCTTCCCGCAGCAGGGGGGTACTCCGAGCTCCTACAAAAGTGCGCATAAAGGAACGCTCACGGGGAAAACTGGTGGATGCTGTGTCACTGGGGCCGCAGCAGCCACAGAATCCCCACGTCCTCTCCCTGAAGAAACTCCACGACCACGTGCCTTACTCCCTGCCTTCTTCATCTTGGTAGATTGATAAAGAAAGTCTGAAAAGTTATAAGGTCTAAGTGTGGTTATTCCGCAGAGACTGCAGTGAACACTGCACACAACTGTTCACTACCCAATGCGTCTCAGCAGGAAGGCAGTCTGTGCGTCAAAACAAAGGCACAAGCATACATCCATGTACCCTGTTTATAAAGCTATATAAAAAAAATTATGTAGTAGTGACGCACACTTTATTAAGGTACAGTATTACATCGCCATTCACCATCTGTGGCTATGCAGTCTCATCTATATATACCTTATCTATCTGTTGTCATGCTTCCAAGTCGACAGTCAGCCATAAATAGCAATTTTCACTATGCACTATGCACTTTTTAAAGGTTATGTTTGTTAATAAAAATGATTATTGCCACATATTATGAGTATTACATGATGGAAATTGTATAATTTTGTATAAACTGTTTAGTGACATTATTCAGCAAATGTAACATTTTAGTAATGTCACAGATAACTTGTAATGCTGATGATGTTTTGAAGTCAGACATTCATTGTCTATACAATAAAAATGGTGTACATACTGTTACTTATCCATCATTAATGGATTCAGATATGTACTTGTATGCTTTTATGTACAACCGTATAGCAGATTCCTTAACTAATTTATTTTGTGGTTTGCATTGCTGTTCAACATGTTAATGTATGTGTTTATGTTTGTCAATTCTTTATTTATCTAGATATTAGTTTAAATGAAATCATCATCTTATGGTAGTAAAGGTTATCTTTCTCTTGTTTGAAGTATAGACATTTAAAATTGACAGGTAACAAGGAAATTACTTGATCTAGTATTTAAACATCCTCCTTGACCCTGGGCTCCAACACCGCCAGTTGTTGCTCGGAAGTGCTGTTAGCACAGTCAACACTTGCTCCTGTGTTACTGGGGTTCAGTAACGTCAGCTGGTCCTCGGTTGTGCCATTGGCTCTTTTCCTTCTGCTGCCCCTCCGGGTTCCAGTACTGTCAGCTGGTTCTCCACAGTGCCTTTGGCCTAGGTGCCTCCATCTCGGTATCCGAGTTCCAGCAACGTCTGCTGGTCCTTGGTAGTGCTTTGGAGCACAGGTACCTCCTGCTTAGTAACCGTGTCCCAGTAACGTCAGCTGGTCCTCGGTTGTGCCATTGGCTCTTTTCCTTCTGCTGCCCCTCCGGGTTCCAGTACCGTCAGCTGGTTCTCCACAGTGCCTTTGGCCTAGGTGCCTCCATCTCGGTATCCGAGTTCCAGGAACGTCTGCTGGTCCTTGGTAGTGCTTTGGAGCACAGGTACCTCCTGCTTAGTAACCGTGTCCCAGTAACATCAGCTGGTACAAGATTGTGCTACAAATACAAGATACGGAACAAGAGACACAAGAACAATAAGCAGAAGATCTAAAAGCAGAAGAACATGAAGTATAAGACCAAAATGAAGAGCAAAATATATGCTCTAAATTCTAAGCAGAAGAAGACTAAGCAGTGTATGGGGGTGAGTCCGTTCCTCCTCGTGGTGCCCCTGGAAAATGCCTGCTGCTGCAGGCTAAACTGAACACGGACAAATACTGTTGTAATTTAAATCTTTTGTGACAGCAAGAACGGAAGGATGAAAAATTCATACTTTGACAGATTACAAGTACAGGATTCTCTGTCACAAATAAGAATATGATGAAGAAGATGAAGCAGAATATGAATAAGAATAATAGTTTAATAAGAAGAATATGAGTAATGTTAACAAAGATGAATAGCAAGAAGTTTAAGAAGAAGATAAAGAAGGTGAAGATGAAGAATAATTTGATGAAAAAGATGATGCTGCAGAAGATTATGAAGGAGAAAGTGTGTGAAAAGTTAAAAAGGTGAAAATGAAGAGCATGGAAGTTGTGTAATATACATATTTTCCAAAATAGAAAAAACGTTAACAACATTGTCAATTTCTTCGTCAATCCGAACATCTTTAAAAAAAAAAATTTATGCTATTCCATTTGATTGGGTTAAACATCTATGCCTTTAATGTCTCCTCAACCTTCCCCAATACATTCTACATTACTCTTTCTTGTTTTCCTTCATGTACAATTAACCAACAAGGCAAGAATGGGGTTTTTTTAATTTCGATATTTTGTTCCCATAGACTTACATGGGACTTCCGGTATCGGTATCGGGTATCGCCGATATTTTAATGTTATCGGCGATACCATTCCGATTCCGATACTTTTGGATATCGGAAAGTATCGCTCAACTCTAATCCTAGATCTAAATGAATGAAATATTCTCATTGAATACTTTGTTGTGTACAAAGTTGAATGTGCTGTCAACATAATCACACAAAAATCATCAATGGAAATCAAATTTTTGAACCAATGGAAGCCTGGATTTGGAGAGACCCCCAAAATGAAAGTGGAAACAAGTCAAAATGAAAATCAAAACAAGACAAAATTAAAGTGGAAACAATTCAAAATGATGCTCAGAATTGTGTGTGGCCTCCACGTGCCTGTATGACCTCCCTGCAATGCCTGGGCATGCTCCTGATGAGGCTGCCGATGTTCTCCTGAGGGATCTCCTCCCAGACCTGGACTAAATCATCCGTCAATTCCTGGACAGTCTGTGATGCAACGTGACGTTGGTGGATGGAGCGAGACATGTTGTCCCAGATGTTCTCAATCGGATTCAGGTCTGGGGAAGGGGCAGGTCAGTCCATAGCTTCAATGCCTTCATCTTGCAGGAACTGCTGACACACTCCAGCCACATGAGGTCTGGCATTGTCCTGCATTAGGAGGAACCCAGGGCCAACCGCACCAGCATATGGTCTCACAAGGGGTCTGAGGATCTCATCTCGGTACCTAATGGCAGTCAGGCTACCTCTGGTGAGCACATGGAGGGCTGTGTGGCCCTCCAAAGAAATTCCACCCCACACCATTACTGACCCACTGCCAAACCGGTCATGCTGAAGGATGTTGCAGGCAGCAGGTTCACACTCAGCACATGTGACAGACGTGGCAGAGTCTGGAGACGCCGTGGAGAACGATCTGCTGCCTGCAACAGTATTACCGGCCAAACTGAAAATTATATGGTACTCAAAGGGAAAAATAGTAAAAAAAACCCTGACAAAAAGACCAACACTGCTGATTAACAAAAAACCTGAGATCACACGATCTCCACCACCTAAATCAGATCTCTGGTGTAACACACAGCAATTCAGCCAATAAAAAGTGAAACAGGTACAGAGCAAATGTAACGAATGGAAGCGGAGGCAGAGGTGGTGAAGTTCACATTCGTTTTTATTTTTTAATGTGGAACCTCGAGACCGCGGTCCGGGGGCTCCGAAGGGGGCGTAACTAGTGAGCCCCGGGTACCCGTAGTAAGGCCCCTCGAACAGGACCAGAATGGAATACCCGGAGGACACAGGTGCTACCTCCAGTTAGACCCCGGACACGTGGCAGCTGTCCCAGAGGGACCAAAAGGGTAACAGGTATTTACAGAGTCCGTGGAGGGTTCTTGACGGAGAAGGGTAAGGTCCTGGTCCAGAACGGATGGTAGTAGGCTGGCTCCAGTGACCTTGTCACGGTCCACGGGTACGGATGGTTGATGGCGGAACGGGATGACACTTGCGCCAGTAATAGCCGAGATTGTCCAGGTTAGCCAGATACGGGTTAGCAATGATCTGAGGAGACAAACAGTATCAGCGAAGCACAGAGACTGCAGACGCAGCACAGACAGATCAGGAACAGAACCGGATGTAGCAATGATAGAACACGTTGCTCCGGCACTCCTCTAATGGTGGAGTGACCAGATATAGTACTGAGTGTGCAGCCATTGGTTAATTAGCTATTTCAAAAAATGCACGCTGCCCCTTTAAGAGAGACGGTGGGCGCGGCCTCGCGTCCTAAGCAGACTATCTGGAGGCCTGCCAGCAGCGTGCCAGGAAGTGGAGGAGGACACAGGACGCCGAGGAGCAGATGGGACAGGTGAGTGAGCAGAACGGAGTGCAGAGCCAGCGCTGGACCGAGTGTAACAGTATCCCCCTCTTTACTCCCCCTCTTTTTCAAGGCTGCGTGAAATCTTTTAAGAAGAAGAGGAGCCTGGATGTTCTCTTTAGGCTCCCAAGATCTCTCCTCAGGACCAAAACCTTTCCAGTCCACCAGGTAATAGATCCTACCTCTTACTCTCTTAGAGGCCAAGATATGTTTTACCTCAAAAACATCATCCTCAGAGACCGGATCAGGAGTGGTACCAGGGTCCTTAAAGAAGGAGCTCAACACCACTGGTTTGAGGAGGGAAACATGAAAGGAGTTAGGTACTCGTAGAGAATTAGGCAATTTTAGTTTATAAGAGACCGGGTTGATTTGTCTCAAGACTTCAAAGGGACCAATGAAACGGGGACCCAATTTGTACGATGGTAACTTCAGATGGATGTACTTGGAGGAGAGCCATACCTTGTATCCTGGACGAAAGATGGGAGCCTCCAAACGTCTTTTGTCCGCATGCGTTTTCATACGTTGAGAAGCTTTCTCCAAAGCCGACCTGGTCTCTCTCCAAATGTCAGAGAAATTCTTAGACAAGGTATCGACTGCCGGAACATCAGACAATCCCGAGACAGTAAGAGGAATTCCGGGTTGCAGTCCAAACACAATCTGAAAGGGAGACTTTCCAGAAGATTCACTTACTTGGTTGTTGTAGGAGAATTCCGCCCAGGGCAGTAATTCTACCCAGTCATTATGATGAGCGTTGACGAAGTGACGCAGGTATCCAGCCAGGATTTGATTGATCCTCTCCACTTGCCCATTAGACTGGGGATGATATGCAGAAGAAAAATCTAGTTCAATTTTTACCATTTTACAGAGTCCTCTCCAGAACTTAGAGGTGAACTGGACGCCCCTGTCGGACACGATGTGGAGAGGAAATCCATGTAGACGGAAGATGTGCTGAATGAAGTGAGTGGCCAGTTCTGGAGCAGACGGGAGGCCAGATAGCGGAACGAAGTGGGCCATTTTAGAGAAGCGGTCCACCACAACCCATACCACTGAGCAGCCAGAAGAAATGGGAAGATCCGTGATGAAATCCATCGCGATGTGCTGCCAGGGAGCGGACGGAATCGGAAGAGGCAGAAGCCTGCCGGCTGGTAGATGTTTAACAGTTTTGTTACGGGCACATGAAGGACAGGCTGCGACGAACTCCTGGATATCCTTGCCCATGGTAGGCCACCAGTAATAACGGGAGATGAGTTGCTGCGTCTTTCTCTGACCAGCATGGCCAGCCAACTTAGAAGAATGACCCCAGCGCAGAACACGACTACGATCAGAGGCGGACACGAAAGTCTTCCCAGGAGGAAGCCGGGCCAGATCAGTGGAGGCAACAGAGACTAACTTAGAAGGTTCAATAATGTGCTGAGGTTCCTCCTCCAGTTCAGGAGGCAAGAAGGCTCTAGAGAGTGCGTCTGCCTTGATGTTCTTGTCAGCTGGACGGAAATTAAGTACAAAATTGAAACGGGCAAAAAATAATGCCCAACGGGCCTGACGGGGATTCAGTCTTAACCCCTCTCTGCCATCAGACGTACTATTCCGTCCATGTGACCCTGGACCTTATTCCCATGAACGGAATAGTACGTCATGGGCGATCAGCTGCGCTCCCGGGGGGAGCGCAGCTGATCGCCGCCGGGTGTCAGCTGATTATCACAGCTGACACCCGTGACTGTGTGTCAGGAGCGGTTACGGACCGCTCCCGGCACATTAACCCCTGGCACACCGCGATCAAACATAATCGCGGTGTACCCGGGCACAGGGGAGAATCGCGCAGGCAGGGGGCTCCCTGCGCGCTCCCCTGAGACCCTCAGAGCAGCGCGATGTGTCGCGCTGTTCCGAGGGTCCGTCCTCCCTCCAGGTCCCCGGATCCAAGATGGCGCCGGGGTCCTGCAGGGAGGCGGCTTCCTCAGTGCCTGCTGAGAGCAGGTGCTGGGGAAGCCTGCAGCAGTGCCAGAGCGATCGCTGGTGTGACAGAGTGCTGTGCACACTGTCACACCAGCGATCTGCTAAAATACAGTGATGTCCCACCCTGGGACAAAGTATAAAAGTAAAAAAAATAAAAATAAAAAGTGGTAAAAAAAAAAAAAAAAAAAAAAAAATATTCCCCAATAAATTCATTCTTTCCTGTAAATAAAAAAACCAAAACAATAAAAGTACACATATTTGGTATTGTCGCGTCCGTAACGACCCCCCCTATAAAACTGTTCCACTAGTTAACCCCTTTAATGAACCCCTTAAAAAAAAAAAAAAGAAAACGAAGCAAAAAATCAATGCTTTATCATCATACTGCTGAACAAAAAGTGGAATAACACGCGATCAAAAAGATAGAGATAAATAACCATAGTACCGCTGAAAACGTCATCTTGTTCCGCAAAAAACGAGCCATCATATAGCATCATCAGCGAAAAAATAAAAAAGTTATAGCTCGCAGAATAAAGCGATGCAAAAATAATAATTTTTTATATAAAATTGTTTTCATGCTATAAAAGCACCAAAACATAAAAAAATGATATAAATGAGGTATCGCCGTAATCGTACTGACCCGAAGAATAAAACTGCTTTATCAATTTTACCACACGCGGAACGGTACAAACGCCTCCCCCAAAAGAAATTCATGAATTGCTGATTTTTGTTCATTCTAACCTCCCAAAAATCGAAATAAAAAGCGATCAAAAAATGTCACGTGCTCAAAAATGGTACCAATAAAAACGCACCTCATCCCGCAAAAAATAAGACCTCACATGACTCTGTGGGCCAAAATATGCAAAAATTATAGCTCTCAAAATGTGGTGATGCAAAAAACTATTTTTTGCAATAAAAAGCGTCTTTTAGCATGACAGCTGCCAATCATAAAAACCCGCTATAAATAGTAAATCAAACCCCCCTCTATCACCCCCTTAGTTAGGGAAAAATAATAAAATTAAAAAAATGTATTTATTTCCATTTTCCCGTTAGGGTTAGGGTTGCGGCTAAAGTTAGGGTTAGGGTTGGCGCTAACGTTAGGATTAGGATTAGGGTTGGGATTACGGTTAGGGGTGTGTTAGGGTTAGGTTTGTGGTTAGGGTTGGGACTAGGGTTAGGGGTGTGTTGGGGTTAGGGTTGGAGTTAGAATTGGGGGGTTTCCGCTGTTTAGGCACATCAGGGGCTCTCCAAATGTGACATGGCGTCTGATCTCAATTCCAGCCAATTCTGCGTTGAAAAAGTCAAACGGTGCTCCTTCACTTCTGAGCTCTGCCATGCGCCCAAACAGTAGTTTACTCCCGCATATGGGGTATCAGCGTACTCTGGACCACAAGAGTTATTGTGCAATTTGTCCTATTTCTTCTGTTACCCTTGGGAAAATAAAAAACTGGGGGCGACAAAATCATTTTTGTAAAAAAAAAATGATTTTTTTGTTTTTACGGCTGTATGTTATAAAACTTCTGTGAAGCACTTGGAGCTTCATAGCGCTCACCACACTTCAAGATAAGTTCCTTGTGGGGTCTATTTTCCAAAATGGGGTCACTTGTGGGGGGTTTCCAGTGTTTAGGCGCATCAGGGGCTCTCCAAGTGCAACATGACGCCCCCAGACCATTCCATCAAAGTCTGCAATCCAAAACGTCACTACTTCCCTTCCGAGCCCCGACGTGCGCCCATACAGTAGTTTACTCCCACATATTGGGTATCAGCATACTCAGGACAAATTGGACAACAACTTTTGGGGTCCAATTTCTCCTGTTACCCTTGTGAAAATAAAATATTGGGGGCAAAAAAAATCATTTTTGTAAAAAAAAAGGATTTTTTATTTTTACGGCTGTACGTTATAAACTTCTGTGAAGCACTTCGGGGTTCAAAGTGCTCACCACACATCTAGATAAGTTCCTTGTGGGGTCTATTTTCCAAAATGGGGTCACTTGTGGGGGGTTTCCACTGTTTAGACGCATCAGGGGCTCTCCAAATGCAACATGACTCCCCCAGACCATTCCATCAAAGTCTGCAATCCAAAACGTCACTACTTCCCTTCCGAGCCCCGACGTGCGCCCATACAGTAGTTTACTCCCACATATTGGGTATCAGCGTACTCAGGACAAATTGGACAACAACTTTTGGGGTCCAATTTCTCCTGTTACCCTTGTGAAAATAAAATATTGAGGGCGAAAAAATCATTTTTGTAAAAAAAAAAAAAGGATTTTTTATTTTACGGCTGTACGTTATAAACTTCTGTGAAGCACTTTGGGGTTCAAAGTGTTCACCACACATCTAGATAAGTTCCTTGAGGGGTCTAGTTTCCAAAATGGTGTCATTTGTGGGGGGTTTCCACTGTTTAGGCATATCAGGAGCTCTCCAAACACGACATGGCATCCAGCCAATTCTGCGTTGAAAAAGTCAAACGGCCCTCCTTCCATTCCAAACTCTGCCATGCACCCAAACAGTGGTTTACTCCCACATATGGGGTATCAGCGCACTCAGGACAAATTGCACAATAACTCTTGGAGTCTTGTTACACTTGGGAAAATAAAAATTGGGGTGAAAAAATCAATTTTGTGGAAAAAATATGATTTTTTAATTTTACAGCTCTACGTTATAAACTTGTGTGAAGCACTTGGGGGTTCAAATTGCTCACCAAAGATCTAGATAAGTTCCTTAGGGGGTCTAGTTTCCCAAATGGGGGCACTTGTGGGGGGTTTCCACTGTTTAGGCACAGCAGGGGCTCTCCAAATGCAACATGGCGTCCAATCTCAATTCCAGCCAATTTTGGTTGGAAAAAGTCAAATGGTGCTCCTTCCATTCCGAGCTCTGCCATGCGCCCAAACAGTGGTTCCCCCCCACATATGGGGTATCAGCGTACTCAGGACAAATTGGACAACAAATTTTGTGGTCCAATTTCTCCTGTTACCCTTGGGAAAATAAAAAATTAGTGATTAAGAGATAATTTTTGTGGGAAAAAAATAGGATTTTTTATTTTCATGCTCGGGCATTATAAACTTGTGTGAAGCACTTGGGGGTTCAAAGTGCTCACCAAAGATCTAGATAAGTTCCTTAGGGGGTCTAGCTTCCAAAATGGGGTCACTTGTGGGGGGTTTCCACTGTTTAGGCTCATCTGGGCACTACAAATGGAACATGACCCCCATCAATGTTTGCATTCCAAAACGTTACTGCTTCCTTTCCAAGCCCTGCCGTGCGCCCAAACAGTTTCCCCCCCCACATATGGGGTATCAGCGTACTCAGGACAAATTGGAAAACAACTTTTAAGGTCCAATTTCCTTGGGAAAAATCAAAAATTTGGGACTAAAAAATCATTTTTGTGGAAAATTGTTTTTTTTTTTCACACCCAGGCATTATAAACTTTTGTGAAACACTTTGGGGTTCAAAGTGCTCACAACAGATCTAGATAAGTTCCTTAGGGGGTCTAGTTTCCAAAATGGTGTCACTTGTGGGGGGTTTCCACTGTTTAGGCATATCAGGGGCTCTCCAAACACGACATGGCATCCAATCTCAATTCCAGCCAATTTTAGTTTGAAAAAGTCAAACGGCGCTCCTTCCCTTACGAGCTCTGCCGTGTGCCCAAACAGTGGTTTTCCCCCACATATGGGGTATTGGCGTACTCAGGAGAAATTGCACAACAACTTTATCTGCCCATTTTCTCCTTTTACCCTTGTGAAAATAAAAAAACGTTTGTAAAAGATCATTTTTGTGGCTAAAAAGTTAAATATTAATTTTTTCCTTCCACATTGCTTCAGCTCCTGTGAAGTACCTGAAGGGTTATTAAACTTCTTGAATGTGGTTTTGAGTACCTTGAGGGGTTCAGTTTTTAGAATGTGTCACTTTGGGTATTTTCGGCCATATAGACCCCTCAAAGTGACTTCAAATGTGAGGTGGTCCCTAAAAAAATGGCTTTGTAAATTTTGTTGTAAAAATGAGAAATCACTGGTCAACTTTTAACCCTTATAATTTCCTAACAAAAAAAAATTTTGGTTCCAAAATTGTGCTGATGTAAAGTAGACATGTGGGAAATGTTATTTATTAACTATTTTGTGTGACATATCTCTCTGTTTTAAGGGAAAAAAAATTCAAAGTTTGAAAATTGCAAAATTTTCAAAATTTTCGCCATATTTGCGTTTTTTTCAAAAATAAACGCAAGGTATATCGAAGAAATTTTGCTTCTAACGTGAAGTACAATATGTCACGAGAAACAATCTCAGAATCGCGAAGATCCGTTGAAGCGTTCCAGAGTTATAACCTCATAAAGAGACAGTGGTCAGAATTGTAAAAATTGGCCCGGTCATTAACGTGCAAACCACCCTTGGGGGTGAAGGGGTTAAAGCAGATTGGAGATAGGCAAGGTTTTTATGGTCGGTGAATATGATTACCTGGTGATGAGCTCCTTCAAGAAGATGTCTCCATTCTTGCAGAGCCAATTTGATGGCCAACAGTTCGCGATCACCGACAGAGTAGTTCCTTTCTGCAGGAGAAAAAACCTTGGAAAAAAAAACCACACGAGATCATCCGCCCGGTAGACGACTTCTGGGTCAGAACTGCTCCTGCACCTATGGAAGAAGCGTCAACTTCAAGAAAAAATTGCTCACTTGAATTAGGACGATGGAGAACGGGTGCGGAAGCGAAGGCTTTTTTGAGAGAAACAAAGGCCTCTTCTGCCTCGGAGGACCATTCCTTAGAGTTTACACCTTTCCGGGTTAAGACTGTGATTGGAGCCACTCAGGTGGAAAAGTGTGGAATAAATTGCCGGTAGTAATTGGCAAACCCGAGGAACCTTTGTATGGCTTTTAGCCCAGACGGACGAGGCCAGTTGAGAACTGCAGACAACTTCTCCGGATCCATCTTTAATCCTGTGGAAGATACAATGTACCCAAGGAAAGGCAAAGAAGACTGCTCAAAGAGGCATTTCTCATACTTGGCATATAGCCTGTTCTCTCTCAGTCTTTGTAAGACCAGGCGTACTTGCCTCCGGTGTGACGTCAAGTCAGCAGAAAAAATCAAAATATCGTCCAGGTAAACCACGACACAAGTATAGAGCAAGTCCCTGAAAATGTCATTAACAAATTCCTGAAAAACCGCAGGTGCATTGCTTAGGCCGAATGGCATTACCAGGTATTCATAGTGGCTGTCACGGGTGTTGAAGGCTGTTTTCCATTCGTCCCCCTCTCTGACTCGGATCAGGTTGTAGGCCCCTCTGAGGTCCAATTTGGTGAAGATCTTGGCCCCTCGGAGACGATCAAACAGCTCTGAAATAAGAGGTAATGGATACCTGTTTTTTACCGTGATTTGATTTAGACCCCGATAGTCAATGCAGGGCCGCAAGGATCCATCCTTTTTCTTCACAAAGAAGAATCCAGCTCCTGCCGGTGACGATGACTTTCGGATAAATTCTCTAGCCAGATTCTCTTGGATGTAGTCCGACATGGACTGAGTCTCTGCCTGTGAAAGGGGATAAACTCTCCCGCGAGGAGGAGATGCTCCAGGAAGAAGCTCTATCTGACAGTCATACGACCTGTGTCGAGGTAGTCTCTCAGCCTCCTTTTTCCCAAAGACGTCAGAGAAGGACCAATAGACGGAAGGCAACCCTGGCAGGGTATCAGGCTGGACTGGAGGCGAAACAGGTTGAATCCGGGTTAAGCAACGATTCATGCAGGTATCTCCCCAACGCAGAACTTCTCCAGTTTTCCAATTAAGGACTGGTTCATGCATCTGGAGCCAAGGTAAACCTACAAGCATGGGATGGGATAAACAGGGATATACATATAATCGCATTCGTTCAGTATGCATTAGACCTACCCGGAGTTCCACCAACTCGGTTTGAAACTGGACGGGCTCGGTCAGCGGTTTGCCATCCACGGCGGACACCTGTAACGGATCAGGAAGACGCTGGACTGGTAAGCGGTAATGATCCACAACCGCCTGCTGGATGAAGTTCCCTGCAGCTCCAGAATCCAGTAGACAATGTTCGGAGAATTTTATTGCTCCATAGGACACGGAGACTGAGATGTGTAAAGAGGAGAGGACTGTTCTCTACCTAGGTTGGCCCCTCCTACCGGACCTAGGCACTGGAGTTTCCCGACTTTTTAGGACAGAAATGGATCAAATGTTCAGAACTACCACAGTAGTAACAACTTCCCTCCTTGCGACGTGCCTCCCGGCGGCGGGTAGCCAAACTTACATGGTCCACCTCCATGGCCTCGGAGGCGGAGGGCGAAGTACCTGTTTTGTACAAACTAGAGTCCAGGTGATAGGACCTTTTGTCCCGCTTGATCTCCATGGAGCGCTCCTGAAAACGCAGGTCAATTCGGGTTGCCAAGGATATTAGCTCTTCCAAGAGGGTAGGTCTGTCCCGTCCTGCCAGCTCATCCTTGATTCTTCCGGATAGGCCTTCCCAGAAGTTAGCAACCAGGGCCTCATTGTTCCACGATAATTCAGACGAGAGGGTGCGGAATTTAACAGCATACTGAGCTACCGTGAGAGTACCTTGGCGCAGGCGGAGCAGAGCTGAGGCAGTCGAAGTAGTGCGACCAGGTTCATCGAAAGTCCTGCGAAAAGCCTCTAGTAAAGATTGAAGATCGTTAACCAGCGGATCCCCTCTCTCCCATAGCGGGTTTAGCCAGGCGAGGGCCTCTCCTCCTAGGTGTGACATGATGAAGCCCACCTTGGCTCGGTCAGAAGCAAACATATGCCCCAAGATTTCGAAGTGTAGAGTGAACTGATTGAGGAAACCCCGACACAGAGTAGGGTCACCCTGGAAACGGGTAGGAGCCGCCAGACGGGGACCTTGACTTGCCATGGGAACTGGTACCTGATTATTGATAGAAGAGTCAGGTGCAGACGAGGACCCTAAGGAATCCATGCGGGTAGACAAGCTGCGTAGATAAGTCGTGATCTTGTCCTGTTGAACTCCCAAACGGGTCACCTCCTGGCACAGATCCGTGGTCGGAGATCTCTGGGATCCAGCGGGTTCCATGGCCGGAGCAATCTGTAACGAATGGAAGCAGAGGCAGAGGTGGTGAAGTTCACATTCGTTTTTATTTTTTAATGTGGAACCTCGAGACCGCGGTCCGGGGGGCTCCGAAGGGGGCGTAACTAGTGAGCCCCGGGTACCCGTAGTAAGGCCCCTCGAACAGGACCAGAATGGAATACCCGGAGGACACAGGTGCTACCTCCAGTTAGACCCCGGACACGTGGCAGCTGTCCCAGAGGGACCAAAAGGGTAACAGGTATTTACAGAGTTCGTGGAGGGTTCTTGATGGAGAAGGGTAAGGTCCTGGTCCAGAACGGATGGTAGTAGGCTGGCTCCAGTGACCTTGTCACGGTCCACGGGTACGGATGGCTGATGGCGGAACGGGATGACACTTGCGCCAGTAATAGCCGAGATTGACCAGGTTAGCCAGATACGGGTTAGCAATGATCTGAGGAGACAAACAGTATCAGCGAAGCACAGAGACTGCAGACGCAGCGCAGACAGATCAGGAACAGAACCGGATGTAGCAATGATAGAACACGTTGCTCCGGCACTCCTCTAATGGTGGAGTGACCAGATATAGTACTGAGTGTGCAGCCATTGGTTAATTAGCTATTTCAAAAAATGCACGCTGCCCCTTTAAGAGAGACGGTGGGCGCGGCCTCGTGTCCTAATCAGACTATCTGGAGGCCTGCCAGCAGCGTGCCAGGAAGTGAGGAGGACACAGGACGCCGAGGAGCAGATGGGACAGGTGAGTGAGCAGAACGGAGTGCAGAGCCAGCGCTGGGACCGAGTGTAACAGCAAAAGTGCAAACACAAACTGAGCACAATTGCAGAGCCAGGCCCCAAAAGGGGACCAGGCTGAAGTCTGCTGCAAGGCAGCAAACAAGCAAAGAAAATCCAACCAAAGGAAAAAAAACAGCAAATCACTTATCTGAATGAAAGCAGGAATGCAAGCTGAGCTCCAAGCAAGACCTGAAGAACAATTGATTACCGGCAAGGCTGCTGGTTCAGGTCACTTATATCAGACCATTCGGACACAGCTGAAAGCCTTTCCGCAATTGGTTCATTACCCTCAGCAACCACCGGAGGGAGCCCCAGCTCCGAAGTCGCCTCCAAAGTATTCACAACAGATGTGCATCCAAGGATGCACATCCAGTTGAAGTTTCTGTTAGCTTTGCCATATCACTCACCCGCACGGGTCCTCACCAGCACTAGCTCGGACATGGTCGCGACATCTGCAATCACGGTGGTTACCATCCTGGTTCACTTTATAGCATATCCTGAAATCATGACCTGCTGGGCGGCCTTGAGGACTGAAGTTGAAACAATTATCTATGATACTGCACGAGAAAGCAGAGTATAGCATTGTAGCATGGCTACATCTCCACTGACAGTGGAAAGAACTTTAGAAGCAGGCACCTGGAGGACCCCAGGTCGCAAAGTGCCAGATGTAGGACCTTCTGCAATGAGACATTTATGGACGTAAAAAATGTCTGAGATGAGAATTAGTGATGAGCGAGTATACTCAACACTACTCGGTACTCGCCCGAGCATATCACTGCTCGAGATGTTCAGAGCTCGCCGAGTGTTTCCGTGGTTGCTCGGGTCCCCTCACTGCATGTTTGGCGCTCTTTAGAGAGCCAATAAAAATGCAGGGATTGTCTGCCACACACTGTAATGCCGCAGCCATATTGGTTGTGGCATTACAGTGATTGGCTGGCCGCACAGCATCATCAGGTCTATATCAGACCTGGCACCGCCATGCTCGTCACAGTCTACTCCGGAATCAGGCAGTGTAGGGAGGGGTGCTGCTGTGCTAGGGAGAGATATGCTTGTTTCTTAGTTAGTGTAGGTATACCACAATATATTATACACATATCCATCTGAACTAACAGTCCTTCTGAGGACTAATCCAGCTGCATAGATATCAGTGCTAGGCAGGCAGGCAGTGTATGCGGCAGACTGCAGTGCATATAGCAAGAGGGTCCATTCCAGTTCTGTCTGCTGCTGCTGCTTTTACAGATATTTCTAGACATAGCCCCAGGTATCAGGGGACAGGAATAATTTTTTGGGATCTTAATCCTGATTATTTGCTTAAAAAGCAATCCACAGAACACTGTTTTTCTGCTCCATTTGCTTGTTGGCACTGCAGAATACAGCCATATCTGTTATGATTTGGTAGCTGAGGAGAGCAGGCAAAAACGGCAACACACCAGAGAGGTTGGAATCTACTGGATTGCAGTACCCTGACTAACCACCACAACTAAAGGCAGCCGTGGAGCGTTCCTACGTTGGTCCTAGACGCCTCATCACAGCCTGAGAGGTTAACTACACCTAAAGATAGAAAGAGGAAAGCTATCTGCCCTAGAGCAGATCCCCAAAGAACATAGGAAGCCCCCAAACATGTAATGGCGGTTAGACAAGAGGGAATACAGACACAGACAGAAAATAGTGTGAGCAAACGTTGGGGCCCAATCTACCTGGATAGAAAAGGATAGGAAGGACACTTACTGCAATCCAAAAAAAACCTAAAAAATACCAACTCTACTAATTGCAAAAACACCTGAGATCACATGACCTCTATCACCTAAATTAGTTCTCTGGTGTCACAAAACTAAGCCGCAGCCACTGAAAAAACTGGAAAATTCAAATGAACAAATAACAGTGGCTCAGATAAACTGAGAGGAGCACAAGCCCCCGGAGGGGACCTGGCTGACCTCCACAGAAGTGCAGGGAACAATGCAAAAAGCAAGCACAAAAATAAAAGCAGAAAATATCTTATCTGATAGCAGAAGATGCAGGCAAGACTCAGCAAGCTTCCAAGTGAACCAGGAACCACAGTTGAGACAAGAACAATTGATCACCGGCAACCATGATGGGAGGGAACCTCCCTTATATAAGACCAGTCTGTAACTCCTGATTGCCGATCCTCATTGAATGGTTCAGTACTGTTTGTAACCACCAGAGGGAGCTTCTGCTCAGAATTCATTTCTAACACATTCACAACAGTACCCCCCCTTGAGGAGGGGTCACCGAACCCTCATTTTTGCAACCAGGTCGGTCAGGATGAGCTCTGTGATACGCACGGATCAGTCTCCTAGCATGGATGTCCGAAGCAAACACCCAAGAATTGTCCTCCTGACCATAACCTCTCCATTTAACCAAATACTGGAGTTTCCGTCTAGAAAAACGAGAATCCAATATTTTCTCAACCACATACTCCAGATTGCCCTCAACCAAAACAGGGTCAGGAGGCGCAGCCATAGGAACCACTGGCTCGACAAACCTCTTCAATAAGGACTTGTGGAACACGTTATGGATCTTAAATGTCCCTGGAAGAAGTAAACGAAAGGAAACAGGATTAAGAATCTCTATGATCTTATAAGGTCCAATGAACCTAGGCTTAAACTTAGGAGATGCAACTCTCATAGGATATTTCTTGAGGACAACCAGACCAAGTCCCCCACTTCAAACCGAGGACCATCAGTCCTATGCCGGTTGGCAAACCGCTGGGCCCTCTCCTGAGAGAGGGACAACCTATCCACTACCTGGTCCCAAATCTGCTGCATACGCTCCACAACAGAGTCAACACCTGGACAGACAGAAGCCTCCGTCTGTCCCGAAGAAAATTGCAGAAAAATGGAGACATCAAAGTGGCAGAGCTAGCCATATTATTAAGAGCAAACTCAGCCAAAGGCAAAAAAGAGACCCAGTCATCTTGATCAGCAGACACAAAGCATCTCAGATAAGTCTCCAATGTCTGGTTTGTTCTCTCAGTTTGTCCATTGGTCTGAGGATGAAAAGCCGAGGAGAAAGACAATTGAACACCAAGTTTAGAAAAAAAAGTCCTCCAAAATCTGGAAACAAACTGGACTCCTCTGTCAGACACAATGTTCTCAGGAATGCCGTGTAACCGAACCGTGTGCTGAAGGAACAAAGGCACCAATTCAGAGGAGGAAGGCAACTTAGGTAATGGCACAAGATGTATCATTTTGGAAAACCTATCACAAATCACCCAGATAACGGTCATTCTCTGAGAAACAGGGAGGTCGGAAATGAAATCCATAGAGATATGGGTCCATGGTCTCTTGGGCACAGGCAATGGCATCAACAAACCACTAGAGCGAGAGCAAGGCTTGGAGCGAGAGCAAGTCCCGAAGGACTGCACAAATTCCCTGACGTCACGAGACAAAGTAGGCCACCAAAAGGACCGACTAACCAAGTCTCTGGTACCAAAAATTCCGGGATGACCGGCCAACGCGGAACAATGAATCTCAGACATCACACTCTTTTTCCACCGGTCTGGGACAAACAATTTCCCAATAGCGCAGCGCTCGGGTTTATCCTCCTGACACCCTTCCAGAGCCAGTCTCAAATTGGGCGAGATGGCGGAAATAACTACACCCTCTTTCAAAATAACAGCAGGATCAGATAACTCAGGAGAGTCCGCAAGGAAACTCCTCGAGAGGGCATCCGCCTTAATATTCTTAGTGCCAGGAAGAAAGGAAACCACAAAATTAAAACGTGTGAAAAACAAGGCCCACCTGGCCTGTCTAGGATTAAGTCGCTTGGCTGATTCAAGATAAACCAGATTCTTATGGTCCATGAGGACCACCACCTGATGTTTGGCTCCTTCCAGCCAATGTCTCCACTCTTCAAAGGCCCACTTCATGGCCAATAACTCCCGATTACCCACGTCATAATTACGTTCAGTTGGAGAAAATTTTCGAGAGAAAAAGGCACAAGGGTTACTTTTAGAGGTCTCTGGATCTCTTTGGGACAAAACGGCACCTGCCCCAATTTCAGAGGCATCAACCTCCACCTGAAATGGCAGAGAAACATCAGGCTGCCGTAGAACAGGAGCAGAAGTGAATCTCTGCTTAAGTTCCTGAAACGCAGAGACTGCCTCAGGAGGCCAATTCACCACATCAGAACCCTTTTTGGTCAAGTCAGTCAATGGTTTAACAATAACAGAGAAATTACCAATAAATTTACGATAAAAATTGGCAAAACCCAAGAATCTCTGAAGAGCCTTTAATGAAGTAGGTTGGACCCAATCACAGATGGCCTGAACCTTGACCGGGTCCATTTCAATAACAGACGGAGGCAAAATGAATCCCAGAAATGAGATCCTCTGTACGCCAAAAAGACACTTTGATCCCTTCACATACAGAGCATTCTCTCTCAAAATCTGGAACACAGTCCGAACATGTTTCAGTCCCAGTCATTGGAAAAAATCAAGATATCATCCAAATAAACAATCAGAAATTTATCCACAAAATCCCTGAAAATGTCATTCATGAAGGACTGGAAGACGGAAGGAGCATTAGTGAGCCCAAAGGGCATCACTAGGTACTCAAAATGCCCTCTGGGGTATTAAACGCCGTCTTCCATTCATCCCCGTGCTTAATGCGAATAAGGTTATACGCCCCCCTGAGGTCAAGCTTGGTAAACCAAGTAGCACTTTTCACCCTGGAAAACAGGTCAGAAATCAAGGATAACGGATATTGATATTTCACAGTGATATTGTTCAAGAGACGATAATCAATACACGGCCTTAATGAACCATCCTTTTTGGCCACAAAGAAAAAACCGGCACCCAAGGGTGAAGAGGATGGTCTGATATGACCCTTCTCCAATGACTCCTTGATATAAGACCGCATAGCGTCATGTTCAGGTACAGACAAGTTAAAAAGGCGACCTTTAGGGAATTTACTACCAGGCACTAATTCAATAGCGCAGTCATAGCTCCTATGGGGGGGCAAGGATGCAGATTTACTTTCGCTAAACACATCAGAAAAATAAGTCAAAAAGTCAGGAACATCCTGAGCCTGGGGAGAGGCAGAAAAAACAGGAGTGTTGGCATTAACACATTGGCAGCCCCAACTGGTCACAGACACAGATTTCCAATCCAAAATAGGATTATGAGACTGTAACCAAGGGAAACCCAGTACAATAATGTCATGCAGATTATACAGCACCAAAAATTTGCAACTCTCCTGATGATCAGGTTCAACCCTCATTATCACCTGAGTAGAGAACTGGGGTTTATTCTCAGCCAAAGGGGTAGAATCAATCCCCAGTAGCGGAATAGACTTCCGTAGGGGTATCAAGGGAAACCCACAACGTTTAGCAAAATCAAAATCCATCAGGTTAATAGCTGCTCCCGAATCAACAAAAGCCTGAGCAGAAAATGTGGACAGGGAGCAAATCAGGGTAACAGTCAACAGAAATTTAGTCTGAACACTACCCAAGACAACTGAGCGTGCAAAACGTCTTCCCCGCTTAGGGCAGACTGAAATAGCATGAGAGGCGTCACCACAGTAGAAACATAACCCATTGCGTTTTCGAAACTCATGACGCTGTGCCCCAGAAGCCACTCTATCCATGAGTGTACCCAGGATCAAAACTAGGGGGGGCAAGCCAATGTCGCATCTTATACAGGTTACATCATATACACTCTACATTATCCTGCATATTAGGTATGGAGCATTAGAACTGTTGTATATTGTATAATACAGCAATGTATGCGACACTACGCTGTATATACCATATATTATACATGGCAGTCGCGCTCATGTCAGGAGCGTTACCAGCAAGTCCGAGGATTGCAGTGCGATTCTCGCATGAGTTATACGGCCGTCTGTCTATGCCCTTGTTATAATAATACTGAAATATTAATCTATTATTAAAGTATTAAGGAGCTCACAAGTAAAAAAAGGCCCCCTATCTCCCCTGTCCTCCACCCACACCCCAACAGTTCATCGTCTCACATGCACCCCTTAGTGTTCTGTCCCACTGACCCCACAATACCCCCATCCTCTCACATGCACCCCTCAGTGCTCTGTTGCCCGGCCTCCCCACAATACCCCCATCCTCTTACATTCAACCCCAGTGACCTGTCCACCCTCCCTCACAATACCCCATCCTCTCACATCAACCCCTGTGTGCTAGGCCCCACAATATCCCCATCCTCTCACATTAACCCCCCCAGTGCCCAAGCCCCCACAATACCCCATACTCTTACATTCACCCCAGTGCCCTGTACCCCTCCCCCACAATACCCCCATCCTCTCACATTAACCCCCCCAGTGCCCTAGCCCCCACAATACCCCCATCCTCTTACATTCACCCCAGTGCCCTGAACCCCTCCCCCACTGTACCCCCATCCTCTCACATTCCCCCACAGTGACCATGACATGCCTGAGCAGAATGAATTTAATAAATTCCATCCCCTCTTACCATGAAGCTTGCAGGCAGTGGCTGAGGCAGGAGCAGGAAGTGTCCAGTGTATGCACACAGAGGGCACTAGGACCCAGTGTGGCTGAGACAACCAGAGCCTGCAGGGGAGAAAGTGAAACTACAGCTGCTGCAGCCAGAAGAGAAAGGAAGGAAGGAAGGAGGGAGCTCCTCTGGTGAGACAGCAGCTCTGTGCACTGCGCACGCCGCACACAGACAGGCACTGCAATCTGTGGCAGAGGGAGCAGCCATTGTGCTGCTCTCTCCGCTCTCTTACTCTTTCATTGTGTGCCCCTGCTTCTAGGGGGGGGCACCTGCCCCCCCTGCCCCACGCCCATGACTCTATCACACTGCATGGACTCAGAAGCTGGTTCACAAGGCAACACTATTCCACGCATACCTCTACGCTCACGCAAAAGTCTGTCAATTTGAATCGCTAATGACACAGAATCATTGAGACCAGAGGGAGCAGGGAAACCCACCATAACATCTTTTACATTCTCTGACAGACCCTTCCGAAAAAGGGCTGCCAAAGCATCATCATTCCATTTGGTCAGGACTGCCCACTTTTGGAATTTCTGACAGTACAACTCAGCGTCCTCAAGCCCCTGATTTAATGCTAACAAGGTTTTTTCAGCTTGATCAGTGACATTAGGTTCATCGTACAATAACCCCAGAGCCAGAAAAAAATGCATCAATATTACTCAAAACAGGGTCCCCAGGTGTCAGGGAAAAAGCCCAATCCTGAGGATCGCCGCGCAGGAGAGAGATGACAATTTGAACCTGCAGTGCTGCGTTCCCTGAGGACTTAGGTTTTAAGGCAAAAAACAACTTACAGTTATTTTTGAAATTCAGAAATTTAGCTCGATCCCCCAAAAATAAATCTGGCATGGGGATCCTAGGTTCCACAACCGGCAACCTAGCAAGATAGGTAGCAATACTCCGAACTTCAGTGGCAAGCTGATCCACACGGCCAGACAACTGTGCAAACTCCATTGAGAGAAAAAAAAATCCTCCTCAGCACCCAGAGAAAAAGAGGGAAAAAATGCAACAAACACAGAAAAAAAAAAAAATTCTGACAACTTCCTTTTTTCTTTTTCCTTTTACTATTTTTCCCTTCTGTTGAGTACCATATAATTTTCAGTTTGGCCGGTGATACTGTTATGATTTGGTAGCTGAGGAGAGCAGGCAAAAACGGCAACACACCAGAGAGGTTGGAATCTACTGGATTGCAGTACCCTGACTAACCACCACAACTAAAGGCAGCCGTGGAGCGTTCTTACGTTGGTCCTAGACGCCTCGTCACAGCCTGAGAGGTTAACTACACCTAAAGATAGAAAGAGGAAAGCTATCTGTCCCGGAGCAGATCCCCAAAGAACATAGGAAGCCCCCAAACATGTAATGGCGGTTAGACAAGAGGAAATACAGACACAGACAGAAAATAGTATGAGCAAACGTTGGGGCCCAATCTACCTGGACAGAAAAGGATAGGAAGGACACTTACTGCAATCCAAAAAAACCTAAAAAATACCAACTCTACTAATTGCAAAAACACCTGAGATCACACGACCTCTACCACCTAAGTTAGTTCTCTAGTGTCACAAAACTAAGCCGCAGCCACTGAAAAAACTGGAAAAGGCAAATGAACAAATAACAGTGCTCAGATAAACTGAGAGGAGCACAAGCCCCCGGAGGGGACCTGGCTGACCTCCACAGAAGTGCAGGGAACAATGCAAAAAGCAAGCACAAAAATAAAAGCAGAAAATATCTTATCTGATAGCAGAAGATGCAGGCAAGACTCAGCAAGCTTCCAAGTGAACCAGGAACCACAGTTGAGACAAGAACAATTGATCACCGGCAACCATGATGGGAGGGAACCTCCCTTATATAAGACCAGTCTGTAACTCCTGATTGCCAATCCTCATTGAATGGTTCAGTACTGTTTGCAACATTCTGCTCAGAATTAATTTCTAACACATTCACAACACATATCCTTTCCATATTATAGCTCTAAAAATCCATCTATTTAAAACTGTGGTTTGTCCGTCACATGGATCACATATAAGTACGCTCAAAATTTGCCATTTCTGGCCTCCATTTAAATTTTGTTGCAGTGTTTTAGCAAAGTTATTGACACCAGTTTGCTGTTAAAAATAGTTACCAACAGGCCAGCTATTTAAAACTGTGGTTTGTCCTTCACACGGATCACATATAAGTGCGCTCAAAATTCTGCCATTTCTGGCCTCCATTTAACTCCATTTAAATTTTTGTTGCAGTGTGTTAGCGAAGTTATTGACACCAGTTTGCTGTTAAAAATAGTTACCTACAGGCCAGCCAGTTACCTTCGGGCCAGTCAATTTAAACTGGGGTTTGTCCTTCACACAGATCACATAAGTGCACTCAAAATTCTGCCATTTCTGGCCTCCATTTAAATTTTGTTGCTGTGTGTTAGCAAAGTTATGGACACCAGTTTGCTGTTAAAAATAGTTACCTACAGGCCAGCTATTTAAAACTGTGGTTTTCTGTCACACGGATCATATATAAATTTTCTCCAAATTCATCCATTTGTAGTGAACGTGGAAAACATTGTCCTCCATTTAAAATGGGCAAGACACGTGGCAAGGGATGTGGAACTGGACATGATGGTGATGGTGCATGCAGAGGCTGAGGCCGAGGCTGTTGGCAAGCTGAAATTGTGCCACAACAAACACCCACATCTTCTCGCCTGACCTTCCTGTCCCAATTACTAGGGGACTGCAGCACACCACTATTGAATCCAGAGCAGTGTCAAAAGGTTGTTGGTTGGATAGCGGATAATGTTTCCAGTCACTTTGCCGCCACCACCACTACCGTCTTCCACACGGTGAAGACTCAGTAGCCGTGAGTCTGGACCGCATATTCCTCACCCTGATCCTCCTTCCTCCCACCATGCCAAGTGCCCGCAGACAACTGATTCCACAGTTGGACACTCCGAAGAACTGTCCACTTTTCCATTTATAGATTCGGGCCTCTTGCCTGATCCACTTGAAGCAGGGCAAGAGGAGATGGCATGTAGCGATGCACAAATATTTGAGCAGCCACAGTCACACAAAGATGACGGTGGGAAAGTGTCACAAGAGGTGGACGTTGATGAGACACAATTGCCATAAAGTTAGGAGGAGGACCAGGGTGCAGAGGTGGAAGACAAGGTGGTGGATGATATAGTAACAGACCCAACCTGGCATGAGGACATGCAGAGCGAGGACAGCACACAGGGGGAGAAAGGTGTAGCACCCCAACAGGCAGGAAAAAGCAGTGTGGCGGCCACAGACAGAAGGTGGGCAACAGTTCCGCGTAACACCAACACAACGGAAGTTGCCAGTACAACTGTTAGGTCTTCCCGAGTCCAGTTGTTTTTAAAGACTGTGACAATAACCCCAAAAAGGTTATTTGCACCACCTGCCAGGCTAGCATCAGCAGGGGTAGTAAAACTACCAGCCTGACCACCACCATCATGATCAGGCACATGGCAGCAAAGCACACGACTTTGTGGGCCGAACCCCAGGGTCCAGGAACAGTGTCTGGGGGTGAAACCACTGCTTCTTCCGCTGTTGTGCGTGCAAGCCAATCCCTCGTCCATGATGCATGCGAAGATGCCTCCTGCCCTGCACTTGTCGTTGCACACACTCAACTAGCACCATCAGCCAGCACGTCCTTGTCCCAATGAAGCGTTCAGTTGTCCATACCCCAGTCCTTGGAACGCAAATACGCAGCCAACGCCCCACAGGCCACGCTACTAAATTCCCACATTTCGAGACTGCTTGGAGACGGAAGCTTTCAGCAACCTGATGGCGGCTGCCGTACCTCAGTATTATGTCCTCAGTAGCCACTATTTCTCTCAGTGTGCCATGCCCTCATTTCACAAGCACGTGTCCCACATTAGCTGTGCCCTCAACAATGTAATTACTGGGAAAGTCCACTTAACCATGGATACGTGGACAAATGCTTGTGGGCAGGGGCATTACATCTCGCTGACGGCACACTGGGTTAACATAGTAGAAGCCCCGACCCAGTCAGACCTTGGGATGGAACATGTCCTCCTGACGCCGAGGATTGCGGACCCTAATTCAATCAGGGTTGCCTACACAGTCTACAGCTCCTGCACCTCATCCACCTCCTCTTTAGCCTCCATCTCCGAAATGACCATATCAGTCACAAGCTGGAAGCACTGCATCACTGCCTCAGCCAAGCGGCAACAGGCTGTGCTGAAGCTAATATGCTTAGGTGACAAACCGCACAATGCTGAAGAGTTGTGGACAGCTCTGAAAGAGCAGGCAGATCTGTGGCTGACACTGCTGAACCTACAGCCAAGCATGGTCATATGTGTCAATGGCCGGAACCTGGTGGCGGCTTTATGGCGAGGCGAGCTCACACACATACCATTCCTAGCCCATGTGCTTAACCTTGTGGTTCAGTGGTTTCTCAAAACCTACCTGGAGCTGCTGGATATGCTTGTCAAAGTACGCCGCCTGTGTGCCCCTGTTAGAAAGTCAGCAACAGCTTCCACTGCCCCTCCTGTTCTTCAGCAGCGTTTGCAGCTTCCGGCTCACCGACTGGTGTATGATGTCCCCACGCGTTGGAAGTCTACACTGCAGATGTTGGGAAGGATTGGTGAGAAGAAGAGGGCAGTTGTTGACTACAGCATAAACAAGGCCATCGGTATTCAGTTCAGACTCCACGCATAAGACGTCAGGAGTGGACATGGATGTCAGACATATGTCCATCCTCCAAAACTTTGAGGACTCCACCAAGATGGTGAGCGGCGATGATGCCATAATTAGTGTCACCATCCCGCTTTTCTGTGTTTTCAAACGCTCTCTGCTCACAATCAAAGAGGATGCATTGCAGGCGGCGCACTATGAGATGGAGCACAGAACCATACAGGGTGATTACACACCGCCCAGCCTCATCTCATCCCAACGTGGATTGGGTGACAATGACGAAGAGGAGGAGGAGGAAGAACAGGAGATAGATTCATGCGCTATAGACGGTACTACAACCACAACAGTCATACCGTCTTTTCAGCATGGATGGCCTGAGGACAGAGGTCACAGTTTGTTGGACAACTCCAATCCAGCAGAGGCAGGGGAACACTGTCAAAGTTCTGGGAGAGTTTTCTCAGACCCTCCCATCGCACAGGCCCTGAGGCACAGGGTAATCTCACAAGGAGTGCAAAGTTTGGGAAGACGCTGAGGGAGTACCTTGCTGACCGTACCAACGTCCTCTGTGATTCCTCTGTGCCTTATAATTATTGGGTACCTAAGCTGGACACGTGGCATGAACTGGCTTGTCAGAGCGGGTTTTTAGTGCCTCTGGTGGAATTATAACTGATAAATGCTATCCGCCTGTCAACTGAAAATGCTGACAGGCTGACTCTTATAAAAATGAACGAGGGCTGAATTGGGCCAGACTTCTCAACACCACCAAATGATAGCAGCGTAACAAACTCAAATCCAGTTTCCTTTTTTGGGAGGTCTATTCCCATGCACCTCTTCACACCCACACATGGGAATACGCTTCCTGATTTTGGCTATTTGCTGTTGTCCTCCTCCTTCTCCTCATCCTCCACCACCATATCACCAGGGTGACCGTGGCCCGTGATACAACACCCACATAATTTTTTTAAAGGTTGTTTATGATGCCTGTAAAAAAACCTGTTATACAGTATGTTCATGTGTACCCCCCAGGGGTAAATGTTTGTCAGCCCATACACTTAGTACATGGGCATTGCAAGTATAGGAAACCCGCTCCTTTCTAATGGGAATATTTTTTTTATGAGGCCCTCCTCCACATCTCTTCCAAGGGGCATTGGAGTGCCTCCAAATTTTTTGCAGCCCTTGCATTCACTGCATAGGCAAACACTATGGGACACCCACCTCCTAATAATGGGAACATTTTTTCATGAGGCCCTCCTCTAAGTCTCTTCAAAGGGGTATTGAGGTGCATCCAAATTTTGGGCAGCCCTGCCACTCACTGCATACACAATAACAGTATAGGAGACCCATTGTTTAATAATGGGAACAACAAAGCATAGCCAGCTGATGGCTCTCTAAGAATAGTGAGGGCCGACTGTTTTCCCTTTAAGAATAGTGAGGGCCGACTGATGGCCCTTTAAGAAGAGTAAAGGCCGCCTCATGGCCCTATAAAAATAGGCTTTGTGACTTTCAGAGTCCCTACTTCATAAATGAAGCAGGATGTGTCTGATGATGTGTCACACACCACATGGCCAGATAAGGTTGTAAAATGTTAAAATGTCATTTCCCAGTGAATGCATTTGCCTTGGTTGAAAGCAATGCTAAAGTTCAAAAACGCATCAAAACGCTACGTGTGAACATAGCCCAAGGTGTGGAGGAGCATTTTTGCTTTTAGTTATTTATTTTGCCTTATATACAAGCCATTACCCTGGAAAGGATGTTCCTTAACATATTTCCCAGGAAAATCCATTTTGGTTTCGTTTTTGTATGTTTTATTGTGAGTCTGTAAAACTGGTGTAAGACTCTGACAACATTGTTCACAGCAGTGACCAGGGAGTCTGAAATGCTTCCAGGGGTCTTCCTCATGCTGTTTCCTTGTCATTTGAGCAATGTTCCCATCGATTACCGCAATTTCTAGTCCCTTTGCAGACCGCCGGGGAGGTTGCCGGAAAAATGCTCAAGTTTCCCATAGGGCTCGTTCCAATTTGCTCGACCCGAACAGCGAGCACCCAAGCATTTTAGTGCTACTAGTACTCACCCATCACTAATGAGAATATTCCTTTAGGTGTCAGAACATTTATTGTTTTATTTTATTAGTTTTGGGTTTTTTTTCAAAATCCTTTGTATTTTTTTAAATATAGTAAACAGTCTCCTTTTCAGTAAAGTATTGTCCTCATTCACTGAAGCCTTTTAATGTATAGAACCATTTCTGTAAGCAAAAAAAAGGCATATATTGTTTCAAGAAGTATGAGTCTTTAAAGCAAGTTTAATGTAAATTTTTCCTAATGTCCTCACAGTAATAATGCAAGGTTTGCAATGGAACCAACTGACCTGATCCAAAAGTTTGTGCTTCATTTTGTATTTTTTCCAAACATCTTGCTCCATTTTCTTGAAGTTTCTATTTGCACTTTGTTAATGAAAGTTAATTTATTTTTAACTGTACAGCAAGTTCTTGGTGTCTTTACTACCTATGGAAAACCAATAATGTGCCAACAGCTGGAAACACTAAACAGCCACATTGAACACCTGCTCCACATTTATAGTCCTTCCTTCCCTTCCTACATATACAATATATGTTATTGATTGTCTGGGCACATCACACCAATGGAATCACTAAGTGGTAAAGAATTCACAAATAAGAAATACATTGTTCAGAAATATTGCAATATAACATAATATTATAACTTGTCCATTTTGACATTTACCCATATAGCAGCATTGAAGGCAACACAATTAGATTACATCAACTACCCCTCTTCTGCAGTCTATTACACATAACTTGTAATATTGTAAAGGCAGTCTGAATTCCTTCTGTAAAACTTAATGATCTTTGATCCTAAAATTCAGCGGCAGAAAGTTACACAGTTTTTTCACTCTTACTCTTAAACTGCTTCCTTTGGATCAATAACTTCCAACCTGTCATTCTGAAAGTCTTAAAGAAAACCCATTCGGTGTAGGAATGTGTAAAACATTCTACAATTCTGGTCTACATTCTGGCTATGATATGTTAAATGTTTTAGTAAGCATTTCAAATTAGTTTGCTATCTATTTTGTAAAGGTGACAAGACTTATAGCTCCTGTCTTCCCAGGCAGGGATTCCAAAACTGAAGCTTGCCAGCTACTTGTGGTTCCTGACCCCTAAACATGTGGATTGCAGCAGCTTTGGCAGAAGAGTGCTATTATTAAAACTGCTATGCTGCAGCCTGCTCTCTTTGGGTAGCGACCAGAATGTTTGTGCTTCCCTCTTCCCCAGGTGAGATGCATGGCATGGCTCCCTGCTGCGTCACTTTGCCAAAGTGAACAAAATGTTCTTTGGGACCCTCAGTCATTTGAGGTTGATATGACTGTTGGGGTAGCAGGAGCCACTTTAAATTAGGAGTGATGTGAGTAGTGTGGTGGTTGACAGCGTCCCTTGAGTCAGTTAGGGGAATCTGAAGGCCTTCTACCAACAACCCCAGCCTGACATGACTGATGGCCCCTCTTCCACACCAACATCACACTTACAAGCTTTAGTGAGGATTAAGAGGGGGCCCAAAAGCTGCATTCACACAATGCAGCTGCCGTGCAATTTTTTGTGGCAAAAGAAATTTCCATGATTTGTAAAAATTGCTACCAAAACATTGTTGCTTTAACGCAAATGTAGCAAAAACGTGTGAACGCAGCCTTAAGAAGTTATGATCTTATTGGTAAAGAAAGCTTTTCCTTCTCTCTACCCCTTACCATCATATAAAGTACACATGATGCAGGTTCGCAAGACGAGCCCACATCTTTCACTGCAGATGGTTGTGTGGCGCCCCTGAGGGTCCAGTCGACACAGAGGTACTGCATCTCAGCCAGAGATGTGGTATCCCACTTTTCAGTTAAAATGGAAACACTTAACCTAGCTCTGACAACACTGCATCCATCACACACACTAGCTCAGTTCCTCTAGCATGCCTGTAGCTAGTAAACAGTGTCAGATGGTAGGTGGAGCTTGTGGGTCAGAGCAGAAGTTAGAAGGAAGAGTGAGTTTTACCGTAGGGGAAGAACAAGAAGGACGTTCATAGGCATCCCTCCCGTAGGGGAGGCGGGAAGAGATAGAAACGTGCAGCAGGCTCCAGATCCTGAGGAGCTGCTCACAGATAGAAAGACAGAAAAGAAGGTCCCCTGTAGGGGAAAAAGATTTCTCAGAGGCACGGCTGAGCAGAAGGCTACCCGTGGGTCTCGTTCCAGGCTGATGGACATTAGTTGGGAGAATCCAGGTCGCAGTAGGGACTCGGCCCCTAGACTAGTGGAGCATACAACAGGACTCAGCTAGCAAGCCGACAGCTGTGACAACTTTAGGGGTCACAGCCACAACCACAAGCATCTTCTCCGGGAAGGAAAGCTATATAGAATCAAGGAAAAGCTTGGGTCACGTTGTCTGACAGGATTCACAGCTACCAGAATGGGACACTGTGTGGTGCTGGGAAGGAAGAAGGAGTGGGAATCAGCACAGTGAGACGGCCAGGGAAGGCATATACTGACAGGGATCTTTGGACTGGTGTTCTCCATCTACCTGGGAGTTGACTGGACTCCTTACCTGGAGGACATGGCACCAAGCGGGCACCTGTACTGCATGCATCTGAACTGTGAGTAAAGCCTTGGAAACTGCATCTGACTGTCTCCTCAAATTCACACATCCCTTTAGGACACCGGCCCGGTACCGAGTACCCCACTGCCCTGGCGGGTTATCCAGTTGTATTATTTAGCCATCATCTGCCTCTAACCTGTTAAATGCCGCTGTATATCTCTGACAGCGGAATTTACAGACCGCCGCCAGGGGGGTGTCATTCTTTGCTTCCATTGACACCTCCGTGATGTGCAAATGGGTTGTCATGATGACGGTGGTCTTTTGAAGAACTCTGAATCTCGTGATGGTACTATTGTGAAAGCCAGTTGCTGATGTTCATAAGAGACCGTGACTTTTGCTATATATATAAGTACTGTAGTATTGCTGTGTATAGCACAAGCAATCTGTTGATCGCAGGTTCATGTCCCCTAAGGGAACAAATTTTTTGGAAAAAAAAAAGTATGGGATTGACAAGGCTACGGTTAGCTGGATTCATAGTGGTCTCTGATCACACTCAAAGAGTGTAAATAAATGGTTGCACATCCAATTGGAAGAGTGATTAAGTGGGGTACCACAAGGATCTGTCCTGGCCCCAGTGTTGTTCAACACTTTTATAAATGATTTAGATAAAGGAATTGAAGGTAAACAAATCAAATTTACAGATGATGCAAAGCTAGGAGGAATAGCTAACACTAGAGAAGACAGAGAAAGGATTCAGAAGGATCTAGATAAGCTTAAACAATGGGCAGCGATTAATAGAATGGTATTTAAGAGGGAGAAATGCAAGATTCTAAATCTGGGCAAGAAAAATGAAAATTATATCTACAGAATGGGAGGAATAAAACTGAGCAACAGCACATGTGAAAAATACTTGGAAATACCAATGGATCACAGGCTGCACATGAGTCAACAGTGTGATGCAGAAGCAAAAAGGCAAACACAGTTCTAGGATGTATTAAAAGAAGCATAGTGTCATGATCCAGACCGGGTTTTGAGTCTTGTCTTCCCCTTTACCCAGTCTGGTCATGTCAGGGTTAACTTTCTCAGCCTCAGTCTGGTTTCAGGTTTGCTATTTATCTCGGCTGCATCCTGCAGGCAGTGTCAGTTATAGTTTCTGCCTATGGCATGTGTAGCTGACTTTGTTTGCTCTGATCTGTCCTGCTGCTTGCTGACTGAACCCGTGTCTGTTTATCCCCTCTTCCAGTCCTGACTCTGTGTTCCTCGCTTGTGTTTTGACTCCCTGGTTTTGACTTGGCTTGGACCCTGACCTGCTTTCTTGTATCTTGTCTTTGGCATATCTGCTTCTGTTCGGTACTGACCTATTTGGCTTGTGTTTGCCTCTGTACTTGTGTCATCCGTGAATCTGGAGGGTATTCCAGAGTACCTGAAGGATTTTGAGGATGTTTTTTCCAAAAAGCAGGCCGAGGTCTTACCATCACACCGCCCTTTTGATTGTGGTATCAATCTGATTCCGGGTGCTAAATTGCCCAAAGCCCGTCTGTACAACCTCTCTAACCTGGAGCGAACCACTATGAAGGAGTATATCTCTAAAAGCCTAAATAAAGGTCACATCCATCCTTCTGTCTCTCCAGTGGTGACTGGATTCTTTTTTGTAAAAAAAAGATGGTGGTTTGCACCCGTGCCTCGATTTTAGGGAATTAAATAAGATCACAGTGAGAAATACTTATCCCCTCCCGCTCATCCCTGATCTGTACAACCAATTATCTGGAGCCAAATGGCTTTCTAAATTGGACCTCAGGGAGCATATAGCCTTATCCGTATTCAGGAGGGGATGAGTGGAAAATGACATTTCTCACTTCCAAGGGTTTGTTTGAGAATTTGGTTATGCCCTTTGGTCTCACTAACGCGCCAGCCATCTTTCAGAATTTTATTAACCATGTATTTTCTGATTTCATTGGGCGCATTATGGTGGTTTACTTAGATGATATCCTTGTATTTTCATCTGACAAACTAGATCACATGGGTCATTTACATGCAGTTCTCCAGGGGTTACGGGAGAACTTTCTTTTTGCTATTCCTTTGGTACTGCACTACAGACTAATATCGACCCGCGTGTGGTGCCTCGCTGCTGCGTTGCAGATTTGCTCTTGCTGTGTGCAGTCCGTCCTCCACTCTATTGCCATCTAGTGGAGCTTGTATCTACCTGCATTGCAGCAGCGTGACACATAGAGTCTAGATCACGTGAAATAATTATCCCCCTCTACTCCTCCTCCTTGGTCAGGCTTCATCTGGAACACTGTGTACAGTTCTGGCACCACATTTTAAATATATATCGAAAAACTGGATCAAGTTCAGAAAGGAACTACCGGGATGTCCTACGATGAACGGTTAAAAGATCTGGGAATGTTTAGCATGCAAAAAAGAAATCTAAGAGGAGACTTGATAGCTGAAGGGATGTCACACAGTATAGAGGGATCACCCTAATTTTCATTTGCACACGGAAACACGAGAATGGTATGAACTGAGCGGGAGAACATACAAATTAGATATTAGAAAAAACCTTTTTAACAGTTAGGGTGATCAGTGAATGGAACAGGCTGCCACAAGAGGCGGAGAGTTCCCCTTTAATGAAAGTCTTCAAACAGAGGCTGGATAGACATCTGTCTGAGAAGGTTAGTGAATCCTGGATCGAGCAGGGGGTTGGAGAAGATGACCCTGAAGATCCCTTCCAACTCTAACATTCTATGATTCTATTAAACACCTTCTTCTATTGCTACTACTTTCGAAACACTTGGTGTAGTAAAGGAAAATCATCTAATTACCGTATATACCCATGTATAAGCCGAGATTTTCAGCCCATTTTTTACGGCTGAAAGTCCCCCTTTCGGCTTATACGCGGGTCATATACGGGTTCGTGGGGGAGGGGGAGCGGGGGTGTCGGATCATACCCCTCCGCCGGCGCGGTCTCTGCAGCCCCCCTGGTTCTCCCACGATCTCCGGCTCCTTCCTGCAGCGGTCACATGGCACCGCTCATTAAAGTCATGAATATGCACATATTCATGACTTTAATGAGTGGTAGCACAGGACTGAAGCGCTGCGGAGAACACCGGGAGAAGAGGAGAGGCTGCAGGGACGCGCGGCGGAGGGGTGAGTATAGCTATATTTACCTGTCCACCACTGCACTGCTCCCTTGGTCTGACTCCTCTGGCTGTAAATGATCAGGCAGAGGGCGCGATGACGTCGTTAGTGCGCGCCCCGCCCCCTGCCAGATCATTCACAGCCAGAGGAGTCAGACCGAGGGAGCAGCGCAGCGGTGCAGAGAGGACAGGTAAATATCTCAGGTGCCGGAGTCCTGAGCGAGCGGTGACACCGGCACCTGTCCCCCATAGCGCGCCGGTGTCACCGCCTGCTCAGGACACCGGCACCTGGCCCCCAGCGACGAGAGGTGAGTATGTCATTTTTTTGCAGCAGCAGCAGCAGCAGCATATGAGCCCTATACTATGGGACAAAATTGTGTAGCATATGGGGACATAATCTGGAGCATATGGGGGCATAAGCTGTGGAACATATGGGGCATAATATGGAGCATATGGGGGCATAATCTGTGGAACATATGGGGCATAATCTGGAGCATATGGGGGCATAATCTGTGGAACATATGGGGCATAATCTGGAGCATATGGGGGCATAACCTGTGGATCATACGGGGGCATAATCTGTGGAATATATGGGGGCATAATCTGGAGCATATGGAGGCATAATCTGTGGAGCATATTGGGCATAATCTGTGCAGCATATGGTGGCATAATCTGTGGAGCATCATATGGGGGCATAATCATTTTTCACCCTAGGCTTATACGCGAGTCAATAAGTTTTCCCAGTTTTTTGTGGCAAAATTAGGGGGGTCGGCTTATACACGGGTCGGCTTATACATGAGTATATACGGTATATGTTTTGTATATTTTGGCATCGATTTTTCTGGCTAACACGGTACCACAATATAATTTATTATTGTACATCATGTATATTTTGGCAATTAGCTATGAGCAAGTTAAAGGGAATTTCCGGTCATAACATATTGATGACCTATGCTTGGATAGGAAATTAATCTCAGATCAGTGGAAGTCTGACACCTGGGACCACTACCGATCAGCTATTATTTGCTTCAGTGGCTGTCAGATGTAAACACTGAACAGTGTTGCACTGTGCAGCTCCATTCAATATGTAGCTCCCTCTGCCATGTATTGCAGAGCAGCTAATATTTAAAATAATCGGAGCTGTTCTGCAGTTCTCATCAGTAGCTCTTAAACATTAAATGGAGCTGCACAGTGCAGTATTGTTCAAATTATTTTCCATCCCGCAGAGCCTAGAGCAATTAACAGCTGATCAGTGGGGGTGTCTGGTGTCAAACCGATCTTATACTTGTGGTTCGGTCATCAGACAACCCCTTATAGTCTGCCATTGCTGCTATAAAAGTGACAGCTCTTGTTTCTGCAAGCTCGGGGGGAACCCTAAAGGCGGACCATGAAATCCTTGTAAAAAACCAGTGCTGCAGAGATTCACCCAAACTTTCCAACATCACCTAAATTGTTAATCTGTTTCCTTTTCTTAAAGACTGGAGTACCGCTGAGAATGGAAGAAGATGGTGACCAGCGAGTATTCTACTGTTCTCATTACACATACAAATCATTGCTACCAAAGGAAAAAAAAAATCTCTGGAGAACTGCACAGCAGTAAGATGACCAGAGCTTTTTAAAAGTACATTTCAATGTAAAAACAGTTTTTTAAAGGAAGGCAAACTACATTATAGCTTGTCCTCTCTCCAAGCTATTTTACAAAGTAGATTGACAAATTTGCTGTCTTAAGTTTTGAGCCATTTCTTAAAACCGTTTGGTAGTGAAACTAATGTCTTTTCAACATTAGATAATGAGCTGAACAACAAAGTTACAAGTGTACTGGGTTCACAATCAGTACTTTACTATACCTCACTTTTTATGGTATTAGCACAAAGAAGCGCTAAATTTTAAAAAAAAAACTGCTAACCACAGACATGCAAGTCTCAGGAGAGACTTCATCAACTACACTGAATATTATTATAATATAGTGAAGTTCACAAAATTATACAGGTTAGGACAGGTTGTCACTAAAAATCAGTAATCAGACAAAAAATTACCTTCAATTAAAGAAAAATGAAGGAGTGTCAGGTATTTTATAATCTCTTAATTAGATGTTAGCAGTTAAGTATACCACAGACAAAGCTGTGACTAATAGTGGTCCATCCATCTATGGATAAAAAAGAAAATTTTGGTTTAGTATAAAATACCTTTTCACTTAGCGTACTGCACAATGTATATGTGGACCTATGAAGGGTCATTCTGGCCTAATGACCCCTAATGTGCCAAATACACTGCCACACTGACCATAACGTACACATTTTTAGATTTTTTCTGTCAGATTAAAGACAAAAATATTTGGAGACAAAGATATTTGTAGATAATATATTTTACAGAAGAACAGAAAAGTTCATAAAATCTTCAACAACCAAAGCAAGTTAGAGCCCCCATGTCATACCTGTTACTGCAGCTGATGATTCTAGCAGGGTCAGCAGCAAAAAAGCCAGGATAGACAAGAAAGCAGGCATTTGGCTGGTCCTACTCCTTGGAGCCATCCTAGACATAAGCCACCAACACAAAGCAGGTAGGAGGAATGGAGGCAGGAAAAGAGAAAACACCAAGAAATAGACCTACATACAGGATGCAAGAAAATCCTTCTGTAGTACAACTTCAGACACTACGCCTAAGTAACACATCCAGAAGTTGTCTCACTCTCAGCCTTTCCCCTTTTCCTCTGTCGTTCCTTTGCAATCCCTCTTCTGTCCTATGATGTGTTGCATCCATAAGCGGAGGGAGGGTGCCCTCTAGTGCATATCTCAGCCTAGCACATTTGACAGAAAAAAACTTTAGGATATTAAGGAAAAAAACAACATAAAAGGTAAAAAAAACAAAGGCTTTGTATTGCCCATACAATAATATTGAAGGGTGAACGGAAAGGAAGTTACCATACCCCAGTATAAGGATCACCGGTTGACCGCCACTTAAATCTGTATATACTTAACTAGATAGAGTTAAAAAACGTGTCCCCTTTGACATATTTTAAGCCCACAATGTCAGTAATGTGTAACATAAAATAATGTGCTTCACTTACTCTTCTGGGTGCAGTGCTGCCACTTTGCTGCTGCCCTGGGCTTTATTGATCAACTCCAGTGGTGACTTCAACATTGCAGCCAATTAATAAAGAAGCCTTTTTATTTAGAGCTAATTTTGCTGACCGGGTGTGTGGCTCCAGGATTCTCTGGGGTGGGTCTTTAGGCTACTCTGCATTATTAAATGTAAGCAATGTCCTTTTGGTAATGACCAGAAAAATTTTGCACTAGATAAAAAGATACATATCTCTGGAACTACAGATTCAAAAAAAGGAGTACTCAGGTGGCAGTGGGAATAAAATAAGGGAAAGAATTGGCCACTTTTAACTTGGTGAATGGTCCACTTTAACTATATGCAGATACAATTAAGACTGATGGTCAAATGTGTTTTTTGTAAACACTGCAACCAAAATGTGACTGACAGAGGCCAGCATAATGGTCTCAGCCATATTAAAAAGTCAGGAAAAGTGAATAACAAAATCAGAAAGGACGTCTTCTGTAAATTACTAACAAGAGATGAGCTGATCTTATGAAATTAGAATTTGCCGACTCCAAAAACTTTTCCCAAAAAAATTATTTTCAGCAAATAAATTTGTGCGAATCACATATGCAAACATATAATTTTTAAATGTAGAAATTACTTCAATCAATCTTGTAAGGGAAAAACAGATTGTAACAAACAGCATATTTAACAACACACTGCAGTAAAAGTCTATTTAGGTTGCCTAAATTGTATAAACAGTCTAAAAAACAGGGCAGTGGAGTTGGAGTCGGAGTCGCGGAGTCGGAGTCGGTGCTCATTTTGGTGGAGTTGGAGTCGGTATAAAATGGACCGACTCCGACTCCTAAAATATATAATAAATTGGGTACAGTAGTTCAATGCAGAATGTGCTGAATATTTTTTCATAGGAATTTGGGAAAGTTATGAAATGTCCTATAAATGGCTGTTCTATACCTGATCTAAGGCTACATTCACACACAGCGTTTTTGCTGCGTTTTTTGAGGATTCGTTTTCAGCTGCAAAAGCAGATCAGCTTTTTAAAAAAAACGCATCACCTGAAAGGTTTTTGAGCTCATAGATAATGTTTTCAATAGCAAAAGCATATTAGAAATCTGCTCTATCTATCCATATCTGTCTATCCATATCTTATCTGTACCAAAAAGAATGAAAGCCGGGTAGCACACAGACTAAAGGGTATACCACACTAAGCGAGATCGAAAGCGAGATCGCTAACGAGATCGCTACTGTGTCACCATTTATGACGCAGTAGCGATCTCGTTAGCGACTTAGCTGTGTGTGAAATGTAGCAGCGATGTGGCCCCTGCTGAGATGTCGCTGATCGCTTATGAACGTTCTGAGCCGTTTTTTGGTCGTTGGTGTCCCGCTGGTGAGCCTGAATCGCTGAGTGTGACACCCTTTATGAACGACTTCACCAGCGTCACAGGTGGGACTAGGTTTTCCCAACGACCGCAGAGGTCGTTATACAGATCGCTGATGAGATGTGTTTGGAATCACAGATCGCTGATGAGTTGTGTTTGGAATCTAACTAGCGATCACATAGCGATCGCACTAGCGATCTCGCCAGGTTAAGTCATTGTCGTGATCGCTAGTGAGATCGCTAAGTGTGGCAGTGCCTTAACACTCCTTTTGTTTTAGCACCAGTCAGGTACACCTCATAGCTGCCCAAAAGGACGCCGAGGACAGGCAGTCTTCAGTAACACATCAAAATCAATTGATAGTGGGAATAAATAGACTGCATTCATCATCACCACATCTTCTTAAGGTGCAGGCTTTATTTTCAAGTGTAGGGGTGTGCAGTATGAGGTTCTGCAGCAGCTGAGATGTACAGTAAAAGGTTCTGTGGAACAGTATGAGGCTCTGCCCCCCAGGTTTGATTCTGGCTACGCACATGGTGTGAATGTAGCCTGAGGATCTAGGCTTTGTCTTAGCAGAGATAAGCCAGTGCTGCACTCCAGCACGAGTGAAGCTCCTCCTCTACAGACAAGGGTAAACAGTAAACACACGCAGAAAGAAGGAAGGTCTGCACTCATCTCAGAAAAATTGCTAGAGTAAACAAGATAACAAGATTAACCCCTCTCTGCCATCAGACGTACTATTCCGTCCATGTGACCCTGGACCTAATTCCCATGGATGGAATAGTACGTCATGGGCGATCAGCTGCGCTCCCGGGGGGAGCGTAGCTGATCGCGGCCGGGTGTCAGCTGTATATCACAGCTGACACCCAGCACTATGTGTCAGGAGCGGTCACGGACCGCTCCCGGCACATTAACCCCTGGCACACCGCGATCAAACATGATCGCGGTGTACCCGGGGCACAGGGGAGGATCGCGCAGGGTGGGGGCTCCCTGCGCGCTCCCCTGAGACCCTCAGAGCAGCGCGATGTGTCGCGCTGTTCCGAGGGTCCGTCCTCCCTCCAGGTCCCTGGATCAAAGATGGCGCCGGGGTCCTGCAGGGAGGCGGCTTCCTCAGTGCCTGCTGAGAGCAGGCGCTGAGGAAGCCTGCAGCGATGCCAGAGCGATCGCTGGTGTGACAGAGTGCTGTGCACACTGTCACACCAGCGATCTGCAAAAAACACTGATGTCCCACCCTGGGACAAAGTAAAAAAGTTAAAAAAATGAAAATAAAAAGTGTGAAAAAAAATCATAAAAAAAAATATATATATTCCCCAATAAATTCATTTATTCCTGTAAATAAAAAAAACAAAACAATAAAAGTACACATATTTGGTATCGCCGCGTCCGTAACGACCCCCCCTATAAAACTGTCCCACTAGTTAACCCCTTTAGTGAACCCCTTAAAAAAAAAAACTAAGCAAAAAATCAATGCTTTATAATCATACCGCCGAACAAAAAGTGGAATAACACGCGATCAAAAAGACCGATATAAATAAACATAGTAACCGCTGAAAACGTCATCTTGTCCCGCAAAAAACGAGCCATCATACAGCATCATCAGCGAAAAAATAAAAAAGTTATAGCTCGCAGAATAAAGCGATGCAAAAATAATTATTTTTATATATAAAAATTGTTTTTATTCTATAAAAGCGCCAAAACATAAAAAATGATATAAATGAGGTATCACCGTAATCGTACTGACCCGAAGAATAAAACTGCTTTATCAATTTACCACACGCGGAACGGATAAAAAGCCTCCCCCAAAAGAAAACTGAATGCGAGTTTTTTTCATTC
>JARQOD010000005.1:432117286-432175470 GCA_033576555.1 Oophaga sylvatica | reverse complement strand
TTTCCTCTGGGTTCTCTGGTTTCCTCCATACTCCAAAGACATACTGATGGGGAATTTAGAATGTGAATGGAGATGAGCGAACTTGTTCAGAAAACGTTCGCCAATCTGAAATTGGGCACAAATGTTGCACATTCAGATTCGTGTTCAGATTCCCAGCATTTTCCTCAAAATAGGCAAAGTTCAGTAAATGATCAAGTTTCCGCTAATGATTTTGTTAGGAATTGGGCTAGGATAGTAGTGCTGTATTATGTGCGGGGAGGAATGTGTTTGATGAGGTCAGAGTAGCAGGGAACTGTATTTTTTTTATTAATTTAATGTGTGGAGATTCCTACAACCAATCAGGGTGCAGAAGCCATTCACAACGTTGAGACACAAGGGCTTGTCATTGGCTGCCATATTTACATGTCCCTCTCTATATAAAAAGCGGACATGTTGTTTTTGCATCATTTTGTCAGTGTAACAGCGCAAAGAGGCTGCTCCTGCAAGTAGTCAGATAGTTAGCTAGGCAGTTAATTGTCAGCTAGGTGCTGACAGGAGTCCACATTTGAGAATCTAAATTGTTTGTGCCAATTGTGTGGTCCAGACAACAGGTCACATTTCAGTATGTATCAGCCACTGGCTGCACGATCACAGTGGGTGAAATAAGTATTGAACGCGTTACCAATTTTCAAAATAAACATATATATTTTCATAATTTAATTTTATTAAGTTGTTCAAAATAGTATTACAGAAAAGAAAAAATCAAAATCCTTCAATACAAGAACATATTTCTTAAGATACAAAAATGGATGCAATTTCTAACAATAATCAAATTTTTCATCAATATTAAATAGGTACAATGTAATAAGTTTGCATCTCAATATATAGCTTAGACACAAACACAGACCCTACAAGACACAGACAGAAAGGGTGGGGGGTGAGTAAAACGTATACTTATATGATCCATAGCAACTAATTTTCTCTGCCTTTATTAGTAGTCTCTCTGAACCCAATACGTGTCCCAAGGTGTTCAAACTGCATTGAAACGATCAATAGTATTATTCAACGTGGCAGTGAGATATTCCATACATCGAATATCTTGTATTCGCGACTGTGGGTCAGTGTTCGATGGGGGATCAATCAACTTCCACTTACGACCTAGTTGAAATGGTGATATATTGAGTAAATAAAATTTTGGACCCAAGGGGATCCGATGGCTGGTGAAATTACAAATCAAGAACTTGACATATTTCCAGAAGACTTGAATATTTGGGCATGACCAAAACAATTGGGGCAGGTCACCTTCTGCAGTCCCACATCTCCAACAACTAGGGATGGCAGGGATGAGTTTATGCAGTAAGGAAGGAGTGTGATACCAGAACATGAGTAGTTTATACTGGTTTCACCTTGTAGGTGTAACACGTAGAAGCTTTGACTCCGTTTTTCCAGATCTTCTGTTAAATACAGGGTGAAAGAGGTTCTCCCAAAAAACCTTCCCATTTACTCATAAAAGAGTATTTGGGGTGTTCATCTGGATAAGGATTGATTAATATCTGGTAAATATCCAATATAAAGCCCCTGGTTGAAACACCTGCTCTACACAATCTTTCAAAATGTGTAGAGTAAGACTTTAAAGGTGGAGTAAAGATAATGCACATAGTGTTACGGGTCTCCAATTCAGGAATAGAGCGGGGGAAAGAAGCAGACCCTGCACTACGACTAGACTCAATCCCTACGATGGAGCGGGCGATCTATTCCTTGTGAATAGACCCACCGACGATCCTAGTCTAGACTCAAGCGAAGACCTAAAGATGGGGGGAAGGGAATCCCTGAAAGACCTAGGGACTGGGAACAAAAACAGGTGACCTCCTAGCAGGGAAATAGAGGAAACTACAGAAACTAAAGGAAAAAACAAAATGACTAAGCAAGCAGAATTAGAGTTCCCAGAACTGCACAAAGTTAAATACAAAAAGTTATCAAAGCACCAAGCCAGAACTCTAGCGGAGTAACACTGATGTCCAGCAAGGACTGGGAGACAGGTGCCAGGTAATAAAGGGTGATACAATCACCTGACCAACGACAAGCCCAGCACCAGGGGAAAAAGACCAGCAGCGAGAAAACCACAAGAAGATGGCGGATGGTCAAACTAAACAGATTCTAACACATAGTGTCTGATCTGCAAGTATGTGTAGTGAGAGTTAGCCGGTAGATTATGCAGAGAAAATGAAGGGAGCAGTCCAGCTTCTGTAGAAAGTGCAATTCTTTATTCAATCCAAAAATAAAATCATCACATAACGGTGTCCTCCAAATGCAAAAAGCGGAGAGTATGCACTACCAGCTGTACCAGCAACGCGTTTCGACCTTAGATGGCCTTTGTCTTCTACAGAAGCTGGACTGCTCCCTTCATTTTCTCTGCTGCTGCATGTCTTGGTCCGGACTTTCAGTCTCGTGCTCCGGTGGTGGTTGATGAGCTGGCATAGGGTTAACACCCTTTACTTCTTTATACATAGCCGGTAGATTATGCCTGGTGTATAGGGTGTAAAAAGTAATTGGGTGCTAGTGTGCATATCCACTATATCTGCAAAATAGCAAAGCTGCTTGTTAAACCATGGCTTTGTCGGATTAACACACAGACTATCCGGTATCGGTGGATTAAATAGGAATGAAGTCAAAAGGGAATGTTCTGATATTAGTGGGAGTTTTTTTGAGCATTGATCCCAAATCATTTTGGTAAAGGTTATTGGGCCCAGCATATGTGAATCTAACTTATTGGAAGAGGTTCCCCAAAATTAGGAGCTAGCGTGTACTGGGGTTAACCTGAGTTTCTCAACCTCCATCCATCTAGAAAATGCTCCGAGTTTAGACCACGCTGGAATATGCAGAAGATGAGCCGCCCAATAATACTTGATGATATCAGGGACACCCAGTCCTCCCATAGATTTACTAGAATAATTAGATTTTTAATTCTATGCCTTTTGTGTGCCCAAATAAATTGAAGAATAAATTATTAGACATTATGTAGTTATCTATAAGGGACCGAAACCGGGAGGGTTTCAAACAAGACTTTTGGAAGTATGGTCATTTTGACAGCGGAGATTCTACCGAACAGAGACAGCGTAAACTTGTTCCATATATTAAGTAATCGCCTAAGTTCCAGAAATAATTTTGGAAAATTATGCTGGTATAATGTTTTATAGTTAGAGGACAATTGAAATCCTAGATATGCTAGGGAGCCGTCTTTCCATCTGTTATAATAGTTTCCCTTTAATGGATATAAAGCAGAATCTAAGACATTTAGAGGAAGTGCTTCTGTTTTGTTATTGTTAAATTTGTAGCCTGATAATTGGCCAAACCTTCCCATAACAGCATGCAGCGTAGAGAGAGTGATACGCAGTTGTGTTAGTGTCAGTAGAACATCATCTGCAAATAGAGATAATTTGAATTCCCTCTTCCTCACCACTACTCTATGTATGTTTGGTTCAAGGCGAATGGCAGCAGCCAGAGGGTCAATACATTAAACATAATAGGGAAACAGGGGGCACCCCTGCGGGTATCATTATGAATTAAAAGAGACCGAGAGAGCTTGTGTGGGAGTTTAACCAATGCCAAGGGTTGTGAATACAGACTCTGCATGGCTGTGATAAATGGCCGTGGGAGTCTAAATTGGTTCAGAGTTTCAAACATAAATGACCACCCAAGGCAGTCAAAGGCCTTTTCAGCGTCTAGGCTGAGTAGCAGTGATGATCCCTTTGTCCTGCTTACAACCTCAATGAGGTCTATTACCTTCCTTGCATTATCCCCCATCCCACCTGCCTACATAGTATAAACTCCATTTGGTCCTTATGTAAAAGATGAGGAAGCCAAAGACAGTCGTAATGCCAATATTTTAGTGAAGATTTTGAAATCCGCATTAAGCAAAGCAATAGGCCTTTAATTAGCACAATCTATTGGGTCTTTCCATGGTTTTGGAATGAGAGTTATATATGAGTGTAGCATAGTAGATGGTATTGCCGAACCTGTGAAAAACTTGTTAAACATAGTGACTAAATGTGGGATTAGGAGTGTTTTAAATGTTTTAAAATATAAATAAGTTAGCCTATCTGGTCCTGGAGATTTGCCATTAGGAAGTTGTTTAACCCCTTCATGACCCAGCCTATTTTGACCTTAAAGACCTTGGCATTTTTTGCAATTCTGACCAGTGTCCCTTTATGAGGTAATAACTCAGGAACGCTTCAACGGATCTTAGCGATTCTGAGATTCTTTTTTCGTGACATATTGGGCTTCATGTTAGTGGTAAATTTAGGTCGATAATTTTTGCGTTTATTTGTGAAAAAAATTGAACTTTGGCCAAAATTTTGAAAATTTCGCAATTTTCAAATTTTGAATTTTTATTCTGTTAAACCAGAGAGTTATGTGACACAAAATAGTTAATAAATAACATTTCCCACATGTCTACTTTACATCAGCACAATTTTGGGAACAACATTTTTTTTTGTTAGGAAGTTATAAGGGTTAAAAGTTGACCAGCGATTTCTCATTTTTACAGCAAAATTTACAAAACCATTTTTTTTAGGGACCACCTCACATTTGAAGTCACTTTGAGGGGTCTATATGGCAGAAAATACCCAAAAGTGACACCATTATAAAAACTGCACCCCTCAAGCTACTCAAAACTACACTCAAGAAGATTATTAACCCTTCAGGTGCTTCACAGGAACTAAAACAACGTGGAAGGAAAAAATGGACATTTTAATTTTTCCAACAAAATTTTTCTTTTAGCATCAATTTTTTAATTTTTGCATGGGTAACAGGATAAAATGGACCCTAAAATTTGTTGGGCAATTTCTCCTGAGTACACAGATACCTCATATGTGGTCATAAACCACTGTTTGGGCGCACGGCAGGGCTCAGAAGGGAAGGAGCGCCATTTGACTTTTTGAATAGAAAATATGCTGGAATATTTAGCGGTTGCCATGTCGCATTTGGAGAGTCCCTGTGTGCCTAAACATTGGAGCTCCCCACAAGTGACCCCATTTTGGAAACTAGACCCCCCAAGGAACTTATCTAGATGCAGAGTGAGCACTTTGAACCCCAGGTGCTTCACAAATTGATCCGTAAAAAAAAGAAAGTACTTTTTTTTCACAAAAAATTTTATTTTAGCCTCAGTTTTTTCATTTTCACATGGGCAACAGGATAAAATGGATCCTAAAATTTGTTTGGCAATTTCTCCTGAGTACACAGATACCTCATATGTGGTCATAAACCACTGTTTGGGCGCACGGCAGGGCTCAGAAGGGAAGGAGCGCCATTTGACTTTTTGAATGGAAAATATGCTGGAATATTTAGCGGTTGCCATGTCGCATTTGGAGAGTCCCTGTGTGCCTAAACATTGGAGCTCCCCCACAAGTGACCCCATTTTGGAAACTAGACCCCCAAGGAACTTATCTAGATGCAGAGTGAGCACTTTGAACCCCAGGTGCTTCACAAATTGATCCGTAAAAAAAAGAAAGTACTTTTTTTTTCACAAAAATTTTCTTTTAGCCTCAGTTTTTTCATTTTCACATGGGCAACAGGATAAAATGGATCCTAAAATTTGTTGGGCAATTTCTCCTGAGTACACGATACCTCATATGTGGTCATAAACCACTGTTTGGGCGCACGGCAGGGCTCAGAAGGGAAGGAGCGCCATTTGACTTTTTGAATGGAAAATTAGCTCCAGTCGTTAGCGGACACCATGTCATGTTTGGAGAGCCCCTGTATGCCTAAACTTTGGAGCTCCCCCACAAATGACCCCATTTTGGAAACTAGACCCCTAAGAAACTTATGCAGATGCACAGTGAGCACTTTGAACCCCAGGTGCTTCACAAAAGTTTATAACGCAGAGCCGTGAAAATAAAAAATCATTTTTTTTCTCAAAAAATGATTATTTAGCCCATATTTTTTATTTTCACAATGGTTACAGGAGAAATTGGACCCCAAAAGTTGTTGTCTAATTTGTCCTAAGTACGCTAGTACCTCACATGTGGGGGAGAACCACTGTTTGGGCACACGTCAGGGCTTGGAAGGGATGTAGTGACGCTTTGAAATGTCGACTTGATGGAATGGTCTGCGGGCGGGCAGAGCCCCTGATGTGCCTAAACAGTAGAAACCCCCCACAAGTGACCACATTTTGTAAACTAGACCCCTCAAGGAACTTAACTAGATGTGTGGTGAGCACCTTGAACCCCCGTGCTTCACAGAAGTTTGTAATGCAGAGCCGTGAAAATAAAAAATCATTTTTTTCCTCAAAAACTGATTTTTTTAACCCGCAATTTTTTATTTTCACAAGGGTAACAGGAGAAATTGGACCACAAAAGTTGTTGTACAGTTTGTCCTGAGTACACTGGTACCCCATATGTGGGGGGGAACCACTGTTTTGGCGCATGGAGAGCACAGAAGAGAAGGAGCGCCATTTTGGAATGCAGACTTGATGGAATGTTCTGTGGGCATCATGTTGCGTTTGCAGAGCCCCTGATGTGCCTAAACAGTAGAAACCCCCACAAGTGACACCATTTTGGAAACTAGACCCCCAAGGAGCTTATCTAGATGTGTAGTGAGCACTTTGAACCCCCAAGGGCTACACAGAAGTTTATAACGCTGGGCCATGAAAATAAAAAAATCATATTTTTTCCACAAACATGATCTTTTAGTCCCCAATTTTTTTATTTTCCCAAGGGTAACAGGAGAAATTAGACCTCAAAAGTTGTTGTCCAATTTGTCCTGAGTACGCTGATATCCCATATGTGGGAGAAAACTACTGTATGGGCACACTTCGGGGCTCGGAAGGGAAGTAGTGACGTTTTGAAATGCCGACTTGATGAAATGGTCTGCGGGCGTCATGTTACGTTTGCAGAGTCCCTGATGTGCCTAAACAGTATAAACTCCCCACAAGTGACCCCATTTTGGAAACTAGACCCCGCAAGGAACTTATCTAGATGTGTGGTGAGCACTTTGAACCCCCAAGTTCTTCACAGAAGTTTATAACGCAGAGCCGTGAAAATAAAAAATCATTTTTTTTCCACAAAAATAACTTTTTTAGTCCCCAATTTTTTTTTCCCAACAGTAACAGGAGAAATTAGACCCCCAAAGTTGTTGTGCAATTTTTCCCGAGTACGCTGATACCCCATATGTGGGGGTAAACCACTGTTTGGGCACACGTCGGGGCTTGGAATAAAGGGAGCACTGTTTGACTTTTTGAACGCAAAATTTGCAGGAATCAATGTTGGCGCCATGTCGCGTATGGAGACCCCTGATGTACCTAAATAGTGGAAACCCCTCAATTCTAACTCCAACCCTAACCCCAACACTCCCCTAACCCCAACCCTAACCCTACACACCCTAACCCTAATACAAACCCTAACCATAACCCTAACCCCAAACACCCCTAACCCTAATCCCAACTCTAACCATAAACCTAACCACAAGCCTAACCCTAATCCCAACCCTAACCCCAAAACACCCCTAACGCTTATCCCAACCCTAACCCTAATCCCAACCCTAACCCTAATTCCAACCCTAACCCTAATTCCAACCCTAACCCTAATTCCAACCCTTACCCTAGTTCTAACCCTAACCCTAGTTCTAACCCTAAGGCTGGGTTCATATTGCGTTTTACCAGCCCGTTCAACACGTAGCGTTGACGGGCTGGTAACGGTATAGCATAACGCGATCGCGTTATGCTATACCCGCTAGTGCAGAGGAATCAGCGATGATTCATCTGTGCTAGCGGTGATGGAGCCCAGACGCTGCAGCCTGCGTCCAAGGCTCCGTCACTGAATGACGACACGTCGCGAACGCATGCCGCTTCATGGCATGCGTTGCGATGCGCACACAAATGGGGTGAATGGCAGCGTTAACGGACTGCGTTACACCGCGTTATACCGCGGTGAAACGCAGTCCATCTAACGGACTGCCATAATGCAATATGAACCCAGCCTGACCCTAAGGCCCCGTGCACACGTTGCGGATTCACTTGCGGATTTTTCTGAAATCTAAAATCCGCAGGTAAAACGACCTGCCTTTTACCTGCGTATTTAGCGCGGATTTGCTGCGGTTTTTTCTCGGTTTTACACCTATAATGGAATAGGTGTAAAATCGCTGCAGAATCCGCACAAAGAATTGACATGCTGCGGATTTAAAACCGCAGCAAATCTGCGCTGAAAAATCTGCAGCATGTGCACAGCGTTTTTTTTTACCATTTATTTGCATTGTACTGTACATGGTTTCTGATTTCGCTGCTGATCCGCAGCTGATTTCGCTGCTGATTTAGCTGCTGATTCGCTGCTGATTTCGCTGCTGATCCGCAGCGAAATCAGCAGCGAATCAGCAGCGGATCAGCAGCGAAATCAGCTGCGGATCAGCAGCGAAATCAGCTGCGGATCAGCAGCGAAATCCGCTGCGGATCAGCAGCGAAATCCGCAACGTGTGCACAGGGCCTAATAGGAAAAAAAAAAAATTCTTTATTATTTGTCCCTACCTATGACAGGGGGGGTTCACTTACTTTTTTTTATTTTGATCACTGTGACAGTTTATCACAGTGATCAAAATAAATTTTTTGACTATGTAGGGCGCACTGCGCATGCGCCGGCCGGCGGGCGCATGCGCCCGCCATTTTCCAAGATGGCGGCGCCCATGAAGAATCCCGGGCAGCCGCCGGGAAGGATCCAGGGACATCGGTGGACCGGGAGAGGTGAGTATGGGGGTCGGAAGTCAGGGGGGGGGGATCGGAAGGTGGGGGCAGCGGAGGCCAGGACGAGGGGTGCTTTTAGTGACGGCGGTGACCGACTGCTGCCATCTTTCGGTGGCGGCGGCCAATCGCCGCCGTGAATCCGTGTGGGGGGTCAGGGCTCGGTGTCCAGCCATGGCAGATGCTATTGCAGCATCGGCCATGGCTGGATTGTAATATTTCACCAATTATATTGGTGAAATATTACAGATTGCTCTGATTGGCTGTTTCACTTTTAACAGCCAATCAGAGCGATCGTGGCCACGGGGGGTTAAGCCAACCCCCTGTGGTGAAGCACAAAGGGTCCTGTGCCGGCGGGTCGGGTGACCTTTCAGTGACCCCGGTCACCGCGCAGCGCTTGGAAACCCGCTGTGTACCTTGGATACCAGCTCCCTGCATCAGGGCGCTGGTATCCAAGGTACACAGCGGGTTTCTAGGCACAGCCCCGCGCCCGGAAACCCGCTGTGTACCTTGGTTACCAGCGGATCGCTGGTCTCCCGCCTGTCACACGCAGCGATGCGTGCCTGTCAGCGGGAAACCAGCGATCAAAAAAAGGTCCTGACATTTCAGCGACGATCAGCGATACCCGGCAGGGGGGCTGATCGTCGCTGAATGTCACACACAGCGATATCGCTGGTGAGCTCGCTGCTGCGTCACAAAACTAGTGACTCAGCAGCGATCTCGGTAGCGATATCGCTATGTGAGACGGGCCCTTAAGTGGAAAGCTTAATTGATTGCTTTCCACTTTCACTTCAGGTCAGCCAGGGACACAATCAGTGACGTCAGAGGGAACTGATTAACAAAAATAGGGGTTCCCTTCGAAAAAAAAATGGCGTGGGGTCCCCCTATTTTTGTTAACCAGCCAGATGAAGCAGACCGCTGAGGCCTGGATTTTCAGGCTGTTAAGGAGCCAAGATCCATGGACCTTGCCAGCCTGATAATACCAGGCCACAGCAGTCTGCATATCTTGGCTGATTAACAAAAATAGGGGATCCCCTCGAAAAAAATTGGCGTGGGGTCCCCCCTATTTTTGTTAACCAGCCAGATGAAGCAGATGAGGCCTGGATTTTCAGGCTGTTAAGGAGCCAAGATCCATGGACCTTGCCAGCCTGATAATACCAGGCCACAGCAGTCTGCATATCTTGGCTGATTAACAAAAATAGGGGATTCCCTCGAAAAAAATTGGCGTGGGGTCCCCCCTATTTTTGTTAACCAGCCAGATGAAGCAGACCGCTGAGGCCTGGTTTTTCAGGCTGGTAAGGATCCAATATCCATGGACCTTGCCAGCCTGATAATACCAGGCCACAGCAGTCTGCTTAGCTTGGCTGGTTAACAAAAATAGGGGATCCCCTCGAAAAAAAAACGGCGTGGGGATCCCCCCTATTTTTGTTAACCAGCCAAGTAAAATGCAGACTGCTGCGGCCTGGTATTAAAAGACTGTCAAGGCCCATGGATTTTGGCCCTCAACAGCCTGATAATACCAGGCTACAGCAGCCCCACATTTGGCGCATCAAAAGATGTGCCAATTGTGGCACTTTACCCGGCTCTTCCCACTTGCCCTGTAGCGGTGGCAAGCGGGGTAATAAGGGGTTAATGTCACCGTTGATTGCACGGTGACAATAAGCCCGGTTAATAATGGAGAGGTGTCAATAAGACACCGATCCATTATTAATCCCAAAGTTTTTAAATGTTTAAAAAAAGACACAGCAAGAAAAAAGTCTTTTAATGAAATAAAAGAGACAACACAGTTTTCATTTATTTTATTACTCTCTCATTCCTGCGACGCCATCGATCTCCTGTAAAAAAAGAAAAAAAACAAACCAACAGTATACCACCTGTCCGACGCAGTCCATAGTAACGACAGTCCCACGACGATCCAGCTCTGCTACATCGCAAAGTGCCTGTCATCGCAACGCAGCACAGCTGATTACCTGCTTCCCCGGCGGTGACGTCATCGGACTGACTGCTTTACGGCCGGGATTACCCAGCAGTCACTGCAGTTATCGCGAGAAACTGCATGTGACCGCCGGGGAAAGAAGATTGCGGCCATGAAGCAGTCCAGCCCATGACCGCCGGAGATCTTCTGCCAGGTAAGTGCCGCTGACTCCTGACAGACCCGACCGACGGACACTGACAGTGATCAGTGACAATCCCGATTCCGGTATCCGATATGACGAAAATATCGGAACTCGGAATCGGAATTCCGATACAGCCAATATCGGCCGATACCCGATATTTGCAGTATCGGAATGCTCAACCCTATTCCCTTGTCATCCCTAAGTGCATAGATAGACTACAGTACTTCCCCCTACCTCCCCAATTTGCCTTGCTAGAAGAGTGACTTGTTCCCTTTATCATAAAGTCTCTGTCTAAAGTAATACTTTCTCCATTTTGTAAATAGTAATATCTTTTAATTTTGAGTGAATTGAAACTACAGTACAGACCAAAAGTTTGGACACACCTTCTCATTCAAAAAATTTTCTGTATTTTCATGACTATGAAAATTGTACATTCACAACTAGGCATCAAAACTATGAATTAACACATGTGTAGTGTTGAGCGATACGATAATGCAAATATCGGCTATCGGCCGATATTAGCTCTATCGGCCTTTCGATAATTCGTTTCGATATTTTCGTCTTATCGAATACCGGAATCGGATTTGTCACTGTCACTGTGAGTGTCCGTCGGTCGGGTCTGTCAGGAGTCAGCGGCACTTACCTGGCAGAAGATCTCTGGCGGTCACGTCCTGGACTGCTTGATGGCCGCCATTATCTTCTCCCTGGCGGTCACATGCAGTTTTTCGCGATAACTGCAGTGACTGCAGGGTAATCCAGGCCGTAAAGCAGTCAGTCCGATGACGTCACCGCCGGGGAAGCAGGTAATCAGCTGTGCTGCGCCGGGATGACAGGCTCTGCCTGTCATTCTGATGTAGCAGAGCTGGATCGTCGTGGGACACTCGTTACTATGGACTGCGTCGGTGAGGTGGTATACTTTTTTTTTTTTCATTTTTTTACAGGAGATCGATGGCGTCGCAGCAGGATGAGACAGTAATAAAAGAAATGAAAACTGGTTTTTTTTTTTTTTTTATTAAATTAAAAAAAATTTTTTGGAACATTCACCCGTCCGGGTACATAAACAATTTAACTATTTATTTACATACAGGGACCCTGTCCGGGTTATTTAGACTTCTTTGGCAGGGGTGTTCCAGGTACCACCTGGTACTCTTCTGGTGCTTGCCAAACATCCGAGACACCAAGGACCACCAGGACCTGATGACGTCGTGTGGCCTGTACAGTCAAGTCGTGACCCGCTATCTGGGTCTGTGTGGCCACCTCTTTCATCTCTCTCCGGGTCTGGAGCCCTATGTCACGGACTGTACGAACCCAGGGGGCCTAACAGGCGCCGGGTACGGGCCAGCTATACTTATCATGTCCATAGCTGGGGCTGCTGAGGAGACCACTGAGGGAGGCTGGGGAGATTTACGGCGTGGGGTGGGCACTTTTGCAGAGGCCTGGATGTGGGAGGCTGAAGGCTTCGAGGGTCTCACAGGTTCCTGACACACTGGGGAGTAGGGGTCGCACCTGGTAACATTTAGGGCGTACCACCCATTGTAACCCCAGTGTCGGGTGTAAGTCACCAAGTCTCCTGGCAACAGGTCCCTCCCCGGGTGTCCTTCTGGGAGGTGAGCCTCCACGTCCCGCCGGGTCACAAAGACTTCTAAATAAAGTCCAGGCTCCTTGATGAAGCCCCACCCACCTTTCAATTTAAAGCTCCGTACTGCACCCTTACGCCGCGGCTCACTCAGGGTTCCTTTATCCTTTCTCATCCGGTCCTTATCTGCCCGGTCCTTCTCCAGGTGACGTTGGCGAAGTTTTAGGGTTTCTCGCTGCTCCCTTTGTCGCTCTGCTTCCCGCTCCAAACGTCTCCACTCTTCCTCCTGACGCCGGTTGTAATTCTCCTCCACCAGTTGTTCCATGTCTCCACCACTCCACTGCAGCTTACAGTGTCCGGTTTGCGGCAGCTCTCCTGTCGCCCCCCAGTCCTGGCGGCGCTCCCCTGCGGAGGAAGCAGACGGCTCTAAATCAGATGACAGTCGGGGCTCCGGTACAGGCAGGTAGTGCTCTGGTGCCTGCGCGGCCTCCTCCATGAGGACGGGTGTCGCTTCTTCTGTCTCAGCGACGGGGGCAGACAGCGGGTTCTGGGGTGCTGACGGTGCTGCGGTTTTTGCAGGAACGGGTGCCTCCACTGCGACAACGTCAACCGGATCACATTGCAAGGGCTCCTCTACTATAACGGGTGCCTCACCTTCCGGTACAGACACTTCAGGTAAGAGGGATTGGCGCCGCTCCAAGTTTATTTTTAGGGCACGCCAGCTGGCTTCCATCCTGGCGACCTCCTCCCGGTGCCGGGCCAGGCCTCTCAGGGTATCCTCCGCTTCTTGCAGCGTAGGAGGGTTTACAGGCCGGGTGCCCAACGGTGATTCCGTGGCGATCGGGTCGCTTCCGTGGGGGGAGAGCTCTGACTGCTCCATCCCTTCCCACTTCTGCTCGTCGTGTCCATTAGCCATCTCTGCCAAGTCACATGTGTCATATCTGGAGAGGGCCCCTCTTTTGTAGGGAGGCGGGACCTTCGTGTTAGTTTCCGCACACTGAGGAGGATGAGGAGGCGGAACTCCAGAGCTGTGGGGCACGATGTTACATTGCAGTACCATTTACAGTGGGCGGCCATCGTTTTCACGCCACTGAGTGAGTGACACCCACGAAGAGCACGCCCTTCTTCTTCACCAGTGCCTCGTCGTGACGGAGATATGGCGGAAAAATGGCAAATACATTCTCTGATGATTTTAGCAATTCTCAAGCACAAAACCAGTTCAATTCAGGCACACAGGACTCGCTTATAGCGAGCTACAGAATCCTGTTTGTGACGCCCAAGTTGAGTCGCACAGAGCCAGAGGTTTTCGGGGTACTCGGCACCGAGCCCGTCGACTTCTATGGGGTATGTCACGTCTTTACCCGGCAATTGAATTAGAGTCGATTTTACTATGTAGAAGTGTATAAACTATAAATATATGTATATATATATGTCACAATGACATGTTAATATATATAATATTATATATATATATTATATATATATAATGTATTCTATGTGTGTATATTTTGTGTTTACAACGAAAGAAAGGGTTTTTTTTGTTGCGATATTTTGTTCCCATAGACTTACATGGGACTTCCGGTATCGAAATCGGATATCGACGATATTTAGTGCTATCGGCGATACAATTTCGATACGATATTTTTAGATATCGAGCAATATCGCTCAACACTACACATGTGGAATTATATACTTAAAAAAGTGTAAAACAACTGAAAATATGTCTTATATTCTAGGTTCTTCAAAGTAGTCACCTTTTGCTTTGATGACTGCTTTGCACACTCTTGGTATTCTCTTAATGAGCTTCAAGGGTAGTCACCGGAAATTGTTTTCACTTCACAGGTGTGCCCTGTCAGGTTTAATAAGTGGGATTTCGTGGCTTATAAATGAGGTTGGGACCATCAGTTGTGTTGTGCAGAAGTCTGGTGGATACACAGCTGATAATCCTACTGAATAGACTGTTAGAATGTGTATTATGGCAAGAAAAAAAACAGCTAAGTAAAGAAAAACGAGTGGCCATCATTGCTTTAAGAAATGAAGGTCAGTCAGTCGGAAAAATTGGGAAAACTTTGAAAGTATCCCCAAGTGCAGTTGCAAAAACCATCAAGCGCTACAAAGAAACTGGCTCACATGAGGACCGCCCCAGGAAAGGAAGACCAAGAGTCACCTCTGCTTCTGAGGATAAGTTTATCCGAGTCACCAGCCTCAGAAATTGCAGGTTAACAGCAGCTAAGATTAGAGACCAGGTCAATGCCACACAGAGTTCTAGCAGCAGACACATCTCTACAACAACTGTTAAGAGGAGACTTTGTGCAGCAGGCCTTCATGGTAAAATAGCTGCTAGGAAACCACTGCTAAGGACAGGCAACAAGCAAAAGAGACTTGTTTGGGCTAAAGAACACAAGGAATGGACATTAGACCAGTGGAAATCTGTGCTATGGTCTGATGAGTCCAAATTTGAGATCTTTGGTTCCAACCACCGTGTCTTTGTGCGACACAGAAAAGGTGAACGGATGGACTCTACATGCCTGGTTCCCACCGTGAAGCATGGAGGAGGAGGTGTGATGGTGTTTGGGTGCTTTGCTGGTGATACTGTTTGGGATTTATTTAAAATTGAAGGCATATTGAACCAGCATGGCTACCACAGCATCTTTCAGGCTGTGTAAGGGCTATTTGACCAAGAAGGAGAGTGATGAGGTGCTACGCCAGATGACCTGGCCTCCACAGTCACCAGACCTGAACCCAATCGAGATGGTTTGGGGTGAGCTGGTCCGCAGAGTGAAGGTAAAAGGGCCAACAAGCGCTAAGCATCTCTGGGAACTCCTTTAAAACTGTTGGAAGACCATTTCTGGTGACTACCTCTTGAAGCTCATCAAGAGAATGCCAAGAGTGTGCAAAGCAGTAATCAAAGCAAAAGGTGGCTACTTTGAAGAACCTAGAATATAAGACATATTTTCAGTTGTTTCACACTTTTTGTTAAGTATATAATTCCACATGTGTTAATTCATAGTTTTGATGCCTTCAGTGTGAATGTACAATTTTCATAGTCATGAAAATACAGAAAAATCTTTGAATGAGAAGGAGTGTCCAAACTTTTGGTCTGTACTGTATATCTATTCTTTCGTTTGTGTTTTAAAACCGGTCATTGGGATCCATTATATGTCCGTTTTGCAAGCCGGCGAGAAAATCTTGCCATACGGATGCCAAACGGATGTCACATGGATGCTTAGATGTGCAAAAAATGCAGCCTTGCATTACAATTGGATGACATACGGATCACTGTTCAGGGAACATTTCTGCGTATTACAACCGTGAAAAACGGACCATATTTTTATACGTTGTGTGGACTCCAGCCTAAAGCAAATTTGTGTATCATGTTCTGAGAGTTAGCTGACCGTCTACATTGGGGTCCACTTGGCAATGATCAACAAAGAGGCAATCTATCCATTGTATCTGGGAAGATAACTTTAAAGTCTCCTCCAATTATCCAAGCTGATGAAGGGAGGCAGGAAACTCTTAGGAGCACTTGATTCAGAAATGGAATTTGTGAGACATTTGGTACATATACACTGCATAACATAATTGGTATGTCTCTGTATGAATTGAAGTATAAGATATCATCCCTGGGGATCCTTAATTACAGATGAAATCCGGATAGGACATGACCTTGTGATCAGCACCGCCACCTCACCCATTTCCTGGTCTGAGAGGCCAAATATATTGTGGGGTATTGATGCTTGGCAAAATTGTAGTTCCCCCCTAAATTTAAGCGGGTTTCCTGTAAAAACACAATGTCTGCATGGTGTGTGCATTATTCGTTAAGGACCATACCTCTCTTAATGTTTGAGTTAAGACCCTTAACATTCATTGCTAAAATTTTAGCCATTGTCTCGGGTGTAGCAGTGTGAAGTTTTACCTACATGTTGAGCTTTGAGCTGGAGATTATTTGAGTCCTCTTTTGGATTCAGGAGATAGTAGAACAGTGACAGCGGATAATTTTTTAACCTATTAAGACACAAGAGGGATTGGGGTGAGACAAAGACCCAACAAACATTCAGAAAAGATTATGTACACATCAATGATGTTACCATTAGAGAGGAAGAGGAGGAGAGCAGAACTTAGTGAACTCTCAATCTCGCCCTCCTCTGATACGGGTTAAATCAAAATTTTTAGAAAATCAGTGGTGTAGAGATAGTAGATCTCCCCACCCTCCACCTAGACGCTCTCAAGGGAGGAACCAGGGAAAGACAAATCCTTGTGAGGGAGTAGTGTCACTAGGCACCGTGTAACAGCACCCAACAGAGCACTAAAGAAAAGCTATTCCCAGCTCATGTCCAGATATATAACAATCAAATACAAAGATATATGAGAGAAAATAGGCAAACATTAACATTAAACACCCTGGAAAAAACATCAAGTGAAAAGTATCTTTTATGGCTTAGAGAAAAAAGAATCCCTAAGGTTGGGTTCCCCTGTGGCATTTCTCTGAATATAAGGCTGCTTCTCCTGGGTCTTTTGCTTTGCCAAATTAGTAACGATGGAGTAGTGGGAAGTTCCAGTTCCCAATCCGCCAGGTTAGGAACCGGGATCTCCAAGTCAGAACAGAAGGCCGGGAGGTCTTTGAGGGACCGTAAGATAGTAGAATGTCCATCTTTCATCACTATAAGTGCAAATGAGAAACCCCAATGGTACTTAAGATCCTTGTTTTTCAAGGATAGAAGAGTGGTTTTAAGTGTCTTCTTCTTTGGAGGTTAATCCAGGAGAGGTCAGGATATAATTGAAAGGGAGTCCCTTCAAAGTCAATTCTATGGAGTGTGCATGCTTTAGACATTATGACCTAATTTAATTGAAAGTCATGTACACAGCACATCACACACTCGGTTGAGCTTGAGAGCCTTTAGGGCGGAGTGCTCTGTGTGTGTTTTATTTTACGGAATGCAGGTTGGCCAGGATGGAGTTGAACACAGATTCAAGTGTTGCATGAAGATCTTCCGGTCCTGCAGTCTCAGGAATGCCTTTCACCCTAATGTTGTTGCTCTGACCCCTATTGTTCAAGTCTTCAAGATGTTTGTTTCATGCAGAGCTTTAGCGTATGTGGTGACTCAGCTCTGTAGTTTCAAAAGGTATCTCCTGGTGAGATCATGTTCAGTTTACATGAAGTCCAGTCCACTCTGTCCGCGAGTAGCTTAACATCTTGGCGTATAGCGTTAATCTCTACTCTGAAGGCATCCTTAACTTCTGAGACAAGGGATTTGTCTACTTTGGTGGATAGATGACTGACATATTTCTCCAGAAATTTTTGTCCTGAGGTAAAGTCCACATGTTGATTCAGCATCCGATGGGGGGTACCAAGAAGCATCCTTCAGCATCCTGGGAGAAAACTAAGGCAGAGAGCGATGGTGTTGCTTCTAAATCCATATCAGGAGGGTCTAAGTGCCTTTATTTTTTACTGATCCTCCCTTTTGAATTGGTTGCGTTTGCAACATTGGTGGCATGACGATTTCAGTACTGTGAGCTATTTTTTTTCTACCAGAAACCTATCCAAGGGGGTTGGATAGGCCTTGTAGTTCAGAGAAACAAAGGTGGAGGGCACAACCCCAAATATCTTGATAAGGGCTCAACCTGGAGTATGTCAAATATAATTAGAACATGGAGAAAAAAGAAGACATACTATACACCAGGGAACTCCAATATATAAGAAATAATCCAATTTATTAGAAACTACAATATATCACACTACACAATTAAAAACAATTAAAAATTAAACAAACAATCCCTGAAAAGGGTACATAGCTCCCTGAGACCCATAGATATGTGCAAATATAGAAAATACATATGAGATGCAAGTATTGGTAATAGTAGTATAGATGTACCATAAGAAACACATTGCACAAAAAAAAATATATAAATATATGTGGACCTAATCAGTCCCCATAGAAATTGCTGGAAATAGGTGCTCCATCCTTTTTATGGTGATATATTTTGTATTTATATGACTATTTCTATAGGTATTGATCCCTTTTGGGCTTATTTGTTATTGGTGCCATCTATTTTGCCATATAATATATACATTGTTGATGTTACATCTGTTTATATCATCATTTTCTAGCATTTTTGGTTTAAGAGCAGCCTATATACATTTATGATTGTTATGTGACTCTATTTCCAGCAATTTCTATGGGGACTGATTAGGTCTACATATATATATATATATATATATATATATATATATATATATTTTTGTGCAATGTGTTTCTTATGGTACATCTATACTACTATTACCAATACTTGCATCTCATATGTATTTTCTATATTTGCACATATCTATGGGTCTCAGGGAGCTATGTACCCTTTTCAGGGATTGTTTGTTTCATTTTTAATTGTTTTTAATTGTATAATGTGATATATTGTAGTTTCTAATAAATTGGATTATTTCTTATATATTGGAGTTCCCTGGTGTATAGTATGTCTTCTTTTTTCTCCATGTTCTAATAGGCCTTGTAGTTCTCCACACCCTCTGTAATGGTTCACTTCACCTCTTCTCTTTCGTTTTGGGAGATGTGCCCCACATGAGTATCAACCCATTCTCACTCTGTGAATGGTGAGGTCTGGAACATCACTCTTATGTATCCATCAGATATTTTTTCCTTTCCCGACCGCTGTCTAAACAAGATAAACTTTAGGTAAGTGAGGTCTTCTAAAGAGTGGTCCAAGTTTTGGTATAGAGAGGAGAGTCCTTTGATCTGAATATTTAAAGTCAATAGCGTAATATTAGATATGCCACATGATGGCAGCAGGGTGCAGCAAATCATAGGTTGTAGTATGCATCTGATACCTTCATGAAGTCTTATGTACTTCTGTAAACCGCCACTAAACGTCAGGAAAGGATTATGGATTCAGTGGCTAGTTATACAACTTGTGCAATGCAGGGCAGGGAGGTTTAGCTCCTTTTCAGCCCTTAGGCCGGGATCACACATACGAGTAAATCGGCCGACACTCGCATGTGAAATCCCAGCTCTGGCGCCGGCACTCGGGAGTGGAGCGAGCGGCTGCATATAAATACATGTAGCCATGCTATCCACTCCCGAGTGCCGGCGCCAGAGCTGGGATTTCGCATGCGAGTGTCGGACGATTTCCTCGCATGTGTGATCCCGGCCTTATAGTGGTTCTGAAAGGGAAGGTACCGCGTTTGTAGATCATTAATAAATCAATGTAATGTAGTATAACATGCTGTTATAACCAAGTTTGATTGCATTTGAAACATATTTTGTGTGTTATAGGGGTTTAAAGAAGGCACTGGGGGCTGACATCTTGCTTTCACAGTAGCAGCACGACACTATCAGCGTAATAATACAGTACCCCATGGTCATAGGGATAACAGATGGACTCCAACCCTATGTATTGTAAGGCAACTGTCACTTCTGTGAGCTGGGCACACCTCTGCGGGCTGCACAATTCACAGTAGTGGGAGTGTTCTGCTGCCATGTTCATGGAGCCCTCAGATGTGGCTTTGTCTCCTGTCATTAGGATCTGCCAACAGAAGCATTACTGCTTCACAACAGATCCTAGATTGACAGGAGTAAAATGCAGAAGAGCAGAGGCAGGAGCTGTCTGTGACTCATCACTCCTGGTCTGCATTGAATGGCCAGAATGGAGGGGGAGGAAAGATACATTTTGTATGGCTGAGAAAAACTGATGGGAGAGAGAGAGACATATAGTATGATGAGTGAGACACATAAGGAGTGTGTTGGGGAGAAAGATACACATGGAATAGCAGGCGTGAGAAACTTGGATTGTGATGGAGAGACTGGCACGCACCATCCTCCCCTTCTGTGTGCAGATCTGTCTGGGATGTCCGATCAGCCAGGACCAGAAGGAGCATCAGCGTGCAGAGCAGCAGCCCAGGACAGCAGGACAAGGTGAGAGGTAGCTGCCCTTTGTGCACACTGCCCTGCACACTCCAGGTAACCTATCCAGGGGCCCATCTCAGCTTTTGCTGTGCTGAGATTAGTAGGGTGAGTTCTGGCATTGGACAAATAATAAATTAAACATGACAGGTTAGAGTATGTGTGTTTTCCTATGCATGTGAGCATGCATGTGTATTTTCATATATTTATATGTGTGTGGGCTGCCCATAATTTCACTTTCAAATTTCACATATGTAATGTGTATATGTATCAGTCCCAGCGTATCCCAAGTGGTTGATGCACGTCGTCCCCTGCGTGTCTGCCATGCGGTGGATGCTCGTCGGCCCTGGCGTGTGCCATGCGGTGGATGCACGTCGGCCCTGGCATGTGCCGTGCGGTGGATGCACGTCGGCCCTGGCGTGTGCCGTGCGGTGGATGCACGTCGGCCCTGGGGTGTGCCGTGCGGTGGATGCACGTCGGCCCTGGCGTGTACCGTGCGGTGGATGCACATCGGCCCTGGCGTGTCCTATGTGACGTAAACAGCATAATTAAAGTGTCCCTGTAATCAGGATTGTGCACAGTAACTACAGGGTCAGGTCAGCACCGTTATACTGATTAGGCCGGGGTCACACTAGCAATGAATACGGACGAGTGCTATGCGATTAAACATCCCATAGCACTCGGACCAGTATTCATCTATGGTGAGAGGAGGCTGGTGACAGGGAAGGCTGCTGCTATATATTGGTGAGAGCAGGCTGGTGACAGGGGAGGCTGCTGCTGTATACTGGTGAGAGGAGGCTGGTGACAGGGGAGGCTGCTGCTATATACTGGTTGAGAGGATGGTAGGAGTTATACTTCACCCAAAATTACGATGTAAGACACAGATGAAGTTATTCTTCCCTTATCTGGACATTTGGACTGACGCCCAGAAACTAGATTGTAACTTGTTTTTAGCTGTCTCAGCAACCTTCTATTACTATGAATTATCACTTTTCTAATTATGAAACTTTCTTATCAACATTCCACTGTTATGAATCACTTTGCTGCTTATGGAACAAAGGAATTTTACTGCGCCTGTGCGACAATATCTTATGATTTGTTAGTATAAATAAAGGGATAGCATCCATAGAGCGGGCGCGCTCAGGGGCTTCCCAGTACCTGATTATACACTACGTGTCTGTGTATTTCTTGTTACGGGGATACTCCGACTCCAACAAGGACCCTCCATGGCTGAATGATCCTAACAATTCCTGGCACCCGAACAGGGACCCGAGGTCTGCGTATTCCTTCAAGTTCATCGACCGGCACGAGTAACCGCTGAGATTGGGACATTGGAACAGCAGATGACAAACCTGGCCAGGTAAGAGACACTGTTAGTTCTCTTACATCTGCTCTGCGATAGTCCGTAAATTTCATGCATATCTTGTGTTGGGATTGAGGAACTAGTAGAGAAGAATACCTATAGCTCGGGTCATTCATGTATATACTGTAGGATCTGCCGAAGGAGAGGTAGAGAAGGTCATGAAATGTAGGTATGAAAGAGATGTGGATGTCGGGAATAGCCTCATAAGCCGCACTAAGGTAGATGACATAAGTATTACGGAGATTGCCTAACTGAGTCATAAGGTTGTGTCCTTTCGGGGAAACCTTCGCTCACGCTTAACTCCCGAACCTTTGTCCTCCTTTCTGACGGATAAGAGATTGATAGAATGAGCCCATGGAAGTAATGATAATACTCCAGGGACACGATATGTAATGGAGACTGTATGGTTCATTTTATGTATTGTTGGTCTTGCCCTTGTTGCCATATATATGTGTGTTAGAATTACTCTACACTTCAGACAAAACGGTTCAGATAAACCGTTTCAGATACTGGCTCCTTAGGACAGAATAGGTAACGAGGAAAGGTAGAATATAGAATATATTCTATCTAACCCAAAAAAGCCTCCTAAGGTAGGAATAGTCAGGAAAAATGGGCAACAAACAGACTAAGACCACAAATGATGAACAAGATGTCTATACAATCGTGAAAGAAAGGTGTGGTGTAGAAGCAACTAAGAATTTAGGGAAAGTTTGCAAAACTTTTCAGGTAGCAAGGCATGAAAGGTTTAACAGGAAGATATGGGAGGACATTCAGGTTAGAAAAGCGGGAGTAATAAGGGATAAAGGATGGCAAGAGCAGGTTGACTCTATGGTCAAATTATCCAAACTAGCAGAAACAGACCATTGGTCTTTTAATAAAGACAATGGGTTATGGAGAACTCCAGTCAGACAGGGTCCCATTGTACAAACTGAGAACAATAAACAAATGAACCCATTGGCACCACCATATCAGCCCAGGTCAGAACCCACACTGTATCCTGATCTTCGGGGTCCGGGTGGATGGACATGTACAAACTGTGGACTCCAGAATCCAGACTGGAGAGACACATGTGCAGGATGTGGAGCACCACAACCCATGATATGTTGGCACCAGTGCGTATCCTCAGTCGACCATACAGAGAAGAAGATGGTGGCAATCCACCGCGTAGAGTAACTAGATACCATCAGACTAGACAATATTTTCCATGGACCCCCACTGAGGGAATGTCCCTACTTCAGAATGCACCAGATCCGATACAATGCCCACTAAGATTTGCTACGTACATACAACAGATAATACACACCCATAATGGAACATGGTCAGATGGAACAGAATTATGTAGAATGAAAATGACACCAGGGTTGTATCAGGAATTGATGACAGTTATAGAACCTCATAGACCTCAACCAGTAGATGGTGAGGATCCAAATACCGCACTGTCAGGACAGAATTTTGTGCAGAGACTACTAGAGTTTATGAGAACCAAGCAAAGAATGAGAGGGACTTCAGGAACTGTTTCCCAAAAGTCAGGACAGCCAGTAGATGAATACTACCTAGCGGTAGAGAACAGTTACAGAGATGAGGGAATGGATCTTACTAATGAAGGAGTCATTCGACTGATGACTAAAACTTTTATAGAGAATCTCAACCCAAAACTTAGGGAAAAGTTCAAGGCTGCAACTCCTGATTGGAGAACACTAGATGATCCCCAGATAGTCAGACAAAAACTATTAGGGATAGAAATGGATATGCGTGAGGCAGCATCCAAACCCGTCAGAGTGGCGGCAAATAACAGTCTGGTTAATAAGAACAACAGATCAAATCAAACTTATGACAAAGGGAATTTGGATAAGAAAACTAATCCATGTCACTACTGTAAGAAACCAGGACATTGGATTAGAGAATGCAGGAAAAAAGCCAGGGATATAGAAAATGGTATTTATGTCCCAAGACAATCACAAGAAAAGACAGTACAGGCTTCTGCTCCTGCAGCTAGCGAGTGACTAGACGTAATGCAAACCACTTTGACTGGAAGGCGCCCAATAATTCAAGTAAAAGTAGCAGGAAAGCAATGTCCTTTTTTAATAGATACCGGAGCAACTTCCTCCGTCCTCAATGAAGACGCCCTACCAAATGCTGATTGTTTATCAGATGATGTAACTTATACCGAAGGGTATGATGGAGGAATCAGGCCACTCCCATATAGTATTCCCCTTGAAACAAAGATAGGATCTAAAATATTTTTATCAAAATTCCTTTTTGTTAAAGGGGCACCTACTTGTCTTCTAGGTATGGATTTACTAAAACAGACAGGAATGAATATCCAATTTTTGGAAGATGGTAGAGTCCAAATTTTGGTGCCTGATGACCAAGAGTCTCTAGAAAACATTGTAAAAGTCCAAGCCTTAGAGGATGAGAAAGATCCTGCCCCTACCCAAATTATTTTGGATCTTTCTGAGGTACCAGAAAAATTATGGGCACAACATGACACCGATGTAGGACTAATGCCAATAGCTCCTGTAAAAGTCACTCCTGTTCCAGGTGTGACACTACCCCAATTGAGACAGTATCCTATTAGTGCCCAACAAGAAACGCCATAGGAGAACAGATAAAAGATTATCTAGAAACTGGAGTACTGATAGAAGTAAAGTCACCAGCTAATACACCGTTGTACCCCGTAAAAAAGAAATCTATTGAGGGGTCAGCTGCTAAGTACCGGATGGTACATGATTTAAGAGAGATAAATAAAATTTTGGAACCTATTACTCCTGTTGTGCCAAATCCACACACGTTGCTATCACAGATTCCAGCAACAGCACAAGTATTTTCTGTCATAGACTTATCAAATGCATTCTTTTCAGTACCATTACACCCAGACTGTTACAAGCTGTTTGCATTTACATTCAAGAATAGACAATTAGCATGGACAAGATTACCACAGGGTATGATACATTCACCTACCTTGTACTCAGAAGCTATGAGATCAGTTCTACAAAATTTTAAACCTACGGATGAGGTTGTAATTCTCCAATATGTTGATGACCTATTGTTATGTGCCCCTGATCAAGAGTCCGCAGACAGCAACACAATAAGGTTGTTAATATTTCTAGCAGACATGGGCTGTAAAGTTAACAAGAGGAAAATACAACTTTGTATGACTACGATAGTATTTCTAGGACACTGCATTTCACAAGGTATTCGGCACCTCACCGCCGACAGACTAAAAATCATTAGAGATCTTGTTCCTCCCAAGAACTACAAAACATTAAGAGCATTTTTGGGAATAGTATCACACTGCAGACAATGGGTTATACATGCTAGTCAGCTTATGCAACCTCTATATGATTGTTTAAAAATCGAACCTTTCCAGTTAACTGAATCAGCGCTCATAGCCTTTCAAGACCTCAAGAAAGGTCTCATGTCAGCCCCGGCCTTGGGAATCCCAGACTACGCCAAACCATTCCAATTAATGGCTGCAGAAATATCTAATCATGCTACAGGGGTACTAACACAGAAACATAAAAATAAACAAAGACCTGTCGCATACTACTCTGCTCAATTAGATAATGTCACCAAAGCTGCACCGTCATGTGTCAAGGTAGTAGCAGCTGTTTCTCTTTTGGTAGAAAAAGCCTCAGACATAGTACTAGACCATGCCTTAATAGTACAAACGACACATGATGTACATGGCATACTGAATCAGGTATTGCCAAAACACATTTCAATGGCTAGACATCTTAGATTACAATGCTCCTTACTAATGCCACCAAACCTCACTTTTCGCCGTATATTGTCTCTAAATTTAGCCACTCTGTTACCATTAGAGACAAAGGGGGGGGTGGAAGGAGACTATGAAGATAAAAATTTTTTACAATTTCATGAACAAAATAATGGAATACATGATTGTTTACAGTGTATAGAACAAGAAACACAAGGGTTACCTAATGTACAGGACATCCCTCTTGACAATCCAGACTTACAAATGTATATAGATGGTAGCAGGTATGCAGATGAAGCTGGTAACTTTCACACAGGTTATGCTGTTGTATCAGACCATGATGTTATTGAAGCTGAACCAATGCAAGCCAGCTGTTCAGCCCAGGAAGCTGAACTATTAGCTCTAATACGAGCATTACAATTAGCAAAAGAAAAAACCGCTAATATTTTTACTGATTCTAGATATGCATATGGCATTGTACATGATTTTGGATGCATATGGAGAGCTAGAGGTTACATGACAGCTTCAGGTCAACCAGTAAAACATGGACAAATGATTAAACAAATTCTAGAATCAGCTGCCTTAACTAAACAAGTAGCAGTAATGAAAGTACCTGCACATGTAAGACTCGACACAGAGATAGCTAGGGGTAATGACCGAGCCGACAAGGCTGCTAAGCGAGCTGCAGTAAAACCTCTGACAACTGACCACACTATTAGTGCAGTATCAGAATTTGACTTAATTACACGGCTCAAAGAAGCCCACCAGCAGGTGAGTAGAGAAGAAAAAGAAGAGTGGCAGAAACAGGGGGCAGAAGAAAAAGAAGGACTATGGAGAAAAGGAGATGAGCTTTGTCTCCCCCGAGCGTGGTACCCTGTTGTGGTCAGTGAAGCCCACGGACCTACACATGTGTCTGCAAACGGTATGATACAGAGGGTCAGACAGAAGTGGTTAGCCCCAGGGTTCGGCCAGGTAGCTCGAGCAAAATGTGGTTCTTGTGAAATCTGTTTAGCCTACAATCCAGGACAGACTATTAAGACCCCCCAGAAGCACCATGTAAGACCACTATATCCGTTCCAGAGACTTCAGATCGATTATATCCAGATGCCTAAGCATGGACACTATGAGTATGTACTGGTATGTGTGGACATGTTTTCGGGGTGGCCGGAGGCTTATCCAGTTCATAGAGCCACGGCTAAAATCACTGCAGTAAAAATAGCACATGAACTGGTACCCCGTTATGGTATCCCAGAAGTGATCGAGTCAGATAGAGGTACACATTTCACTGGAGAGATCTTTCAGAATGTAATGAAAATGTTGTGTATAAAGAGTGAACTACACACCCCTTACCACCCACAGAGTTCTGGTAAGGTTGAGAGAATGAACGGGACACTCAAATTGAAAATACAGAAAGCTATGGCAGAGACACAGAAACCATGGACTGAGTGTCTTCCAATAGCATTGTATTCAGTCAGAAACACCCCCCAGGGAAAGAGCAAACTCACCCCCCATGAAATATTGTTTGGTAGAGTTGCCAATACAGGATTGTATTTCCCACAGACTTTAATGCTAGAAACTGAGAGTTTAACAGCATATGTACAGAACTTATGTAAACATGTGTCTAAAACACACTCTTTAGTGTTCTCTTCTATTCCAGATCCAGATTCCGTTGAAGGGACACACAAGCTACAACCAGGGACGAAGTGTATGTAAAAAGACATAACAGAAGGACACTAGAACCCAGATTCGAGGGTCCTTATCAGGTGTTACTAACCACGCCTACTGCATTAAAATTAGAAGGAAAGGCTGCATGGGTGCATGCTAGCCACTGTAAGATAGCAAAATGAGAATTCTTTATCAAATCATTGCGTTGATAGCGATATTGGTAAGCTACACTGTTGCTTGGACACCTGGGACATCCATCCCCAAGGAAAAAGAACTGGAAGAAGGGGAGACCTACTCTTCCCTTTGGAAATGGAAAAGCCATACACAAAATAGGACGCAAAATAACTATACCTGCAGAGCCACAGAATGCTTGACCATGACAATAAAAATCACTGGCCCCTGTACAATATTCAGACAGGAGAAGTCTAAAGTATGGTATAACCGATATCTCATACATGTAAAAACGGGTTTTAATATAACCATTAATTCCACAGTAGAAGGGAACAATGTATGTTCATTTGTGAATACCACAAGATCACTAACCACAATTTTAGGAATTTTGCGATATATTACACCAGCAAGAAGTATCAAAACTCAAACACCACTGTTCTAAATGCCCCTGGGTATTATGTTTGTGGTAACACGTCTGAAATAAAGGGAGGACCTTGGTTTGCCATAGGCATATATGTGTATAACGCAAGTATCCTGCCTCATTTCAGCAACCACTCTCTTATCCCCATCCCGAGCACCTGTGTTAACACTTCTACGATACATCAAAAGGTAAAAGTTCAGTTCAATGTATCTTTTCCACTTATTCCTACGTGTTCAAGGCATAAGAGGGCTTGGTATGACACCCTGCTGGGGGCAACGGGTACTGGAATGGAATATGAATAGCATGAAATGAGCATGGCCAATAAATGGTCTAGAGCAGGACAGGATATGGCAGAAAGTGTAAAAATTAATGGTAAATGGATTCCAACTTCCTTAAAAGTTAACCGACTTGGATTGCAGATCCCTAATGATATTAATAGTATTTTTAATCAGAGTTTATTCTTAACAGAAAAATCATGGGAAAATATTTCATCATTAATAAATGCAACACAATGTGGTTTCGAAATAATAAATTGCAAATACAGAAAAACAGAGCACAAGCTGGCCTCATGTCTGGAAACTATTTTGAGTGGGCAAAAATATTTAATATTTCCCAGTCAGATACCTGGTTCACGGTCACTGGGAAAGAGGTCCAGTGTTTAGATTTATGGTGTACGGGTACTTTCACAGCCTTTAAAATCCGCGCTAATAGCACTATGGTAATGTGTAAAATATTTGTAATGCCCATAGTTATACAAGAGGAATTTTGGTACCCAGAAATTAAGGGTACCTATATGGACACTAACAATCAGACACATGATCTCTCAAGCTGTCACGAGACTAACAAAGGTTATGTTTGCGGACAGGGTACTCCCATGTATGAGCCATGTCTATTACAACATCAAACTAATATATGTCCCCTATTACGAGTTCCCCTTAACACAGTGGAAACATTTATGGAACTAGGGCCACAATATATTTGTATAGTGACCAACGATAAAAATACCACAGGACCCCTGCACCTAAATACCCCATATGTTGGATGTATTAAAAATATTACTACTCTAAACTGGAAAGGAAGCACTTATTTCTTTTTACCTGAAATAAACAATGAAATAAGTGAAGGAATGAACTTTGTAAAAATGTTGCCTAACATACCTGTTAGTTTAGACTGTACCAAGCTAAGAGAATTGATTAATAGATCAGAGGAAGTGCATGCTCATATTACGAGTTTAAACATTCTTTGAACAAACTCCTGGTAAATGCATATATAGACTCAGAAAAATTGATTAATTTAGGGTCTGCAATTCAAAGTGAAACTGAACATCATTGGTATGATATATTTAGTGGATGGTCGCCTACTGCCACACACTTTATTCAAGTTTTTTGTTATCCCCTTGTTATATTAGTATTACTTATATTTGTGTTAACTATGCTAAATATATTCGTGTACCGACGGGTGGCAAGGAAGATGAAAAAACTTCAGGAGAAAATTCACTATCAACATATATAAGGAAGAATCAAAGGGGGGACTGAGAGGATGGTAGGAGTTATACTTCACCCAAAATTACGATGTAAGACACAGATGAAGTTATTCTTCCCTTATCTGGACATTTGGACTGACGCCCAGAAACTAGATTGTAACTTGTTTTTAGCTGTCTCAGCAACCTTCTATTACTATGAATTATCACTTTTCTAATTATGAAACTTTCTTATCAACATTCCACTGTTATGAATCACTTTGCTGCTTATGGAACAAAGGAATTTTACTGCGCCTGTGCGACAATATCTTATGATTTGTTAGTATAAATAAAGGGATAGCATCCATAGAGCGGGCGCGCTCAGGGGCTTCCCAGTACCTGATTATACACTACGTGTCTGTGTATTTCTTGTTACGGGGATACTCCGACTCCAACAAGGACCCTCCATGGCTGAATGATCCTAACATGGTGAACAGGGCAGTCTAGTGCTATGCAAGCTGGGGATTTGGGAGAGGCTGACGCTTTAGAATAGGGATTAGGGGGCATATTCCTATAGAATAGTTTTTATTGGTGCTATAAAGTAAAATCTACTTTAATATGCAAATGAGGGTGTTTCGCAGCACTCTGGTATTTGTATACTAAAGCTTGTCTTAATTGCTCCGTTAGTAAAAGTGAGTGCTGTCTAAAATCAGCTTGCAAGTCTGCGCTTACTCACTGATCAGGCTGGTTTCACACTTGTGTTTTTTTCGAGTCAGGCAAAATCAGGTTTTTCAGCCAAATCCTGATCCTTTCAGGATCCAGTTTTTTGTCCATTCACTTTAATTGTGCCAGGAAGCAACCTGAAGTAACTGGATTCTTCCTGACACCATTAAAGTGAATGGGCAAAAACTGGATCCTGAAAGGATCAGGACTTGGCTGAAAAACCTGATTTTGCCTGATTTGAAATAAAACGCAAGTGTGAAACCAGCGACACTGGATGAGTGCAGCAGCGCGCTCCAAGTGTCAGAGTAGATCTGCCTTAAATAGATGTTGTGTGCACAGACTCAGTGTGTGATATCAGTAAGGGGCGCGACCATGAAAAGTGCCTAGGGCAGCATGAAGGCCAAATACAGCCCTGGATAGAATCCTGTATGGATTTGGGGAGGGAAACATCGAGGGCCTCAGACTTCGCTGCATTGATTTTAAAATTTGACCATGTACCAAAGTGATCTATTTCAGCCAACAGCAGTGATGGATATATGTGGTTGAGTGATATATACTAGGACATCATTCATCATAAATGCAGAGCACTTGTACTCAGTGCCTCCCACCTCAATCCCCCTAATATTGGGGTTATCGTGAATTGATGAGAGCAGGTGCTCCATCACTAGGATGTATAAGAGAGGGGACAGAGGACATCCCTGCCTTGTCCCATTGGTGATTATGAAAGGTGATAATAATGTTCCATTTATCTTCAGCCTAGCTGACGGATTGCGATACAGGGCCATGATTTTGGCTATAAAAGGGTCCCCTACCCCAAGCTTTTTAAGAGAATAATATATGGCGTGCCAGGAGACTCTATGGAATGCTTTCTCAGCACCCAACGAGAGTATCTAATTACAAATTTTTAACTGCATCTAGCCCACACAATAATTTTGGGCCTAGTAGCAGTGTCTGCTAGTCAGCGGATTAACCCAGCTGTTAAGCAAGCTACACCACCTGTAGTTTGGACACTTAATTTTTTCAAAGGAAATGCTTCAGGCCCCCGGGACACTCAGTGAAGAACATCGGGGAGGCACCCCAAGGCACAGGGGCTGTGACTGGTGGTAGGACGCCTTGCGGTGGACCACCAAGCTCGATCCTTATAAAAGCTTAACTGCAGCAGCTTGACTGGACGCTACTGGAGCTGGAATTACCGCGGCTGCTGGCATGAGACTTGCCCTCCAATAGATCCTTGTAAAAGGATTGAAAGTGTACTCATTCAAATTAGAGAGACAATTTAAATTAAAAAGATTAGACCGGCCTCCACCGCAGGGGGCTCGCTCGACCCACCAGCGGACAGGCACCAGTATTGGGAGAGGGGGGCTGGCCTTCAGGGTCCACCGCAGCTCTGGCACAAACCCGGCGACACGCAGGTCGCACGGGCAGGAACGGACTGGCAGTGTCGGCTGCGCGCTTTTTTGGTTTTAGAAGGGCATGATATGCCTATATCTGTGTCTCCCCCTCCTTTTACTCCTCCACCTCTTTTCTTTTTGCATGACTATATGCACTTGTCACTTTTCCATGAGTTAAGGTATTGTCACACTAAACGAGATCGCTAACGAGATCGCTAAAGAGTCACCGATCTCGTTAGCGACGTCGCGGTCTGTGACATGTAGCAGCGATGTGGCCCCGGCTGCGATGTCGTTGATCGCTTATGAACGTTCTGAGCCGTTTTTTGGTTGTTGATGTCCCGCTGGTGAGCCTGAGTCGCTGAGTGTGACACCCTTTATGAACGACTTTACCAGCGTCGCAGGTGGGACTAGGTTTTCCCAACGACCGCAGAGGTCCTTATACAGATCGCTGATCTCTGATGAGATCTTTGTGTTTGGAAGCGAACTAGCGACCACATAGCGATCTCGCCAGGTTGTGTCGTTGTCGTGATCGCTAGTGCGATCGCTAAGTGTGACAGTGCCTTTAGTTGCGTCTTCTGAGCAGTTTGTCAGCTTTGGACACCTTTGAAGTGTTTTCTATGTGTTTTTGTTTGCCTGCCATTGGTTCTAACGGTGTTCGATGAACAGTTCGTCGAACATACGGGTGTTCGGAGAACCGAACCCGAACACTACGGGGGTGGCTCAACACTATTCTCAATGCTGCAAAGCCTGCACCTATCGTGACATTACCACCAACATAGAAGAGGATTCTTTACTGTTAGGGCAGTGAGAATGTGGAATTCCTTGCCTGAAGAGGTGATGATGGCGAACTCCGTAAAGGCGTTCAAGAGGCCTGGATGTCTTCCTGGAGCGTAACAATATTGAATCTTAGTTATTAGGTTCTTTAGAAGGACGTAGATCTGGGTATTTATTCTGACGGAATATAGGCTGAACTGAATGGACAAATGTCTTTTTTCGGCCTTGCTAACTATGTTATGTTATTTCCTTACAACTTTACCTACCTTTTCTATGAAACTAATTTGTGTAGCACCCCTTTATATACATTTTCAGCTGTGCCCACTTTCTCTCATCTACCATAAAGTCAGACCATCCTATGATTATATACCTACAAAAGTGATGCCAAGTATTTTTTCAAAAAAAGTTCACAACTATTGATCACATAATACATAAACTTTAAAATTTCAAATGGGAAACATAAAAAGGATCTGCAAACACAGGAGTAGTAAGGCTAGTTTCACACTAGCGTATGGCCGACCTGCAGAGTGCTGTGGACTTCCTACGTGAAGCTCCGCCCACGGCCGCACCTCCTCCAGTCAGCTCCGCCTATGTCGGCATGCATACCCTATCTTTAGCATTAGGTATGCAGGCCATGCCGATGTATGCGTATGCTTCCGCATGCGCGTTTTGACGGTGCAGCGACCTGAGCCGAACGCAACAAGTTGCATTTTGGTGCGGTCGCCGCACCATCGAAACGACGCATGCGGCGGCATCAGCATACATCTGCACGGCCTGCGTACCTAATGTTAAATATAGGTACGCAAGCCGCATGTAGACATAGGCGGAGCTGACCGGAGGACGTGCGGCGGTGGGCAGAGCTTCACGGAGGAAGTCCGCATCCCTCCGTAGCTCGGCCATACGCTAGTGTGAAACTAGCCTAATACCTTAAATATACAGAGTATAAATATCACCTTATAAAAGTTGAAAATTTTGAATTAAGTAGTGAAAAAAATTTGCAAAAACAAATAATCAAAAAGGGTATTGAAAAAAATATTACGCAAAATAAGTGCCAACCACTAAGGTAGATAGTGAGGGAGACAATGAGGCTCTTAGAACGTTTGACCCCCCCCCCAAGAAAGCTAACGCGAAACGCAAACCAGGTCATGTGTACCTTTGAATTTAAGAGCCTCCTTGTCTCCCTCACTATCTACCTTAGTTGTTGGCACTTATAACGGCACTATGCACTTTAATTATATGTATGCTGTTTGAGATTTGTGGGATTATCCAAAATATTACTTGCTATTTACCGTACTCCATTTGGAATTTCTGAGCATTTCAATCTATATCTTAACCCCTTCCTGACCTGTGACACAGCGTATGTGTCATGAAAGGATCGGTTCCTGCGGGTCGGGTAACCGGGGTCACTGAAAGGTCACCCGACCCGCAGGCACAAGACCCTTTGTGCTTCCCCACAGGGGGGTTGGCTTAACCCCCACGTGGCTACGATCGCTCTGATTGGCTGTTAAAAGTGAAACAGTGCTCCCTTTATTCCGAGCCCCGACGTGTGCCCAAACAGTGGTTTACCCCCACATATGGGGTATCAGCGAACTCAGGAAAAATTGCACAACAACTTTGGGGGTCTAATTTCTCCTGTTACCCTTGGGAAAAAAAAATTTAGGACTAAAAAAAATTTTTGTGGAAAAAATTTTTTTTTTATTTTCACAGCTCTGCGTTATAAACTTCTGTGAAGAACTTGGAGATTCAAAGTGCTCTCCACACATCTAGAGGAGTTCCTTTGGGGATCTAGTTTCCAAAATGGGGTCACTTGGGGGGGTTTCTACTGTTTAGGCACATCAGTGACTCTGCAAACGTAACATGACGCCCGCAGACCATTCCATCAAAGTCAGCATTTCAAAACGTCACTACTTCCCTTCCGAGCCCCAACGTGTGCCCGAACAGTGGTTCCCCCCCACATATGGGGTACCAGTGTACTCAGGACAAACTGTACAACAACTTTTGGGGTCCAATTTCTCTTGTAACTATTGTGAAAATAAAAAATTGCGGGTTAAAAAAATTAGTTTTTTGAGGAAAAAAATGATTTTTTTATTTTTACGGCTCTGCATTATAAACTTCTGTGAAGCACGTGGGGGTTCAAGGTGCTCACTACACATCTGGATAAGTTCCTTGGGGGGTCTAGTTTACAAAATGGGGTCACTTGCGGGGGGTTTCTACTGTTTAGGCACATCAGGGGCTCTGCAAACGTAACAAGATGCTCGCAGACCATTCCATCAAGTCGGCATTTCAAAGCGTCACTACATCCCTTCCGAGCACTGACGTGTGCCCAAACAGTGGTTACCTCCCACATATGGGGTACCAGCGTACTCAGGACAAACTGGAAAACAACTTTTGGGGTCCAATTTCTCCTGTAACCATTGTGAAAATAAAACATAGGGGGCTAAAAAATCATTTTTTGAGAAAAAAAAAATGATTTTTTATTTTCAGGGCTCTGCGTTTATAAACTTCTGTATAGCACCTGGGGGTTCAAAGTGCTCACTGTGCATCTAGATAAGTTACTTAGGGGGTCTTGTTTCCAAAATGGGGTTATTTGTGGGGGAGTTCCAAACTTTAGGCATACAGGGGCTCTCCAAACACGACATGGTGTCCGCTAACGATTGGAGCTAATTTTCCATTAGTCAAATGGCGCTCCTACCCTTCTGAGCCCTGCCGTACGCCCAAACAGTGGTTCCCCCCACATATGGGGCACCAGAGTACTCAGGAGAAATTGCCCAACAAATTTTAGGATCCATTTTATCCTCTTGCCCATGCAAAAATGAAAAAAAATGATGCTAAAATAAAATTTTTGTTGGAAAAATTAAAATGTCCATTTTTTCCTTCAATGTTGCTTTAGTTCCTGTGAAGCACCTGAAGGGTTAATAATCTTCTTGAATGTAGTTTTGAGTAGCTTGAGGGGTGCAGTTTTTATAATGGTGTCACTTTTGGGTATTTTCTACCATATAGACCCCTCAAAGTGACTTCAAATGTGAGGTGGTCCCTAAAAAAATGGTTTTGTAAATTTTGCTGTAAAAATGAGAAATCGCTGGTCAACTTTTAACCCTTATAACTTCTTAACAAAAAAAAATTTGTTTCCAAAATTGTGCTGATGTAAAATAGACATGTGGGAAATGTTATTTATTATCTATTTTGTGTCACATAACTCTCTGGTTTAACAGAATAAAAATTAAAAATTTGAAAATTGCAAAATTTTCAAAATTTTCACCAATTTCCATTTTTTTCACAAATAAACGCAAAAATTATCGACCTAAATTTACCACTAACATGAAGCCCAATATGTCACGAAAAAACTCAGAATCGCTAGGATCTGTTGAAGCGTTCCTGAGTTATTACCTCATAAAGGGACACTGGTCAGAATTGCAAAAAATGGCAAGGTCATGAAGGGGTTAAAGTATACTGGTTTGAATAATCTATGTGCATTATTTTCAGTGAGGATTAGATCGCTCTAAACATTAATTTCATGAGCACCAACAGTGATATCTATCATATTTTGATTGAACAGTTTTCTATACTTCCCAGTGTTGAATTTTATGAGTGTCCTTATTAGACTTTTGTACTATTGCAACTAATTTTTGTCCATTTGGATATACACTATTGGTTGAATATATAGCAAAGTGAGGATTTCATATAACTGCTATTAAACTAGCTTATTACAATTGCTTTAATTAGACCTGGACACATTACCAGCAATCAGAAACCCTTTTTTCCTTTAAATTAGTTTTTTTGTAAGTTGACTCTCACAAGCACTAACCGTGCTAATACATCTTCTGAGAATTTTTTCTTTTCCTTTTTTGTAAAGAATAGTGGCTAAAACTTTCAACAGGGAAGAACTTCATATATATATATATATATATATATATATATATATATATATATATATATATATATATATATTTTTTTTTTATAATTTGTGTATTTTTTTGCGTAATAGTTTTCCAATACCCTTTTTGATTATTTGTTTTTGCTCATTTTTTCACTACTTAATTCAAATTTTTCAACTTTTATAAGGTGATACTTATACTCCATATATTTAAGGTATTACTACTCCAGTGTTTGCAGATCCGTTTTGTTATTTGTTTCCCATTGAAATTTTAAAGTTTATGTATTTGTGATCAATAAAGAATTGTGTACTTTTTAAAAAAAATAAAAATACCTGGCATCACTTCTGTACTTTTGAAGGTTTATATTTAATTATGGAAGTGCCACTAGTAAGCTAGGCCATTGTTTGTTTGTACATCCTATTATTATAGTCTGCACTTTCCTTGACTCAAACTATGTTAACTGCAACTAATCTGCCATGTTCTGCAACTGAAGAGCAGTTCCCTCATCTGAAAAATTTAGATTTTTCGGCATGATGTGTTTTCCCAAAAACACTAGATGATTGGTGTTACAGAAATTTTTGCTATCAAAAACATTTATTCTGAAGAGATGTAAATATCTTCCGGGTTACAAATCAGAAATCTGAATCAAATTAAGATTGAATCAATGACCGATTTCCCATAATCTAGCATACTCAGAATGCTGTAATATCGATACATTTTAAAGCAGATTTGTCACCATAAGTCACAACACAAACTGTATACATTGTTAAATAGATCTGATATTTACATTAAAAAATGTCCTGCCTGCAAATTTTCTGGCCCGATATTAATATGTGAGCTTATAAAATCCCCCAAATTAGTGGGAGCAAGTTGCAGCCATGTTACATGAATGTACAACTTAAAAACACCAGCCTCGTTAGCTCCAAGAAGTATTTCTGACGTTTGGTGTCTGCACTTTGAAATCTGGTGACCAATCCGGTTGAGCCTCTTAATGATTTAACAACCAAGTTTTCAGTGGGTTCCATGGTGGCAACTGATCTTACAATAAAACATCTTCAATAATGGGAAATATACTGTAATTTGGTTGTACTGGAGACAACTTCAGTATATTCTAAGGCCTAATATAAAATGACAAACCAATCTGGTTATCAGAAAGGATTTATTAAATGCTTTACTTTCAAATCATGCAAGCAATAGTGAACGGTCACCAAAAGTTGAAGTGTTTTTTCCACCAGTATGCTTTAGGGGAGCAATTAGAATAGACCATGAATACCAGATCATTGGGAGTCGGTCATCCAGCACTACCACTGAACAGCTGTTACCAGCTCCAGCTGGATGTAAACCGCGCACAGAGCAGGACATCACCGTTCCGTCCCTGTTGAGCTGCTGCTCCGGGGTGCTGCTGATCAGCTTCTAGTCAAATGAATATCTGAAGTCTTATGCTAGCCCACAAGGTTCACAACTTGCCACTTCCTGAGTTATTTTTCAGCTGATCAGGGAGGCTGAAAAGTGTCACTCAATGATCTGATATTGGTGCTGTATCCCAAGGATAGCTAATCAATATAATAGTAATGTACAGTCCCTTAAACACAATAAAATACTCCATGAATGCACAGTCAATGAAACATTCTTTATTGCCAGTTAAGAATTTGTTCTAATACTAGATTTGTGTCTCCGAGTAAGACACTGCTTTTCCTATTGGGTATATAAACATGCAAAATGTTGGTGAAAAATTTGTACAAAGTGATAATAAAAATAGCCACTAAATGGCAAAAAAAAAAATATGCAGGCTTGTGGCTTTTTGGGGGCCTGGTTGGGGTCAAAAACATTATCAATTGAACAGTGCACATTTCCTGTCTAGGCAGCTGCTCAGAAGAGGAGGGACCACTAGTAGAGATGTTGGGGTACTTTTACATGTTATGGGGTACTGCCACAATCATGTAAAATGAGCCAAAGAAATCATGCTGCTCAAAAGATAGGCAGTATGAATAAGACGTGGCTCTACGATTTCAACCACATGTTTTATTCTGAAAACAAAAAAAAAACACAACATATATTTAGTAGCCAGTCAAGAATCATGCTGCTCAAGTGACTTGTCCAAGAGGTGAATCCCCACTGGCTTCTCCCCTCTCCACTTTTCCTATACACACACGTAAGGAGAGCTCTTTCCATGGAAAAGGGTTGGAGGTCTGGAGAACAGCCTCTTTAACAGGTCATCCCAGCAGCATGGTCTCCAACAATCTTTTAAATTAATGCTTTTTATGATTTAAGCTGCCTGTGCATTTCACATTCATGTAGTTATCTGGTATTTTTGATCCTCCAATACAGGTACAAATCAAGGTAATGTCTGAGCTTTTTTTTGCCAAAAAAGCCACTTTATATAACAGCAGTGGTAGAAGAAAAAAAAAAAAAAGAATAGTACAAGGGAAAAGTTTGAAGGCAGTGTCAACCATTTCAGTTTTCCCTTGAACTACATTTTCCCATCCAACAGGTATTCGGTGTCAGAAGAGTCTCCACATACAGTAGCAGTGAGTCCCACAGCAGCTAGGAGTCATGATTTAGATCAGTAGACATGAAAGTCCATTAGCATGAAGTCCTGCATTTCTCTGGTACAAAGTTTGCATACCCTTCTGCAGTCTAGTGGAATACAGAAAACACTAAATTGCCCATTTGTTTTATTGGGAATCCTACTATAACATTCAACCTCCTGGGCAGATCATTGAGCAGTACAATAGACAAACATTAGTTTCACCATAGTTTACAGATATTAATTTAAACAGACAAGAAAAATCACTCACAGCCAAAAAAAAACCCAAAACAAATAAAAGGACCTAATTGATTCCAATGGCACGTGAGGGAGGTAGGGGGGCTCCATTGTTTGTCCTTCTTGAACATGGCTGGATGTCAATAAGGATATGAAAGAAAAATATTCTTAAGTACTTTTGCAATTCAATTTACACAACCTGAAAACACCAAATCATTTGCATTAGCCATTATAAGTCAGCTGTTTAGCGCATTGCTTTCTAATACACATTTTAAGACTCAGACATTAAATAAAAGTATATTGTAAATGGAAAAAAAAATATATAGTCTTGGCGTCCTCTTGCTGCTTAAAGTTAAAATTGTAGAACATCCTGCAGGGCAGATACAAGGTTTGATGGTAAAAATTCAAAAACCAGAGAAAAAGGTTAAACGATGTTGTGGAATTGACCTACCGCCATGCTTCAAATATTGGTGGAAACATCTTCAAAATCTAGAACAGGTGTACAGCACTTTACCAAATGCTTGTCTTCACATTACAAAAGAGGACTACACCGCCTGCTGATGTTAACAAAGCAAGCCAGCTGCTTCAGATATTTTCTTTTCATGTGCTTTTAATCATCTTGGCATGTTGTGCCACCAAAAAGGTTCCTTTGGGCACATGACAAAAATCAATGCTACGGTCGTAATCCAAAGCTTGACCCAGCGTCTTTTCTGCCCCAACAGAATCTAATGTACATTTACAAAAAGTCACAGTTAGCAAACAACTAGGCGTGTATAAGGAGTGAGAATATTAAAAAGGGCAGGCACAGAAGAACATGAACTCAAGGCACAGGTCTTCCCTTATGTAAGTCCTCTCCGCACAGGCTCAGCATGTCACTGGAAGGCTGCCATTACCCAATTTAAATATCACTTCTGAGCACATGGAGATTTCTTCTTTCAGCTCAACTTGGCCAACAAAAAACACCAAAGAGTTAACTGCAATCTATCGGTAAAAATGTTTGTTAAGATTCCCATTTACAAAGAGATCGCGCTCATGGTTAGACTTCTAGAGACTTAGTGCACGCATTTCAGGGTTTACGTTATTTAATTCTTCGCTTTAAGTTTCCTTTTGGAAATGCACACACTTATCATAGGTTTCCAGTGTGAAGCTTGACAAAGCACAGTAGTTCTGCCTTTCATACAGTGGTGTCACCAAATTCTTTGTTCCATCGGATGTATGACTCCAGTGTAGCAGCACTCACACTGCACTTTATCTTCTTTAAAGAATTCTGGAAGTCAGAAAATTTGATGTTCCGCATCTGAAAACCAAAAAAGAAATACTTAGTATATGCATGATGAGACATGACCGGTAACTAGTGTTCAAGGGAATCTGTCACCAGGTTTTTGCTATGTATCCTTAGAGCACCATAACATAAGGGCAGAGACCCTGATAAACCGCAATACTGAGCTATATTTTGCCAATCAGTGTTTTATCAGCAGAAGATTATCACAACAGGACAAGCTGCGTTGTGTCTGATAGTCCAACAATGCCCCAGCACTGACTAGCAGTTCTCTATCATTATACAATGATCACAGAAAGCTGTGGTGTGGCGAGGTTATACACAGAACAACTGAGCTCTGATATATCTGCAGCAGAGAAAACTCTGCCCATCGTAACTGCTGCACCCAGAAAAATAAGTGATACATCGCTGGAACAGGGTCTCAGTCCCTAACTCATGCTGCCATCAGCAGCAAAAACCTGCTGACATTCTATTTAAAGGGAATCTGTCAGTAGGTTTTGCTACATCATCTGAGAGCAGCAAAATGTAAGAAAAGAGACCCTGATTCCAGTGATGTATCACTTAGTTTACTGGGTGCAACAGCTGTGACACAATCAGAATTCTTAGATGTAGAATGCAGCAGAGCTGAGGAAGCTAATCCCGCCCACACCACAGCTTTCTGTGCAAAAAAGTCTTTTGACAGTAAGCTGCTTATCAGAGGAAGGGATGTGGTCGGACAACTTGGCTTGAGGCAGCTAGTCCCACCAATAATGACAATGTCCTAATGATACAATTTTCAGTGCAAGTAAAGAGCACACAGCCTAATAAGTGACATCATGGAATTCAGTGTTTTAACCCCTACCACATGCTGTCCTCAGATTACATAGCAAAAGCATTGACAGATTTCCTTTAAAACATTCTGAAGTTATTTTAATTTTTCAATCCAGGAATAACAGTTACATAGACTGTGAATTGCTCGCATTTAACATCTATTACTTGTCTTGTAGAGGACAATCAGCATCTACTAAACTTAAAGAGTATATCTGGGATTTTAGAAAAAACAAAGACCTGTAGTTGCTAACAGAGGCATCTACCTGTCTGTTGTACCCAGTGCCAGTCATTGACCGCTCCTGCCAGAGATTCAGCAACTCCCTGTCAAAATAGAAGCAGTTTCTCTTACTGTTGACAGGGCGGTCTACTGGTGTCATGCTGATTGACAGCCAGATTCCCCCAATTAGGCAGCGGGAGTCAGCTTTTTTTTTTTTTTTAAAGTGCCTGATATCATTTTTAATCACGTACAAACTACAGCTAGAGTTAAATTAGGTTCCACACAGATAAACTGGTTTACCATGAAATTGGCCCCAATTTGCAGCAAAGATTTTGGAATGTGTCTGAGGGAATTTTTGCCCATTAGTTCAGAAGAGCATTTGAGAGGTCAGACACCGATGTTTTAAGAAAAAAGCGTTTATTCTAGTTCATCCCAAAAGATGCTTGATGGCTCTGTATGGGCCAGTAAGGTTCTTCCACAGCCAAACCATCCCCCAAGCATGCCTTTATGAGCCTTATTTTGTTCAACATGGCACAGTCATCCTAGAAAAGAGTCTTTCTTTAACGGTTCCTACAAAGTTCAAAGCAAATAATCGTCCAAAATGTCTTGGTATAATGAAGCATCAAGATTTCCCTTGACTGGTACTATGGGGCCTAGGTGCGGGCCACCAAACTTTACAGTTGGCACAATGCAATCATGCAGGTAATGCTCTCCTGTCATTTGCCAAACACAGGCTCGTCCATGAGACTGCAATATTAATCTGTCACTTCTCAAAATACGATTTCATTGCTTGATAGTCCAGTGTAGGTGTGCCACCAAGCCAGCATATACACGATGATCCACATTTTGCTTGGAGACGCAAGGCTTGCATGCAGCTGCTTAGCAAGGAAACCCATGCTATGAAGCTCCAAGAGCAGTTTTTGTGCTTTCTATTGTTAGGGCCCCGTCACACATAGCGACACAACAGCGATCCCGACAACGATATGAACTTGTCAGGATCGCTGGTGTGTCGCTACATGATCGCTGGTGAGCTGCCAAACAGGCAGCTCTCAGCAGCGATCAGGACAGCGACTATGCGGGTAACAAGCGATGCACGTCGCTTAGTTACCCACAGAGTACCTTAGATACCAGCGCGCTGGTGCAGGGAGTTGGTAACCAAGGTACACATCGGGTTTCTAGATGCCTAGAAACCCGATGTGTACCTTGGTTACCAGCTCCAGCTCGCTGGTCTCCTGCCTGCCACACGCAGCGATGCGTGCTGGCCAGTGGGAGACCAACGATCAAAAAAATGTCCAGGACATACCCAGCAGGGGGGCTGATCGTCGCTGAATGTCACACACACAGCGATATCGCTGGGGAGATCGCTTTTGCATCACAAAACTTGCGATCTCGCTATGTGAGACGGGGGCTTTAGAGTAGGTTTGGTACTCTGCAGTTAGAGTCACCAGAGCATTTACAACTAACGCACTTTGCACCTCAGTGACCGCACTCTATGTGGTGCGTAAACATTTCCACTTTTCAGTAATACCAGTCAGTTGTTTGTAGAATTTTTTAGAGAGGTATGTATGTATATATGTGTGTATGTGTAAGTATATGTATGTATGTATGTATGTATGTATGTATGTGTGTATGTAGAGAAATTTCACGAACTGTACAGTTACAACAGTGGCATCCTATTACAGTACCATGCCCAGATTCAGTGAGCGCTTTAGAAAAAGCCATTCTGTTTGTGAAGATCCAAATAAAAGAAGACTGGAAACACACAAAGTGTAAATAAGATTTTATCTGGGTAAAATGCCAAAAGGAATGGTCTAATGGTGCTCACCTAGTTAGGTTGTGTGCACACAACCACTGATGACACTTAAGGGTATTATAATTAGGTGAGGTCTCATGCACACTATATTTTTGGTGCTACTGAGGAAAAAATATATCAATATTTATAAAGAGCACCTCGAGCACTCATGAGAAATCATCCAAGAGATTGATAATTTTGGTTTATAGTATTTATTTAGGCGTTCCGATACTGCACTGAAAAAACAATAAATTTAGAACCCCAACGTTTCGGCCTGCATGGCCTTCTTCAAGGGGATTTCCTCTGTTGCAAATAAAATATAACAAGGATATATGTCACAACATACGGAAAATATATATTACATCATATATTTCATATTGCTCACATACTTCTGTTATACTGAAAAAATCAAAATAAATATGAATAATGATAAAATTGCAGATGTGTTGTCTGGTTATTTCGCATCTAATCATATCTTCACATGGGTATCAAGTTATAAATTCTTAATGTCGATATTTCATCATATCATATAAATGTTACATATCTCGTAAATACCATTATGTAAATAAATAAACAAAAAACCAGCAACATATATCATCAGACAAATCAAGATATATTGCCGTATAAACATTAGAACGTGAGATTTTGTCTCACCATTTGCTGTAGAAGACCTCACTTACGGCTTCCACTTTACGGCTGTCGCACCGCTGCCACATCGCACCACGAGTATAAGAAGCGCACTAGGCACGGTTAGTCCAGAGTTTCACAAGACTGCACCACGCACGCTGCTTCCCAGACCTCAGGTAATGTGCTCAGCCTCCTATCCCGGCATCAGTAGTCTGGGTTCCTGTTCACTGATCACCCAGGAATCACAATTATAGCAACCATTGAGTAGATGGCTCACGTTCTAATGTTTATACGGCAATATATCTTGATTTGAAACACATTATTTAATGTATAGGCACTTCTACAATATTCCGGATCTGCTTAGGATCGAGTCAATGTATGGCTTATAACCGCTCGTAGAAAGGTAATATATGTCCGCATGATATATGTGGCTAACCTCTTGGTGAAAATTGATATTAAAATATTACCATCTGATACCCAAATTAAGAATGATTGTATGTGATTTAACCAGACAACACGTCCGTTTATTATATATCACATATAGGCACTTCTGTGATATTCCGGATCTGTTTTGGATCCTTTCCAAATACGACTCAAATACTACTCTTGTGAAGGTAATATATTGTCTGATGATATATGTTGCTGGTTTTTTGTTTATTTATTTACATAATGGTATTTACGAGATATGTAACATTTATATGATATGATGAAATATCGACATTAAGAATTTATAACTTGATACCCATGTGAAGATATGATTAGATGTGAAATAACCAGACAACACATCTGCAATTTTATCATTATTCATATTTATTTTGATTTTTTCAGTATAACAGAAGTATGTGAGCAATATGAAATACTGACTTAAGGGTATGCCACACTAAACAGCGTCGCTAACGAGATCGCTAAAATACGTCACTATTTAGCGATCTCGTTCGTGACGCTAACGTGTGTGGCATGTAGCAACGACGTGGCCCCTGCTGTGATCTCGCTGATCGTTCACTAGAGTTCTGGACCGTATTTAGATCGTTGGCGTCCCGCTGGTGAGCCTATATCGCTGTGTCTGGCACCTTTTGTAAGCGATGTGCGCTGTTTTTTACATCGCAATGACCGTTAAAGTCGTTAATGAGATCGCTAACCGCTTATGAGTCGTTAACGAGATCGCTAACCGCTTATGCGTCGTTAACGAGATCACTAAGTGTGGCAGTTACTAGCGACATTAAAACGATCACAAAAACGATCTCATTAGCTTGCGTCGTTATTGAGATCGCTAACGAGATCACTAAGTGTGGCAGTACCTTTAGGCTGCTGCAGACCCACAAGAGGATGAAAGAGCAGGTAATGGAGAAGCGAATGGGTGAAATCTGCGCTGCCATATGGAAAGGATGAAGAATACCAATCCGAGTGTAGGTGGTTTATTTGTCAACGCGTTTCGAAGAACACATGCTTCTCCAAGATCATGGTTGTCCTGAAGTAGTATGTATACATCAAAACACGTTGACAAATAAGCCACCTACACTCAGACTGGTATTCTTCATCCTTTCCACATGGCAGAGCCCATTAACCCATTCGCTTCTCCATTATCTATTCAGTTTGAAACGGAAGACATCATGGGTGGGTACTAGAATTTACACAACTTTGGTCTTCATTTAGCCCCACCGTCAATGCTTAAGATGTGTATGCCTATACTTTTGTCCACAAACTGTAAATTAATAGAGAAGATAGAAGATCTGCTACACAGGGTTGCCTTACCTCACTTGCCGACATATTTTTCACTTGCTCAGGTTTTAACTCTATAAAAAAAAAATTTAAAAAAAAAGAATGAAACTTCTGCGGCAAACAAACGAATATGTTAACCGATTATCACTCTCTACAATAAGAAATGACTCTGGCTCTGGCAGTGTGCCCATATCTCACTGACTTGTACACATCATAGAAGTGCAAAATTCTTAAGTAATAACAGCACTGTCCCCATATTTATGTAACCAACATATCAATATTATATGCATTTATAATATGCATTTTCGCTGCAGTAAATGCAAACATTGCAGTGTAAGTAGAGAAAACAGTGAGCACCTCTTTATTCTATCCAATATGTAATTTCTTATCCTCTAAACCAAAAGTTGTCGACCTACATAAACATACCACAGTACATCAGTGTGCCCGCTGACTAGAAAAGCAGGTACAAGCCATGATAGAAATACATTATCCGTTAATGAATAAAAAACAAAAGGTAAGACATATATTGCACATAAGGAACATATCCACAATTACCTCTTATTGGCCCAAGAGCCGCATCTTTGGCCAGCGCAGTGATATCACTCCCAGAATATCCTTCAGCCAGCCTATAGGAATAAGGAACCTTTTAAACTTGACATTTCATTGCAGTCTCTCTGGGAGGTCACCAATCATAACTTGTACACATATGAGGTGTAGAGAACTAGCAATTCTGTACTAGGACTTACCTCGCCAACTGGGTCAGCTCTTTCTGTGTCAGTGGGTTTCCTTGCTTACTTAAAAGATTTTGCAAAAGCAGCAGTCTCGTCTAGAAAAAAATAATAAAATTACATTTATGTACACGAAAAAAAAAAACAACTACTAGTGATGAGTGAGTGTGCTCGAATAAGATGAATAAATGATTTATATTTTACAATGATTACTAATCCTACAAGGAGACTTGAACATCTGCCCTCTCTTTCAAGCCACATATCCAAGCCCTTGCCTCCTCATGCCGACTCAAACTCAATATTTCCCGTATCCGTGCATTCCTTGAGCAAGAAACCACAAAAACACTAGTGCACGCCCTTATCTCCCGCCTCGACTACTGCAACCTCCTACTCTCTGGCCTCCCCTCTAGCACTCCTCCAAATCCATCCTACATTCTGCTGCCTGACTAATCCACCTGTCTCCCCGCTATTCCCCGGCCTCTCCTCTATGCCAAGCCCGTCACTGGCTTCCTATTGTCCAGAGGCTCCAGTTCAAAACTCTTACCATGACATACAAAGCCATCCACAACCTGCCTCCTCCATACATCTGTGACATCGTCTCCCGGTACTTACCTACACGCAACCTTCAATCCTCCGAAAATCTCCTTCACTACTCCCCTCAACCACATACAAGACTTCTCCCGTGCTTCCCAATACTCTGGAACTCTCAACCCCAACACATCAGACTCTCACCTACCACAGAAACCTTCAAAAGGAACCTGAAGACCTACCTCTTCTGACAAGCCTACAACCTGCAGTGATCCTCAGTCTACTGAACCGCTGCACAACCAACTCTACCCTCTCCTAGTGCATTCTCACCCATCCCTGTAGACGGTGAGCCCTCAAGGGCAGGGTCCTCTCTCCTTCTGTACTTGTGTGTGCCTTGTTTTGCTCATGTTTATTGTACTTGTCTATATTTGCCCCTTCCACATGTAAAGCGCCATGAAAATTATTATCATCATTATCATCAACAAAGCTGATCACATGGATAATACGCTGTACTAGTGTATTGATATGCATTACCTAGTGTTTGACTGACCGATAGCCCATTGCACGCCGCCTCCGGCAGAATCTGAGTTATACGGCAGACATGGAGGCCATTGGTAGACTTCTCTGTTGCCCTAGCAATAATCAGCATGCCATGATTGCACAGAGGTGGCTGACAGACGGAGCGATCTCGCTGACAAATTCAGGTGAACTCCTTGCAATCTGGACACACAGATACATCCATTGGTGGGTAGCGGTTAAGGGTCACACTGAATCGATTTTTGCACACCCTGAGTAGCCTAGAATGTTTCTAAAATCGTTCAGCTGTAGCGCAGAAACAGTTGGACACAAAGGAACGAATTCTAACAAGAAAAACAGAAAAAAAATGCATACCTCTTCATTTGGCAAGGAGACGTAAACTCTTTTAGTAAATCTCCTGCAAACAGAATGATTTAGTAAGGAATAAATGCATAGAAGAATAACGAACAAGGTAAGGCGCTAGGAACATTATCAAAATCTGCTTCATCCATTTGCAGAGGACAAAAGGAGAGGAAATCACTCACTGGGTGAAGGAGAAATCCTTCCAAAACTGAAGCTGCGCACACACACGAGCACTAGCGAAGACAGCGGCATCCGGCCACAAAACTCACATACAGCATTTATTACTGGAAATAACTGAAAGCAAATTGCAAACTTAACTTATGGCCCAATTACAAGTGTGGATCATCGCCAAACAAGCAACCTTGAGAACTTTCATTCCCAATCGTGGCCATGCAACCAATCTGACAGACAAGCAAAACGCTTGTTTGGCAGCTAATTGGATTTCTGGTGTATGGGCAGAAATTGGCTTGTTGGGTCTGAAAATGAATCAAGGCATAAGGATTGCAGCCTGAAACCAAGTTCACTGGTCACTAGATGGAGGAATGTATACCTTTATGGCAAGCCTAACAGAGCCATGTAAAAGGAAGAGCATTTAAGACTTTGTAACAGTAAATATGAGATGCTGTCTGAACAATCCCTTTACTCATTATGACACCACACTGTAGCTGGACTCCATGCATATTATACATCGTATTACTTCCTGTTACAAAAAATTCAGTTTACGTTATTTACCTGAGAACGGCCTCATCCAGCTCCTGAGGTCTATTGGTTGCCCCATAACAAGAACTCTGTCGTCACCTCCAGACTGTACCTGTTGAACAACCAGGACACGTAAGAAATGAAAAAAGTATTGCTAAAAAAAACTCTAATAAAAATATTGATGAATTCAATTAACCGATTAACCCTTTACAGCAGATTATATATATATATATATATATATATATATATATATATATATACACACACACATACACACTGTGTGCAGAATTATTAGGCAAGTTGTGTTTGAGAGGATTCTTTTTATTATTGAACAACAACTATGTTCTCAATCAACCCAAACGACTCATAAATATCAAAGCTTAATATTTCAGCTGCAGAGGGAAGGAAGAGAGCCACAGTATTCATTACTGATGGGTAGGCGGAGCCCAGATAGGATTGACACCTCAGATTAAAAAGAGTGTTGATCGGCCCCTCCAGCACGGGCTCTTCCTACTCAGCTTTCTTCAGTCTAAAATTTGAGGTCCCAGAGGATGGTCGCTGCTGGAAGCAGCTCCTCAGAAGACTTTATTTTACTCGGACAAGAGACTTGGATCACCAGAAGTGGTCTAGAGGTCTCAGGGGTCTCAGCGCTGCTGGACCCCAACCTCTCCCTTGGCGATCTGTATTACCCTGATGGTGGTCCCTGCAGAACCTGCCGGCCCTGGGGGATGAGTATGGCTTCCCTGGCGGGGACGCAAACCACGCATCTGGGGTCACTGCGTTCCCCGCCCTGGGGGGGAAGCATGGGCATAGCGCCAGAAACCCCTAGGGGTCCCTGTGGCGCTTCGGCTGGTGAGTACTCCACATTTTTATTAAAGTGTGTGGGAGTGATTTCAGCGACTGCTGCGGCAGCCACTGTACATATACATGCCGGTGATTGATGTCCGCAGGTTGAAAAATAATGCCTGCAGGACAGGGGAAGGGAGAGGAGTGCGCGCTTTTTTATTTGAATTTCGCGTCGCTCTGAGCGTGCGCGCTTTACTGCAGCCTCCATTTCCGGCTCCTCTACATGGAGCACACAGAGGCAGAGCGCGGCGGCCATTGCTGATCATGCAGGCTGAAAGATCCCCGGATCGTTCCCCTCCCCTCCCGGCAAGAACCGTGACCAGCTGGGTGAGTCGCTTCTAGCCCGCGGGCAGAAGCTTAACCCCTTCACCTCCACAGCGCGGGCGCCGTCTGGGGCACTACTGAGTGACAGATTGAGCTGTCCTGCGGCTGTTATCGCATAAGGGGCTCGCACACTCTTTCAATATTAATAAAGAGGTTGTGGGGAGTCTGCGACATTAATACTGCCACTATACGTTCCCGCTAACGATCCTGATAACGACGCATACTAATGCGATCGTTTGTGTGATTATTTTTAATGTCGCTAGTAACTGCCAATCTGGGCGATCTCATTAGCATCGCATAAGCGATTAAGCGATCTCCTTGACAACTTTGGCGGTCATTGCGTTATACAAAACAGCGCAATTTTTTAGCGATCTGGTGGAACGTTTTTCTGTATAGTTTGGCATAGCTGTCCTGCAGCTGCGACCTTATAAGAGGCGCTTGAGATTCGCACACCCTTTTCATTATCAAGGTTGTGGGGAGTCTGCTACTTTAACCCCTTCTTAGGCGGTTAACTCTTAATGGGGGACGGCTGGGGTATCTCTCTCTTTTAGAGCTTTAACCCTTCAGCGTTTGTTTTTTCTTTAAGAAACACTGTTCTGGTTACTGACAGGTTTAAACTGCCATATACTGTGCAAGGGCATGTCAGAGACCGTCTCCCAGATTCACTACGGATCAGCCTCGCGTATCTGACACGCAGACCTCGACTCCTGCGCGGCGGTCGGAGGTTCCAGTGGTGTCAAAATGGAGGCCTTCACTAGTTTCTGTTGATGGCCTGTCTGACCTTTTAGGTTATGGAGTGTCAGCTAGATCCTCTCAAGGAAGCGACACAAATCGGTGCCTTCCTTCTCACTTAGCGAAGAAGTCCGATTCGGACAAGGAGGATCGGCAGGGACACTCTGCCTCTCTCATGGGCCGTGCTAAAATTTGTATTGGAAATGAGGGCGTTACAGTTACCGGAGGAGGTAACTAGACGTCCTGGTAAGTCGGCCCGGATATTTCAGGAGTCGCATGGGTCGCGACGGCTTTACAAACTGTATCCGTTTTTCTACGGAGTTGTTTGTTAATTGGACTCCTTCTCCTGAAGTGAATGTCCCTTTATGCCAGCTTAGCAAATCTTCCTGGTAAAGGGAAGGCGAGTCTGCAGGACACGCTGGACAGAAAAACGGAGATGGCAACAATCCATCTGCGAGGCCGTGGATCATAGATTCGGTATTAAGGATCTAGGTGTACTTGTTAAGTTCCCTGAGCCGGTTGGACCGTCTAAGGACGGCGTGGCAAGATGGATCCCCTCTATCGAGGTAGATGGGCTTTTCAAGTTGAAGGATAATGCGTCACTGCTATCCAGGGCGCAATCCTCGGCAGTCACAGTCAGAAGAGCACTGTGACTTGGACGGTGGAACGCGGTTTTCCAAGCAGGGTTTGCTATCTTTAGCTTACAAAGTGGTCAGCTATTTGAATCTGACCTCACGGAGCTGATTGCCAAGGCAAAGGCAAAAGAAACAGCTTTACCGCAGCGCAGAGCTGTGACTTCTGCGTCTGGCATGACTAGTGCCGATAGTTATCGGCGGTCCTTTCGGTCCAAGGGATGATCCAGCCAACCCTCTGGGGGTTTGGGTCGTCTCTCTTTTTTAAAAAAAAAAAAAAAAAAAGGGAATTCTCAGAAATTCCGCATACCCTGGAAACAGAACTTCTGTTAAGACAGAAGCTGGCAAAAAATCCGCTAAGGCGGACTGACATCTGAATCTCACTCGAGCGCTCTCGAGTGGGGGGTCGTTTACTCCAATTCAAACCGACTTGGGTTTCCCGTGTGTCGGACGCCTGGGTGACACAGGTTGTGTTGGCAGGCTACTTCATAGAGTTTCTTTCTCGACCCCCGGACAGTTTTTTTGCCAATCTCGCATTCCGTCAGAGCCGAACTATTTACCTCTCTACTGCGAGAGGTCGATTCCCTTCTGCAGAAGGGTGTGGTGATACCGGTTCCGCAGAGGACCGGGGAAGAGGATTTTTTATTCAACCTCTTGGTAGTCCCCAAAAAAGGAGGACAAGTTTCGCCCTATTCTGGAAAGATTGAATCGGCTTGTCCACACCCGAAAATTCCGCATGGAGTCGTTTCGCTCCGTTATGGCAGCCCTGTCGCAGAACGACTTTTTGGTCAATCGACATTCGCGACGCTTATTTGCATGTTCCCGTCGGAAGAGCTCACCAGCGCTTCCTTCGTTTTTGCCATAAATCAACCATTACCAGGTTGTGGCTCGGCCATTCGGCTTGGCCTTAACGCCCAGAATTTTTACAACGATTCTGGCGCCTAAATCTCATGGCAATTCTTCGAAGACGGGGACTTACGATTCGTCCCTACCTAGACGACCTTTCGATTGTGGCGTCCTCGAAGGAGGAGGCAGCGCAATCTATCCCTTCAGCTCCTGGAGGTTTTCGGGTGACTGGTCAATTGGGGGAAGTCGTCTTGGAATCGTCGCAGTCAATCCTGTTTTTGGGGATGCATTTCGACACGGTACGGGCGGTGGTGTCCCTACCTCCAGACAAGCAGGCATGTCTTTTCCGACATGTACAGATTATGAAGTCTGCAACAGCAATGTCCCTTCGGAAGGTATGCGCCTTCTGGGTTTGACCATGGAGGCACTTCCGTTTGCCCAATTTCATTCCAGAGCTCTCCAAAAGCTCATTCTGAGTCGTTGGGATCGATCGCAAGTTTCACTGGATTGCAGCGTCACCATCTCTCACAGGGTGCGAGAATCCCTAGGATGGTGGTTACGTCCAGGAGCGTTATCCCTGGGAAAGTCTTTCCTCCCTCCGAAGTGGTCGGTCATAACCACCAATGCCAGCCTGACGGGCTGGGGGGGTGTCTGGAACGATCTTTGGATCCAGGGAGTATGGTCATCGGAAGAGTCGGTTCTACCGATCAACATCCTGGAATTGAGGGCAATTTTTTTCTTTGCTTCCAACACTGGACGGTCTCTTTGAGTGGTCTGTCAGTCCGAGTGCAGACAGACAACGCGACGGCTGCCGCGTATATCAACCACCAAGGCGGGACGAGGAGTTCCAGGCTCTTGATGGAGGTGTCTCGGATCCTGATATGGGCCGAGACCAGGGTTCCAGCCATCTCTGCGATTCACATTCCAGGAGTCCAGAATACCACGGCGGACTTCCTCAGTCGCGAGAAGATGGATCCCGGAGAATGGAGTCTTCATCCGAAGATTTTTGCACTGCTGTGCTCCCGTTGGGGAACTCACCAAATGGACTTGATGGCGTCCAGGTTCAATACCAAACTACCGACCTTCTTGTCCAGGTACAAGGACCCGAAGGCTGTGGCGGTAGACGCTCTGGTGGATCCGTGGGACCATTTCGAGCTAGTCTGTGTTTCCGCCGATATCCTTACTCCCCTCTGGTGCTGAGTCGGATCAGACTGGAGAGAATTCGGCTATTTTGATAGCCCCAGATTGGCCAAGGAGGACGTGGTTCTCGACGCTAGTGTCGCTTTTGGTGGCGCCGCCATTCCCACTTCCTTTTCGCCCGGACCTGTTAACCCAGGGACCCGGTCGTCATCCAGACTTGAAGTCTCTGCGTTTGACGGCGTGGCTCTTGAGACCGAAATATTGACCCTTAGAGGTTTTTCATCAAAATCATGCCACTCTGCGAGCTGCCAGTAGTTCGGCTACTACTAGGATTTATCACAAGACTTGGGAAGTCTTCTTTTCGTGGTGTTCGGGTTCTTCAAGGAACCCGAGGGTTTTTTCCATTCCCAATTTGTCTACAGTATGGGCTGGACAAAGGTTTGGCAGTGAGCACCCTGAAAGGTCAGGTTTCTACTCTGTCCTTACTGTTTCGGAGGGCTATCGCCTCCCGTAGAGACGTGCGTTCCTTTTTTTCGCGGAGTAACCCATCAGTTTCCGCCGCGGAAGGCGCCTGTGTCTCCATGGCGGCTCAACCTTGTCTTGGAGGCTCTTCAACATGTGCCTTTTGAGGCTATGATTTCTGCTAGCCTTTCTCTACTTTCTTGGAAGGTTGTCTTCTTAGTGGCGGTAACCTCTTTGAGAAGAGTTTCTGAGTTGGCGGCTCTTTCCTGCTCGCCTCCTTTCCTGGAGTTTTACTCTGATCGAGTAGTGCTTCGCACACGGGGCGACTTTCTACCTAAGGTGGTGTCGCATTTTCATGTTAACCAGGATATTGTGTTGCCCTCTCTTTGCCCGGGCCCGAGGAAGGCAAAGGAACGGGCCTTGCACACATTGGATTTGGTGCGGGCCTTGAAGTTCTATTTGCCTATTACTCAAGTTTTTCGGAAGTCAGATTCTCTGTTTGTAATTCCTGCAGGTCGCTTTCAAGGACTCTATAGCTCGTTGGATTCGGTCTGCCATTTTGGAAGCTTACCGACTTAAAGGCGAACCTTGCCAGATTAAGGTTCGAGCTCACTCCACGAGGGCTGTGGCTTCATCGTGGGCCTTTTATCAAGGGGCTTCGGCAGTCAGCTCTGCCGAGCGGCGACCTGGCGTTTCTGTCCACACATTTACAAAGTTTTATAAGGTGGACGTTAGTGCTTCCACTGATGCGGCCTTAGGACGTAGGGTCCTGCAGGCAGCGGTAGTTTAAAGTTCTAGTTAACTTGTATTTGGCGCCTGTTGCGCTTTTTGTCTAGGTTGTTGGGTTTCTGCCTTTTGTTGGTTTTTTCCCACCCTTATTTTTGAACTGCTTTGGGACGTCCCATCAGTAATGAATACTGTGGCTCTCTTCTTTCCCTCTGCAGCTGAAAGACGGATTTTGGTAAGAACTTACCTGTAAAATCCTTTTCAGCGAAGGAAGGAAGAGAGACACAGCTCCCTCCCATGGCAGAAGTGTGTTGTTGTATTTACAGATGCGGCGTGACCCTTCTCTGATAGCGTTTATCTGGGCTGAGGTCGACGCGCTACGGCTCTGTTCCAGCATTACCAGCTCATCGCAGTGGTCAGGTCCAGTGAGTAGTACCTGGAACTGTGTGATGTTTTGCCAAATGCATGCATAACCTGGTCTATTGTGTTTTTCTCTGAAGTCCTTCAGAAGGGGTTATGTTGTTCCGCTGGTGATCTTGCTCTTCTTTAAGCTTGGGTACGACTGAAGAAAGCTGAGTAGGAGGAGCCCGTGCTGGAAGGGCCGGTCAACACTCTTTTAATCTGAGGTGTCAATCCTATCTGGGCTCCGCCTACCCATCAGTAATGAATACTGTGTCTCTCTTCCTTCCTTCGCTGAAAAGGATTTTACAGGTAAGTTCTTACCAAAATCCGTCTTTTTGGAAGTTGGAGTGGTTTTTTACAGAATGCTGTAGGTGAGCCCCTGATGGCAGTGGCTTCAGCTGATGGTCGAAAAATGGGGTGACAGACTCCCTTATAATTTGAAAAACTGTAAATAAGTACCAGTATATCAGAGTAGCTGGTTCCCTTGGGGTTTAAAGAATGTTAAAATTAGCAGAACCTTCTTATGCACAACAAGGATAAATACAGCTAAATAAAAATATTGGAGCAGTACCAATTACTAGCACAAATAAGCATATGAACAGTCATGATCAGAGCATGTTTGGGTGCTGAGTGTCTTTGTTGTGCTCGAAAAATACGTTCCAGTCCCCGCAGTTGCATGTCTCCTGGCTGTTAGGCAGGTGCCAGGAGACATGCAGCTGCGGGTACTCGAACATATAACTCGAGCACACAGAAGACACTGTTAGCACACGAGCACGGATAACACTTTATCAGAGCACATTCGCTCATCACTACATATGAACTCTTTAGACATAAGACAATATAAATCTAATCAGTACTTACACCATCAAACTCTATTAAAAATTCCGTTTTTAATCGTCTGCTTGCATCATGTTCGCCTTCTCGCCTTTCACATAACAGGCTATCAACTTCATCTTTAAAGAAAAGATAGGGAGGCAAAATTGAACACGTATACAAAAAAAAAACGGAAAGTCACATCTTTATTAACCCTTTTATTGCCATTTGCCATTGCCCTTTTTTTACATTTTGAGCCTCTGGTAGCAAAGACCATTTTCACACTTACTGAAAGCTGTCACCTGGCACGCTATCATAAAGCAAACAAGCAGCACGTCATAAACTAAGGCGTCTTTATGCAATCTTGCATCAAACTGATTTTTTTATGAACAAGTTGCAAAAAAAAAAAATGGATATTAGATGCCAATTTGTGACCAAAACAGAAAATTAAATATGCCTTTCCTCCTTAAAATAAAGGTTTTACCCAGGCTTTATCCTTAACCTTATCTTTACATAATCATCACAACTGACAGACCAAAAATCTGGTTTTATGCTGAAAAATTCAAACCCAGCACCTGTCACTTTAAGTAGTAACTTTGGAATGCCTTCACAAAAACCAGTCTTTTCTGACACATTTGAGCCCCATTTATGAAAACTGGCTAAAAGAAACGCTATCCATTCCTGCCTATGGCAACGGAGCTTAGCTTTAACTTTTAAAACTGCTCTGCCGAAATGAAAGCCGAAATGAAAGCTGTGCTGTGATTGGTTGCATTGGGTAATAAAAACAGATTTTTCTTTAAAGGGGTTTTCCGGTCAAACAGATAAGTCGGCAGTCACTCTGTGTGATGGCAGACTTACGAAGCTCCCCAGCACACGCACTGTGGTCTGCGGGGATTCGCCGGTTTCAGACCCAGGAACGGAGTGTATGTATGAGTTATACATATCACCGGCCAGTGGGCACAGCCTTGCTCTCCATACCCTAAAGCTGCTTCCACCTAGCTTCACTGTGGGTATGGTATTATTTTGGTGATGTGCAGTGTTGGCTTTGCACAAAACATACCTTTTGGAATTATGGTCAAAAAGTTCAACCCTTGTCCCATCAGACACGTTAACGTTATAATCACACTCGCAAAAGGGTTTCCTCCATTCTTTGATTCATAAGACATCTCCGAAAATGGTTGCGATCTAACCTTGCTCCTTTCTTGTTTGCCATGATTATGATGCTGTTCTGTGTTAAGCCAGCATCAATGATGTTTACTTATATGACATGACCGCATACATTATGCTAGGGTTGCAATAATTATAGGGGATGCTTATTGTATGAGGAAGCGTGGTCCCATTTACATTTGGTTTGTAATCCAGATATACTGGTAATTTTGCCTCTCTCATGATGCTGCATGTATATTTTTGACGGTATTGGATTTGACAGCAATATTTTCAGGATACCCTCTGGTAAGAAAAACAACCTGTATATTTATATTGATGACAACCTGTATATTTATATTGATGGGATTATATGGGCCTAACAGTGATTCTCTATAGACACCTTCTGGCATGAAAGGCAGTCTGTATATCTACGTTGATGTGACTACATGATGCCTGAAAGGTCCTATGATCTTATATTTGCTTTTAAATTGTAATTGCAAAAAATGATACTTTGATATATATTTGTCCATCCTACATATAGCAATTACAGGTATATCTTGACTGTATCATTTATGTTTATATGATACACAACCTTGCTTGGGTCAGCTACCCATTCACGATCCATTGGGTCACCAGAAGACCCTGAATACCGTCATTTTTTTTCTCTTCCCCCCAAATTCTATTTGTTGGTTTCCGTTCCCCTTTGCTTTCCTCACCCAACAGGTGCGAGGACGTCAACATATTATTCGAGCATGCCAAAGACACTCCGTTAGCACATGAGTATACTCGGGTAATGCCTTATCCGAGCACATTCGCTCATCACTATTAATAATGCTTAATGAAATGAAAAGTCTCTTCTATTTGGCAACTTCTGAAAAATCTCTCACCACCCAAAATAATCCCTTTAACACACTTCATCTTCCATGTTTTGTCTACATGTGTGAGGGATGCTAACATAATTCTGATTCACTTATTTCATGTCCTCTGACCTTTTTTGTTATTCCTCCTGGCAACCAGAAGTGTCATTTGCCTGTGCTGCCATGAAATGTCACAAACGTCATGCAGAGAATAAAATTTGAAAAGGACACGCTAACAAAATGCAACAGAAAATTATAAAGTTTTACGGCATGCTGCAGGTTTTAGGTTTTTCTTGTATAAACTGTAATATGTCCAATCATACAATTTCATAAGTTTTATTTTATTTTTTCTTACACTGATCATAAAAGGAAAAATGCAAAAAAATTCACATCTGAAACGGATATTTCACAGCTACAAAAAAAGAGCAGCCATTTTTTTTCCTACCTATAAAAATTATAGATGGTTGTAGTTCTCTAGCCACAGAAAAGAGGGCACGCACTAATTTCTCACCTTCTCCTACCTAGGATAGGACAAAAAAAGTAAAAATATATGAAAAGTGTATAGACAGCATTTGTACATGTGTATACAGCAAAAGGGTGCAAAAACAGAATAATACACCATACAACACAGTGCTGCACAAATTTTACATCTGTGGAGCTGCATAATGAATAAGTTCTATGTAGGATATACAATAAAGTAAAAAGAATATAGCATGCAAGAATTTAATATATATTTTTTACATTCTGTGCAAAACTTTTAGGCACGTGTAGAAAAATGCTGAAAGGTAAAAATGCTTTAAGAAATCGAAGTGCTAATTTATTTTTAAAGTGAATGAACAAAAGAAATTAAATCAAATCAATATGTACTATGACTACCCTTAGCCTTCAAAATGGTATCAAGTCTTCTAGGGAGCATACTTTCTACACATGCTTAAAACTCTTGCACAGTATTAATATAAAATATATTACATACACATGTGACTTACATATTTAGAGGTGAGACTGGCTGCACTTATATTAAAGAAGGTTGCATTTGATTCAGCTGCTACCGCTTTTGCCTGAGAAGTAAAAGTGGACAAAGCAAATAAGTGCAATCATCAAAATATACGGCAACTAACATACTGTTGTAAATCTTACCAACATGGTTTTTCCATTTCCAGGAGGACCAAACAGTAGTAGCCCACGAGCAGGCGCTCTAAGCCCAGTGAACAACTGGAAGCAAATAAAGTAATGACAGGTTTTAGGACTAAGAACCTACAAGTAACTATCCAATATGCTTCATGTCACGTGTGTGTCACAATAGTTCAAAGAAAGAAGCTTTTAAAGTAAACATTCAAGTAAAAACTATACTC
>JARQOD010000005.1:432071789-432117186 GCA_033576555.1 Oophaga sylvatica | reverse complement strand
TGTAGCCCAGGGAGAGAAGAGAACATGGTGGAGGCGCAGGCTTTTTGCCGTTCACACAGCAGGGGAACAGCTGACATTACTGAACCCCAGTAACACAGGGCAAGTGTAGACTGTGCTAACAGCACTTCCGAGAAAAACTGGCGGTGTTGTAACCCAGGGATGAGAAAGAGAACATGGTGGAGGCAGCAGGACTTTTTGCGTTCACACAGCAGGGGAACAGCTGACATTACTGAACCCCGTAACACAGGAGCAAGTGTAGACTGTGATAACAGCACTTTGAGAAACAATGGCGGTGTTGTAACCCAGGATGAGAAGAGAACATGGTGGAGGGCAGCAGGACTTTTTGCCGTTCACACAGCAGGGGAAACAGCTGACATTACTGAACCCCAGTAACACAGGAGCAAGGTAGACTGTGCTAACAGCACTTCCGTGAAACAACTGGCGGTGTTGTAGCCCAGGATGAGAAGAGACATGGTGGAGGCAGCAGGACTGTTTGCCGTTCACACAGCAGGGGACAGCTGACATTACTGAACCCCCAGTAACACAGGGCAAGTGTATGACTGTGCTAACAGCATTCTGAGAAACAACTGGCGGTGTTGTAACCCAGGGATGAGAAGAGAACATGGTGGAGGCAAGCAGGACTGTTTTGCCGTTCACACAGCAGGGGAACAGCTGACATTACTGAACCCCAGTAACACAGGAGCAGTTGTAGACTGTGCTAAACAGCACTTCCGAGAAACAATGGCGGTGTTGTAAACCCAGGATGAGAAGAGAACATGGTGGAGGCAGCAGGACTTTTTGCCGTTCACACAGCAGGGGAACAGCTGACATTTACTGAACCCAGTAACACAGGAGCAAGTGTAGACTGTGCTAACAGCACTTCCGGAGAAACAATGGCGGTGTTGTAACCCAGGGATGAGAAAGAGAACTGGTGGAGGCAGCAGGACTTTTTGCCGTTCACACAGCGGGGACAGCTGACATTACTGAACCCCAGTAACACGGGAGCAAGTGTAGACTGTGATAACAGCACTTCTGAGAAAACAACTGGCGGTGTTGTAACCCAGGGATGAGAAGAGAACATGGTGGAGGCAGCAGGATTTTTTGCCGTTCACACAGCAGGGGAACAGCTGACATTACTGAACCCCAGTAACACAGGAGCAAGTGTAACTGTGCTAACAGCACTTCGAGAAACAAACTGGGGGGTGTTGTAGCCCAGGGATGAGAAGAGAACATGGTGGAGGCAGCAGGACTTTTTGCCGTTCACACAGCAGGGAACAGCTGACATTACTGAACCCCAGTAAACAGGAGCAAGTGTAGACTGTGCTAACAGCACTTCCGAGAAAAAAACAACTGGCGGTGTTGTAGCCCAGGGATGAGAAGAGAACATGGTGGAGGCAGCAGGACTTTTTGCCGTTCACACAGCAGGGGAACAGCTGACATTACTGAACCCCAGTAACACAGGAGCAAGTGTAGACTGTGCTAACAGCACTTCTGAGAAACAACTGGCGGTTGTTGTAACCCAGGGATGAGAAGAGAACATGGTGGAGGCAGCAGGACTGTTTGCCGTTCACACAGCAGGGGAACAGCTGACATTACTGAACCCCAGTAACACAGGAGCAAGTGTAGACTGTGCTAACAGCACTTCTGAGAAACAACTGGCGGTGTTGTAACCCAGGATGAGAAGAGACATGGTGGAGGCAGCAGGACTTTTTGCCGTTCACACAGCAGGGGAACAGCTGACATTACTGAACCCCAGTAACACAGGAGCAAGTGTAGACTGTGCTAACAGCACTTCTGAGAAACAACTGGCGGTGTTGTAACCCAGGGATGAGAAGAGAACTGGTGGAGGCAGCAGGACTGTTTGCCGTTCACACAGCAGGGGAACAGCTGACATTACTGAACCCCAGTACACAGGAGCAAGTGTTAGACTGTGCTAACAGCACTTCCGAGAGAAACAACTGGCGGTGTTGTAACCCAGGGTCAAGGAGGGTGTAGGCATAAAATATTGAGTTATTGCCTTGTTACGTGGCCATTGCAAATGTATGTACTTCAAACAAGAATAAATGAAGTTTTACTACGACAATAAAATGATGAATTTCAATTACAAGAATAGAAAATATTTATACTTGACAGTCCTCTGTGGTTGATAACGTTTAATGGCTAACTGAAAATATGGTAACAAATTCAAAGCTTTCGAGACTACTCAGGTGTCTTCATCAGGCTAAGAGTTAAAGCCAAAAATGAAGAATCACATATTTCTACACACAACAGGACACAGGAATAGCTAAGACAAGTGAGGGAGGGACAAGTGAGGGAGGACGGCAACAAAAAGGAGAACAAGGATGAATTATCAGCGCCACACAATCAGAGATAAATTAATGAATTTACCTGTGGCAAAAGACTTTTGTATGCCCGGTCATAGCATGATGGATATGGAATTACTGGTATTAAAATATAACTTCAAATATGAGAAAACGTACAAAGGTTTCAGAATATAAGCTCATCATGACCTTTGACACTGTTAGTGATGGAATGAATAGATCACATGGATTTATGTCATTCTATATCAATTAAGGAATCTGCGTCTATGCCCTTCCAGGGTCATGAAAACCCAAAAAAAAAAAGCCAATGAGAGGGCAATCAAACTTTCTATCCTTTGTAGGAACTGTTCCAATATTTATGTTCATCCTGTGAGATAATGACAGTTCTGATACACGTCACTTACTTGTCTTACCTATTGCACTATTCCTGTGTCCTGTTGTGTATAGAAATATGTGATGCTTAATTTTTTTATTTAGTCTTTGCCTGATGAAGAGACGTGAGTAGCCTTGAAAGCTTGCAATTTGTTTCCATCTTTTCAGTTATCCATTAAAAGGTATCAACCACTGCTGACTCTGAAGTCTAAATATTTTTCTATCTACTGGCTAACACGGTACAAAGATACACATGTTTTCTAATTTCAAGAAGGAAAAATAAAGAAAATACAAATAAACGCATATATGCACATGCCAAAAAAAAATGGACCAACACAACACCCAAAAAAATTGGTAACAAAATATAGTGTTGTAAATGTAAGAATAAAAGTCCATTTTTTTTTTTATGAATAATGCTTAAGGAACGCTATGTTAAACCATAACATAGTGAAGACAATGGATTTTGTAATAGTCACTCATCATCATCATCGCAAATTTTATGTGACAGTCACAGACATTTCAATTATTTAAGTTCATAAAATCGTAACTTTCTATAGCATGTATGACATGTCCAGCATGGACTCATCAATGTGATGATTGATGATGACACAATAATGTACGATAAAAAATAACCATTTAAAAAAACATTAGGCATTGTTTGTCACAATTTAAGTGTGTGCCTGCAAGTGTAGGTGAAACAAAGGCTACGGATAGCAAAGGTATATTCTATGTCTGTATCAGACAGTGGACAGCCTCTGATGGGTAATGCCGATGTTATACTGTACGTCAATAAAGTCTGTGGCTGAAATCATGCATTTTTGCTTGTAGAGTGTTGAAGAGGGTAAAAGAATGTCTGGTTGCGCAAAGCTTTATCCAACAACACTACCTTCCTACTGTCACGCGTAGGGTAGGGTAGCGTGTGGCAATTAGCTGACTATAAAATGTGAGGTTAGGCTGCGTTATTGCGCACTAGGGACGCAAAAAAAAATACAGCAGTAATAATTTAATGTGTAATACTCCACCTATGACAAACAAAAAAATTACGTTCCCTCTTTAACAATGTACAAGACTAACAAGCCTAATGGTTCACGCTGACTTAATTGAGATACAGTATTACATCAACATTGTCCATGAGTAACTATGCACTGTGAATGTGATACCTATATACCAGTATTAATTTATATCTCTTGTGGTTGTTTCAACAGCACTTGCAGGTATAACTACCTATTGTCAGTATGCATGATGCACTTTCTAGATGTAATAATTTATTATTGGACATTATTACCATGTTTACATGCTGGCCATTTCATATATGGTGTTTGAAGTTACAGTTGGCATCAGTATGTGTATTTTATAATGTCTGTCATAAATAAAACTCGTGATGATGATGATGAGGATTTAATGATTCGTACATCCATTGACTGCATTATCTTACAGGTACAGATAAAGTTCCTTAAAAAGCATTAATTCATAAGTATGAAATGTACTTTTATGCATTAATTTCAAAATGTGAAGAGTAGACTATGTTTTATTTTTTGTTACCATTTCTAATAGACATGTGCAGATATGCGCTGTGATGACAAATTATTATTTGTCCATATTTGTCATTAAAATTTATCATTCTAGGCCTGCAAAACTTCAAAATTTCATGTTTTCAGCATAACAAGCAGGGTGACGGCTCTTCCCTATTTGGAGCATGTTGGTCATGTGTTTTTCTGTCCATGTGTCGGGAACAGGAGACTTCTTGCCGTTGACACAGCAGGGGAACAGCTGGCGTTACTGAACCCCACTAACAGTAGAGCTTGTGTTTTGTTCTGTGGACACGACACTTCTGAGCAGCAACTGGCAGTGTTGGAGCCCAGGGAGTAGAGTTCAGGTGGTAGAAAGATGAACATAACAGGAGACATGGATAACGTTGCGAACCAGTTATTTAATCTGAAAACGGACAGACAAATTCTGGCGAGATCCATGCCTTGTTCATTTTCAGAAAAGTAAGCCGGTCTACATTATCGGAGGATAGTCGCATGCGACGGTCTGTTAGTACACCACCTGCAGCACTAAAGACGCGCTCCGATAATACACTGGCAGCAGGGCAAGCCAGCACCTCCAATGCATACTGGCTAAGCTCTGGCCATGTATCCAGCTTAGAGACCCAAAACTTGAATGGGGAAGAGCCATCTGGGAGTACACTGAGAGGCAAAGCCAAGTAGTCTGTCACCATCTGACGGATTGTTGCCTCCCGCTGACTGGAGCCCTCTCGGATGGTGTAGACATTTGTGGCGCTGCCACAAAACTTTGCCACATTTTTAACATACTGGTCTTTCCTGTGCAGAGGCACTGCGTGTGCTCCCTCTTGTTGCAGAGCTCTCTACACTGCCTCGACGCACAGAGCTGCTTTGTAAAGCAGTAGCAGCAGCAGTGCTCTCGGCAGTAAGGTAGAACATTAGGGATTGCACCAGTGTTGTCTTGGTACTCCCGCATTTTACGCTCCCGGTTCAACGGTGTGATGAGGCTTTTGACGTTGTCCCGGTAGCGAGGGTCTAGGAGGGTGTACACCCAATAATCAGACGTCGTGAGAATGTGGGCGATGCGGCGGTCGTTTCTTAGGCACTGCAGCATGAAATCAACCATGTGCTGCAGACTCCCAACTGGCAAAGAAACGCTGTCCTCTGCAAGAGGCGTCATCTCTGCCTGCTCTGCATCACCCCACCCTCGCTCTACATACTGACTAGAGCGTTGTGTACCTCCCTCTGGAGCGATGTCTTCCTCCTCCATTGACTCCTCCTCCTCATCCTCCTCACAAAGTGAGCCCTGCCCAGCCCTTTGTGAGGAACCACGTTGCGCTGACTTTCCAGAAGGTGATGGAATTTGTGACTCCTCATCCTCCACCTCTTCCAAAACCTCATCCCTTATTGCTTGCAGTGTTTTTTGAAGCAGGCAGATAAGGGGGACAGTCAGGCTGACTAGTGCATCATCTGCACTCGCCATCCGCGTTGACTCATCAAACGCACGCAAAACGTGGCACATGTCCTTCATAGTGGCCCACTCATTAATGGTGAAGTGTGGACGGCGCAAATTGCGTGTTGCTTGCGCCTGATGCAGCTGATACTCCATTACTGCTGGCTGCTGCTCACACAACCGCTCCAACATATGTAACGTTGAATTCCACCTGGTGGATACGTCACATATGATGCGATGTTCAGGAAGGCGCAATCTGCGTTGCAGAGCTGCAATGCGCGATCTGGCCATGCTGGAACGTCGCAAGTGAGCGCACTCTAGGCGGACCTTGTGCAGCAGTGCATCAAGATCCGGATAGTCCCTCAAAAAACTCTGCACGACCAAGTTGAGCACATGTGCCAGACATGGTATGTGAGTGAGTTTGCCAAGGCCCAGAGCTGCCACCAGATTTCGGCCATTGTCACACACTACCAAGTCTGGCTGGAGATTCGCTGGCAAAAACCACACGTCGCTCTCCTGCTTGATGGCATTCCAGACCTCCTGCGCTGTGTGGCTTCGATTCCCCATGTAAATTAATTTCAGAACGGCCTGTTGCCGTTTGGCCACGGCTGTGCTCATATCGGTCGCATCAGGTAAGCGTCCACGGGTCCATGTGGAGGTAGACCGTGACGGCTCCTGCAGCGATGATTCTGAGGAACTGGAGTAGGAGGAGGAGTCAATGTGGACAGACTTAATTCCGGCAATCCTTGGAGTTGGCAGAACACGTACAGCGCCACTCGCAAGATCTGTACCCGGCTCCACAACATTCACCCAATGGGCAGTGAGTGAAAGGTATCGTCCCTGGCCATGGGTACTGGTCCACGCATCGGTGGTCAGGTGGACCTTGCTACTGACGGCGTTTAGTAGCGCATGTTTAATTTTTGCCTCAACATGCTTTTGCAGACCAGGGACGGCTTGCCTGCTGAAATAAAATCGGCTGGGCACATTGTATTGTGGGACTGCCAATGCCATTAATTCACGGAAACTGTCAGTCTCCACCAGCCTGAATGACAGCATTTCAAGGGACAGGAGTTTTGCAATGCCAGCATTCAGAGCCTGTGCTCGTGGATGGTTTGCCGAGTATGGCCGTCTTTTATCCATGCCTGTGCTACCGATGGCTGTTTTGTGGCCTGGGTGTGTGAGGATGACAGGGAACTTGCAGCTGTGCGTGGAATAACACTGTGTCTCTGGACAACAGTGACAGAGGTTCTTCCATGGCGATCCTGTGAGGAAGCCGAAACAGCTGTGTGTGAACTGGAGGAAGAGGCTCCAACACGAGCTGAAGATGTAGGTGCTGCTGTAGGTTGGCCTACATCTCCAGTGTGTCTTTGTAACTCAACAAAGTGCTTTGACCGCACATGTTTCCACATATTTGTTGTATTAAGGTTACTGACACTTTTACCTCTTTTAATTTTTTGATTACACAGCTTGCATTTGACATAGCAAATATCATCTGCAACTGTATCAAAAAAGGACCACGCAGAGCAAGTCCTGGGAGCGCCCGGTTTGGCTGTTGGAAGAGAACTGCTCCGAACGGGTGCCAAACTGGAGGCTACAGGCAAGCGAGTCTGCAGCCTACCTCTCCCTACTGTTTGGACCGTTGGGGCAATCTCTTCCTCAGAGCTGCTCCCACCACCTTCCTGTTCCTCACGCCATGTTGGGTCTTGGACCTCATCATCTCCACCACTACCCTCTTCCAACACCTGCTGTTGTTGGGTGGTCTGGCCAGCACCATGCTCAACAGAAACTGGCAACTGAGTCTCATCATCATCAGATGCGTTCTGCGGTGTGCTGACCATCGGCACTGGCTCACCCGCCTCTTCAGATTCAGAGAGACACAGCTGTTGCGCATCACTGCATACTGCCTCTTCTTCACATTCCAGAATGCTGCTTAGCTGGGCCCCTGTTTGCAAGCCAACAGATTCTGAGAACAGAAGCAGAGACTCAGCTGGCTCCTGTACAGAGCTCTCTGACTGCCTGGGCAATTTGGCAGGCGGTGAAGAGACTGATGGTTGTTCAACAGTGCTGTGGTCCTGAGAGGAGGTGGAAGGTATTGAAGTCGATGCATTGGCTGCCATCCAACCAACAACGGCTTCAATTTGTTCTTGACGCAGCAGGGGGGTACGCTGAGCTCCTACAAAAGTGCGCATAAAGGAACGCTCACGGGGAAAACTGGTGGATGCTGTGTCACTGGGTGCGGCAGCAGCCACAGAATCCCCACGTCCTCTCCTGCTGCAAATCCACGGCCACGACCACGACCACGTGCCTTACTCACTGACTTCTTCATCTTGGTAGATTGATAAAGAAAGTCAGAAAAGTTATAAGGCCTAAGTGTGGTTATTCCTCACAGACTACAGTGAACCCTGCAGACAACTGTTCAGTATCTGTTAAAGGCCCCTTTGTGTACTTCTATAGTGTTTGCAACCAATGTATTGTATACGGATGGAAGCGCGTCACACTAATAGATTAGATTTTTTTCCACTAAAATGGAGCAGCACCAATTAGAGAAAAATGTGAAGGATGAGGCAGTGACACACGCTCAGCAGACTACAACCGGCAGTGGTTGAAGAACAAACTGGAGCGTAATCTGCACTCACAAAATGAAAAGCTCACAGACTACAGTGAACACTGAAACACAACTGTTCAGTAGCTGTTAAAGGCCCCTTTGTGTACTTCTATAGTGTTTGCAACCAATGTATTGTATACGGATGGAAGCGCGTCACACTAATAGATTAGATTTTTTTCCACTAAAATGGAGCAGCACCAATTAGAGAAAAATGTGAAGGATGAGGCAGTGACACACGCTCAGCAGACTACAACCGGCAGTGGTTGAAGAACAAACTAGAGCGTAATCTGCACTCACAAAATTAAAAGCTCACAGACTACAGTGAACCCTGCAGACAACTGTTCAGTATCTGTTAAAGGCTCTTTGTGTACTTCTATAGTGTTTGCAACCAATGTATTGTATACGGATGGAAGCGCGTCACACTAATAGATTAGATTTTTTTCCACTAAAATGGAGCAGCACCAATTAGAGAAAAATGTGAAGGATGAGGCAGTGACACACGCTCAGCAGACTACAACCGGCAGTGGTTGAAGAACAAACTGGAGCGTAATCTGCACTCACAAAATGAAAAGCTCACAGACTACAGTGAACACTGAAACACAACTGTTCAGTAGCTGTTAAAGGCCCCTTTGTGTACTTCTATAGTGTTTGCAACCAATGTATTGTATACGGATGGAAGCGCGTCACACTAATAGATTAGATTTTTTTCCACTAAAATGGAGCAGGACCAATTAGAGAAAAATGTGAAGGATGAGGCAGTGACACACGCTCAGCAGACTACAACCGGCAGTGGTTGAAGAACTAACTGGAGCGTAATCTGCACTCACAAAATTAAAAGCTCACAGACTACAGTGAACACTGAAACACAACTGTTCAGTAGCTGTTAAAGGCCCCTTTGTGTACTTCTATAGTGTTTGCAACCAATGTATTGTATACGGATGGAAGCGCGTCACACTAATAGATTAGATTTTTTTCCACTAAAATGGAGCAGCACCAATTAGAGAAAAATGTGAAGGATGAGGCAGTGACACACGCTCAGCAGACTACAACCGGCAGTGGTTGAAGAACTAACTGGAGCGTAATCTGCACTCACAAAATTAAAAGCTCACAGACTACAGTAAACCCTGCAGACAACTGTTCAGTAGCTGTGAAAGGCTCCTTTCTGTACTTCTATAGTGTTTGCAACCAATGTATTGTATACGGATGGAAGCACGTCACACTAATAGATTTGATTTTTTTCTAATATAATGGAGCTGCACCAATTCCACAAAATAAAATAAAAAAAAAAAAGAGTCAGTGACACGTGCAGATGCCTACAAACAGCGGTGGATGCAGAGCAAACTGCAGCGTCACCTGCACTGTCACACACACACCTTGCACAGAGCTGTTAAAACAACACTGGCAAAATGAAGCTTTACACAGCGGTTGGTAAACTAGCCTGCCTCAAGCACAGTAGTACACAAAATCGCAATATCTAACTGTCCCTCAGAGTGAGCAGAGTAGCGTTCTGTCCCTTACTGAGTTCACAGCACAGTGACGCTAAAATGGCGGCGGCGCCTTTTATAGTGCATTCTGACATCATTTCAGCAGCCAATCACAGCCATGCCATTAGTTAAGATGACCGCAGCATTACAGGATGTGCCCACACTTCGTAGGATTCCTCATTGGCTGACTAAAATCACATTGCCTCTCAAAGAATTATGGGAACTTCCGATTCGGTATACGATATTGAAAAAGTATCGGAATTAAGTATCGGAATTCCGATAACGCGAATATCGGCCGATACCCGATACTTGCGGTATCGGAATGCTCAACACTAGTGAGGGTGCTTTACTAGTGACACTGTTGGGGATTTATTCAAAATTGAAGGCATACTGAACCAGCATGGCTACCACAGCATCTTGCAGCGGCATGCTATTCCATCCGGTTTGCGTTTAAGTTGGACCATCATTTATTTTTCAACAGGACAATGTCCCCAAACACACCTCCAGGCTGTGTAAGGGCTATTTGACCAAGAAGGAAAGTGATGGGGTGCTACGCCAGATGACCTGGCCTCCACAGTCACCAGACCTGAACCCAATCGAGATGGTTTGGGGTGAGCTGGACCGCAGTGAAGGCAAAAGGGCCAACAAGTGCTAAGCATCTCTGGGAACTCCTTCAAAATTGTTGGAAGACCATTTCCGGTGACTACCTCTTGAAGCTCATCAAGAGAATGCCAAGAGTGTACGAAGCAGTCATCAAAGCAAAAGGTGGCTACTTTGAAGAAACTAGAATATAAGACATAATTTCAGTTGTTACACACTTTTTTGTTAAGTATATAATTCCACGTGTTAATTCATAGTTTTGATGCCTTCAGTGTGAATTTACAATTTTCATAGTCATGAAAATACAGAAAAATCTTTAAATGAGAAGGTGTGTCCAAACTTTTGGTCTGCACTGTATGCCTTGGCTTCAACGCCATAACCCTGTTATTGATTGGGTAACTGGGGAAATGGTCCAATGGGGGTCCAATTGTACCAGTCTGTGTTGTAAATCTGTGCCATTGTCCACCCCTTTAAAATCTGTGTGTCATCTATCAGTCTGGAGAGTATTCCTTAGTACCTAAAAGACTTTGAAGACGTGTTCTCCGAAAGCGAGGCAGAGGCGCTACCACCACATAGATCTTTCGATTATGCTATTGACTTAAGCCTGGGTCTCATATAGCGATACGCCAGCGATCCCGACAACGATCAGGATCGCTGGTGTATCGCTACATGATCGCTGCTGAGCTGTCAAACAGGCAGCTCATGCAGCGATCAGCACAGCGACACTGCGGGTAAACATCGCTTAGTTACCCGCAGTGTACGTTGGATACCAGCACCCTGATGCAGGGAGCTGGTAACCAAGGTATACATCGGGTTTCCAGGCGCTGCACGGTGCCTGGAAACCCGCTGTGTACCTTGGTTACCAGCTCCCTGCATCAGGGCGCTGGTATCCAAAGTACACAGTGGGTTTCCAGGCACAGCCCCGCGCCTGGAAACCCGCTGTGTACCTTGGTTACCAGCGGATCTCTGGTCTCCCGCCTGTCACACGCAGCGATGCGTGCCTGTCAGCGGGAGACCAGCGATCAAAAAAATGTCCAGGACATTCAGCGACGATCAGCGATACCCAGCAGGGGGGCTGATCGTCGCTGAATGTCACACACAGCGATATCGCTGGGGACATCGCTGCTGCGTCACAAAACTAGTGACTCAGCAGCGATCTCGCTAGCGAGATCGTTGTGTGAGACGGGGGCTTTAGTTCCTGGAGCTAAACTGCCCAAGGCTCGTCTGTTTAATCTGTCCGGGCCTGAGCGCAAGCCATGAAGGAGTATATTACTGAGATTCTGCGCAAAAGGGCATATTCGCCCTTCTGTCTCGCCTGTAGCCGCGGGGTTTTTTTTTTCGTTAAGAAAAAAGATAGTGGTTTGCAGTCGTGCCTCAACTTTCGGGAACTTAACAAAATTACCGTGAGAAACATCTATCCACACCCCCTCATTCCGGATCTATGTAACCAACTTTCGGTTGCCAAATGGTTTTCCAAGCTTGATCTACGGGGGCCTATAACCTGATAAGGGTTCGTGAAGGGGATGAGTGGAAAAGACGGATTTTGGTAAGAACTTACCTGTAAAATCCTTTTCAGCGAAGGAAGGAAAGGAGACACACTAGTTCATAACTAGTGGGTAGGCGGAGCCCCAGATAGGATTGACACCTCAGATTAAAAAGAGTGTTGACCGGCCCCTCCAGCTCGGGCTCCTCCTACTCAGCTCTCCAGTTGTACACAAGCTTAAGGAAGAGCAATATCACCAGCGGAGCAACATAACCCCTTCTGAAGGACTTCAGAGAAAAAACATAAAAGTACAGGTTATGCATGCATGTAGGCAAAAATCACACAGTTCCAGGTACTACTCACTGAACCTGACTACCGCGATAAGCTGGCAATGCTGGAACAGAGCCGTAGCGCGTCGACCTCAGCCCAGAAAATCGCTATCAGAGAAGGGTCACGCTGCATCTGTAATACAACAACACACTTCTGCCATGGGAGGGAGCTGTGTCTCCTTTCCTTCCTTCGCTGAAAAGGATTTTACAGGTAAGTTCTTACCAAAATCCGTCTTTCAGCTGCAGATGGAAGGAAAGGAGACACACTAGTTCATAACTAGTGGGACGTCCCAAAGCAGTCCAAAAATTAGGGTGGGAAAAAACCAAAAGAGGCAGAAACCCATCAACCTAGATAAATGCGCAACAGGCGCCAAATACAAGTTAACTAAAACTTAAAATACCGCTGCCTGCAGGACCCTACGTCCTAAGGCCGCATCAGCGGAAGCACTGACGTCCACCTTATAAAACTTTGTAAATGTGTGGACGGAGCGCCAGGTCGCCGCTCGGCAGAGCTGAGCTGCCGAAGCCCCTTGATGAAAGGCCCACGATGAAGCCACAGCCCTCGTGGAGTGAGCTCGAATCTTAATCGCGCAAGGTTCGCCTTTAAGACGGTAAGCCTCCAAAAATGGCTGACCGAATCCAACGAGCTATAAAAACCTTGGAAGCTCGTTGACCACGCCTGCGACCTGCTGGAATCACAAACAGAGAATCTGACTTCCTAAAACCTTGAGTAACAGACAAATAGAACTTCAAGGTCCGCACTAAATCCAATTTGTGCAAGTCCCGTTCCCTTGCATTCCTTGGGCCCGGGCAAAGCGAGGGCAATACAATATCCTGGTTAACATGAAATTGCGACACCACCTTAGGTAGAAAGTCGCCCCATGTGCAAAGCACTACTCGATCCGGGTAAAACTCCAGGAAAGGAAGCGAGCAGGAAAGAGCTGCCAACTCAGAAACCCTTCTTAAAGAGGTTACCGCCACTAAGAAGGCAATCTTCCAAGAAATTTAAAAAAAAAAAAAGGCTAGCAGAACCCATAGGCTCAAAAGGTACATGCTGAAGAGCCTCCAAGACAAGGTTGAGCCGCCAAGGAAACACAGACGCCTTCCGCGGTGGAAACTGACGGATACTCCGCGAAAAAAGGAACGTACGTCCCTAAGCGAGGCGATAGCCTTCCGAAACAGCAAGGACAGGGCAGAAACCTGGCCTTTCAGAGTGCTAACTGCCAAACCTTTTGACCAGCCCGTACTGCAGCAAAGCCAACAGATTGGGAATGGAAAAACTCCTCGGGTTCCTTGAAGACCCCGAACACCACGAAAAGAAGGCTTCCCAAGTCTTGTGATAAATCTTAGTGGTAGCCGGACCTCTGGCAGATCGCAGAGTGGCAATGACTTCAGCCGAGAAACCTCTACGGGTCAATATTTCGGTCTCAAGAGCCACGCCGTCAAATGCAGAGACTTCAAATCCGGATGACGAATGGGCCCCTGGGATAACAGGTCCGGACGAAGAGGAAGTGGAAATGGCAGAGCCGCCAAAAGCGACACCAGTGTCGAGAACCACGTCCTCCTTGGCCAATCCGAGGCTATCAACATAGCCGGAATTCTCTCCAGTCTGATCCGACGCAGCACCAGAGGAAGCAAGGACACCGGCGGAAACACATATACTAGCTCGAAATGGTCCAACGGAGCCACCAGAGCATCCACCGCCACAGCCTTCGGATCCTTGTACCTGGATATGAAGGTCGGTAGTTTGGCATTGACCCTGGATGCCATCAAATCCACTTGGGAGTTCCCCAACGGGAGCACAGCAGTGCAAAAATTTCCGGATGGAGACTCCATTCTCCAGGATCCATCCTCTCGCGACTGAGGAAGTCCGCCGTGGTATTCTGGACTCCTGGAATGTGAATCGCAGAGATGGCCGGAACCCTGGTCTCGGCCCATAGCAGGATCCGAGACACCTCCATCATGAGCCTGGAGCTCCTCGTCCCGCCTTGATGGTTGATATACGCGACCGCCGTCGCGTTGTCTGTCTGCACTCGAACTGGCGGACCGCTCAAAGGGAGCGTCCAGTGTTGGAGGCAAAAGAAAAAATTGCCCTCAATTCCAGGATGTTGATCGGTAGAACAGACTCTTCCGATGACCATACTCCCTGGATCCAAAGAACGTTCCAGACACCCCCCCCCAGCCCGTCAGGCTGGCATCGGTGGTTATGACCGACCACCTCGGAGGGAGGAAAGATTTCCCCAGGGATAACGCTCCTGGACATAACCACCATCCTAGGGATTCTCGCACCCTGTGAGAGATGATGACGCTGCAATCCAGAGAAGCTTGCGATCGATCCCAACGAGTCAGAATGAGCCTTTGGAGGGCCCTGGGATGAAATTGGTCAAACGGAAGTGCCTCCATGGACGTCAAACCCAGAAGGCGCATACACTTCCGAAAGGACATTGCTGTCGCAGACCTCATAATCTGTACATGTCGAAAGAGACATGCCCACTTGTCTGGAGGAAGGGACACCACCGTCCGTACCGTGTCGAAATGCATTCCCAAAAACAGGATTGACTTCCAGAGACGACTTCTCCCAATTGACCAGCCACCCGAAATCCTCCAGGAGCTGAAGGGATAGATTGCGAGTCGTCCCCGCCTCCTCCTTTGAGGACGCCACAATCAGAAGGTCGTCCAGGTAGGGAAATCGTAACCCCGTCTTCGAAGAATTGCCATGAGGGGCGCTAGAATTTTTGTAAAAACTCTGGGCGCCGAGGCCAAGCCGAATGGCAGGCCACAAACTGGTAATGGTCCTGACCCATGGCAAAACGAAGGAAGCGCCGGTGAGCCCTTCCGACGGGAACATGCAAATAAACGTTGCGAATGTCGATTGACCAAAAAGACGTTCTGCGACAGGGCTGCCACAACGGTGCAAAGTGACTCCATGCGGAATTTTCGGGATGTAAACATGCCGATTCAATCTTTGAAATCCAAAATAGGGCGAAATTTGTCCTCCTTTTTGGGGACCACAAAGAGGTTGGAATAAGAATCCTCTTCCCCGGTCCTCTGCGGAACCGGTATCACCACACCCTTCTGCAGAAGGGAATCGACCTCTCGTAGTAGAGCGGCAAATAGCTCGACTCTGACGGAATGCGAGATTGGCAAAAAACTGTCCGGGGGTCGAGAAAGAAACTCTATGAAGTAGCCTGCCAATACAACCTGTGTCACCCAGGCGTCCGACACACGGGAAACCCAAGTCGGTTTGAATTGGAGTAAACGACCCTCCACTCGAGAGCGCTCGAGTGAGACCCAGACGTCAGACCGCTTTAACGGGTTTTTTGCCAGCTTCTGTCTTAATGGAAGTTCTGTTTCCAGGGTATGCGGAATTTCTGAGAATTCCCCCCCCCTTTTTTTTTTTTTTTTTTTAAAAAAAGAGAGGAACGACCCAAACTCCCAGAGGGTTGACCGGATCATCCCCTGGACCGAAAAGGACCGCCGACAACTACCGGCACTAGTCCTGCCAGACGCAGAAGTCACAGCTCTGCGCTGCGGTAAAGCTGTTTCTTTTGCCTCAGAAATCAGCTCTGTGAGGTCAGATTCAAATAGCTGACCACCTTGTAAGCTAAAGATAGCAAACCCTGCTTGGAAACCGCGTTCCACTGTCTAAGCCACAGTGCTCTTCTAACTGTGACTGTCGAGGATTGCGCCCTGGATAGCAGTGACGCAGAATCCTTCAACTTGAAAAGCCCATCTATCTCGATAGAGGGGATCCATCTTGTCACGCCGTCCGTAGACGGTCCCAACGGCTCAGGGAAACTTTACAAGTACACATAGATCCTTAATACTGAATCCATGACCCGCGGCCTCGCAGATGGATATTGTTGCCATCTCCATTTTTCTGTACAGCAGGTCCTGCAGACTCGCCTTCCTTTACCAGGAAGATTTGCTAAGCTGGGATAAAGGGACATTCACTTCAGGAGATCCAATTAACAATCAACTCCGTAGAAAACGGATACAGATTGTAAAGCCGTCGCGACCTATGCGACTCCTGAAACATCCGGGCCGACTTACCAGGACGCCTAGTTACCTCTCTCTGGTAACTGTAACGCCCTCATGGCTCCAATAGTACTGGTCCATGAGAGAGGCAGAGTGTCCCTGCCGATCCTCCTTGTCCGAAACGGACATCTTCGCTACGCGAGAAGGAAGACACCGATTTGTGTCGTTTCCTTGAGAGGATCTAGCTGACACTCCATAACCTAGAAGGTCAGACAGGCCATCATAGAAACTAGCGAGAGCCTCCATTTTGACACCACTGGAACCTCCGACTGCTGCGCATGACGCCGTCGGGGTCTGCGTGTCAGATTCTGACATGTCCTTGCACAGTATATGGCAGGTTAAACCTGTCAGTAACTAGAACAGTGAGTTTCTTAAAGAAAAACAATCGCTGAAGGGTTAAAGCTCTTAAAGAGAGAGCTACCCCAGCATTAAGAGTTAACCGCCTAAGAAGGGGTTAAAGTAGCAGACTCCCCACAACCTTGATAATGAAAAAGTTGTGCGAGCCCCAAGTGCCTCTTATAAGGCAGCAGCTGCAGGACAGCTATGCCACACTAACAGAAAAAAACGTTCCACAAGATCGCTAAAAATTGCTCTGTTTTGTATATCGCAATGACCGCCAAAGTTGTTAAAGAGATCGCTAACCGCTTATGCGATGTTAATGAGATCACCCAGATTGGCAGCTACTAGCGACATTAAAAAATGATCACACAAACGATCGCATTAGTATGCGTCGTTATCAGGATCGTTAGTGGGAACGTATAGTGGCAGTATTAAAATCGCAGACTCCCCACAACCTCTTTATTATTATTGAAAAGAGTGTGCGAGCCCCTTATGCGATAACAGCCGCAGAACAGCGCAGTCTGTCACTCATTAGTGCCCCAGAAGGCGCCTGCGCTGTGGGGGTGAAGGGGTTAAGCTTCTGCCCGCGGGCTAGAAGCGACTCACCCAGCTGGTAACAGTGTAACATCTTGTCGGGAGGGGAGGAGGGAGAAGAGCCAGAAGAAGCTTTCAGCCTGCTTCTTTAATGGCCGCCGTGCTGTGCCTCCGTGTGCTCCATGAGGGAAGCCGGAAATGGAGACAGCAGTAAAGCGTGCGTTCAGAGCGGCGCGAAAATTCAAATAAAAAGGCGCGCACTCCTCTCTCCTATGTCCTGCAGGCATCCACCTGCGGACAAAAAACACCAGTCACCGACATGTAATGTACAGCGGCTGCCGCAGCAGTCGCTTAGACACTCACACACACATTAATAAAAATGTGTGGTACTCACCAGCCGAAGCGCCACAGGGACCCCCAGGGGTTTCTGGCGCGTGCCCATGCTTCCCCCCAGGGCGGGGATCGCAGTGACCCCTGCAGCGCGGTTTGCGTCCCCGCCAGGGAAGCCATCCTCATCCCCCAGGGCCGGCAGGGTTCTGCAGGGACCACCATTAGGGTAATACAGATCCACCAAGGGAGAGGTGGGAGTCCAGCAGCGCTGAGACCCCTGAGACCTCTAGACCACATTTGGTGATCCAAGTCTCTTGTCCGATAAAAAATAATAAAATCTTCTGAGGAGCTGCTTCCAGCAGCGACTATCCTCTGAGACCTCAAATTGTAAACTGGAGAGCTGAGTAGGAGGAGCCGAGCTGGAGGGGCCGGTCAACACTCTTTTTAATCTGAGGTGTCAATCCTATCTGGGGCTCCGCCTACCCACTAGTTATGAACTAGTGTGTCTCCTTTCCTTCCATCTGCAGCTGAAATGGCGGTGAAGAAACCAGATTGTATCTTAATTTTCCAGACAACCATATTTTTGTAAACCCACAAGAATTGACTTTTTATTTGTATATTGGCTTGTGGATTTAAGTGTTTATGTCTGGTGGGTCAAGAAGACAGACTTGCATACCATTTAACATACTCACCCTCTGCTCTGGTGTCCGTGCATATCCCCTCTGGTAAGCCTTCCATCAATGTAGGACTATTCATGACTTTACTCATTTTGGCTTTTGTTCCTGGTAATAGATTAGGGTCAGCTAGTCATCACCTCTCATGCAGTCAGTCACATTGTGTGACCTATACTGTGGTTGATTATATTGGTATGGGATATTATACACGGGACTTTTCTCCCCCTATTTCTGTATTTGTCCTGTGTTCCACTATGATGCTGTCTTATTGTATTTATACTTGGATTGGATTGTGATTAATAAAAATTGTTATATATTTTACTATATTGAATCCATTACTCCGTTTGTTCTCCTATTTTTTCAATATGTAAGTCTGTAATAGTGACTTGTACATAGTGTGTTTATCTGTGTTTATTGTGAGCTGATATGCTAATTGTGTATTGTATTCTATAACCAGTTCGTTGACTTTCAAGCTAGATAGGGAAACACTGTGAGGATGAACTGAAGCACACTGGGTAATTCTAAAAATAGATCACCTGCCTTGGGTATAACAGAGACTTCTTTCCTTCTGGCTGGGGTCACTCTTCAGGGTCTCAGCTGAGGGTACATCGGACCCAGCTGAAAGAACACAGGACTGCTCTCAGTTATCTCCCTACGCTTGTCGTACCTCCTCTCTGTGTGCGTACCACAGGTGGAATATCGACCATGGGAGCTCGGACATATCATCTACCATCATCTTGGCGAGTCAGCGGAAGGGTGAGATCTTGTAATGTGCACCATCTTGGGGGTAATTGCTGGGAATGTTCTGTTTGCTATAGGGTGTTGTGGTTCAATAAAGCACTGCCACACTGTTTTACCCTAACCTTGTGTTTTCTGGGTAGTATATTGCCCACGGGGAGATAGAGCGGGCGTTCAGTGGTATGAGACCTTGTCCATGCAGTCTTTCTAAAGACAGCCAGGCCAGCGGACGAGAGCACCCACTGACCCCGTTTCTCTACAATTGGTGGCAGCGATGGGATACTACTCAGCCCTGCGGAACTGGGGGAGCTGCAGGGGACTGGTGTTCGTTGGCACCATCCAAGGCTCCACAACCAGGGAGGCATGCAGACAGGCCCAGCAGACCATTGATGAGGCATATAGAGTAGGTTTCGGATGCCACAATGTCCAACCCCACCAACTCGGTCTTGGGAAGAGGACCAGAGTGGATATATAGCCGTAACAAGAAACGACAACTACAGGAGCTGTGCCAACTTCGACGGATTGAATACCGGACCACGGACACTCGGTCGGATTTGATCAAGGAATTAGTTGGGATGCCCAGAACGTTGTGGAGGACGATGAAAACTGTGCTGAGATGGACCCAGAGGAATTGCCAGAGCCAAGACCCTGTGCTGATCTGAAATCTACCCAGTCACCTGCAGCCCGAATCCAGGAGTTGTTGGTTGCATTGGAACCTGGAGCCTCAAGTGGTGAAAGAGCTTGTGTTATGGAATCAGTTTTGGGAGTTCCAGTACCCCAACAACCAGCATCTGACCCTACCCCCATGGTAGTCCCCCAACAAGGAATGCAGCTTCGCTACAGAGACGTGCCAGTGTTTAACCCCTTCACCCCCAAGGGTGGTTTGCACGTTAATGACCAGGCCAATTTTTACAATTCTGACCACTGTCTCTTTATGAGGTTATAACTCTGGAACGCTTCAACGGATCTTCGCGATTCTGAGACTGTTTTCTCGTGACATATTGTACTTCACGTTATTGGTAAAATTTCTTCGATATAACTTGCGCTTATTTTTGAAAAAAACACAAATATGGCGAAAATTTTGAAAATTTTGCAATTTTCAAAATTTGAATTTTTTTTCCCTTAAAACAGAGAAATATATCACACAAAATAGTTAAGAAATAACATTCCCCACATGTCTACTTTACATCAGCACAATTTTGGAACCAAAATTTTTTTTTGTTAGGAAATTATAAGGGTTAAAAGTTGACCAGTGATTTCTCATTTTTACAACAAAATTTACAAAGCCATTTTTTTAGGGACCACCTCACATTTGAAGTCACTTTGACGGGTCTATATAGCAGAAAATACCAAAAAGTGACACCATTCTAAAAACTGCACCCCTCAAGGTACTCAAAACCACATTCAAGAAGTTTAATAACCCTTCAGGTTCTTTACAGGAGCTGAAGCAACGTGGAAGGAAAAAATTAATATTTAACTTTTTAGCCACAAAAATGATCTTTTACAAACTTTTTTTTATTTTGACAAGGGTAAAAGGAGAAAATGGGCAGATAAAGTTGTTGTGCAATTTCTCCTGAGTACGCCAATACCCTATATGTGGGGGAAAACCACTGTTTGGGCACACGGCAGAGCTAGTAAGGGAAGGAGCGCCATTTGACTTTTTCAAACTAAAATTGGCTGGAGTTGAGATTGGACGCCATGTCGTGTTTGGAGAGCCCCTGATGCGCCTAAACAGTGGAAACCCCCACAAGTGACACCATTTTGGAAACTAGACCCACTAAGGAACTTATCTAGATCTGTTGTGAGCACTTTGAACCCCAAAGTGTTTCACAAAAGTTTATAATGCCTGGGTGTGAAAAAAACAAAACAATTTTCCACAAAAATGATTTTTTAGTCCCAAATTTTTGATTTTTCCCAAGGAAATTGGACCCAAAAGTTGTTGTCCAATTTGTCCTGAGTACGCTGATACCCCATATGTGGGGGGGGAACTGTTTGGGCGCACGGCAGGGCTTAGAAAGGAAGCAGTAACGTTTTGGAATGCAAACATTGATGGGGGTCATGTTCCGTTTGTAGTGCCACAGATGAGCCTAAACAGTGGAAACCCCCCACAAGTGACCCCATTTTGGAAGCTAGACCCCCTAAGGAACTTATCTAGATCTTTGGTGAGCACTTTGAACCCCCAAGTGCTTCACACAAGTTTATAATGCCCGGGCATGAAAATAAAAAATCCTATTTTATTCCCACAAAAATTATTCTTAGTCACTAATTTTTTATTTTCCTATAGGTAACAGGAGAAATTGGACCTCAAAAGTTGTTGTCCAATTTGTCCTGAGTACGCTGATACCCCATATGTGGGGGTAACCACTGTTTGGGCGCATGGCAGAGCTCGGAATGGAAGAAGCACCATTTGACTTTTTCCAACCAAAATTGGCTGGAATTGAGATTGGACGCCATGTTACATTTGGAGAGTCCCTGATGTGCCTAAACAGTGGAAACCCCCCACAAGTGACCCCATTTGGGAAACTAGACCCCTAAGGAACTTATCTAGATCTTTGGTGAGCAATTTGAACCCCAAGTGCTTCACACAAGTTTATAACGTAGAGCCGTAAAATTAAAAATCATATTTTTTCCACAAAATTGATCTTTTCACCCCAATTTTTATTTTGCCAAGGGTAACAAGACTCCAAAAGTTATTGTGCAATTTGTCCTGAGTACGCTGATACCCAATATGTGGGAGTAAACTACTGTATGGGCGCACGTCTGGGCTCGGAAGGGAAGTAGTGACGTTTTGGATTGCAGACTTTGATGGAATTGTCTGGGGGCGTCATGTCGCATTTGTCCTGAGTACGCTGATACCCCATATGTGGGGGTAAACCATTGTTTGGGTGCATGGCAGAGTTTGGAAGGGAAGGAGCGCCGTTTGACTTTTTCAACGCAGAATTGGCTGGATGCCATGTCGTGTTTGGAGAGCTCCTGATCTGCCTAAACAGTGGAAACCCCCCAAAATGACACCATTTTGGAAACTAGACCCCTCAAGGAACTTATCTAGATGTGTGGTGAGCACTTTGAACCCCAAAGTGCTTCACAGAAGTTTATAACCTACAGCCGTAAAATAAAAAATCTTTTTTTTTTTTTACAAAAATGATTTTTTTCGCCCCCAATATTTTATTTTCACAAGGGTAACAGAAGATATTGGACCCCAAAAGTTGTTGTCCAATTTGTCCTGAGTACGCTGATACCCAATATGTGGGAGTAAACTACTGTATGGGCGCACGTCTGGGCTCGGAAGGGAAGTAGTGACGTTTTGGATTGCAGACTTTGATGGAATTGTCTGGGGGCGTCATGTCGCATTTGGAGAGCCCCTGATGTGCCTAAACAGTGGAAACCCCCCACAAGTGACCCCATTTTGGAAAATAGACCCCACAAGGAACTTATCTAGATGTGTGGTGAGCACTTTGAAACCCAAAGTGCTTCCCAGAAGTTTATAACGTACAGCCGTAAAATAAAAAATCTTTTTTTTTTTTTTACAAAAATGATTTTTTCGCCCCCAATATTTTATTTTCACAAGGGTAACAGGAGAAATTGGACCCCAAAAGTTGTTGTCCAATTTGTCCTGAGTACGCTGATACCCAATATGTGGGAGTAAACTACTGTATGGGCGCACGTCTGGGCTCGGAAGGGAAGTAGTGACGTTTTGGATTGCAGACTTTGATGGAATGGTCTGGGGGCGTCATGTCGCATTTGGAGAGCCCCTGATGTGCCTAAACAGTGGAAACCCCCCACAAGTGACCCCATTTTGGAAAATAGACCCCACAAGGAACTTATCTAGATGTGTGGTGAGCACTTTGAACCCGAAGTGCTTCCCAGAAGTTTATAACGTACAGCCGTAAAAATAAAAATCCTTTTTTTTTTACAAAAATGATTTTTTTCGCCCTCAATATTTTATTTTCACAAGGGTAACAGGAGAAATTGGACCCCAAAAGTTGTTGTCCAATTTGTCCTGAGTACGCTGATACCCAATATGTGGGAGTAAACTACTGTATGGGCGCACGTCTGGGCTCGGAAGGAAAGTAGTGACGTTTTGGATTGCAGACTTTGATGGAATGGTCTGGGGGCATCATGTCGCATTTGGAGAGCCCCTGATGTGCCTAAACAGTGGAAACCCCCCACAAGTGACCCCATTTTGGAAATAGACCCCACAAGGAACTTATCTAGAAGTGTGGTGAGCGCTATGAAGCCCCAAGTGCTTCACAGAAAATTTATAACATACAGCCGTAAAAACAAAAAAATCATTTTTTTTTTTACAAAAATGATTTTGTCGCCCCCAGTTTTTTATTTTCCAAGGGTAACAGAAGAAATAGGACAAATTGCACAATAACTCTTGTGGTCCAGAGTACGCTGATACCCCATATGCGGGGGTAAACTACTGTTTGGGCGCATGGCAGAGCTCAGAAGTGAAGGAGCACCATTTGACTTTTTCAACGCAGAATTGGCTGGAATTGAGATCAGACGCCATGTCACATTTGGAGAGCCCCTGATGTGCCTAAACAGCAGAAACCCCCCAATTCTAACTCCAACCCTAACCCCAACACACCCCTAACCCTAGTCCCAACCCTAACCACAAACCTAACCCTAACACACCCCTAACCCTAATCCCAACCCTAACCCTAATCCTAACGTTAGCGCCAACCCTAACCCTAACTTTAGCCGCAACCCTAACCCTAATGGGAAAATGGAAATAAATACATTTTTTTAATTTTATTATTTTTCCCTAACTAAGGGGGTGATAAAGAGGGGTTTGATTTACTATTTATATCGGGTTTTTATGATTGGCAGCTGTCACGCTAAAAGACGCTTTTTATTGCAAAAAGTAGTTTTTTGCATCACCACATTTTGAGAGCTATAATTTTTGCATATTTTGGCCCACAGAGTCATGTGAGGTCTTATTTTTTGTGGGACGAGTTGACGTTTTTATTGGTACCATTTTTGAGCACGTGACATTTTTTGATCGCTTTTTATTTCGATTTTTGGGAGGTTAGAATGAACAAAAATCAGCAATTCATGAATTTCTTTTGGGGGAGGCGTTTATACCGTTCCGCGTGTGGTAAAATTGATAAAGCAGTTTTATTCTTCGGGTCAGTACGATTATGGCGATACCTTATTTATATTTTTTTTATGTTTTGGCGCTTTTATAGAATAAAAACAATTTTATATAAAAAATCATTATTTTTGCATCGCTTTATTCTGCGAGCTATAACTTTTTTATTTTTTGCTGATGATGCTGTATGACGGCTCGTTTTTTGCGGGACAAGATGACGTTTTCAGCGGTACCATGTTTATTTATATCCGTCTTTTTGATCGCGTGTTATTCCACTTTTTGTTCGGCGGTATGATGATAAAGCATTGATTTTTTGCTTAGTTTTTTTTTTTTTTTTAAGGGGTTCACTAAAGGGGTTAACTAGTGGGACAGTTTTATAGGGGGGGTCGTTACGGACGCGGCGATGCCAAATATGTGTACTTTTATTGTTTTGTTTTTTTTATTTACAGGAAGAAATGAATTTATTGGGGAATATTTTTTTTTTTTTGATGATTTTTTTTACCACTTTTTATTTTATTTTTTTTACTTTTTTACTTTGTTCCAGGGTGGGACATCACTGTATTTTAGCAGATCGCTGGTGTGACAGTGTGCACAGCACTCTGTCACACCAGCAATCGCTCAGGCAGTGCAGCAGCCGCCTCCCTGCAGGACCCTGGCGCCATCTTGGATCCGGGGACCTGGAGGGAGGACGGACCCTCGGAACAGCGCGACACATCGCGCTGCTCTGAGGGTCTCAGGGGAGCGCGCATGGAGCCCCCACCCTGCGCGATCCTCCCCTGTGCCCCGGGTACACCGCGATCATGTTTGATCGCGGTGTGCCAGGGGTTAATGTGCCGGGAGCGGTCCGTGACCGCTCCTGACACATAGTGCTGGGTGTCAGCTGTGATATACAGCTGACACCCGGCTGCGATCAGCTACGCTCCCCCCGGGAGCGCTGCTGATCGCATATGACGTACTATTCCGTCCATGGGAATTAGGTCCAGGGTAACATGGATGGAATAGTACGTCTGATGGCAGAGAGGGGTTAATGAGTCCAACGCCGAAGTTGATGAACATCTGCAAGATTTTGAGACCTTAATGCTGATGCACCAGGTGCCCATAGCTGATTGGGCTAAATACCTGTGGACTAGTTTGACTGGTCGGGCAACGGATGCTGCCCGATCACTTGGGCCTCGATACTGCCAGGATTATGGGACTACTAAGGACACACTGCTGTCACTTTTTACCCTTACCCCTTAGAGATATCGCACCAAGTTCTGGACATTGTCTTCCCAGGGGGTCTCCTAAGTAGAATTTGGCAGTCAACTCTGGAGACACTGCAACCGCTGGCTCAACAGTAGGACTGCCAACTCTGCTGCTGCCCTTTGGGACGTGATTGTGCTTGAGCAACTTATAGATAAGATGGCCCCAGAAATTCGAGAGTGGGTAGCCGACCGGAAGCCCCGACACTCCAGAGCAAGCAGCCCGATTGGCTGACCAATTTACAGCCAACCGACCTCGCTGGAGGTCCCCTGATCCAAGAAGACCCTTCAACCAAAGATCTGAACGATCACCAGGACTAAGGGTTACCAACACTACCCGTGAGTTGCCCAACAAACGGCGCTGCTATACATGCGGGTGCCTTGGACACATTGCCAAAGATTGTTCCCAGGCCAGGGCCTCATGCCTGGAGCCCATCTGCCGGAAAATCCAGTCAACGTCTGCCAAGATGAGCCTTCAGGGTCTGAAGGGCCCTACCCCCGGGATACACTAGCATATGATGAAGTGATATACCTTGTTCACACTATATGGCAGGTTGATCACTCTACACCAGTTAACCTCCATAGCCACCTCCAGCCAGTCAAGGTCAGTGATATCAAAGCCCAGGGACCTCGGAACACTGGGTCTTCTATCACCCTAGCCAGCCCAGATATTGTACCACCAGAAGACCATTTACCAAACCGCCAAGTGGCTTCTCCAAGACTGGGGTCAGCGCTTGGGAAATGGGCTCATTTTTGTGGGCAATTTACCGGCCAATGTACGAGAGAAGAAGCTGGAGTTGTTCCATCAGTATGGGAGGATCCGTACCATCGAGCTAAAAAATCATAGGGGAGGCGGTGCCGCACCATTCGCCTTCATCACCTTCCAGTATCCACGGGAGGCGGAAAACGCCATGAGTGGAAGCAATGGATACGAGTTTTGTTCTTGTCGTTTACGTGTGGAGTTTCCCAGGTCAAGCAGGAGACCAGGGGGAGGTTATGGAGGACTTCGCTGGAGGAACGGGTCACTTTCTCGGCGAACTGAATACAGAGTCCTCGTCTCAGAACTTCCCCCTCGGGAAGTTGGTAGGATCGAAAAGATCATATGAGAGAAGCTGGAGATGTCTGCTATGCTGATGTGCACAAGGATGGCATCGGGATAATAATAATAATAATTTTATTTCTATAGCGGCAACATATTCCACAGCACATTACATTATAGAGGGGACTTGTACAGATAATAGACATTACAGCATATCAATTAACACAGATCAAAGTAGATACCAAGAGGAATGAGGACCCTACTCGCAAGCTTACAATCTATGAGCAAAAAGGGGAGACACGAAAGGTAAATGGTAACAATTGCTTTCATTGTTCGGACCAGCCACAGTGTAAGAATCGGGTGTTCATGTAATTCTGAATGAACCAGTTAGCAGCCAAAGTATTTAATAGAGTGCTAATAAATGCATATAGTGGGTGAGAACATAATACAAGGTACCTGATCATGGTAAAAAAAAAATAAACATTTTTGAATGGGCCAAGAGGGATAGTTAGGTTAATGCGTTGAGGCGGTAGGCCAGTCTGAACAAATGCAATTTTAGGGCACGCTTAAAACTGTGGGTATTGGGGATTAATCATATTAACCTGGGTAGTGCATTCCAAAGAATTGGCGCAGCACGTGAAAAGTCTTGGAGACGGGAGTGGGAGGTTCTGATTATTCAGGATGCTAAACTCAGGTCATTAGCAGAACGGAAGGCACGGGTAGGATGGTAGGCTGAGACAAGGGAGGAGATGTAGGGTTGTGCTGAGCCATGGAGTGTTTTGTGGGTGAGGGTAATAAGTTTGTACTGGATTCTGTAGTGAATGGGTAACCAGTGTAGTGATTGGCACAAGTTAGAGGCATCGGTTATAACGATTGGTGAGGAATATGATCCTGGAGGCAGCATTCAAGTTAGATTGGAGAGGGGAGAGTTTGGCAAGAGGGAGACCGATTAGTAGAGAGTTACAATAGTCCAGACGAGAATGAATAAGAGAAACAGGTTTTTGCAGAGTCGAAAGTAAGAAAAGGTTGAATTCTTGAGATGTTTTTGAGGTGGAGATAACAAGAGTGAGCCAGTGATTGGATGTGGGGGGTGAATGAAAGCTTGGAATCAAGTATGACCCCAAGACAGCGGACATGTTGCTAGGGAGTAATGGTGGAACCACACACGGAGATGGCAAAGTCGGGCAAAGGTAGGTTAGTAGAGGGAGGAAATACGAGGAGTTCCGTTTTTGACAGGTTCAGTTTGAGATAGAGGGATGACATGATGTTGGAGACAGCAGTAAGACAATCACTGGTGTTTTCTAAAAAGGCAGGTGAGATATCAGGAGAAGAAGTGTATAATTGGGTGTCATCAGCATAGAGCTGGAACTGGAAACCAAATCTACTGATTGTCCAATAGGGGCGGTATACAAAGAGAAGACCTAGGACTGATGCTTAAGGAACCCCAACATTAAGGGGAAGATGAGAGGAGGAGGAACCAGCAAAAGATACAGTGAAGGAACGGACAGAGAGATAGGAGGAGAACCAGGAGAGAACGGTGTCCTTGAGGCCGATGGAGTGGAGCATAGTGAGGAGGACCTGATGATCCACAGTGTCGAATGCTGCGGATAGGAGAATAGGAAGCGTGAGCAGATGGTTAAGTGATTTGTGAGAGCGTCTTGTGTGTTGGATGGTGGGACTGAGTGGATTTGTGCTGTTTAGCAATGTGAAAAGAGTGTGAGTGCTATACAAAGGAGAGGAAAGGATAGAGCGGGCGATATGGATGGAGTGTAAAGGGTTAATGCAAGGGCAGTGGATGTGAGTGAATGCAGCTGCCAGGATATAAATTATACAAATGCATATGGTGAATATGTGTTGTGATCCAAAGGTAAAGGTGTTAGATTTTTTTATTTGTCTTACCTGTCTCCTTCCCTGTTTAACTGCCATGTTTAACTGCCTCGTACTTTGATACATGTACTTCGATTAAATGTACATAAGTGCTACCCCTGCATAAATGCTTCCCCAGACTATGTCTCAATATATAGGAGGATAGTTCTAAGATCTCTTCCTTTTTTTCTCTCATTAGCAATCAAACTAAGCTGACACAGCAGGACACAATAAATGTAGTGGGCAGATAAACAAATGCCCAAGCCAACATGGGTCATAAAACACTTTGAAAAAGTTATTTGACCTCACAGCATAACGGTATAAGCAGAGTAAGTTGAAATAGGTATATACCATTAAGTTTGCAGGATAAAATGAAAGCTGTGGCTGATAGCATGCAGGATTCGGTGCAAAGATTAAATACCATTAAGTTTGCTGGATAAAATGAAAGTGACACTACATCACAGCTCCCAGGGTCGCTATTCCACCTGTGATATACACACAGAGAAGAGATAACAAGTATTGGGAGGTGACTGTCCATACAAAGTCCAAAGCCAGTTGACACGAGAGTCACCACCTGGCTTATCCGACCATCTCCATGGAACCAGGCGACAAGCGGGTCCCAAAACCTGGCTTTCTCCAAACATATCCATGGTTCAGAGATGGTCACTGGATCAGATCTGTGTTCTTCCAACCGAAGCCGAAAACTCCTAGGTTGATTCCCATGGAATCATATATCCGTGTCCCTCGTGATGGTGCCATGATGAATTAGCTGCAGTCCTGTCTCTCGTCCGTTGAGTGTTGTGCAGAATGTCCAACTGGTAGCTCTGTGTGATGAGATGAGATCTGATCTGCTCTCTCTCTGTCTCTTGTTTTTATACCGAGACATGTAAGCTATTTTTAGAATTACCGAGTGTGCTTCAGTTCAGCCTCATAGCTCAAACTAGTTAGAGTACAATAGTACAATACACAATTAGCATATCAGCTAACAATAAACACAGATAAACACCCACTATGTACAAGTGACTATTACAGTCTTAAGGGTATGCCACACTAAGCGATATCGCTAGCGAGATCGCTAACGAGATCGCTACTGCGTCACCATTTATGATGCAGTAGCGATCTCGTTAGCGACTTAGCTGTGTGTGACATGTAGCAACGATGTGGCCCTGCTGAGATGTTGCTGATCGCTTATGAACGTTCTGAGCCGTTTTTTGGTCGTTGGTGTCCCGCTGGTGAGCCTGAATCGCTGAGTGTAACACCCTTTATGAACGACTTCACCAGCATCGCAGGTGGGACTAGGTTTTCCAAACAACCGCAGAGGTCGTTATACAGATCGCTGATGAGTTGTGTTTGGAATCACAGATCGCTGATGAGTTGTGTTTGGAATCTAACTAGCGATCACATAGCGATCGCACTAGCGATCTCACCAGGTCGTGTCGTTGTCGTGATCGCTGGTGCGATCGCTAAGTGTGGCAGTGCCTTTACACAGTATGTTAAATTGTATATCAGCTTGCAAGATTGTCTTCTTGACCCACCAGACATAAACATTTAAATCCACAAGCCAATAGACAGATAAAAAGTCAATTCTTATGGGTTTACAAAAACATGGTTGTCTGGGAAATTAAGATTCAATCTGGTTTCTTCACAGACACCAGAAACAAAATTGTAGCCCTGCACCAGGCTGGGAAGACTGAATCTGCAATAGGCAAGCAGCTTGGTGTGATGAAATCAACTGTTGGAGCAATAATAGGAAAATCGAAGACATACAAGACCACTGATAATCTCCCTCGATCTGGAGCTCCACACAAGATCTCACCCTGTGGGGTCAAAATGATCATAAGAACGGTGAACAAAAATCCAATAAACACACAGGGGGACCTAGTGAATGACCTGCATACAGCTAGGACCACTGTAACAAAGGCTACTATCAGTAACACACTACGCCACCAGGGACTCCGATCCTACAGTGTCAGACGTTTCCCACTGCTTAAGCCAGTACATGTCTGGGCCTGTCTGAAGTGTGCTAGAGAGCATTTGGATTATCCAGAAGCGTATTGGGAGAATGTATTATGGTCTGATGAAACCAAAGTAGAACTGTTTGGTAGAAACAAAACTCGTCGTGTTTGGATGAGACAGAATGTTGAGTTACATTCAAAGAACACCATACCTACTGTGAAGCATGGGGAGTGGCAACATCATGCTTTTGGGCTGTTTCTCTGCAAAGGGACCAGGACGACTGATCCGTGTATATGAAAGAATGAATGGGGCCATGTATCATGAGATTTTGAGTGCAAACCTTTTTCCATCAGCATGGGCATTGAAGATGAAACGTGGATGGGTCTTTCAGCATGATAATGATCCAAAGCACACCACCAGGGCAACGAAGGAGTGGTTTCATAAGAAGCATATCAAGGTCCTGGTGTGGCCTAGCCAGTCTACAGATATTAACCCCATAGAAAACCTTTGGAGGGATTTGAAAGTCCCTGTTGCCTAGCGACAGGCCCAAAACCTCACTGCTCTAGAGGAGATCTGCATGGAGGAATGGGCCAACATACCACCAACAGTGTGTGCCAACCTTGTGAAGACTTACAGAAAACGTTTGACCTCTGTCATTGCCAACAAAGGATTTATAATAAAATATTAAGATGGACTTTTGTTAATGACCAAATACTTATTTTCCACCATAATTTGCAAAATAAATCTTGCCAAATCAGACAAGGTGATTTTCTGGATTTGTTTTCTCATTTTCAAGCCCCCGTCTCACATAGCGATATCGCTAGCGAGATCGCTGCTGAGTCACTAGTTTTGTGACGCAGCAGCGAGCTCACCAGCGATATTGCTGTGTGTGACATTCAGCGACGATCAGCCCCCCTGCCGGGTATCGCTGATCGTCGCTGAAAGGCCAGGACATTTTTTTGATCGCTGGTCTCCCGCTGACAGGCACGCATCGCTGCGTGTGACAGGCGGGAGACCAGCGATCCGCTGGTAACCAAGGTACACAGCGGGTTTCCAGGCGCGGGGCTGTGCCTAGAAACCCGCTGTGTACCTTGGATACCAGCTCCCTGAAGCAGGGAGCTGGTAACCAAGGTACACAGCGGGTTTCCAGGCACCGCGCAGCGCCTGGAAACCCGATGTGTACCTTGGTTACCAGCTCCCTGCATCAGGGCGCTGGTATCCAAGGTACACTGCAGGTAACTAAGCGATGTTACCCGCAGTGTCGCTTCTACTGATCGCTGCCTGAGCTGCCTGTTTGGCAGCTCAGCAGCGATAATGTAGCGATACACCAGCGATCCTGATCGTTGTCGGGATTGCTGGTGTATCGCTATGTGAGACCCAGCCTTCACTCTCATAGTTTGGTGTGGTCTACCTATGATGTCAATTACAGGCCTCTCTTATCTTTTTTGGTGGGAGAACTTGCACAATTGGTGGCTGACTAAATACTTTTTTTTCCACTGTTTATGTACATTTAATTATAATGGTAGATATACAAATGCAATTTACATCACAAAGCAAAACAAGTATGAGATCAAGTGATAAATATATTTATATATTGCATAGGTCCATAGGGATAGCTAAATAGCTGTGATGCATGGATAGAGAATTGCTGAAATGATGTTTAGTATAATAGATGTATAATACATTCGATTTGTATATTGTAGTACAGGTAGGTAGAATGGTAAATAAGGTGCATGTGCATATGGTAGGAATCCCAAATAAGGTGCATGTGCATATGGTAGGAATCCTAAATATGGTGCATGTGCATATGGTAGGAATCCTAAATAAGGTGCATGTGCATATGGTAGGAATCCTAAATATGGTGCATGTGCATATGATAGGTATCCTAAATAAGGTGCATGTGCATATGGTAGGAATCCTAAATAAGGTGCATGTGCATATGGTAGGAATCCTAAATAAGATGCATGTGCATATGGTAGGAATCCTAAATATGGTGCATGTGCATATGGGCTGCTTTATTTATAAGGGTATGTTTCCACAGTCAGGAAACGCTGCGTGTTTGATGCTGCGTACAGCCACAGCGTCAAACACGCAGCGTCCAGATGTTACAGCATAGTGGAGGGGATTTCATGAAATCTGGTCTCCACTATGCGTTAAAAGACGCAGGCGGCAGACCCGTGTAAACGGACATGAGGCGCGTCTTTTCAGAACGCAGCATGTCTGTTTACAATGCGGCGACATTCTGTCGCCGCACCATAAATTTACCTTAGACTATCATTAGATGCGGTAAAAACGCATCTAATGATTATTCACATGTGTAATAACTGCGTAAATGCAGCTTACTACGCATGTGTACTGATTTAAATAAGGTCTTACCTCCTCCCACTGCAGGAAGTCCCTGTCCACTGCAGTTCTCGCAATAACTTAGCTTACCGCGAGAACTGCAGTGTTACCGCGAGAACTACCAGGCACGTGACCGGGGGTTATCTCTGGTCACTAGACTAGCTCTCACGGTCAGCTGACCATGAGAACTACAGTGTAGGTGACCGCCGGATATCTCCGGTGGTCATCTACAAGCTCTGCTATATCTGGATGACATGCATCCAGATGTAGCAGAGGTGGACTCTTCGTGGGACACTCGTTATTAAGGACTACGTCGGACAGGAAGTATTTCTGTTTATTATTTTTTCAGGAGATCGAGGGCTTTGGGGAATTAGGCGTATAATAAAATGGCAAAACTATGTTGTTAGGATTTGAACCTGTGAACCATGGCTTGCTAGTTTGTTCCTTTGCTGTGGAGCTATTCGGAACGTATATTACTTAAGTCTGAAACCATATGAACTTCGTCTGGGATAGAGATCATCACCTGCCCTGCTGATTGTTCCCGCCCTGATTGAGACTGATTGGATAGAGATCATCACCTGCCCTGCTGATTGCTCTCGCCCTGATTAAGACTGATTGGACCTGCTATATATTCCTGGCCCTGTGCTGCTTCCTGTTGCTGAATATATTGTGGTGCTCAATCTAACTGAGTGAAGCATTATCTGAGCTCCTGATCAGGAAGGTGTTCTGCTGGCGCCTTCCTGTCTTTTGTGGAAACCCTGCTGTTCCTACCTCGAACTTCTATCATCTAAACGGACTTGGTGCTTGTGTGTGATCTCGGCCGGCCCTAGCTTAGGCGGGCTCCGGCATCTGCCGACATAGTGAACTACCACCGCCATATACTGCACTTCCAGAAGTCTTTCCACGGTCCGGTCACCTGCACACTTCTGCTCCGGCCACTGACCTCCAGTCCAGTATCGCCAGTAACGTGACAGAATACTCAGCCTCTCAAAAATGGAGGCTGCTGGAGCAGAAACTATGGAGACACGTGTCAGAAAACTGCAGGGTGCAATATCCAGTCTGCACACCGAACAGATGAATGGAAAATCACGGATGGACGCATTTATTGCACAAAGCGATCATAATGTCCAGAATCACCAACAAGCTATCCAAGATCTGCAGAATGCGGTACAAGTGTTGACTGATTACACAGCTAGAAGGACAAGCTTCCGTCTCAGCGTCTGCCACGCCCCCCAAGCTACCACCTTTTCGTTTTGGCGGTGATCGAGATAAATAAATAGGTCAAAGGTGCTATGCATCATTATGCTGTTAACCCACAAAGCGATCGCTTGGGCTAATCCTCTGATTGAGACTCGGGACGCACGTTTAGACAATCTGAACGAGTTTATTCGAGCGATGCAGCAGATGTTTGATGACCCAAACCGTGCAGCTACCGCTGAATCAACGTTGCTGGCATTACGACAAGGCAAACGTCCCGTCGCAGAGTATGCTATGGAGTATAGGAGGTGGGCCGTCGACACTGAATGGAATAATGCAGCAAAAGTAGCTTTCTTTAAAAGAGGACTTTCTTTCTTGCCCGTGGAGAGACCCCTTCGGATCTGCATGATTTCATCAAGCATTGCATCCGGGTTGACACCCGTCTGTCTGAACAACGACAAGAGAAATGGATCTCCATAAATCGTTCAACTAACTGTTATAACTCCTCCCTGCCATCGGTCACTAAAGAAGTGCCTTGCCGGAATTTCCGAGATACAGAACTAGAGCCAATGCAAGTGGATGCGATCCAGAGACAAGCGAGTGCAGAACGAAGAGAACAGAGATTTAAAGAGAATCTATGTCTGTACTGCGGGGAAGCAGGACATTTTCTTATTATCTGTCCAAGTCGTCCCACAAACCGTTCAAGAAAAATGATGGCGGCCATAATGGATCCTGATTCTTCCGACGATGAGTCTTTCATCTCAGAGACTGATTACGCTAAAGATGAGATCCAGTCCATATCATCCATAGTTCCACCTACCAGGAAGGAGAGCCGAGAATCTCATTATTTTGTAACTATCAAACTGAAGGTTAATTCCCAGTGGATCACCGCATCAGCCATGATCAACTCTGGGGCCAGAGGGATGTTCATGGATTTTGCATTTGCTCAAAATCATGGCATAGATGTGCAGAAAAGACATTCACCTATTGTGATGGAGACGGTAGATGGATCTCCACTGAATTCGGGGCCAGTGGATCATGAGACAGGACTTTTGGAGATCTATATTGAGCCGCAGCATTGTGAGATGTTGACATTCCTAATTATTTCTTCTCCACATTTTCCCATCATTTTAGGTTTGCCCTGGTTGCAGAAGCACAATCCTTTCATCGATTGGGAGATGAAAAAGATCAGTTTCCCCGAAAAGGAAGTCCAGGCGGAGGTTTCAAGTGAGTCCACATTAGAAGCAGTTCAGAATCCAGAATTGCCTCAGCTACCAGCGGTGTATGAAGATTTCTTGGATGTCTGTGACAAGAAGGGAGCAGATACACTTCCCCCGCATCGACCATACAACTGCCCAATAGAACTACTCCCGGGGGCGGCTATACCGTTTGGAACTATCTACCCTTTAGCGGGTCCTGAACTGAAGGCTCTCAAAGAATTTATTGATGAAAATCTAAGCAAAAAATTCATTCGTCCATCATCCTCGCCCACTGGAGCGCCTATATTCTTTGTTAAAAAGAAGGATGGAACATTACGGCCAGTAGTGGACTACAGGGAGCTTAATAAAGTCACGGTAAAAAATCGTTATCCTCTACCGTTGATCCCGGAACTCCTAGAAAGAGTACAAAGTGCGAAAATCTTCACTAAGTTAGATTTACGGGGCATACAATTTAGTGCGTATAAAGCCTGGGGATGAATGGACGACAGCTTTTCGTACCCGATACGGACACTTTGAAAGTCTAGTGATGCCCTTCGGACTCGCCAATGCTCCAGCTACCTTCCAGCACCTGGCAAATGATATTTTCCGAGACCTGTTGGATCAGTTCATGGTCGTTTATCTAGATGACATCCTGATCTTTTCAAACTCTATGGAGGAACATCAGACACACGTAAGACAAGTGCTACAACGGTTTAGGGAGAATTCGTTATATATTAAATTAGAAAAATGTGAATTCCATCAAGAAGAGATTCAGTTCTTGGGATACGTCATTTCACCTCAAGGATTACGGATGGATGCTAAGAAAACGCAAGCTATCACCGAGTGGCCTATCCCTAAAAATGTGAAAGAAGTTCAGCGTTTTGTGGGTTTGCCAACTTCTACAGACGTTTTATTAAGAATTTTTCAGAAATCGTGGTACCCATCACGCAACTAACAAAAAAAGGAGCAAAATTCATCTGGACACCCCAAGCGCAAGAAGCGTTCTCTCGTTTAAAAAGGAAATTCACAATGGCTCCCATATTACGCCATCCTGACCCTGAATTGGCTTTTATCGTCGAGGTGGATGCTTCTCACTGTGCGGTCGGCGCTATCCTCTCTCAGAGGACAGGGGAAAAGAAGTTGCTGCATCCATGTGCATTTTTCTCACAACGTATGTCTTTAGCTGAAAAGAACTATGACGTGGGAAATAAAGAATTGCTCGCCATCATTTCAGCATTCAAAGAGTGGAGACATCATCTCCAAGGGGCTGCACAGCAAATTTTGGTGTTGACCGATCATCGCAATCTAGAGTTTATCAGGTTTGCAAAATGCCTCTCTCCTCGGCAGACCCGTTGGAGTCTGTTTTTGAATCAATTCAATTTTGTAATTTCATATCGACCAGGCTCCCGTAACAAGAAAGCAGATGCATTATCCCGAATGTTTTCAAGCGAGTCTAACCTTGTAACAACACCCAAACCCATTGTGGCAGATACTAAGATCTTGGGAGTAATACATGATGGAGATTTGCTGGAAGATTTGAAGGCAGCATACGAAACAGACTCGTTTCTATCACGTCCATCAGGGGACGTGCATCTGTTTTTTAAAAATCAAGTATGGACTGATGGTTGACGACTATATGTACCAGAAGCAGCTCGGTTAAAAGTTCTACAACTAGTGCACGATTCTAAAATTGCAGGACACAAAGGGACACAGAAAACGCAGGAGTTTTTGTCACGTTTCTTTTGGTGGCCGAACTTTCAAGAAGACGTGAAGAAGTATGTTAATTCCTGTGACATCTGTGCCAGATATAAGACTCCACGTTCATCCCCTATGGGACTATTGCAGCCTCTCGCCATCCCAACACGACCGTGGGGATCGATTTCAATGGACTTTATAGTAGATCTACCAGATTCCAAGGGAAAGACATCCATTCTGGTAGTAGTGGATCGACTTACGAAAGCAGCGCATTTCATTCCGTGTTCAGGTCTGCCTTCAGCAAAAGATACAGCCAATCTGATAATTTGCAATATTTTTCGCCTCCACGGAGTGCCGGATGAAGTCGTCTCAGATCGAGGTGTGCAATTTACATCTAAATTTTGGGGAAGTTTATGCTGTCACGCTGTCTAATGATATGTATACAATGTCAGTAAACTATTAATACAGGAACAACACTCTATACAACAACTAGTATAGCAACATCAGCATGTAAGTATAGAATAGATTTACCTGACACGATATCTGCTGAACTCAGGGTTAATCTTGAGGACTTGATGAGCTGAAACAGGAAAGAGGTGGACCGGGATCTAACCTGACCCTAAACTGGGGTCCTAACTAATCCCTCACCTTGGAGGTACTGATAATGGTTCAGAGGTCCAAGTCTCCAACCTAACCCTGTCTCCTATCAGACCCTGAACCCTGTAATCAGTCCTAAGAAGGATCCTGACTACCACCAAAGGGATATGGGCTGATCTCAGCTAAATACACAGATTAGACATATAAGACAGACAGGATAACACTCGCTTGCATACACACTCAAACACCAAAGGAACATAAATGGTCTGGGAAATAAACTGTAACCAAGTTGAGCTTAAAACAACTAAGGAGCTCACAACTAAAGTCTATACAGATTCATTCCTATCTGTGGTCTGCATGAAGGTTTCACTGGCAACTCCCCAAGCAGACAACCAGGAATTTAAAGGAAACCAATCAACAAATAATCAATTGCAGCCGGGAGAAACTGCACCCAGTCCCAGCACCGAGCACAGACAGAATTAACTCCCTAGCTGCCAAACACAAAGAAACAGCAGCTCAGCTGTGAGAAGTCAAAATGTGCAACCGCGACGATCTTCGTGGCAATGCACACATGACAGTACCCCCCCTTCTACGAGGGGCCTCCGGACCCTCAGGGCCAGGCCTGCCCGGGTGAGTTCTGTGGAAGGTCCGAACCAAACGATCTGCGTTAACATCAGACGCAGGGACCCACGTCCTCTCCTCTGGACCATACCCCTTCCAATGCACCAAGTACTGAAGGGACCGGCGATTCAGACGTGAGTCAATGATCTTTGATACTTGAAATTCCAAGTTACCATTGACCAACACAGGAGGAGGAGGTAGAGGTGACGGTATGACTGGTGCCACATACCTTTTAAGTAATGACTTGTGGAACACATTAAGAATTTTAAACGTAGGAGGGAGGTCCAGACGAAATGCCACAGGATTAATTATGGAACTGATCCTGTACGGCCCGATGAATCTGGGACCCAGTTTCCAGGAGGGCACTTTAAGTTTTATATTCCTGGTAGACAACCATACCAGATCGTTCACATTCAGATCTGGACCAGAAACTCTCCTCCTATCAGCCATACGTTTGTAACGGTTCCCCATCGCACTCAGATTATTCAATACACCTCTCCACACAGAAGCAAGTGACGACGAGAAACGCTCCTCCTCAGGAACCCCAGAAGGGCCCCCCCCATTGAAAGTACAAAACTGGGGATGGAAACCATATGCCCCAAAAAACGGGGACTTACCAGTGGACTCGCTCCGCCTGTTGTTAAGAGCGAACTCTGCCAGAGGCAAGAAAGAAGACCAGTCCTCTTGGTTCTCTGAGACAAAACACCGGAGATATGTCTCTAAGCTCTGATTCAGACGCTCTGTCTGACCATTGGTCTGCGGATGAAAAGCCGAGGAAAATGACAATTGCATCCCCGACGTAAACAAAATGCCCTCCAAAATTTGGACACAAACTGAGACCCCCTATCTGACACCACATCAGAAGGCAACCCATGAAGTCTAACGATCTCCCTAATGAACACCTGCGCCAGAGTTTTAGCATTAGGGAGTGCAGGAAGAGCAACGAAATGTGCCATCTTACTGAACCTGTCAACAACCACCAGTATGACAGTATTCCCTGACGACGGAGGAAGGTCCGTAATGAAGTCCATAGATAAATGAGTCCATGGACGCCCAGGAAGTTTCAAGGGTAAAAGGGTCCCAGACGGACGGGTATGAGGGGTTTTAGAGCGAGCACACACCCCACATGACGCGACAAAAGTTATAACATCTTTATTAGCATTAGGCCACCAAAACCGGCGAGAAAGGAGATCTAAAGTAGCCTTACTCCCTGGATGTCCTGCTAGAGCAGAATTATGATGTGCCTCAATAACCTTTTGTCTCAACAGATTTGGGACAAACAGTCTCCCTGGAGGTCCTGCAGGGGCGTCCCCCTGAGCCTCTAACACCTCCTCCTCAAGCTCAGAAAATACAGCCGACACTACCACCCCCTCCTGAAGGATAGGACTCGGGTCATCCGTTTTCCCGGCCCCTGGGAAACTGCGAGACAAGGCATCAGCCTTTACATTCTTAGCCCCCGGGCGATAAGTGACGACAAAATTAAACCTGGTAAAAAACAACGACCATCGAGCTTGTCTGGAATTCAGACGCTTAGCGGATTCCAAATACAACAGGTTCTTGTGATCAGTAATAACGGTAACCGGGTGGACTGCCCCCTCCAAAAAGTGACGCCATTCTTCAAAAGCTAACTTAATGGCCAAAAGTTCCCTATTGCCGATATCATAATTCCTTTCGGCGGACGACAATTTCTTAGAAAAGAAAGCGCACGGATGCCATTTACCAGGGGACGGACCCTGGGACAATATAGCACCCACCCCTACGTCAGACGCATCCACCTCCACAATGAACGGCTGAGATGCATCTGGTTGGATGAGAACGGGTGCCGAAGCAAAACATTTCTTCAAAGAGGAAAAGGCTTGGCAAGCTTTGTCCGACCATTTAGAAAAATCCGTCCCTTTTCTTGTCATGTCAGTGAGAGGTTTGACGACAGATGAGAAATTACAAATAAATTTCCGGTAGTAGTTAGCAAACCCCAAAAAACGCTGCAGAGCCTTAAGATCCCCTGGCTGATCCCATTCAAGCACTGCTCTCACCTTTTCAGGGTCCATACGGAAACCGGAGGCTGACACCAAAAAACCCAAAAACTGAAGTTCCTGTACGGCAAATACACACTTCTCCAGTTTGGCGTATAGTTTATTGTCTCGCAAGATCTGCAACACCTGTCTCACATGCTCCTGATGAGACACAAGATCTGGCGAGTAAATTAGAATGTCGTCCAAATATACAACCACAAACAGCCCCACAAGGTGACGAAAAATGTCATTAACAAAATGTTGGAATACTGCTGGTGCAGTAGTCAGACCAAAAGGCATGACTAGGTTCTCATAATGTCCCTCCGGCGTGTTAAACGCCGTTTTCCACTCATCCCCCTCTTTTATCCTAATCAGATTATACGCCCCCCTGAGATCCAATTTAGAAAACCATTTGGCGCCAACAATTTGATTGAAGAGATCAGGAATAAGTGGGAGCGGATACGGATCTCGAACAGTAATCCGATTAAGTTCGCGGAAATCCAAGCAAGGGCGTAGGCCTCCATCTTTCTTCTTCACAAAGAAGAACCCCGCGGCTACTGGGGAAGATGAAGGTCTAATATGCCCTTTGGCCAGACTTTCAGAAATATAATCTTTCATAGCCTGCCTCTCAGGACCAGAAAGATTATACAACCTAGCTTTAGGCAACTTAGCATCAGGAAGGAGATTAATAGAGCAGTCATACACGCGATGAGGAGGCAACTCCTGACACCCCTCCTCAGAGAAAACATCCCCAAAATCCTCCAAAAAAGGAGGCAATGTACTAGGCACGACCGCACTGATGACTGTGTTCATGCAGTTGCTTTTGCAAAACTCACCCCATTGGCTTATTTCTCTGGACTGCCAATTAATCACAGGGTTATGTTTAACCAACCAAGGAAGTCCCAACACAATGGGAGTAGGTAGACCCTCCAACACATAACAAGATAATTGTTCCCTATGTATTGCCCCTACCCGAAGGTCAATGTTATGAACCTCATGAACAAAGCTACCTTGGCCGAGAGGCCTGGCGTCAATGGAGAATATAGGGATCGGTTTGACCAATACACTCAGATGCATACCTTGAGCCTGAGCAAACTGAGCGTCAACCAGATTAGCCCCGGAACCACTATCAAGAAGAACAGACAATCTCTCCACTCTCGTACCAACTACCACCTCCACTGGTACAAGGAACTGAGAAGAACTGGCGGATGAAATACATACTCCCAGGTTGTCGTCCACCACACAACCTGGGATTAACAGTTTTCCGGCGACTTTTGGCTCAACAAGGCACGGGATGGACATTCTCCAACAAAATGTCCCTCTTTCCCGCAGAAAAAACATCTTCTAGTCCTGCGGCGTACCGCCAATCCCCTCCTACGAAATGATGTCCCTCCCAACTGCATAGGCTCATCCGAACAGACAAGGGGAACCTCAACATAAGGGACTTTAGTGGTAGGTGGAGAAACAACAGGGAGTGGGGTTACCTCACCCCTCTCCCGAAGCCGTCTATCAGTACGGATAGCTAAGGCCATAGCAGCCTCCAGAGAAGGAGGAGACTCATACTGAGCCAAAACGTCTTTTAATTTATCAGAAAGCCCATGACAAAACTGGCTCCTAAGAGCTGGGTCATTCCACTGAGTATCTGTGGCCCATCTACGAAACTCAGAAGCAAATTCCTCTGCCGGACGATCTCCCTGCTGTATCTTACGTAATTTTGTCTCAGCAAGAGAGACCCGATCTGGGTCATCATATACCAATCCCAGGGCAGTAAAAAATTGATCTACAGACAGTAGAGCCGGGGATCCCGGAGGAAGGGAAAATGCCCAGGATTGAGGGTCCCCTTGCAGAAGTGAGATAACAATTCCCACTCTCTGCTCCTCACTCCCTGATGATCGAGGCCGAAGCCGAAAATACAATTTACATGCCTCCCGGAAGGTGAAAAATTTGTCTCGCCCACCAGTGAACCTATCTGGAAGAGCTACTTTAGGTTCAACTCTGGTTTGCTCCAGGGGAGACAAAACTTTGGACTTAATGTCCGTCAGCTCCATGGATAATCCCTGCAACTGCAGAGCCAGCTGGGCTACTGGATCCATGGTAACTGGAGATAATTTTTATGGCTAGTGAAAATGTCACGCTGTCTAATGATATGTATACAATGTCAGTAAACTATTAATACAGGAACAACACTCTATACAACAACTAGTATAGCAACATCAGCATGTAAGTATAGAATAGATTTACCTGACACGATATCTGCTGAACTCAGGGTTAATCTTGAGGACTTGATGAGCTGAAACAGGAAAGTGGTGGACCGGGATCTAACCTGACCCTAAACTGGGTCCTAACTAATCCCTCACCTTGGAGGTACTGATAATGGTTCAGAGGTCCAAGTCTCCAACCTAACCCTGTCTCCTATCAGACCCTGAACCCTGTAATCAGTCCTAAGAAGGATCCTGACTACCACCAAAGGGATATGGGCTGATCTCAGCTAAATACACAGATTAGACATATAAGACAGACAGGATAACACTCGCTTGCATACACACTCAAACACCAAAGGAACATAAATGGTCTGGGAAATAAACTGTAACCAAGTTGAGCTTAAAACAACTAAGGAGCTCACAACTAAAGTCTATACAGATTCATTCCTATCTGTGGTCTGCATGAAGGTTTCACTGGCAACTCCCCAAGCAGACAACCAGGAATTTAAAGGAAACCAATCAACAAATAATCAATTGCAGCCGGGAGAAACTGCACCCAGTCCCAGCACCGAGCACAGACAGAATTAACTCCCTAGCTGCCAAACACAAAGAAACAGCAGCTCAGCTGTGAGAAGTCAAAATGTGCAACCGCGACGATCTTCGTGGCAATGCACACATGACATATGCTCAGCGCTAGACATCAAAGTACGATTGTCAACCGCTTACCATCCGCAATCTAACGTCCAGACAGAACATACAAATCAAACGCTGGAGCAGTATCTTCGTTGTTATATTTGCCATCTGCAAGACGACTGGGTAGATCTGCTGCCATTTGCGGAATTTTCATATAACAATTCACAGAATGTCTCTACGAAACAGACGCCATTTTTTGCAAATCTTGGATATCACCCAAACATCCTTCCCAAAAATCCTGTGGCACCATTAATACCAGCAGTCGCAGAAAGAATCTCTCTTCTACAGCAAAATCTGAATGTTCTGAAAGACACATTAAAGGAAGCTCAGGAGAAATATAAAAAAGTGGCTGACAGGTATCGGAGACCCACTCCCACGTTTAGGATTGGAGATCGAGTGTGGTTATCCACTAAGAATTTGAAATTGAATATTCCTTCAAAAGTTTGTGGGACCATACAAAATCAGTAAGATTGTGAGTCCATTAGCCGTACGTCTACAGCTACCAACATCAATGAAGATTCATCCTGTTTTTCATGTGTCTTTGTTGAAAGCCACCACAGCCAATCCATTTCCAGAACGATCCCCTAAGCCTCCCGATGCAATTGAAGTGGACGGACAGGAGCAGTTTGTGGTGGAAAAGATCTTGGATTCCTGAATACACATAAATTGTTTACAATATTTAATCAAATGGCAGGGCTACGACACGGAAGAAAATTCATGGGAACCAGTAAGCAACGTCAATGCTCCTCGTTTGATTAGACAATTTCATCAGCGGTATCCTGCAAAGCCTGGGCAAGTTGCATCCAGAGGCCGCCATTAAGACGGGAGTATTGTGAGGATTTGAACCTGTGAACCATGGCTTGCTAGTCTGTTCCTTTGCTGTGGAGCTATTCGGAACTTGTATTACTTCAGCCTGAAACAATATGAACTTTGTCTGGGATAGAGATCATCACCTGCCCTGCTGATTGTTCCCACCCTGATTGAGACTGATTGGATAGAGATCATCACCTGCCCTGCTGATTTCTCTCGCCCTGATTAAGACTGATTGGACCTGCTATATATACCTGGCCCTGTGCTGCTTCCTGTTGCTGAGTATATTGTGGTGCTCAGTCTGAGTGAAGCATTATCTGAGCTCCTGATCTGGAAGGTGTTCTGCTGGCGCCTTCCTGTCTCTTGTGGAAACCCTACTGTTCCTACCTCGAACTTCTATCATCTAAACTTAGCTTGTGTGTGATCTCGGCCGGCCCTAGCTTGGGCGGGCTCCGGCATCTGCCGACATAGTGAACTACCACCGCCATATACTGCACTTTCAGAAGTCTTTCCACGATCCGGTCACCTGCACACTTCTGCTCCGGCCAGTGACCTCCAGTCCAGTATCACCAGTAACGTGACATATGTGGTGTTTCATTTCAATAAAATACTTTTTTCTGGCTGTCTTTTTTTTAACCCTTTACATACTATAGAATTAGTCATGGATAGGTGTCTTATTGACGCCTCTCCATTACTAACTGGGCTTAATGTCACCTTACTATACAAAGGTGACTTTAATCCATTATTACCCCTTATGCCACCGCTACAATGCAGTGGGAAGAAAGAGGTAAGTGCCAGAATTGGTGCATCTTATAGATGCGGCATTTCTGGGGCGGCTGCGGGTTGGTGTTTGTAGCAAGGGGGAGGTCAATATCCATGGCCCCTTCCTAGGCTATATCAGCCCGCAGCTGTCTGCGTAGCCTTTCTGGCTATTAATTATAGGGGGACCCCAAGTCATTTTTTTGGGTCCCCCTATTTTAATAGCCAGTAAAGGCTACGCAGGCAGCTGCGGGTTGATATTCATAGCTTTGATAGATCCATAGGTATTACCCGCTTCCCAGGCTATAAATTCCGGACCCCAGTCACCGGCTTTCCCACTCTGGACTTGAAAATTGCGCGGGAGCCCACGCAATTTTTTTTTCAATTTTTTTAAAATTAAACAGAAGAAACGCCGCACATCGGACCGGACCGCACGGATTTGCATACTAGAAAACGAACCTTACAAAGGTATTTTTACATGAAAACTGGGGTGTCAGGAGATATCATAAGTACCCATAGATTAGTTATGGGACGCACTATGCAATGATATCTTTATCTCATATGGCTAAAATGGGGTGACAGATTCCCTTTAAGAAAAACGAGTTATATTATACTCACCCAGGGGCGGTCCACCGTCCGGTCCGATGGGCGTTGCGGTCCGGTCCAGCGCCTCCCATCTTCAGCGAGCTTTAACAAAGAACACAGCATGTGTTCGAAACGCATTGCTGCGTGTACTGGGTGCCATATGTAATTTGGTACGTTTTTACCATTTTTGAATAAATTCAGTCTTTTAATCAGCTGGACTCACATCATCATTTTTTCATGTGCACTCTGGTTCCTCCACCTGAGAGTCGTGCAGAGGTCTACCACTGTGGTAAGCTGGCTCCTTCTGTTTTGTTGTAATGTATGTGTGCATGTCTTTGTATTTCTGCACATATCTGTATTGTATGTGTGTACATGTCTGCTTACTATCTGCTTACTATCTGCGTGCATGTCTGCATGTTTGTGTACTGTATTTGTGCATGTCTGCGCACGGGATGTGTGCATGTCTTTTTTTAACCATAACATTTTTTATTAAATATTTTGTCATAATTTACAACATATTATCAATCACTGTTGATCATCATGACATCACATTCTCTTGATTTTCCCAATTATTTAATAGTTAAACAGTAATAATAATTTCTTATAACAAATTATAGGTAAATATGGAAGAGGAAGAAAAGGGGGTGATGACAACAGATCGTTTTTATTCAATATTGCAA
>JARQOD010000005.1:432013547-432071689 GCA_033576555.1 Oophaga sylvatica | reverse complement strand
TGGTGAGATCTTTGAACCCCAAGTGCTTCACAGAAGTTTATACGTAGAGCCGTAAAAATAAAAAATCATATTTTTTTCCACAAAAATGATATTTTCACCACCAATTTTTTATTTTCCAAAGGGTAACTGAAGAAATTGGACCCAAGAGTTATTGTGCAATTTGTCCTGAGTACGCTGATACCCCATATGTGAGGGTAACACTGTTTTGGCTCATGGCAGAGCTCGGAAGAGAAGGAGCACAGTTTGACTTTTCAACACAGAATTGGCTGAAATTGAGGTCAGACGCCATGATGCGTTTGGAGAGACCCTTATGTGCCAAAACAGTGGAAACCCCACAATTCTAACTCCAACCCTAACCCTAATGGGAAAATGGAAATGCATTTTTTTTTTTTTATTATTTTTCCCTAACTACGGGGGTGATAAATGGGGGGTTTGATTTACTATTTATAGCGGATTTTTATGTTTGGCAGCTGTCACATGCTAAAAGACTTTTTTTATTGCAAAAAAAGGTTTTTGCATCACCACATTTTGAGAGCTATAATTTTTCCATATTTTGGCCCACAGAGTCATGTGAGGTCTTACTTTTTGCGGGACGAGTTGAAGTTTTTATTGGTACCATTTTCAGGCACATGACATTTTTTGATCGCTTTTTATTACAATTTTTGGGAGGCAGAATGAACAAAAACCAGCAATTCATGAATTTCTTTGGGGGGGCCTTTATACCGTTCCGCGTGCGGTAAAATTGATAAAGCAGTTTTATTCTTCTGGTCAGTACAATGAGAGCGATACCTCATTTATATAATTTTTTTATGTTTTGGCCCTTTAATACAATAAAATAATTTTATATAAAAAATAATTATTTTTGCATCACTTTATTCTGCGAGCTATAACTTTTTAATTTTTTCGCTGATGACGCTGTATGGCGGTTCTTTTTTTGCGGGACAAGATGACATTTTCAGTGGTACCATGTTTATTTATATCTGTACTTTTGATCGCGTGTTATTCCAATTTTTGTTCGGCGGTATGATGATAAAGCATTGTTTTTTGCCTTTTTTTTAAGGGGTACACTAAAGGGTTTAACTAGTGGGCCACTTTTATAGGGCGGGTCGTTATGGACGCGACAATAGTAAATATGTGTACTTTTATTGTTTTTTTTTTAATTTACATAAAGAAATGAATTTATTGGGGAATATTTTTTTTCTTTATTTAGGAATTTTTTTAAAATTATTTTTACTCATGTTAATTTTTTTTTTTTATATACTTTTTTACTTTATCCTAGGGTGGGACCTCACTATATAGTGTCAGATCGCTGATCTGGCACTTTGCAGAGCACTGTGTCAGATCAGCGATCTGACAGGCATTGCAGGAGGCTTGCCGGTACCTGCTCTCGACAGGCACTGAGAAGCCACCACCCTGCAGGACCCGGAAGGACCCCGCGGCCATCTTGGATCCGGGGGTCTGCAGGGAGGAGGCCTTCGGAACAGCGCGATCACATCGCGTTGTTCTGAGGGTCTCAGGGAAGCACGAGGGGAGCCCCTCCCCGCCCGATACTTCACTACTTCATGTTTGATCACAGTGTGCCGGGGGTTAAAGTGCCGGGAGCGGTTCCTGACTGCCCCTGGTACATAGTGCCGGGTGTCAGCTGTGAGAATCAGCTGACACCCGGCCGCAATCATCTGCGCTCCCCTGTGAGCGTGCTTGATCGCGTATGACGTACTATCCCATCCACTGTCATACGGGCCCAGGTCACCTGGATGGGATAGTACGTCAGATGTCAGAAAGAATATTCACTCCACCTTAATGAGCGGGGCCACGTGATTGCTTGGCCGGAAGAGCTGCTGGCGCCGGAAGAACGAGATGCAGCGAGAGCGTGCAGGGAAGGTAAATAGGATGTGTGCTGGAAGCCGGCGGCTGTAACTGTGCGCGCTATAAGAGAAATGAATATTCACTGCCAGTACTGTGAATATTCATTTCTCTTTAGCAGCGGGCACTGTTGCAGCTGCCAGCTCCTGCCTCCTGTGACCGTCTGCTCTGACGCTCCCCCTCCCTTGCTGTCTTTCTGGGACAATGATTTGTGTACAAGCCGAGGGGGGAGTTTTGAGCACAAAAAAATATGCTGAAAAACTCGGCTTATACACAAGTATAAAAGGTAGTTATAAAAATGTTTGTGTGATGTTGTTTTGCTCTCTAAATGTAAAAAAGGAGGATAATATTTCCCGGGGATTTCCAGTCCTGGAGCTGGAGGTCTGGAATACTCTGCTCCAGGGTCTGAATTGGAGCCCTGGAGAGTGCCATTGTCATAGAGCCTAGCTTATTAATCAGTGTACTCCTCACCCCCAAAACAGCCTCTATTGTCGGTGGTAAACAGTATTTATTATTCCTATTGCCATTAGATCCCTTTACTACCGTATATACTCGCGTATAAGCTGAGATTTTCAGCCAATTTTTTTAAGACTGAAAGTCCCCCTCTTGGCTTATACGCGAGTCATATACCATGGGGTCGGCGGGGGAGGGGGAGAGCGGGTGTCAGATCATACTCACCCTCCCTGGCGCGGTCTCTGCAGCCCCCCTGCTTCTCCCACGGTCTCAGGCTCCTTCCTTCAGCGGTCACGTGGTACTGCTTATTAAAATAATGAATATGCACATATTCATGACTTTAGTGAGCGGTACCACGTGACCGCTGAAGGAAGGAAGAGCTGTCGGAGACCGTGGGAGAAGAGCAGGGGCTGCAGAGACTGCGCCAGGAGGGGATAATTATATGCAATATTCACCTGTCCCCGGTGCACCGCTGCGCACCGCTCTGTCCTCTGCGTCCTCTGGCTGCGATGTTCAGGTCAGAGGGCGCGATGACATAGTTAGTGCGCACCGCACCCTCTGCCTGAACATTCACAGCCAGAGGACCCGGAAGACAGTGGCGCGCAGCGGTGGACCGGGGACAGGTGAATATCTCAGGTGCCGGGGTCCTGAGCCAGCGGTGACACTGGCACCTGTCCCCCATAGCACGCCGGCGTCCCCGCCTGCTCAGGACATCGGCACCTGGCCCCAGCGTCAAGAGGGGAGTGTGTCATTTTTTTTTTATTTGCAGCATATGGGGCCTATTCTATGGAGCATCATATGGGGCATAAAATATATGGAGTATCTTATGGGGGCATAATCTAGGGAGCATCATATGGGGCATAAAATATATGGAGCATCTTATGGGGGCATAATCTATGGAGCATAATCTATGGAGCATTATATGGGGCTATAACCTTTATGGAGCAGCATATGGGGCATACTATTCTATGGAGCATCTCATGGGGCCATTATTCACCTTTGTGCAGCATTATACCGTTATACCGATGCCTCTACCTTGTGCCAGTCATTACACTGGTTACCCATCCACTACAGAATCCAGTACAAACTTACTACCCTCACTCACAAAGCACTCCATGGCTCAGCACCACCCTACATCTCCTCCCTCGTCTCAGTCTACCATCCTACCCGTGCCCTCTGTTCTGCCAATGACCTGAGGTTAACATGCTCAATAATCAGAACCTCCCACTCCAGTCTCCAAGACTTTTCACGTGCTGTGCCAATTCTTTGGAATGCACTACCCAGGTCAATACGAATAATCCCCAATGCCCACATTTTTAAGCATGCCCTAAAAACGCATTTGTTCAGACTGGCCTACTGCCACAACGCATTAACCTAACTATCCCTGTTGGCCCATTCAAAATTTTTAACCATAACCAGGTTCCTTGCATCATGCTCTCACTTGCTTTATGCATTTAATAGCCTTCAGTGTCTGTATTGTTAGATGCTTAAGCTGATAACCGGTTCATGCAGCATTACATGAACACCCAATTCTTACACTTTGGCTGGTCCGAACAATGAAAGCAATTGTTACCATCTACCTTCCGTGTCTCCCTTTTTCTCATAGATTGTAAGCTTGCGAGCAGGGCCCTCATTCCTCTTGGTATCTGTTTTGATCTGTGTTTATTGTTATGCTGTAATGTCTATTGTCTGCACAAGTCCCGCACTCGCTCTCACCCGTACTCGCCCGCACTCACTCACCCGCACTCACTCGCACCCGCACTCATACTCACTCTCACCTGCTCTCGCACTCACTCTCATCAACATGCACTCACTCGCACTCACTCTCACCCACACTCGCACTCTCACCCACACTCGCACTCACTCTCCCTCTCACCCGCACTCTCTCACTCTCACCTGCACTCTCACCCGCTCAGAACTCACACTCACTTGCTCTCTCTCTCACCCACACTCACTCTCACCCGCTCTCACTCTCACCCGCACTCGCACTCTCTCACCCTCACTCGCACTCACCCGCATTCGCTCTCACCTGCACTCGCACTCTCACTCTCACCCGCAATTGCACTCTCTCACCTGCTCTCACTCGCACTCACTCTCACCCGGACTTGCACTCTCAAACTCACTCGCACTCACCTGCACTTCCACTCACTGTCACTCTCACCCACACTCGCACTCTCACCCGCACTCACTCTCAATCGCACTCACCTGCACTTCCACTCACTGTCACTCTCACCCGCACTAACTCACCCGCACTCACTCTCACTCGCACTCACTCGCTCTCGCACTCACCCGCTCTCGCACTCACTCTCACCCGCACTCACCCTCACCCGCACTCTCACCCGCACTCACTCTCACCAGCACTCGCCCTCATCCGCACTCACTCGCACTCATTCTCACCCGCACTCATTCTCACCCGCACTCACTCTCAATCTCACCCGCACTCGCACTCTCTCACCCACACTCTCATTCTCTCACCCGCATGCTCACTCTCACCCCACTCTCACCCGCACTCGCACTCTCTCACCCGCACTCGCATTCTCTCACCCACACTCGCACTCATTCTCACCCACACTCGCACTCACTCGCTCTCTCAGCCGCACTCACTCTCACCCACACTCAACCCTCACCCGCACTCTCACCCGCACTCACTCTCACCCGCACTCACTCTCACCGCTCGCATCCACTCTCAGACCCGCACTCACTCTCACCCGCACTCACTCGCACTCTCTCACCCGCACTCTGTCTCACTCTCACCCGCACTCTCACCCACACTCGCACTCACCTGCACTCGCTCTCACTCTCGCACTCACCCGCAATCGCACTCACTCTCAACCGCACTCACTCATCCGCACTCACTCTCACCCACACTCTCAATCTCACTCGCACTCACCCGAACTTCTACTCACTGTCACTCTCACCCACACTCTCACCCGCATTCGTACTCACTCTCACCCGCACTCACTCTCACCCACACGCACTCGCACTTACTATCACCCGCACTCACATTCGATCTCACCCGTACTCGCTCATCCACACTCGCAATCACCTGCACTCGCACTCACTCTCTCCCGCTCTCGCACTCTCACCCGCTCTCGCACTCACCCGCACTCACTCTCAATCGCACTCTCACCCGCACTCTCGCACTCACTCTCACCCACACTCGCATTCACTCTGACCCGCACTCACCCACACTCGCGTTGACTCACCCGCACTCGCACTGACTCACGCGCACTCACCCACACTTGCACTGACTCACTCGCACTCACTCTCGCCCGCACTCGCACTCTCACCCGCACTCACTCTCACCCGCACTAGCACTCACTCTCACCCGCACTCACTCTCACCCGCACTCGCTCTCACCCGCACTCGCACTCACCCGCATTCGCTCTCACCTGCACTCGCACTCTCTCACCCACACTCGCACTCTCCCGCACTCACCTGCACTCAATCTCACCCGCACTCACACTCTCAAACTCACTCGCACTCACCCGCACGTCCACTCACTGTCACTCTCACCCACACTCGCACTATCACCCGCACTTACTCTCAATCGCACTCACCCGCACTTCCACTGACTGTCACTCACACCCGCACTAACTCACCCGCACTCACCCTCACCCGCTCGCACCCACTCTCACTCACTCTCAATCGCACTCACCCGCACTTCCACTCACTGTCACTCTCACCCGCACTAACTCACCCGCACTCACTCTCACCGCACTCGCACTCACCCGCTCTCGCACTCACTCTCACCCGCACTCACTCTCACCCACACTCTCACCCGCATTCACTCTCACCAGCACTCGCACTCATCCGCACTCACTCGCACTCATTCTCACCTGCATTCATTCTCACCCGCACTCACTCTCAATCTCACCCGCACTCGCACTCTCTCACCCGCACTCTCATTCTCTCACCCGCACGCTCACTCTCACCCCACTCTCTCACCCGCTCTCACTCGCACTCACTCTCACCCACACTCACACTCTCTCACCCGCACTCGCACTCTCTCACCCGCACTTGCATTCTCTCACACACACTCACACTCATTCTCACCCACACTTGCACTCTCTCACCCGCACTCTCGCTCTCTCACCCGCACTCACTCTCACCCGCACTCACTCTCATCCGCTCGCACCCGCTCTCACTCTCTCTCACCCGCACTCTCATTCTCTCACCCGCACGCTCACTCTCACCCCATCTCTCACCCGCTCTCACTCGCACTCACTCTCACCCACACTCACACTCTCTCACCCGCACTCGCACTCTCTCACCCGCACTTGCATTCTCTCACACACACTCACTCTCAATCTCACCCGCACTCGCACTCTCTCACCCGCACTCTCGCTCTCCCACCCGCACTCACTCTCACCCGCACTCACTCTCATCCGCTCGCACCCGCTCTCACTCACTCTCACCTGCACACTCACTCGCATGCTCTCACTCTCACTCTCTCACCTCACTCTCACTCTCACCGCACTCTCACCCACACTCGCACTCACCCGCACTGGCTCTCACTCTCGCACTCACCCACAATCGCACTCACTCTCACCTGCACTCACTCATCTGCACTCACTCTCACCCGCACTCACTCTCAGACTCACTCTCACCCGCACTCACTCACCCGCACTCACTCACCCACACTGACTCACCCGCACTCGCTCACCCGCCCTCACTTGCACTCTCACTCGCACTCACCCCCACTATCACCGCATTCACTCTCAATCTCACCCGCACTTGCACTCACCCGCACTCACTCTCACCCTCACCTGCACTCGCCCTCACCTGCAACCACACTCTCACTCTCTCACCCGCACTCACTCGCACCCTCACCTTTACCCGCACTCACTCTCACCCGCACCCCCACTCGCACTATCACCCCACTCTCACTCGCACTAACTCTCACCCGCACTCACCCTCACTCGCACTCACCCACACTCGCACTCACCCTCACTTGCATTCACTTTCACCCTCACTCGCACTCACTCTCACCCACCCTCACTCGCACTCACCCTCACTCGCATTCACCCTCACTCGCACTCACCCTCGCACGCACTCACCCGCACTCACTCTCACCTGCACTCACTCTCACCCACACTCACTTTCACTCGCCCTCACTTTCACTCACCCTCACTTTCACTCGCCCTCACTTGCACTCACTCACCCGCACTCTCCCTCACTCGCACTCACTCACCCTCACTTGCACTCACCCGCACTCACTCACCTGCACTCGCACTCACTCAACCACACTCACACTCACTCACCCGCAATCACACTCACTCACCCGCAATCACTCGCAATCACTCTCACTCGCACTCACTCTCACTGATCACTGAACCCTTAAATTAATTCATTGAGAGGTGAAGTTTGTAAAATGGCATCACTTATGGGGGGGTCTGCCAATGTGACATGGCACCCTCAAACGAGTCCAGCAAAATTTGGACTCCAATATGCGCTTCTTCCCTGTGCAATGTGCCCCAAAAGTAGTTTTCGACCAATATGCGGTATCGGCTTAAGAATTGCGTAGTAATTGCACAACAAATTTTTGGGTCCATTTTCTCCTGCCATCCTTGTGAAAATGACAACATTTTGGGGTAAAACATTTTTGGGTGAAAAATATTTTTTTTTCATTTCCACAGATCAATGTTGTAAAATTCCATGAAGCACCTGTAGATTCAAGGTGCTCACCATGGGCGTAGCCAGGATCAAAAACTAGGGGGGGGCAAGCCAATGTCGCATCTTATACACGTTACATCATATACACTGTACATTATACTGCATATTTGGTATGGAGCATTAGAACTGTTGTATATTGTATAATACAGCAGTGTATGCAACACTACGCTGTATATACCATATATTATACATGGCACACTCACCTCTATACAAAGAATAAGAGGCATTATAACCTGCATATGAAAAGTATAATACAGCAGTGTATATACACTCTATATACCGCACACGATGTGTATGACCCTGTATACACTATATACTACACTCTTATTTTGAAGTAAAAAAAAAACAAAACAGGAACAAATACAATACTTAAAATAAAGAACAAGTAAAGTTAAAAATCAACAAACTTACTGGTATTTCAATGGGACCTATGGGCCTGCTTTTGGCTAATGAGATGGTCAATGTTCGGTATCATATTTGTCACTGCTAGTCGTAACAAGTGAAGCAATTTTTCTCTTTCTTGATATCATTATTTCCTAGGGATTCCAAATTGCTATTAGTAAAATACCAATATATATACAGCGCTACAAAAACAATATACCAGCAATAAAACTGCCCACACAGAGACATACAGCCTGCACTGCCCATCACTGCAGCCTTGCCAATCCATATCATTTCATCCTCATCAGTGCACATATTGGCGCAACTCCGCTTTTAGCTCAGGCTCAGACTGGTGTGGTGCGAGAGTCCCTAATAGGCAGGTAAATGTCCCCAATAGGCAGCATTGGTCCCCAATAGGCAGGTAAATGTCCCAATAGGCAGCATTGTTCCCCAATAGGCAGCATTGTTCCCCAATAGGCAGCATAGGTCCCCAATAGGCAGCATAGTCCCCAATAGGCAGCATATGTCCTCAATAGACAGCATATGTCCCCAATAGGCAGCATAGGTCCCCAATACGCAGCATAGGTCCCCAATGCGCAGCATATGTCCTCAATAGGCAGGTAAATGTCCCAATAGGCAGCATAGTCCCCAATAACCAGCATAGTCCCCAATAGGCAGCATAGGTCCCCAATAGGCAGGTAAATGTCCCAATAGGCAGCATAGGTCCCCAATAGCCAGCATAGTCCCCAATAGGCAGCATAGGTCCCCAATAGGCAGGTAAATGTCCCAATAGGCAGCATAGGTCCCCAAATTGCAGCATATGTCCTCAATAGGCAGGTAAATGTCCCAATAGGCAGCATAGTCCCCAATAGGCAGCAAAGTAATTTCCCCCGGGATCATTAAAGTGTATTGTATCGTAGTAGTCCCCAGTAGGCAGCATAGTAGTCCCCAGTAGGCAGCATAGTAGTCCCCCATAGGCAGCATAATCCCCCATAGGCAGCATAGTAATTCCCAATAGGCAGCATAATCCCCATAGGCAGCATAATCCCCCATAGGCAGCATAATCCCCCATAGGCAGCGTAGTAGTCCCCAATAGGCAGCATAGTCCCCCATAGGCAGTATAATCCCCCATAGGCAGCATAGTCCCTGTTGTGAATTGGCTGGAAATGAGTTCTGAGCAGAAGCTCCCTCTGGTGGTTACAAACGGTACTGGACTGTCCAGTGAAGATTGTGAGGATTGGGAATCAGGTGTTACTGACTGGTCTTATATAAGGGAGTCACCTTCCCATCAGGGTTGCCGGTGATCAATTGTTCTGGTCTCAATCCTTGATTCCTGTTTCCTTGGAAGCCTGCTGTGTTGTGTCTGAATCTCCTGCTAACAGATAAGACATTTTCTTCTTTTTGTTTTTGTGCTTGATTTTTGCATTTTGTCCTGCACTTCTGTGGGGGCCTTCAGGGTCCCCTCTGGGGGCTTTTGCCTCTCAGTCCAGTTCAGCCACTGATGTTTGTACATTTGCTTTTTCCAGTTTTCTCAGTGGCTGCTGTTTTGTTTTTGGTTACACCAGAGAACTAATTTAGGTGGTAGAGGTCGTGTGATCTCAGGTGTTTTTGAAATTAGTAGAGTTGGTGCTTTTCAGGGTTTTTTGGGATTGCAGTAAGTGCCCTTCCTATCCTTTTCTATTTAGTAAGTTTGGGCCCCAACGTTTGCTCATACTATTTTCTGTCTGTGTCAGTATTTCTTCTTGTCTAACCGCCATTACATGTTTGGGGGCTTCCTATGTTCTTTGGGGATCTGCTCCGGGGCAGATAGCTTTCCTCTTTCTATCTTTAGGTGTAGTTAGTTTCTCAGGCTGTGACGAGGCGTCTAGGACCAACGTAGGAACGCTCCACGGCTGCCTCTAGTTGTGGTGGTTAGTCAGGGTACTGCAATCTCATAGTTTCCAACTGCTCTGGTGTATTTCCTTTTTGCCTGCTCTCCTCAGCTACCGAATCATAACAGTATCACGGCCTAAACTGAAAATTATATGATACTCACAGAAGGGAAAAATATTTTGAAAGAAAAAAGTTGTCAGAGTTGTCAGAGATTTTTTTTTTCTTCTGTTTGTTGCATTTTTTTTTTCCCTCTGTATCTCTGGGTGCTGAGGAGGATTTTTTTTTCTCTCAATGGAGTTTGCACAGTTGTCTGGCCGTGTGGATCAGCTTGCCACTGAAGTTCGGAGTATTGCTACCTATCTTGCTGGGTTGCCTGTTGTGGAACCTAGGATTCCCATGCCAGATTTGTTTTTAGGGGATCGAGCTAAGTTTCTGAATTTCAAAAATAACTGTAAATTGTTTTTTGCCTTAAAATCTAAGTCCTCAGGGAACGCAGCGCAGCAGGTTCAAATTGTCATCTCTCTCCTGCGCGGCGACCCTCAGGATTGGGCTTTTTCCCTGACACCTGGGGATCCTGTTTTGAGTGATGTTGATGCGTTTTTTCAGGCTTTGGGGTTATTGTACGATGAGCCTAATGTCACTGATCAAGCTGAAAAAATTTTGTTGGCATTAAGTCAGGGGCTTGAGGACGCTGAGTTATACTGTCAGAGATTCCGTAGGTGGGCAGTCCTGACCAAATGGAATGACGACGCTTTGGCAGCTCTTTTTCGGAAGGGACTGTCAGATAATGTAAAGGATGTTATGGTGGGATTCCCTGTTCCCTCTGGTCTCAATGATTCTATGTCATTAGCGATTCAAATTGACAGACGTTTGCGTGAGCGGAAAGGTATGCGTGGAATAATGTTGCCTTGTGAACCTGCTTCTGAATCCATGCAGTATGATAGAGTGGTTTCTGGGGCACAGCGTCATGAATTTCGAAAGTGCAATGGGTTATGTTTCTACTGTGGTGATGCCTCTCATGCTATTTCTGTCTGCCCTAAGCGGGGAAGACGTTTTGCTCGCTCTGTTGTCTTGGGTAGTGTTCAGACTAAGTTTTTGTTAACTGTTACTCTGATATGCTCTCCGTCCTCATTTTCTGCTCAGGCTTTTGTTGATTCTGGAGCAACTATTAACCTGATGGATTTTGATTTTGCTAAACGTTGTGGGTTTCCCTTGATACCCCTACGGAAGTCTATTCCCCTACTGGGGATCGATTCTACCCTTTGGCTGAGAATAAACCTCAGTTCTCTACTCAGGTGATAATGAGGGTAGAACCTGATCATCAGGAGAGTTGCAAATTTTTGGTTCTGTATAATCTGCATGACATTATCGTACTAGGTTTCCCTTGGTTACAGTCTCATAATCCTGTTTTGGATTGGAAATCTGTGTCTGTTACCAGTTGGGGCTGTCAATGTGTTAATACCAACACTCCTGTTTTTTCTGCCTCCCCCAGGCTCAGGATGTTCCTGACTTTTTGATTGATTTTTCTGATGTGTTTAGCGAAAGTAAATCTGCATCCTTACCTCCCCATAGGAGCTATGACTGCGCTATTGAATTAGTGCCTGGTAGTAAATTCCCTAAAGGTCGCCTTTTTAACTTGTCTGTACCTGAACATGACGCTATGCGGTCTTATATCAAGGAGTCATTGGAGAAGGGTCATATCAGACCATCCTCTTCACCCTTAGGTGCCGGTTTTTTCTTTGTGGCCAAAAAGGATGGTTCATTAAGGCCGTGTATTGATTATCGTCTCTTGAACAATATTACTGTGAAATATCAATATCCGTTACCCTTGATCTCTGATCTGTTTTCCAGGGTGAAAAACGCTACTTGGTTTACCAAGCTTGACCTCAGGGGGGCATATAACCTTATTCGCATTAAGCACGGGGATGAATGGAAGACGGCATTTAATACCCTGAAGGGCATTTTGAGTACCTTGTGATGCCCTTTGGGCTCACTAATGCTCCTTCTGTCTTCCAGTCCTTCATGAATGACATTTTCAGGGATTTTGTGGATAAATTTCTGATTGTTTATTTGGATGATATCTTGATTTTTTCCAATGACTGGGACTCTCATGAAAAACATGTTCGGACTGTGTTCCAGATTTTGAGAGAGAATGCTCTGTATGTGAAGGGATCAAAGTGTCTTTTTGGCGTTCAGAGGATCTCATTTCTGGGTTTCATTTTGTCCCCATCTGTTATTGAAATGGACCCGGTCAAAGTTCAGGCTATCTGTGATTGGGTCCAACCTACTTCTTTAAAGGCTCTTCAAAGATTCTTGGGTTTTGCCAATTTTTATCGTAAATTTATTGGTAATTTCTCTGTTATTGTTAAACCATTAACTGATTTGACCAAGAAGGGTTCTGATGTGGTGAATTGGCCTCCTGAGGCAGTCTCTGCATTTCAGGAACTTAAGCAGAGATTCACTTCTGCTCCTGTTCTACGGCAGCCTGATGTTTCTCTACTATTTCAGGTGGAGGTTGATGCCTCTGAAATTGGGGCAGGTGCCGTTTTGTCCCAAAGAGATCCAGAGACCTCTAAAAGTAACCCTTGTGCCTTTTTCTCTCGAAATTTTCTCCCACTGAACGTAATTATGACGTGGGTAATCGGGAGTTATTAGCCATGAAGTGGGCTTTTGAAGAGTGGAGACATTGGCTGGAGGGAGCCAAACATCAGGTGGTGGTCCTTACTGACCATAAGAATCTAGTTTATCTGGAATCTGCCAAGCGACTTAATCCTAGACAGGCCAGGTGGGCCTTGTTTTTCACACGTTTTAATTTTGTGGTTTCATTTCTTCCTGGCACTAAAAATGTTAAGGCGGATGCCCTCTCGAGGAGTTTCCTGGCGGACTCTCCTGAGTTATCTGATCCTTCTGTTATTTTGAAAGAGGGTGTAGTTCTTTCCGCCATCTCGCCCAATTTGAGACTGGCTCTGGAGGGGTGTCAGGAAGATAAGCCCGAGCGCTGCCCTGTTGGGAAATTGTTTGTCCCGGACCAGTGGAAAAAGAGTGTAATGTCTGAGATTCATTGTTCCGCGTTGGCCGGTCATCCCGGAATTTTTGGTACCAGGGACTTGGTTGGTCGGTCCTTTTGGTGGCCTACCTTGTCTCGTGATGTCAGGGAGTTTGTGCAGTCCTGCGGGACTTGCTCTCGCTCCAAGCCTTGCTCTCGTTCTAGTGGTTTGTTGATGCCATTACCGGTGCCCAAGAGACCATGGACCCATATCTCTATGGATTTCATTTCCGACCTCCCTGTTTCTCAGAGAATGACCATCATCTGGGTGATTTGCGATAGGTTTTCCAAGATGATACATCTTGTGCCATTACCTAAGTTGCCTTCCTCCTCTGAATTGGTGCCTTTGTTCCTTCAGCACGTGGTTCGTTTACACGGCATTCCTGAGAAAATTGTGTCTGACAGAGGAGTCCAGTTTGTTTCCAGATTTTGGAGGACCTTTTGTTCTAAAATTGGTGTTCAATTGTCTTTCTCCTCGGCGTTTCATCCTCAGACCAATGGTCAAACTGAGAGAACAAACCAGACATTGGAGACTTATCTAAGATGCTTTGTGTCTGCTGATCAGGATGACTGTGTCTCTTTTTTGCCTTTGGCTGAGTTTGCTCTTAATAATAGGGCTAGCTCTGCCACTTTGATGTCTCCATTTTTCTGTAATTCTGGGTTTCACCCTCGATTTTCTTCTGGACAGACGGAGGCTTCTGTCTGCCCGGGTGTTGACTCTGTTGTGGAGCGTATGCAACAGATTTGGGACCAGGTAGTGGAGAGGTTGTCCCTCTCTCAGGAGAGGGCCCAGCGGTTTGCTAACCGGCATAGGACTGATGGTCCTCGGTTTAAAGTGGGGGACTTGGTCTGGTTGTCCTCAAGAAATATTCCTATGAGAGTGGCATCTCCTAAATTTAAGCCTAGGTTCATTGGACCTTATAAGATCATGGAGATTCTTAACCCTGTTTCTTTTCGTTTGCTTCTTCCAGGGACATTTAAGATCCATAACGTGTTCCACAAGTCCTTGTTGAAGAGGTTTGTTGAGCCAGTGGTTCCTACTACTGTGCCTCCTGACCCTGTTTTGGTTGAGGGCAATCTGGAGTATGTGGTTGAGAAAATATTGAATTCTCGTTTTTCTAGACGGAAACTCCAGTATTTGGTTAAATGGAGAGGTTATGGTCAGGAAGACAATTCTTGGGTGTTTGCTTCGGACATCCATGCTAGGAGACTCATCCGTGCGTATCATAGAACTCATCCTGACTGACCTGGTTGCTCAAATGAGGGTTCGGTGACCCCTCCTCAAGGGGGGGGGTACTGTTGTGAATTGGCTGGAAATGAGTTCTGAGCAGAAGCTCCCTCTGGTGGTTACAAACGGTACTGGACTGTCCAGTGAAGATTGTGAGCATTGGGAATCAGGTGTTACTGACTGGTCTTATATAAGGGAGTCACCTTCCCATCAGGGTTGCCGGTGATCAATTGTTCTGGTCTCAATCCTTGATTCCTGTTTCCTTGGAAGCCTGCTGTGTTGTGTCTGAATCTCCTGCTAACAGATAAGACATTTTCTTCTTTTTGTTTTTGTGCTTGATTTTTGCATTTTGTCCTGCACTTCTGTGGGGGCCTTCAGGGTCCCCTCTGGGGGCTTTTGCCTCTCAGTCCAGTTCAGCCACTGATGTTTGTACATTTGCTTTTTCCAGTTTTCTCAGTGGCTGCTGTTTTGTTTTTGGTTACACCAGAGAACTAATTTAGGTGGTAGAGGTCGTGTGATCTCAGGTGTTTTTGAAATTAGTAGAGTTGGTGTTTTTCAGGGTTTTTTGGGATTGCAGTAAGTGCCCTTCCTATCCTTTTCTATTTAGTAAGTTTGGGCCCCAACGTTTGCTCATACTATTTTCTGTCTGTGTCAGTATTTCTTCTTGTCTAACCGCCATTACATGTTTGGGGGCTTTCTATGTTCTTTGGGGATCTGCTCCGGGGCAGATAGCTTTCCTCTTTCTATCTTTAGGTGTAGTTAGTTTCTCAGGCTGTGACGAGGCGTCTAGGACCAACGTAGGAATGCTCCACGGCTGCCTCTAGTTGTGGTGGTTAGTCAGGGTACTGCAATCTCATAGTTTCCAACTGCTCTGGTGTATTTCCTTTTTGCCTGCTCTCCTCAGCTACCGAATCATAACAGTCCCCCATAGGCAGCATAGTCCCCATAGGCAGCATAGTAGTCCCCAATAGGCAGCATAATCCCCCATAGGCAGCATAATCCCCCATAGGCAGCATAGTTCCCCAATAGGCAGGTAAATGCCCCAATAGGCAGCATAATCCCCCATAGGCAGCATAATAGTCCCCAATATGCAGCATAATCCCCCATAGGCAGCATAATCCCCCATAGGCAGCATAATCCCCCATAGCCAGCATAATCCCCCATAGGCAGCATAATCCCCCATAAGCAGCATAGTCCCCAATAGGCAGCATAATCCCTCATAGCCAGCATAATCCCCTATAGGCAGCATAATTCCCCATAAGCAGCATAGTCCCCAATAGGCAGCATAATCCCCCATAGCCAGCATAATCCCCATAGCCAGCATAATCCCCCAATAGCCAGCATAATCCCCATAGCCAGCATAATCCCCAATAGCCAGCATAATCCCCCATAGCCAGCATAATCCCCCATAGGCAGCATAATCCCCCATAGGCAGCATAATCCCCCATAGCCAGCATAATCCCCCATAAGCAGCATAATCCCCATAAGCAGCATAGTCCCCAATAGGCAGCATAATCCCCATAGCCAGCATAGTCCCCCATAGGCAGCATAATCCCCATAAGCAGCATAGTCCCCAATAGGCAGCATAACCCCCAATAGCCAGCATAATCCCCCATAGGCAGCATAATCCCCCATAGGCAGCATAATCCCCCATAGCCAGCATAATCCTCCATAGGCAGCATAATCCCCATAGGCAGCATAATCCCCCATAAGCAGCATAGGCCCCAATAGGCAGCATAATCCCCCATAGCCAGCAGAATCCCCCATAGCCAGCAGAATCCCCCATAGCCAGTATAGTCCCCCATAGGCTGGGCCCGGCGTTAAAAAAAAAAAAAAATGCCAGTACTGTTAGAACCTCTTGTTAGATTTTGTTTCAGTTTGCTGGTCACATGACCTTTTTACCCTATTTAGTCTGGCTCCGCCCTTCTGGCTTTGCTGGACTTCATTGTATTATCTACTCTTAAGCTAGCCAGGTGCTTAGGTGCCTTACTCTGTCAGTTTTGCTTGATCTTAGGATCTCTTAGTATTTGTTTTCTGTTTTATATTACCTGCTACACTTTCTGTTAGGAGGTGTCCACCTTTTCACCCAGTCCCTAGATCTTGTAGGGATTCCTCCCTCGCAACTATAGGTCTTCGTTCAGACTAGCTGAGGACTTTAGTGGGTCTGGTCGCAGGATCAGGTTCCCCGTTACATCGTAGGGATCCAGCTCAGTCCTATTGTAGGGACAGAATTCCCATCTTTCCTTAGTGCTTGTAGCAGATCATAACAGTAAGTCCAGCCCAAAGAAAAAAATAAAAAAAAAAATCTCTAAGGAAAGATTTTCTGTTTCATCATGGTCTCGGCTCAGGATTTGGTTCAACGCCTGCAGGGACTTTCTCTGGAGGTGGCTGAGATAAAGCAACACGTGAGTAGTTGTTCTGGAGCACATTTCGTGGAGCCAAAGGTACGTTTGCCTGATTTATTTTTTGGTGAACAACAAGATTTTTTTTCTTTTAAAAATGCTTGCTTGTTGTATTTCCATTTGAGACCCAGATCCTCTGGTGATGAATCACAGCACATAGGGTTCATAATGTCACTTTTGCGCAAAGAACCTCAGGACTGGGCCTTTTCTCTGCAGCCTAGTGATCCATGCTTTAGATCAGTGGATAGTTTTTTTTCTGCTTTGGGGTTATTGTATGACGATCCGGATCGTGTTTCATCAGCTGAGACAGAATTGAGACGTTGAGACAGGGATCAGGTAATGTGGAAAAATATTGTACTCATTTCCGAAAATGGTCCACTCAGGTGGGCTGGAACGATTCAGCTTTGAAAAGTTTATTTCTTGCAGGGTTAAGTGAAAGGGTTAAAGATTTGCTGATTGCTTATCCTATACCTGGTAACTTGCAAGAGGCTATGCAATTAGCCATACGGGTGGATAGGAGACTGCGTGCAAGGGTTAATGAGAGTAAATCTGCCTTGTCAGCTCCAAGTTTGGAGAAGGAATGTACTGACATTGCAGAGCCGATGGAAATTGGAGCAATGGCACCTCACTCTCGAGAAAAAGAAAGCAGATTTGCTAAGGGCTTGTGTTTCTATTGTGGTAAATCTGAGCATTTTATTAAGAACTGTGCGCTTCGAATGAATAAAGAGAAAAAAAAAATGAGGTCAGTTTTGCCCGCATAGCTTGTTTAAACAATAAAGGTGTCTTTCTTTCTGCTACCACTGCTGGTGAGGAGGAATTAATGGAGTTTCGGGTATTTGTGGATTGTGGTTCAACTCTCAATGTGATTGATGGGAAATTTTTGGAAAAACTAAAATTAAAACCCAAACTTCTGTCTTCCCCTATTAATGTGGTGTCTGTGGATGGTTCTCACTTGAAAAATGTTACTCACCATATCTGTGAATTTCCTCTTACTATTAATGGTATTCATCAAGAGAATTTGGATTTGGTAGTTTTGAATAATTTGCCCTCACCGGTGATTTTGGGGTTACCCTGGTTAAAATTGCACAATCCGGTACTGGATTGGTCTACCAATGAAATTAAGTCCTGGAGTCCTAATTGTTATGACAAGTGTTGTAACGGGCGTATTGCTGCTGTAGTTAAGGGGGAGTTACCTGTACCTATTCAGGATTTTTGGAAAGTTTTTTCTGATAAGGAATCGCAGGTATTGCCTCCTCATAGAGATTATGATTGTGCAATTGAATTTGTCCCTGGAGCGACTCTTCCTAAAAGTCGTTTATTTAATCTTACTATTCCTGAGAGAAAGGCTTTGGAGGAATACATACAGACAAGCTTGGCCGCCGGTCACTTTAGGCCTTCCAAATCTCCTGTGGCGGTTGGATTTTTTTTTGTTAAAAAAAAGGACGGCGGTTTGCGGCCTTGTCTAGACTTTCGTGAGATTAATAAGATTACTGTACGCAATCCTTACCCACTGCCATTGATTCCTGATTTGTTTAATCAGTTAGTGGGGGCCAAGTGGTTCTCGAAAATTGATCTTCGAGGGGCATACAATTTGTTGCGCATGAAGGAGGGGGATGAATGGAAGACTGCGTTTAACACTCCACTGGGTCATTTTGAGAATCTGGTCATGCCCTTTGGACTTTCCAGTGCTCCGGCATTTTTTCAGAATCTTATTAATGACATCCTAAGACCTTTGATCGGCAGAAATGTGGTTGTGTATTTGGATGACATTTTGATTTATTCATCAGATTTGGAGTCTCATTGGAGGAATGTGCGTGAAGTATTACAGTTACTGAGTGATAATTCACTTTTTGCCAAACTAGAAAAATGTGAGTTCGCTGTACAGAGACTAAAGGTACTGCCACACTAAACTATCCCGCTAGCGATCACGATAAAGACGCATACTAATTGCGATCGCTAGCGGGATCGTTTTAATATCGCTAGTAGCGGCTTTATTTAGCGATGTCGTTAGGACGCTATCGCGGTTAGCGATCTCCTTAACGACTTTAGCGGTACAAAAGTACCGCTAAATCGCTAAATAAGGTGCCACACTCAGCGATAATACTTACCCAGCGGGAGCGCCGACGATAAAATAGGGTCCGGAACGATTCCAGCGACGAGCGAGATCACAGCAGGAAGCTCGTCGCTGGCAGATGCCGCACACAACAACATCGCTAACGGGATCGCTAAATAGTGACGTTTTTTAGCGATCCCGTTAGCGATGTTGTTTAGGGTGGCATACCCTTTAGTTTTTTGGGCTACATTGTCTCCAGTGAAGGTTTTGAGATGGACCCTGTGAAAGTGCAAGCTGTGCAGGATTGGCCTAGACCTATTGGTGTGAAATCAATACAGAGGTTTTTTGGGGTTCGCCAATTATTATAGAAAATTCATAAAAAATTTTTCTGTGATTGCCAAACCTCTGACCGATCTCACCAGGAAAGGTGCTGATGTGGTTCAGTGGACTACTGAGGCCATTGAGGCTTTTGTGTTGCTAAAGGAGAGGTTCAGCTCTGCTCCCATCCTTACGCAGCCTGATGTGACTAAACCATTTTTGGTTGAGGTTGATGCTTCTTCTGTGGGGGTCGGCGCGGTGTTGTCTCAGGCAAAGACGGATGGAGTACATCCCTGTGCTTTCTTTTCAAAGAAATTTTCTGAGTCTGAACTAAATTATGATATCGGTAATCGGGAATTGTTGGCAATTAAACTCGCATTTGAACACTGGCGTCATATTTTGGAGGGAGCGGAATTTCCCATTCAAGTCTTCACCGATCATAAAAATCTGATCTACCTTGATGCTGCCAAACGCTTGAATGCCCGTCAGGCTAGGTGGGCACTGTTTTTCTCACGGTTTAATTTTACCGTTACTTACATCCCAGGTACTAAAAATGTTAAGGCTGATGCTTTGTCTCGCAGCTTTTCTCCTATGGTGGGTACTGAGGAGGAGGAGGAAAACATCTTGCAAGAGGGGGTTGTTATTGCTGTTTTGGACTCCGTGTTGGAAGATGAGATTCTTAAAGCACAGGAGAATGCCCCATCTAACACGCCGCATGGGAGGTTGTTTGTGCCTGGTACCCTGAGGAGAGATTTGTTTGTTGAATGTCATGACTCTCGGTTGGCAGGTCATCCTGGAATCTCTGAGACCAAGAGACTTGTGGGTCGCAGTTTTTGGTGGCCAGGATGGCAGAAGGAAGTCATTAAGTGGGTGCGTCAATGCACTGTGTGTGCTAGATCTAAGTCTTCTCATACTCCTGCTGCGGGGTTGCTTTGCCCTCTGGAGGTCCCTAGTGCACCTTGGACACATTTGGCTATGGACTTTATTACTGACCTTCCCCCCTCTGAGGGTTTCACTGTCATCTGGGTGGTCGTGGACCGTTTTAGCAAGATGTGTCACTTGGTTCCTTTCATCAAACTGCCCTGCGCTAAGACTCTCGCTAAGGCCTTTGTCAAGGAAATAGTCAGACTACATGGCGTTCCTACTGACATTGTTTCCGATAGGGGACCTCAGTTTGTGGCTCGTTTTTGGCGCGCTTTTTGTGACAGGTTGGGAGTTCATTTGTCGTTTTCTTCCGGATATCATCCTGAGTCTAATGGCCAGACAGAAAGGAAAAACCAGGATGTTGAGCAGTTCTTGCGTTGTTTTGTGACTGATAATCAAGAGGGGTGGTCTGAGTTTCTGCCACTTGCTGAGTTTGCTCTTAACAACCATACATCCGCTTCTGCTGGTTGTTCGCCTTTTTTTTTGTTGTACTGGGAGACATCCGTCTTTTGGGTCATTTTCCAAGTTGGGATCGGCTGTACCTGAAGAGGAGAATTTTTCTGGTGTTTTGGAGAGAGTTTGGACTGATGTGCGTGGTAATCTTCAGGAGGCTAACAAAAGATCCAAAGTGTATTTTGATAGAAAACGACAAGAGGTGTTGTTTGCTATTGGTGACATGGTTTGGTTGTCCTCTAAGAATCTGCGCTTGAGGATTCCGTCTAAGAAATTGGGTCCCAAGTTTGTAGGGCCCTTTAAGGTGCTTCAGGTTATTAACCAATCTGCTGTTAAGTTGGAGCTTCCTACCTCCTGGAAGATTAATCCGGTGTTTCATGTTTCTCTCTTGAAAAAAGCTGAGGTCTCAGATGGAGACGTCTCGGCCACTGTTCCCCTGGTGGTGGAGGACGGGCAATATGAGATTTCCCGCATCCTAAATTCTAGACGGTATAGAGGGAGTTTGCAGTACCTCGTCGCTTGGAAGGGTTATGGACCCGAGGATAACTCATGGGTGAGGGCGGATGATGTTTCTGCGTCTAGACTTGTTAGAGCGTTTCACAAGAGGTTTCCGGATAGGCCTAAGTCTAGGGGATCTGGAGGATCCTCTTAGAAGGAGGGTACTGTTAGAACCCTCTTGTTAGATTTTGTTTCAGTTTGCTGGTCACATGACCTTTTTACCCTATTTAGTCTGGCTCCGCCCTTCTGGCTTTGCTGGACTTCATTGTATTATCTACTCTTAAGCTAGCCGGGTGCTTAGGTGCCTTACTCTGTCAGTTTTGCTTGATCTTAGGATCTCTTAGTATTTGTTTTCTGTTTTATATTCCCTGCTACACTTTCTGTTAGGAGGTGTCCACCTTTTCACCCAGTCCCTAGATCTTGTAGGGATTCCTCCCTCGCAACTATAGGTCTTCGTTCAGACTAGCTGAGGACTTTAGCGGGTCTGGTCGCAGGATCAGGTTCCCCGTTACATCGTAGGGATCCAGCTCAGTCCTATTGTAGGGACAGAATTCCCATCTTTCCTTAGTGCTTGTAGCAGATCATAACAAGTACTCACCTATCTCCCCCACAGCTCTGAAGAAGCGCGCTCTGGACTCCGTCTTCTCCTCTCACGTCGTCTGTGCTGCATATGGAAGGCCGCAAGGCCTTCCTCACTCATTCCGCCCGCGATTAAAGGGCCCGCCGGTACTGAACTGTCAGTTCAGTGTCGGCGGGGCCGGTTATTTCACTGTGCGCCCCTGCTTCTAGGGGGGGGCATCTGCCCCCCCTGCCTCTCGGTGGGTACGCCCAAATTTGGGGCTAAAATAACATTTTTGTGGGCTCTACAGTATAAACTTTTATGATGCACCTGCAGGTTCAAGGTGCTCACAACACATCTAGATGCATTCCTTTAGGGGTCTAGTTTCCAAAATGGGGTCACTTGTAGGTGGAGTTTTCTCTGTTTAGGCACATTAAGAGCTTTCCAAAAGCGACATGACATCTGCAGACCATTTCATCAAAATCTGCTGTCCAAAACGTCATTCCTTCCTTTGTGAGCCCTGCCGTATGCCCAAACAGTAGTTTACCCCACATATGGGGTATCTGCATACTCGGGAGAAATTGCAGAACAAATTCAATGGTGCCATTTCTCCTGTTACATTTATGAAAATGCTAAATTTTTGACTAAAAACATTTTTGTGGGAAAATGTGATTATTTTTTTTTTATTTTTACATCTCAATGTTATAAACTTCTGAGAAGCCCCTGGGGGTTCAAGGTGCTCACCACACATCTAGATCAGTTCCACAAAGGATCTAGTTTCCAAAATGGTGTCACTTGTGTTCAGGATTTTTACTGTTTAGGCACATCAGAGGCTGTCCAAATGTGACTTGGCTTCCTCTAATTAATCTTGAAAATGTTGCATTCAAAAAGTCAAATGGCGCCCCTTGCCTTCTAAGCCCTATCATATGACCAAACAGTGCTTTTTAACCACATATGGGGTATCGGCATGTTCATGAGAAATTGCATAACAAATTGTGGGGTCCATTTTTCCCGTTACACTTGTGATAATAAAAAAAAATTGGGGTCTAAAATAAAATATTTGTGAAAAAAAGGTAAATGTTATTTTTTTCCTTTTACATTCCAAAAAATTCCTGTGAAGCACCTGAAGGGTTAATACGTTTCTTGAATGTGGTTTTGAGCACCTTGAGGGGTGCAGTTTTTAGAATGGTGTCACTTTTGGGTATTTTCTGTCATATAGATCCCTCAAAGTCACTTCAAATGTGATGTAGTCCCTAAAAAAATGGTTTTGTAAATTTTGATGAAAAATTGCTGGTCAACTTTTAACTGTTATAACGTCCTAACAAAAAAAATTGTGCTGATGTAAAGTAGACATGTGGGAAATGTTATTTATTAACTATTTCGTGTGACATCACTTTATTGTCAAATTTCCATTTTTTTGCACAAATAAACTCGTCAGATCAAATAAATGTTTCTACTATCATGAAGTACAAGATTTCACGAAAAAACAGTCTCAGAATCAGTGGGATCCGTTGAAGCGTTCCAGAGTTATAACCTCATAAAGTGACAGTGGTCAGAATGTGGCTTGGTCGTGCAGGTGAAAACACGGCGATACCAAATGTCTATTTTTTTAATATCTTTATTGTCAATGTGGGGAAAGGGGGGTGATTTGAACTTTTATTTTTTTTACTTTTTCATATTTTTTAACCCTTTTTTTTACTTTTTCCTGTTAATGCTAGCCCACTTAGGGGACTTGACGATACAAATGTCAGATCATTTGTGCTGCATTTAGCAGAAATTACTGTCTCCTTTGAAGCCAGTCAGGGTATCAAATGAGCTCCATAATGACAGGCACAGGGGTCATGAGCTGACTTCTGGCTGTCATGACAACCTATCGGGGCGACTTGTGATCATGTCACAGGCGTGCCGGTGGGAGGAGTTATTGAAGCAAAGTAAACACGTTCAAAGGAGCGCTGGGGGTCCAAGGGTAGAAATTAATAAACTTTATTCCACTACGCATTTTAATGGACAACGCCGTCTTCATTAGGTGGGAGGAGTTAATGACATGCACTTCGGCCTATGTATGCTGCTGTCAGAGATTAACAGCGGCATTTAACAAGTTAACAATCACGGGCGGAATACCGCTCTACCCGTGATAGTTAGGGGCAGGTCCTGGCTGTAATACACAGCCATCACCCGCCGGGAATGGGGCGAGCTCGGCGGCTTGCTATCTGAGCCGGCTCCATACTCCTGCTTATGTTGAGGAGAGCCATAAGATCAAATACTTAATTAACCTCAAGACATTAGAGATTGAGAGAAACGACCCATAAAGTGTATTATTTCACCTTGCTCTGATCCAAGTGTGACACTAAAGATGGCTGCCATTTCCTGTTTCACCACATCATGTGCTTGTATCCAAGATGACGCCCACCCTGATGACCTCATAGATCCGCCCACGATGAAGCCCACCCTGATTGATGAACTTATGGACCAACCCAGCCTGGTGACCTTATGGATCTGCCCAAGATGAAGCCCATTGCCCAACCCACTAACCAATGGAATACATCCGATCACTCCCATTTTACAGCTAACCGAGCCCCTTACAGGAGTTATATAACTCTATGTGCAGAATAAATAAACCCTCTTGGAGCTGTGCCATAGATTTGATCAAAGAGAGGTTACATCTGACTTTGTGTCTGGTGTGGTTCTTTAGTGCGCACTTGATCAATATAAATTAGACCAGGAGCAGGCAACTAGTGAACATTTCTTATTGTTCAACCTAACACATATATACAGCGGATGTCGTGAAGGGGTTAAAGTCTGCAGTATCTCTGGAGACTTGTGATCAGGTGCAGCTGCTGTGAGGAGTCAGACCCTCCAATCATGTGACCACACGTATGTGATATGCACAGTCCTGGCCACAGTGGGACTAGATGTGTGCGGCAGCACTCACGTCACTTGTATTCAGGGCTGCCGTTAGCGGCAGGCAGACCAGGCAGCTGCCTAGGGCCCCCGCTCCCCAAGGGGCCCCCAGCCAGTGACGTGCCGCTAATAGCAGCAGATCACCCAGCTGCTATTGGGTCCATGAGTCAGGGGCCCGTCTGCCGCCAGCGTCGACTCCCCCTCCCCATGCCACATTCAACTATACTGTCAAGGAGGTGAGGATTGTTTTTTTTTTTTATATATCAGTGAGTGAGTACTGGACTGTGGGGCCATTCTCGGTGGGGGGAGCTACATTATATTCTATGGGGGCATGTATTATATTCTATGAGAAAGGATCGCATCATACTCTTTGATGGGGCTACATTATATTCTATGGGGAGGTGGCCTGTATTATATTCTGTGGGGGGCTACATTATATTTGGGGCTGTATTATAAATATTATATTCTATGATGGGTGATTGCATCATACTCTAGGAGGGGGCTACATATACTATATGAGGGGGCTACATTGCATTATATGGGGGCTGCATTATATTCTATGGGGGTTTTATAGGTTTTTAATATTAGAGTAGGACTGTCCCACAAAGGGTTGCCTTGACGTGGCGGGATGGCTTGTACATTCTTTTGATCAAAATTATGTTTACCAAATACCCTTATTATTATTATTATTACAACTTCATGCATGTTTTGCAATATATTTTTTATTTTGTTTTATTTAAGGATATTTGTTTCTTGTTTTTTGTTTTCTCTGTTTAACCCCTCTCTGACATTAGACGTACTATCCCGTCCATAAAACCCGTGCCATTCTGCCCATGGACGGGATAGTACGTCATAGGCGATCAGCTGCGCTCCTGAGGGGAGCGCAGCTAATCGCCGCGGGTGTCAGCTGATTATCACAGCTGACACCCGTGACTGTGTGTCAGGAGCGGTCACGGACCGCTCCCGTCACATTAACCCCTATCACACCGCGATCAAACATGATCGCGGTGTACTGGGGGCACAGGGGAGGATCGCGCAGGGTGGGGGTTCCCTGCGCGCCCCCCTGAGACCCTCAGACCAGCGCGATGTGATCGCGCTGTTCTGAGGGCTTCCTCCCTCCCAGGACCCGGATCCAAGATGGCGCCGGGGTCCTGGAGGGAGGCGGCTTCCTCAGTGCCTGCTGAGAGCAGGCACTGAGAAGCCTGCTGCACTGCCTGAGCGATCGCTGGTGTGACAGTGTGCTGTGCACACTGTCACACCAGCGATTTGATAAAATACAGTGATGTCCCACCCTGGGACAAAGTAAAAAAGTTAAAAAAATAAAAATAAACATGTTATAAAAAATAAATCCAAAATAAATAAATAAAAAAAAAAAATATTCCCCAATAAATTCATTTCTTCCTGTAAATAAAAAAACCAAAACAATAAAAGTACACATATTTGGTATCGCCGCGTCCGTAACGACCCCCCCTATAAAACTGTCCCACTAGTTAACCCCTTTAGTGAACCCCTTAAAAAAAAAAAAAAAAAAAACGAAGCAAAAAATCAATGCTTTATCATCATACCGCCGAACAAAAAGTGGAATAACGCGCGATCAAAAAGACCGATATAAATAAACATGGTACCGCTGAAAATGTCATCTTGTCCCGCAAAAAATGAGCCGCCATACAGCATCATCAGCGAAAAAATAAAAAAGTTATAGCTCGCAGAATAAAGCGATGCAAAAATAATTATTTTTTATATAAAATTGTTTTTATTCTATAAAAGCGCCAAAACATAAAAAAATGATATAAATGAGGTATCGCCATAATCGTACTGACCCGAAGAATAAAACTGCTTTATCAATTTTACCACACGCGGAACTATAAAAACGCCTCCCCCAAAAGAAATTCATGAATTGCTGATTTTTGTTCATTCTAACCTCCCAAAAATCGAAATAAAAAGCGATCAAAAAAGTCACCTGCTCAAAAATGATACAAATAAAAACGTCAACTCGTACCGCAAAAAATAAGACCTCACATGACTCTGTGGGCCAAAATATGCAAAAATTATAGCTCTCAAAATGTGGCGATGCAAAAAACTATTTTTGCAATAAAAAGCGTCTTTTAGCGTGACAGCTGCCAATCATAAAAACCCGCTATAAATAGTAAATCAAACCCCCCTTTATCACCCCCTTAGTTAGGGAAAAATAATAAAATTAAAAAAATGTATTTATTTCCATTTTCCCATTAGGGTTAGGGTTAGGGTTGCGGCTAAAGTTAGGGTTAGGGTTGGCGCTAAAGTTAGGATTAGGGTTAGGGTTTGGATTAGGGGTGTGTTAGGGTTAGGTTTGTGGTTAGGGTTGGGACTAGGGTTAGGGGTGTGTTGGGGTTAGGGTTGGAGTTAGAATTGGGGGGTTTCCGCTGTTTAGGCACATCAGGGGCTCTCCAAATGTGACATGGCGTCTGATCTCAATTCCAGCCAATTCTGCGTTGAAAAAGTCAAACGGTGCTCCTTCACTTCTGAGCTCTGCCATGCGTCCAAACAGTAGGTTATCCCCACATATGGGGTATCAGCGTACTCTGGACCCCAAGAGTTATTGTGCAATTTGTCCTATTTCTTCTGTTACCCTTGGGAAAATAAAAAATGGGGGCGAAAATATCATTTTTGTACAAAAAAAATTATTTTTTTGTTTTTACGGCTGTACATTATAAACTTCTGTGAAGCACTTGGGGCTTCATAGCGCTCACCACGCACCTAGATAAGTTCCTTGTGGGGTCTATTTTCCAAAATGGGGTCACTTGTTGGGGATTTCCACTGTTTAGGCGCATCAGGGGCTCTCCAAATGCGACATGACGCCCCCAGACCATTCCATCAAAGTCTGCAATCCAAAACGTCACTACTTCCCTTCCGAGCCCCAATGTGTACCCATACAGTAGTTTTCTCCCATATATTGGGTATCAGCGTACTCAGGACAAATTGGGCAACAACTTTTGGGGTCCAATTTCTCCTGTTACCCTTGTAAAAATAAAATATTGGGGCGAAAAAAATCATTTTTGCAAAAAAAAAAAAGATTTTTTATTTTACGGCTGTGCGTTATAATCTTCTGTGAAGCACTTCGGGGTTCAAAGTGCTCACCACACATCTAGATAAGTTCTTTGTGGGGTCTATTTTCCAAAATGGGGTCACTTGTGGGGGGTTTCCACTGTTTAGGCGCATCAGGGGCTCTCCAAATGCGACATGACGCACCCAGACCATTCCATCAAAGTCTGCAATCCAAAACGTCACTACTTCCCTTCCGAGCCCTGACGTGCGCCCATACAGTAGTTTTCTCCCACATATTGGGTATCAGCGTACTCAGGACAAATTGGAAAACAACTTTTGTGGTCCAATTTCTCCTGTTACCCTTGTGAAAATAAAATATTGGGGGCGAAAAAATCATTTTTGTAAAAAAAAAAGGATTTTTTATTTTTACGGCTGTGCGTTATAAACTTCTGTGAAGCACTTCGGGGTTCAAAGTGCTCACCACACATCTAGATAAGTTCCTTGTGGGGTCTATTTTCCAAAATGGGGTCACTTGTGGGGGGTTTCCACTGTTTAGGCGCATCAGGGGCTCTCCAAATGCGACATGACGCCCCCAGACCATTCCATCAAAGTCTGCAATCCAAAACGTCACTACTTCCCTTCCGAGCCCCGACGTGTGCCCATACAGTAGTTTTCGCCCACATATTGGGTATCAGTGTACTCAGGACAAATTGGACAACAACTTTTGGGTTCCAATTTCTTCTGTTACCATTGTGAAAATAAAATATTGGGGGCGAAAAAATCATTTTTGTAAAAAAAAAAAAGTTTTTTTATTTTACGGCTGTACGTTATAAACTTTAGTGAAACACCTGGGGGTTCAAAGTTCTCACCACACATCTAGATAAGTTCCTTGAGGGGTCTAGTTTCCAAAATGGTGTCATTTATGGGGGTTTCCACTGTTTAGGCAGATCAGGAGCTCTCCAAACACGACATGGCGTCCAGCCAATTCTGCGTTGAAAAAGTCAGACAGCGCTCCTTCCCTTCCAAACTCTGCCATGCACCCAAACAGTGGTTTACCCCCACATATGGGGTATCAGCGCACTCAGGACAAATTGCACAATAACTTTTGGAGTCTTTTTACCCTTGGAAAAATAAAAATTGGGGTGAAAAGATCACTTTTGTGGAAAAAATATGATTTTTAAATTTTACGGCTCTACGTTATAAACTTGTGTGAAGCACTTGGGGGTTCAAATTGCTCATCAAAAATCTAGATAAGTTCCTTAGGGGGTCTAGTTTCCCAAATGGGGTCATTTGTGGGGGGGTTCCACTGTTTAGGCACATCAGGGGCTCTCCAAATGCAACATGGCATCCAAACTCAATTCCAGCCAATTTTGGTTGGAAAAAGTCAAATGGTGCTCCTTCCATTCCGAGCTCTGCCGTGCGCCCAAACAGTGGTTCCCCCCCACATATCGGGTATCAGCGTACTCAGGACAAATTGGACAACAACTTTTGTGGTCCAATTTCTCCTGTTACCCTTGGGAAAATAAAAAATTAGTGACTAAAAGATAATTTTTGTGGGAAAAAAATAGGATTTTTTATTTTCATGCCCGGGCATTATAAACTTGTGTGAAGCACTTGGGGGTTCAAAGTGCTCACCAAAGATCTAGATAAGTTCCTTAGGGGGTCTAGTTTCCAAAATGGGGTCACTTGTGGGGGGTTTCCACTGTTTAGGCTCATCTGGGGCACTGCAATCGGAACATGACCCCCATTAACATCTGCATTCCAAAACGTTACTACTTCCTTTCCAAGCCCTGCTGTGCGCCCAAACAGTTTCCCCCCCCCACATATGGGGTATCAGCGTACTCAGGACAAATTGGACAACAACTTTTGGGGTCCAATTTCCTTGGGAAAATTCAAAAATTTGGGACTAAAAAATCATTTTTGTGGAAAATTTATTTATTTTTTTTTCACACCCAGGCTTTATAAACTTTTGTGAAACACTTGAGGGTTCAAAGTGCTCACAACAGATCTAGATAAGTACCTTAGGGGGTCTAGTTTCCAAAATGGTGTCACTTGTGGGGGGTTTCCACTGTTTAGGCGCATCAGGGGCTCTCCAAACGCGACATGGCATCCAATCTAAATTCCAGCCAATTTTAGTTTGAAAAAGTCAAATGTCGCTCCTTCCCTTACGAGCTCTGCCGTGTGCCCAAACAGTGGTTTTCCCCCACATATGGGGTATTGGCGTACTCAGGAGAAATTGCATAACAACCTTATCTGTCCATTTTCTCCTTTTACCCTTGTGAAAATAAAAAAAAAGTTTGTAAAAGATAATTTTTGTGGCTAAAATGTAAAATATTCATTTTTTCCTTCCACGTTGCTTTAGTTACTGTGAAGCACCTGAAGGGTTAATAAACTTATTGAATGTGGTTTTGAGTACCTTGAGGGGTGCAGTTTTTAGAATGGTGTCATTTTTGGGTATTTTCTGCCATATAGACCCCTCAAAGTGACTTCAAATGTGAGGTGGTCCCTAAAAAAATGGCTTTGTAAATTTTGCTGTAAAAATGAGAAATCGCTGGTCAACTTTTAACCCTTATAACTTCCTAACAAAAAAAAATTTTGGTTCCAAAATTGTGCTGATGTAAAGTAGACATGTGGGAAATGTTATTTCTTAACTATTTTGTGTGATATATTTCTCTGTTTTAAGGGAATAAAAATTCAAAGTTTGAAAATTGTAAAATTTTAACAATTTTCGCCATATTTGCGTTTTTTTCAAAAATAAACGCAAGTTATATCGAAGAAATTTCACCACTAACATGAAGTACAATATGTCACGAGAAAACAATCTCAGAATCGCGAAGATCCGTTAAAGCGTTCCAGAGTTATAACCTCATAAAGAGACAGTGGTCAGAATTGTAAAAATTGGCCCGGTCATTAACGTGCAAACCACCCTTGGGGGTGAAGGGGTTAATGGTCATGTGTTTGATATGCATTTACATTTTGCATACACATCAACTTACTTTTTCAGTTCAGACCCAGTTTTTCATTTAGTTCTTAGTGCATCTTGTGCATATAAGGGTGTGACCGCCCTGCTTTTGAGCTGAAAAATCCATCCTGTCTGGCCTATGCTTCAACTGGTGGGTTCAGTCCCTCTGCCTTGTTCACATTTGTGTCACTTGACAAGTGGAAAGGTTTTTAATATTAGAGTAGGACTGTCCCACAAAGGGTTGCCTTGACGTGGCGGGATGGCTTGTACATTCTTTTGATCAAAATTATGTTTACCAAATACCCTTATTATTATTATTATTATTACAACTTCATGCATGTTTTGCAATATATTTTTTATTTTGTTTTATTTAAGGATATTTGTTTCTTGTTTTTTGTTTTCATTATATTTGGGGCTGTATTATAAATATTATATTCTATGATGGGTGATTGCATCATACTCTAGGAGGGGGCTACATATACTATATGAGGGGGCAACATTGCATTATATGGGGGCTGCATTATATTCTATGGGGGCTAGATTATATTGTATGGGGGGCTTCATTATACTCTATGAGGGAGCTACATTATATTCTATGGGGCTGCATTATACTATATGAAGAGGGCTACATTGTATTCTATGGAGGGGCTACATTATACTATATAAGGGGGCTGCATTATATTCTATCGGGGCTGCATTATGCTCTGAGGGGGCTGCCATATATTCTATGGAGGGGCTGCATTATACTATATGTGGGGGGCTGCTTTATATTCTATGGGGGATTACATTATATTGTATGGCAAGGCTACATTTATACTGTGGGGTGGCTGCATTATGCTCTATGGGGTGGCTGCAATAGACTGTATCGAGGACTAAGGGGAATACATTATACTATATGAAGAACTATGGGGTGCATTATACTATGGGAAGTGAATTGTACTACATGGATGACTTTGGCAGTGCATTATGCTATATGGAGCACTATGAGGAGTGTATCATACTATATGGAGTACTGAGCAGTGTATTTTAATATATGGAGGACTACGAGGAGTGTATTATACTATATGGAGGACTATTTTAATATATGGAGGGCTATGAGGAGTGTATTATACTTTATGGAGGACTATAGGAAGTGTATTATACTATATGGTGGACTATGAGGAGTGTATTATACTATATGGAGGTCTATGGGAAGTGTATAATACTATATGCAGGTCTGAGGAGTGTATTTTAATATATGGAGGACTATAGGGAGTGTATTATACTATATGGAGGACTATAGGGAGTGTATTATACTATATGGAGGACTGTGGTGCACATTATAATATATGGAGGACTATGGGGTGTACTATACTAAACAAGCAAAATACTGCATATTCATCAAGTGATTGGATTGTTTAAGCTGGAACAAAAATCATTGTTCTCAGCAGCACATCGCCGCTGTAAACTGTAGATGTGCTGCTGATAACATGATACTATATGGGGATCTATTAGTGATTGTTCTGTCCCCATCAATATTCCTCAGATGGTGGAAAGAGGCCGGAAACAAGCGTCTAACGACTTCAATATTGTCGATCACACTCTTTTAGCGGCCTGAACTCAGCGCATGTAAATGCAACCAAAATGCTTCTGTGTGATGTGCAATATGTTAGCGTTTGGGGCCCCATTTTAAACTTTTGCCTAGGGCCCCATGTGGAGAAACGAACGGGGGGTCGGCGGGCGCCCATGTCTGTTAGCCAAAACCGCATGGACCAGGGATCGTCCCGCCTAACACCCGCTCTCCTGTTAGATGTGGGCATAACATTACACAGACAACACAGGGTTAGGGTAAAACAGTGTGACAATACTTTATTGAACCACAACACCCAATAGCAAACAGAACAATCCCAGCAGTTACCCCCAACATGGTGAACATTACAGGGTTGAACCCTTCCGCTGACTCGTCTGGATAACGATAGCTGTTACATCAGTGTCATGGGTGTATCGCCACAAGGATCGTCCGATTACACACTCTGACTTCTCACAGCTGAGTTGCTGTTTCTTTGTGTTTGGTAATGAGGGAGTTAATTTTACCTAGCTCTTTGCTAAGACTAGGTCCAGCCTCGCCCGGCTGCTTTTGATTATGTTCTAATTAGATTCCTTCATATACCTGCCAGTCTGCTTGTTAGATGCCGGTGAAAGCCTTTATGTAGTCTAGCAGACTGGATCGGTTCTGAGAATACTTAAGCTAAGAGCTCCTTAGTTGTTTTTACTCTTATAGCTTATAGTTTATCTCTGAGACCTTAGGTGTTCCTACTGTGTGTGAGTGTTGTATGTAAGACTTTATTTACTTTATTTCTTGTCTTTCTTGTATGTCTTTCTGTTCATTAACCGTTACCTGTTCATTCCCTTTGGTGGTAATTAGGGTCCTTCTTAGGACTAGATTACAGTTGGCAGGGATTGATAGGAGACAGGGTTTACGCTGGTGACCTGGACCTCTGTACCTTTAACAGTACCTCCAGGTAGAGGGATTAGTTAGGACCCCAGTTTAGGGTCAGCATAGACCCCGGTCACCCTCTAGCCGGAGACAGCGTATAACGGATTCCGTATTGACCCACTGGACTTTCTGTCAGGTAATTCTATGTTATCATATATCTATGCGCATGTTATATTGTATGTTGCCCTTTTGATATAGATTACTGTCATCACATATATATATATCTGCTATACAGCGTGACAATCAGAGCTCCCAGGGTCGATATTCCACCTGTGATATACACACAGAAAAGAGATATTGACAAGTGTAGGGAGATGACCGAGAACAGTCCATAGAAGGTCCAAAGCCAGTTGACACGTCACAGCTCCCAGGGTCGCTATTCCACCTGTGATATACACACAGGGAAGAGATAACAAGCGTAGGGAGAGCCCATACTGTCCATACAAGGTCTAAAACCAGTTGACACGAGAGTCACCACCTGGCTTATCTGACCATTTCCATAGAACCAGGCGACCAGCGGGTCCCAAAACCTGGCTTTCTCCAAACATATCCATGGTTCAGAGATGGTCACTGGATCAGTTCTGTGTCCTTCCAACCGGAGCTGAAAACTCCTAGGTTGTTTACCTTAGAATCATAGAACCATGTCCCTCGTGATGGTGCCATGAATTAACTGCAGTCCTGTCTCTCGTCCATTGAGTGTTGTGCAGAATGGCCAACTGGTAGCTCTGTGTGATGAGATGAGATCTGATCTGCTCTCTCTGTCTCTTGTTTTTATACCCGAGACATGTAAGCTATTTTTAGAATTACCTAGTGTGCCTCAGTTCATCCTCACAGCCTTTCCCTATCTACCTTTGAAGTCAGCAAACTGGTTATAGAATACAATACACAATTAGCATATCAGCTCACAGTAAACACAGATAAACACACTATGTACAAGTCACTATTAAGGTACTGCCACACTTAGCGATCTCGTTAGCGATCACGATAACGACGCAAGGTAACGAGATCGTTGGTGTGATCGCTTTTAGGTCGCTAGTAGCTGCCAAACAGGAGATCTCATAAACGACACATCAGCGGTCAGCGATTTCTTTAACGACTTTGGCGGTCGTTAGGATCTGTCATTAGCATGTACTGAGCGCTTCTGATTCATAGGAATTTTCAGCATCGCTCCTGCTCTCTGCCTCCTGCTAGCCTGCTTTTCAACTTCTGCGATCCTCTCTGTGACGCAAAAGAGAACCTACAGATATTGCGATCCACTCCGTGACGCTAAAAAACCCTAGTCCCGCCTGCGCCGCTGTCATATGCGTCACAAACGAGGTCGCTCGTCGTTCGCAAAAGGTGCCAAACAGCTATATAGGCTCACCAGCGGGACGCCAATGATCAAAAAACGGTCCAGAACGCTAGTGAACGATCAGCAACATCACAGCAGGGGCCACATCGTTGCTACATGCCACACACAACGACGTCGCTAACGAGATTGCTAAATAGTGACGTTTTAGCGGATCTCGTTAGCGATCTCGCTTAGTGTGGCATACCCTTTACAGACTTTACATAGTATGTTAAATGGTATGCAAGTCTGTCTTCCTGACCTACCAGACATAAACACATAAATCCACAAGCCAATATACAGATAAAAAGTCAATTCTTGTGGGTTTACAAAAATATTGTTGTCTGGGAAATTAAGATACAATCTAGTTTCTTCACACCCCACTTTGCCTAAAACCGGCCCTACTTGTATTGAACAAGGTCTAGTAGGACTGCTCAGTCCGACCGTTGGCTCTGGAGAAGCCTCAGTGTACACTGCACACAATGTGAATCCGTAGAATACACGGCACTCTTCAAAGTAGTGGAAGTGGTACTCAAATAGGGTATTCAGCCCGTAGTCAATCCAGTAGAAAAAACTTGGCACTCACGAGGGAAAATTATATTTGCAAAGAGAGTTCCATTTTTGATGCAGTCCTTATTCAGACCTTCATCAGAACTGGTGTAGCTGTTCACTAGAGCGAGGGTTAGGGGAGCCTGGATTCCCGAGGTGCGAGGAGGAACCCGCCGGTGGCCTGCGCGCGGACTATTGGCTGACGGCGGGTTCCTCCTCGCTCACCTGTATCTGTAACTGCAGTGGTATTCTGGATGCATCAATAAACGGAACTCTGTTTGCAAATATAATTTCCCTCGTGAGTGACAAGTTTTTTCTACTGCACACAATATGAAGATTCACAGATCTGCAGTCACAGAGAAAATACAGACTTGTAAAAAACCTGGACAACCCCTTTAACCCCTTCCCGACCCATGACGCCTACGTTGGCGTCATGAAAACCAGTGGCATCCCGACCCATGACGCCAACGTAGGCGTCATGCTATAAATCATGTTCCTGCAGCTCGGGTGACCGGGGTCATTGAAAGGTCACCCGACCCGCAGGCACAAGACCCTTTGTGCATCACCACAGTGGGGGTGGCTTAACCCCCCACGTGGCTACGATCGCTCTGATTGGCTGTTAAAAGTGAAACAGCCAATCAGAGCAATCTGTAATATTTCACCAATAGCATCTGCCATGGCTGGAGACCGCGATATGAACCCCCACATCGAGTCACGGCGGCGATCGGCAGAAGCCACAGAAAAATGGCGGTGATCGGTCACCGCCGTCACTATCTGCTCCCCTCTTCCTGGCCTCCGCTGCCCCCACCTTCCGATCCCCCCCCCTCACCTTCCGACCCCCCTACTCACCTCTCCCGGTCCACCGATGTCCCTGGATCCGTCCCGGCAGCTGATTGGGATTCTTCATGGGCGCCGCCATCTTGGAAAATGGCGGGCGCATGCGCAGTGCGCCCTGCAGAGACCAGAAATTTATTTTGAACACTGTGATAAACTGTCACAGTGATCAAAATAAAAAAAAGTAAATGAACCCCCCTTGTCACAGGTAGGGACAAAAAATAAAATAAAGAATTTTATTTATTTTTTCCTATTAGGCCCTGTGCACACATTGCGGATTTTGCTTTGCTGCGGATCCGCAGCGGATTTTGCTGCGGATCCACAGCAGATCCAGAAACCATGTACAGTACAATGCAAATAAATGGTAAAAAAAAATGCTGTGCACATGCTGCAGATTTTTCAGTGCGGATTTGCTGTGGTTTTAAATCCGCAGCATGTCAATTCTTTGTGCGGATTCCGCAGCGATTTTACACCTATTCCATTATAGGTGTAAAACCGCAGCAAAAGCACGCTAAATACGCAGGTAAAGCGCAGGTCATTTTACCTGCGAATTTTAGAAAAATCCGCAAGTGAATCCGCAACGTGTTTACGGGGCCTCAGGGTTAGGGTTAGGCTGGGTTCATATTGCATTATGGCAGTCCGTTAGATGGACTGCGTTTTACCGCGGTATAACGCGGGGTAACGCAGTCCGTTAACGCTGCCATTCACCTCATTTGTGTGCGCATCGCAACGCATGCCGTAAAGCGGCATGCGTTCGCGACGTGCCGTCATTCAGTGACGGAGCCTTGGACGCGGGCTGCAGCGTCTGGGCTCTGTCACCGCTAGCACAGATGAATCATCGCTGATTCCTCTGCGCTAGCGGTATAGCATAAAGCAATCGCGTTATGCTATACCGTTACCAATCCGCCAACGCTACGTGTTGAACGGGCTGGTAAAACGCAATATGAACCCAGCCTTAGGGTTAGAACTAGGGTTAGCATTAGGGTTAGAATTAGGGTTACGGTTAGAATTTGGGTTAGGGTTGGAATTTGGGTTAGGGTTGGAATTTGGGTAAGGGTTGGAATTAGGGTTAGGGTTGGGATTAGGGTTAGGTTTGTGGTAGGTTAGGATAAGTGTTAGGGGTGTTTTGGGGTTAGGGTTGGGATTAGGGTTAGGCTTGTGGTTAGGTTTATGGTTAGAGTTGGGATTAGGGTTAGGGGTGTGTTGGGGTTAGGGTTATGGTTGGGGTTTGTAATAGGGTTAGGGGTGTGTAGGGGTTAGGGTTGGGGGTGTGTTGGGGTTAGGGTTGGAGTTAGAATTGAGGGGTTTCCACTATTTACGCACATTAGGGGGTCTCCATACGCGACATGGCGCCACCATTGATTCCTGCAAATTTTGCGTTCAAAAAGTCAAACAGTGCTCCCTTTATTCCAAGCCCCGACGTGTGCCCAAACAGTGGTTTACTCCCACATATGGGGTATCAGCGTACTCGGGAAAAATTGCACAACAACTTTGGGGGTCTAATTTCTCCTGTTACCCTTGTCAAAAAAAAAATTGGGGACTAAAAAAGTTATTTTTGTGGAAATTTTTTTTTTTATTTTCACGGCTCTGCGTTATAAACTTCTGTGAAGAACTTGGAGATTCAAAGTGCTTACCACACATCTAGAGGAGTTCCTTGGGGGATCTAGTTTCCACAATGGGGTCACTTGGGGGGGTTTCTACTGTTTAGGCACATCATAGGCTCTGCAAACATAACATGACACCCGCAGACCATTCCATCAAGTCGGCATTTCAAAACGTCACTACTTCCCTTCCGAGCCTCAACGTGTGCACATACAGTAGTTTTCTCCCACATATGGGATATCAGCGTACTCAGGACAAATTGGACAACAACTTTTGAGGTCTAATTTCTCCTGTTACCCTTGGGAAAATAAAAAAATTGGGGACTAAAAGATCATGTTTGTGGAAAAAAAATGATTGTTTTATTTTCATGCCTCGGCGTTATAAACTTCTGTGTAGCCCTTGGGGGGGTTCAAAGTGCTCACTACACATCTAGATAAGCTCCTTGGGGGTCTAGTTTCCAAAATAGGGTCACTTGTGGGGGGTTTCTACTGTTTAGGCACATCAGGGGCTCTGCAAACGCAACATGACGCCTGCAGAACATTCCATCAAGTTTGATTTTTTTATTTTCACGGCTCTGCGTTATAAAAACTTCTATGAAGCACCTGGGGGTTCAAAGTGCTCACTGTGCATCTAGATAAGTTCCTTAGGGGGTCGAGTTTCCAAAATGGGGTCATTTGTGGGGGAGCTCCAAAGTTTAGGCATACAGGGGCTTTCCAAACACGACATGGTGTCCGCTAACGATTGGAGCTAATTTTCCATTCAAAAAGTCAAATGGCGCTCCTTCCCTTCTGAGCCCTGCCGTGCGCCCAAACAGTGGTTCCCCCCCACATATGGGGCACCAGCGTACTCAGGAAAAACTGGACAACAACTTTTGGGGTCCAATTTATCCTGTTACCCTTGGGAAAATAAAAAATAGTGGGCTAAAAAATGATTTTTGAGAAACAAAAATGATTTTTTTATTTTCACTGCGTTTATAAACATCTGTGAAGCAATTGGGGGTTCAAAGTGCTCACTACACATCTAGATAAGCTCCTTGGGGGGGTCTAGTTTCCAAAATAGGGTCACTTGTGGGGGGTTTCTACTGTTTAGGCACATCAGGGGCTCTGCAAACGCAACATGACGCCCGCAGAACATTCCATCAAGTCGGCATTCCAAAATGGCGCTCCTTCACTTCTGAGCTCTCCCATGCGCCAAAACAGTGGTTCCCCCCCACATATGGGGTACCAGTGTACTCAGGACAAATTGCACAACAACTTTTGTGGTCCAATTTCTCCTGTTACCCTTGTAAAAATAAAAAATAGCGGGCTAAAAAAATCATTTTTGAGGAAAAAATTTTTTTTTCACTGCTCTGCGTTATAAACTTCTGTGAAGCACTTGGGGGTTCAGAGTGCTCACAACACATCTAGATAAGTTCTATAAGGGGTCTAGTTTCCAAAATAGTGTCACATGTGGGGGTTTTTCAGTTTAGGTACACAGGGGCTCTGCAAACGCATCATGGTGTCCGCTAAGAATTGGAGCTAATTTTCCATTCAAAAAGTCAAATGGCGCTCCTTCCTTTCTGAGCTCTGCCGTGCGCCCAAACAGTGATTTATGACCACATATGCGGTATCTGTGTACTCACGAGAAATTGCCCAACAAATTTTATGATCCAATTTATACTGTTGCCCATGTGAAAATGAAAAACCTGATGCAAAAAGAAAAGTTTTGTGAAAAAAAAGTACTTTCTTTTTTTTACGGATCAATTTGTGAAGGACCTTTGGTTTCAAAGTGCTCACTATGCATCTAGATAAGTTCCTTGGGGGGTCTAGTTTCCAAAATGGGGTCACTTGTGGGGGAGCTCCAATGTTTAGGTACACAGGGACTCTCCAAATGCGACACGGCAACCGCTAAATATTCCAGCATATTTTCCATTCAAAAAGTCAAATGGCACTCCTTCCCTTCTGAGCCCTGCTGTGCCCCCAAACAGTGGTTTATGACCACATATGAGGTATCTGTGTACTCAGGAGAAATTGCCCAACAAATTTTAGGATCCATTTTATCCTGTTGCCCATGTGAAAATGAAAAAACTGATGCTAAAATAAAAAAATTTTTGGAAAAATTAAAATGTCCCTTTTTTCCTTCCACGTTGCTTTAGTTCCTATGAAGCACCTGAAGGGTTAATAATCTTCTTGAATGTAGTTTTGAGTAGCTTGAGGGGTGCAGTTTTTATAATGGTGTCACTTTTGGGTATTTTCTGCCATATAGACCCCTCAAAGTGACTTCAAATGTGAGGTGGTCCCTTAAAAAAATGGTTTTGTAAATTTTGCTGTAAAAATGAGAAATCGCTGGTCAACTTTTAACCCTTATAACTTCCTAACAAAAAAAATGTTCCCAAAATTGTGCTGATGTAAAGTAGACATGTGGAAATGTTATTTATTAACTATTTTGTGTCACATAACTCTTTGTTTTTACAAAATAAAAATTCTAAATTTGAAAATTGCGAAATTTTCAAAATTTTGGCCAAAGTTCCATTTTTTTCACAAATAAACGCAAAAATTATCGACCTTAATTTACCACTAACATGAAGCCCAATATGTCACGAAAAACAATCTTAGAATCGCTAGGATCCGTTGAAGCGTTCCTGAGTTATTACCTCATGAAGGGACACTGGTCAGAATTGCAAAAAATGGCAAGGTCTTTAAGGTCAAATTAGGCTGGGTCATGAAGGGGTTAATAAAGCAGCACGTGGGTTTGGGCTCTGCGTCCCAGGACCACCGAATAAAGCAGTAAGGCCGGCGTCACACTGGCGACAGAATCGGACGACTGCAATGCGATGAAATATCGCATTGCAGTCTGCCCTATGTTAATCTATGGAGCAGCTCCCAGTATCAGATTTTTTGTGGTCCGTTTTAAACGTCCGTGTGCAATCGCAGCATGCTGCGATTGTCACCGATTGTGGGTCGACTATCGCCAATGCAAGTCTATGGGAGCGATGAACAATCGGATTACAAACGGACCGCACGTGTGACTTGCGATGAAATCGCATTGTGTCCTTTAGAAAAGCCGGCAATTCATCCCCGGCTATACTGTAAAATCACACTGACAGCTTTAATAAAGAATAGAAAGAATAGATATACACACATAGAATACATATACATATATAATATATATATATATGTAATTGTGACATGTATATATATATATATATTTTATAGTTCTTACACTTCTACATACTGTAATAGCCGCAAATTCAATTGCCGGCTTTTGTGAAATCACAGAAGCCGACATGAAATGATACATTGTTTCCACACAGTTAACCATGTCATTTCCTGTATTTTGATATTTGTTTAGAACTTACAATTACATGAGTGTATTTGTGCTAAATTTCAGACATGTAGGGGTTAATTAAAGGTGTAAATTCGTTGACAAAAAAATGCCTGGGCTCCCGCTGTATTTTCTCCCACCAGACAGACAAAGCAAGCGAGTGGGGGCAGATAATAATAGCCTAGGGAGGGTACTTTTTTTTTTTGTGCCCCCCCTGGCTACTAACATCTGCCCCCAGACACCCCAGAAAGGGCAAATCTATAATTAGATTCGCCCTTTCTGGCACTTTGCCCGTCTATTCCCATTGCCCTGTAGCGGTGGCAAATGGGTTAATAATCTCACCTTAATGTCACCTTAGTATTGAAAGGTGACCTTAAGCCATGTTAATAATTGAGAGCTGTCAATTATACAATTATCAATTATTAATCCTATTGAAGTAAATAAAAAAACACACACACTTTAAGAATAAATAATTTTAATGAAATAAAAACACATCTTTTTGACCATCTTTTATTTAAGTCTTAATCCGTTCGAAGCCCTTGTTCTTCTAAAATAAATATAAAATAATAAAACAACATTATTCTTACCTATCTGGCAATCTGTCACGTCCCACGATGTAATCCTTCACAAAGGGTTAACTACTAGCAATCAGATAAGCAGCGCAAGTAATCCTGCGTGCTCATCTGATAGCTCCTGAATGAATGAGCTTATCTCCTGCCGACAGGAGAGGATGTGATTCATGAATGAAGCTTAATTGATTGTATCCACTTTCACCTTAGGTCAGGTCACTCAAGTGAAAGTTGTAATAAATCAATTAAGCTCCATTCATGAATCTATTCCTCTCCTTTCGCTGGGAGAGTAACTTATTCATTCAGGGGAATACAGGTCTGAGACAGCATTATTAGCTCTCTGCGACCTGTAACCTGTTAACCCTTTCTGATGGATTACACCGTGGGACCTGACTGTACATCGGATTGGTAAGAATCATTTTGCTTTTTTATTTTATTTTTATTACAGGAAATGGTTTTAGCAGGAAAATAAAATATTGTCAAAAACTGTGTGATTATTTCATTAAACTTTTTTATTAAACTGTGTGTTTGATTTTTCTATCATACAATAGGATTAATAATTGATAGTTGTCTAATTGACAGCTCTCAATTATTAGCCTGCCTTAAGGTCACCTTTCAATACTAAGGTGACATTAAGGTGAGTTATTAACCCATTCGCCACCGCTACAGGGCAATGGGAATAGACGGGCAAAGTGCCAGAAAGGGCGAATCTAATTATAGATTTGCCCTTTCTGGGGTGTCTGGGGGCAGATGTTAGTAGCCAGGGGGGCACAAAAAAAATGTACCTTCCCTAGGCTGTTATTATCTGCCCCCACTCACTTGCTTTGTCTGTCTGGTGGAGAAAATACAGCGGGAGCCCACGCATTTTTTTCAACGAATTTACACCTTTAATTAACCCCTACATGTCTGAAATTTTGCACAAATACACTCATGTAATTGTAAGTTCTAAACAAATATCAAAATACAGGAAATGACATGGTTAACTGTGTGGAAACAATGTATCATTTCATGTCGGCTTCTGTGATTTCACAAAAGCCGGCAATTGAATTAGCGGCTATAACAGTATGTAGAAGTCTAGGAACTATAAATATATGTATATATACATGTCACAATGACATGTATATATATATATATATATATATATATATGTGTATATATCTATTCTTTCTTTTGTGATTGAAATACTATTCTTTTGGATCCATTATATGTCAGTTTTGCAAGCCTGCGAGAAATTCTCGCAAGTCGGATGAAAATCGGATGTTACAAGGTACACACACATGCGACTAAATCGCATCTTTGAAGGAAAATCGGATGCCAGAAGGATGTGTGATGTTTGCATTTTGATCCGACAATTGACCGTCTAAAACGGACCGATTTTTTGTCGTTGTGGTGTGACGCCGGCCTTAGGGCTCCTTTCCACTTGCGAGAAATACGTCCGATTCTCGCATGTGAAATCCCAGCTCTGGGGCCGGCACTCGGGAGTGGAGTGTGTGACTGCATGTATTTGTATGTAGCCGCTCGCTCCACTCCCGAATGCCGGCCCCAGAGCTGGGATTTCACATGCGAGAATCGGACGTATTTCTCGCAAGTGGAAAGGGGCCCTAAGGAGACAGCTCGTCAGGTGACACAGCTTGCACCATCAGCCCCATGTAGGACCGGCTGTGGAGGACAGTCTTAGCACCGCCCTCTTGCGTCACTGGCTGTGGGCTGAATGAACGTGAGGCGTGCTGACTGATAATGGCGGCGCTGTAGTTAGAATGCGCATGCGCAGTCACTAATGCTGGTTTATTTCGCGCCACATCGTTACTATTAGGATGCTTGGCTAGATGGCGCTATAGAGCGGCTTACATTGAATGGAAGGCAGGGCTGGGAGAGCGCGCTGCACTAGAACACGCCCTTCATAGGGGCGGAGTCAGTAAACCCTCGGCGATCCCCTCACACAGAGACGCTCATTCTCTTCCACCCCCAGAGGGCAGCGCGCTCCGTCCTTGTTTTCTCCGCCATTTTGAAGGAGTCGCACGCAGGGAGAAAGAGCAGTCTACACAGCCAGTGGCAGCGCAGGACTCCATCACCGCCGCAGATATGAGCTCCCCGGTCAACGTGAAGAAGCTAAAGGTGTCCGAGCTGAAGGAGGAGCTGAAGAAGAGGCGTCTGAGTGATAAGGGCCTGAAGGCCGATCTGATGGAGAGGCTGCAGGCCGCGCTGGACGACGAGACTGTTTCTGGCGGCGGCGCTGTGAGCGCGGGAGTCTCTGGAGAAGGGATGGATGTCGGGGACGAAGCGGAGCCGGGAGTGGGAGATGAGGAAGAAGACGAGGACGAGGAAGGCATGGAGGTGGGTGGCGAGAATGGCGCAGAGACAAGCCAGGACGCCGAGAAGGAAAGCAGTGCCGCCGGCCGGAAGAAGAGAATGGGGACGACCAGGGCTTCCAGGAGGGAGAGGAGGAGGAGGACGACGATGATGATGAGGACGACGACGACGAGGGCATCCCGGTAGGCCTGGAGGAGGAGGAAGAGCAGGCGGGCGAGAATGGCGACGATAAGACGGCGGAGGAGGCAGCCCAGTCCAGCGGTCCGCGGCCCCTCATGGCCATCAAGTGCGAGGAGGCGGGAGCGTCCTCCCGGGGCGGTGAGTGCGCGGCCGTTAGTGTGACGTCAGTTCCGGGGCCCCGTGTGCGATGTCCGACCCTCAGGCATCAGCCATTCTGCCCCATCTGTGCCTGTACTGGGGGAGGGGCGCAGCGTACAAAGATAGGGCATGGCTGGGGTCTGGAGGTCCTCTGAAGGCAGCCCCCCATACACGCCAGGTGACTGGCCGAGCTATTGTCCTCTCCCATGCATTCTATGCCCCTAGCTTCTCATTAGGAGGGGGATCCGACATCCCTGAAGGGCTTATCTCGCCGAGGTGGCTTCAGCTAAGGCCTCTTTCACACTTCCGTTGTGTGACGTCCGCCCATCCGTGAAAATGGCGGATCCGTCAGAAAAGTAAAAAACGGATGCAAAAATGAGAGAGAGAGAGAGAGAGAGAGAGAAGAGAGAGAGAGAGAGAGAGAGAGAGAGAGAGAGAGACACTGGTTCTGTATTTTACTATGGTTTTCAATAGAGGCGACGGATCCGCAGGCGGATTCCGTCAAAAACGGATGCTGGCGGATCCGCCACCCATAGGCGACCATTGTAAAAAATGGCGGATGCGGCGGATCCGCCGTTGTCCGCCATTTTGGCGATCAAAAAAAACGTTGCATTGGACGTTTTTTTGAAATGACGGACGCCAATTTTTGGGCGGATCCGTCAAAAAACTGACCTAACGGACGACCATCCGTCAAAAATCCGTCGCTAATGCAAGTCAATGGAAAAAAAACGGATCCGCCAAAAAATGGCGGATCAGTTTTTTTCACATTTTGACGGATTTTGACTGACGTCGCACGTCGCACGACTCTCCGCTCCGTCCAAAGCACTGTGTTTCCGGACCATGGAAACACAGCCTTACAAAGCGGAGTTTCACAGTGTCACTGGGTGTCTGCACTCATCTAGAAATGCTAATCCCTTATCTGGATGTAACCAGAGTGGTCCCGAGAGTCACTGGGTGTCTGCCCTCATCTAGAAATGCTAATCCCTTATCTGGATGTAACCGGGGTGGTCCTGAGAGTCACTGGGTGTCTGCCCTCATCTAGAAACGCTGATCCCTTATCTGGATGTAACCGGGTGGTCCTGAGAGTCAATGGGTGTCTGCCCTCATCTAGAAATGCTGATCCCTTATCTGGATGTAACCAGGGTGGTCCCGAGAGTCACTGGGTGTCTGCCCTCATCTTGAAATACTGATCACTTATCTGGATGTAACCGGGGGTCCTGAGAGTCAATGGGTGTCTGCCCTCATCTAGAAATGCTGATCCCTTATCTGGATGTAACCAGGGTGGTCCCGAGAGCCACTGGGTGTCTGCCCTCATCTAGAAACGCTGATCCCTTATCTGGATGTAACCAGGGTGGTCCCGAGAGTCACTGGGTGTCTGCCCTCATCTAGAAATGCTGATCACTTATCTGGATGTAACCGGGGTGGTCCTGAGAGTCAATGGGTGTCTGCCCTCATCTTGAAATACTGATCACTTATCTGGATGTAACCGGGGTGGTCCTGAGAGTCACTGGGTGTCTGCCCTCATCTAGAAACGCTGATCCCTTATCTGGATGTAACCGGGGTGGTCCTGAGAGTCACTGGGTGTCTGCCCTCATCTAGAAACGCTGATCCCTTATCTGGATGTAACCGGGGTGGTCCTGAGAGTCAATGGGTGTCTGCCCTCATCTAGAAATGCTGATCCCTTATCTGGATGTAACCAGGGTGGTCCCGAGAGTCACTGGGTGTCTGCCCTCATCTAGAAATGCTGATCACTTATCTGGATGTAACTGGGGTGGTCCCGAGGGTCACTGGGTGTCTGCTCTCATCTAGAAATGCTGATCACTTATCTGGATGTAACCGGGGTGGTCCTGAGTGTTACTGGCTGATACTTTGTCAATTTCAGCTGCTTGTCAGGAATAGTCTTATGTCAAGATCTGGGAATCCTGCCCTAATGTCACACACGGCTCATTACTACAGAGCTGCTGTGCTGTATCTTTCGAAGGGTTTACCCACAGGTGTCAACACCAATCCGGTACTGTCTGCCCACCATGAAACACCACTAATCTGATGGGGTCCCGCTCATAGAATTTATTCGGCATTGGTCTTACAATCTTGTATATGCTGCTCATCTGTACTAAATGTTGGAGCTAAGTGTTGTGACAATTGTTCGGGTTTGCGCACTACTTGACAAACCTTCAAGGGGTTTTCCCATGAACAAAAGTTCATTGTAATCAATAGATATTGGAATAATAATAATTTCCACAATGTGATGTTTAAATACAATGTTCCTGTGCCGAGATAATCTTATAAATGTACCCTGCTGTGTACTGTGTAATGGCTGTGTCTGACTGACTGTCTGACTTATTATTATTACTGGGACATTGTCTGATCATACCACAGCTACTGGGCAGGGGGGGGGGGAGCAAGAGTATACAGTCATGGCCAAAAGTTTTGAGAATGACACAAATATTAATTTTTGCATATACTCCAGAATGTTATAAAGAGTGATCAGCTTAACAGCTATTACTTGCAAAGTCAATATTTGGCTAGAAAATGAACTTTATCCCCCAAAACACATTTCAACATCATTGCAGCCCTGCCTTAAAAGGACCAGCTAACCTCTTTTCAGTGATTGCTCCATTAACACAGGTGTGGGTGTTGATGAGGACATGGCTGGAGATCAATCTGTCATGATTAAGTAAGAATGACACCACTGGACACTTTAAAAGGAGGCTGGTGCTTGGCATCATTGTTTCTCTTCTGTTAACCATGGTTATCTCTAAAGAAACACGTGCAGTCATCATTGCAATGCACAAAAATGGCCTAAAGCCTGGGTCTCACATAGCGATACACCAGCGATCCTGACAACCAGCTACATGATCGCTGCTGAGCTGCCACACAGGCAGCTCAGGGCAGCGATCAGCACAGGGACACTGCGGGTAACATCGCTTAGTTACCCGCAGTGTACCTTGGATACCAGCGCCCTGATGCAGGGAGCTGGTAACCAAGGTACACGTCGGGTTTCCAGGCGCTGCGCGGTGCCTGGAAACCCGACGTGTACCTTGGTTACCAGCTCCCTGCATCAGGGCGCTGGTATCCAAGGTACACAGCGGGTTTTCCAGGCACAGCCCCGCGCCTGGCAACCCGCTGTGTACCTTGGTTACCAGCGGATCGCTGGTCTCCCCCTGTCACACGCAGCGATGCGTGCCTGTCAGCGGGAGACCAGCGATCAAAAAAAATGTCCTGACATTTCTGACACGACCAGCGATTCACAGCAGGGGCCTGATCGCTGGTACGTGTCAGAAATAGCGAGATCGCTGCTGAGATCGCTGTTTAGCAGCGATCTTGCTATGTGAGACGGGCCCTTAACAGGAAGAGTATCACAGCTAGAAAGATTGCTCTCAGTCAACAATCTATCGCATCATCAAGAACTTCAAGGAGAGAGGTTCCATTGTTGCCAAAAAGGCTCCAGGGCGCCCAAGAAAGACCAGCAAGCGCCAGGACCGTCTCTTAAAAGTGTTTCAGCTGCGGGATCGGCTACCAGCAGTGCAGAGCTTGCTCAGGAATGGCAGCAGGCAGGTGTGAGTGCATCTGCACCACTGTGAGGCGGAGACTCTTGGAGCAAGGCCAGGTCTCAAGGAGGGCAGCAAAGAAGCCACTTCTCTCCAGAAAAAACATCATGGACAGACTGATATTCTGCAAAAGGTACAGGCAGTGGACTGCTGAGGACTGGGGTAAAGTTATTTTTCTCTGATGAATCCCCTTTTCGATTGTTTGGGACATCAGGAAAACGCCTCATTCGGAGAAGACAAGGTGAGCGCTACCACCAGTCTTGTCTCATGCCAGCTGTTAAGCATCCTGAAACCATTCATGTTTGGGGTTGCTTCTCAGCCAAGGGAATCTGCTCTCTCACAGTCTTGCCTAAAAACACAGCCATGAATAAAGAATGGTACCAGAATGTCCTCCAAGAGCAACTTGTCCCAAACCCTCCAAGAGCAGTTTGGCGATCAACAATGCCTTTTCCAGCATGTGGAGCACCTTGCCATAAAGCAAAGGTGATAACTAAATGGCTCAGGGAACAAAACATAGAGATTTTTGGTCCATGGCCTGGAAACTCCCCAGATCTTAATCCCGTTGAGAACTTGTGGTCAATCATCAAGAGACGGGTAGACAAACAAAAACCTAAAAATTCTGCCAAAATGAAAGCATTGATTGTGCAAGAATGGACTGCTATCAGTCAGTATTTGGTCCAGAAGTTGATTGAGAGCATGCCAGGGAGAATTGCAGAGGTCCTGAAGAAGAAGGTCAACACTGCAAATATTGACTTGCTGCATTAACTCATTCTAACTGTCAATATAAGCTTTTGTTACTCATATGTTTGCAATTATATTTCTGTCTGTGATAAAAACATCTGTCAAACACACATAAAAACCAGAGGGCAGCAGATCATGTGAAAATATAATATGTGTGTCATTCTCAAAACTTTGTGCCATGACTGTACAGACATTACATCAGGGGATCACAGCTGATTCTTACTTTCTTATAAAAACTTTGCTTAACCCCTTAATGACCGTCAATATGTCTTTTAACTGACCAGATATAAGAGAATAGCATCCCCATACAGGTAACAATCCAGCAGCTGTCGGCTGTACGCTATAGCTGACAACTTGCTGCATCAGCCACGATCAGCGTTGTCACCATCCATATCTGTTCAACCCTTAGGTGCTGCTGTCAATAGTGACTATATCATATAAATGTTTAAAAGAGTGTGGTTCTCCCTCGTCAGCACCCTGAGATCATGATTGTGTGGTCCTGATGTTTGCCATGGCAATTCATTACCAAATAGCGGCCTTAGAGTCCCCGGCTACAGTGACTTGTTCAAAAGTCAGCGACATTTAGGTGGTAAAAATCAACTTTTCATTCCTTTCATGTCACTTTGTATTAATTCCTGAAAAGCACCTGAAGGGTTAATAAACTACCTGACAGCAGATTTCAGTATGTCGGGGTACTGTTTTTAAAATGGTATCGCATTTGTGGGTTTTCCAATATATTAGGACCCCCTAAAGTCACTTCAAACCTGGATTAGTCCTATAAAAAAATAATTTTGTATATTTCAATTGAAAAATTACTGCTACATTTTTAAACCCAAATGCAAACAAATAAAATAACATTTTACAAAGGTGCTGTGTAAAGCAGACGTGGGAAATATTATTTATTAAAGGGGAAACTGTCACCCCATTTTTGTCCTATGAGATAGGGCCACCGCAATCGGGCTTATCTACAGCATTCACCTGAAAGTGAAGAAAAACGAGTTAATTATACTCACCCAAGGGCGTTCCGCCGTCCGGTCGGGTCCCTTGGGCGTCGCGGTCCGGGGCCTCCCATCTTGTAGCGAAGCGGCCTCTTTCCGTCCCGGCTCCTGCGCAGAGCAGAGTACTGCAGTGCGCAGGCGCCGAGAAAGGTCAGAGAGGTCCGGCGCCTGCGCACTAGTACTCTGGTCTGCCCTCACCGGGGCAGAGCAGTGCGCCTGCGCAGGAACCGCGACAGGATGGTAAGAAGAGGCCGGCTTCGCTACAAGATGGGAGGCCCCGGACCGTGAGGCCCATCGGACCTGACCGGACGGCGGGACGCCTGGGTGAGTATAATATTAACTAGTTTTTCTTCACTTTCAGGTGACATCTGGGCTTATCTACAGCATTCAGAATGCTGTAGATAAGCCCCTGATGGCGGTGGCCAAATCTCATAGGCAAAAATGGGGTGATGATTCACTTTAATAATTTTCTGCTAGGTTAACGATTGAATTAATGGGTGATCATTCAAAGTTTGAAAATTGCGATTTTTTTTTTTTTTTTTTTTTTTTTTTTAATTTTTTTTTCATTTTGTAAAATTTTTCTGATTTTTTATAAATAAAAACAAATCAACCTAAATTTCCATTATCAAAAGTATAATGTTTCACGAAAAAAACAATCTCAAAATCCCGGGGAATTTGTTAAGCTTTCAGATTATTACCAATAAGTGACACGGGTCAGATTTTAAAAATTTGGCTGTCATAAGGGGTTAAAAAAAACAGGCAGTGAAATGTTTTGCCTCCAAAAAAGAAACACCTGTGATCCCCGCTGTAATGTTCAGTATGTGGGCCTGGTTATAATTCGTAATGCAGACTGCTGACCGGTCACTGCTCCCTCACGGACCTGCCCCCTAGTTTGCATAATGAATATTGTATATATTTTAAAAAAAAAAAAACATGCCCCATCAAATGTGCGCATATCACTGGTAAGCGCCTATTCTTTGCACTGTTGAAAACAAAAATCACCATCAAATGGCGCCTTTGGCTGTGCCTGCCATTACGCTATTGCGTTCCGATTGATGCTACGCACAAGTACCCCAACAGTTCCAGTTGCTGCAGACAAAATGAAATTACACTACCAACAAAAGGGGCCGGGGTTGTGCATGCGCATTAGCTCTAATCGGTAGGATAGAAGCTCAGGTGTACCCACGGCGCCTTTTGATTTAGTGTAATTTTATTTTTGTTTGCAGCAACTACAGCCGTCAGCGCTTGCCAGTACTCTATCGGGAACGCGATAATGCTAATCGCAGCCCACTGCCCATTTTGATGGGATTTGTTTCTTTTTTAGGGTTCAAGGAATGGGCCTAACAATGATAGTACCAGGTGCTGCCATTTTTGATGAGGGACTGTTTTTTTCAAGTACACATTAGTATATCATTAGCAAATAGGGGGCAGGTCGTGAGGGAGCAGTGCCCTGTCAGCAGTCTGCATTACAAATATATAATCGAGCACCACATACATGAACCCTGCCTTAGGACACGAGCATAATTTAACTACAAACTAAAAATAGTATTAAAAAAGGAAAGACTGAGTTAATCAAGGATCATTTTATTCATAAACGGCAACGATTGACACTGTCTGTAGATTACTGTGCACAATCCGCTGACAGTTCCCTTGGCTAAGTTCACACGTTGCGGAATTGCCGTGGAAAATTTCCGCGCAATCCCGCACTTCTCTGCCGCGGGAAAAAGCATTGTTTTGGGTATGCGTATTCCCCCAAAACAAGCGTTTTGCAGAAATTACTTGCGAAAACTAGTTTTTCCAAGCGATCGAGCACCTTAAAATGTTTGACAGGGGTTTGGAACCCCCGGGCAAACAAGTGTTTTATACGTTGCCAATTTTTCTTTGAGCCCCCTAGGGGGCATCGGGGGGAAAAAAATCTAATGTTAAAATAAAAAAAAAAAATAATAATAAATCGTGATTTTCTCCCCTTCCCCCGGCCCCCCCACCCCTTTCCCCCGCTCCCCCCAACCCCTTCCCAGTAATCTAGCGACAATGACCCAGAGCGTAGCATCACGCGAGGGCCCCCATTTATTGGGGGGGTTTTTCGCAATGCATTCGGGGAAAGGGATGCCGGAGCGTCGCTGAGAGGGGGAAGCTGGGGGGCTCCCCCAAAATAAAATTTTTTATTTTTTTTTTAATTTTTACCGGGAATGGTACCCGGGCCTGGGGAAAGTCCCTTCCCCCCAACCCTGGGTCCCCCCGCCATGAACCGTTACATTGCGATGGGGGCTAGCCAAAACGGAAAGTAAGGGTTAATGCATTCCATGTTTGCGGAATCGCCCCCATTTCCGAAATTTTGAACATTTGCTTTTTTTCCGCAAGCGTTTTTTTCACGGAAAAAATAAAAATTCCTACGTGTGCACTTAGCCTTAAATTAACTTGTTTGGGGAAAAACCCCCTTTAAAGCGAAACCTTTTACATTTTGGGGCCCAAAAAAAAGGATGCCCACTCCCCTTTTGGGCTTTTCTACAGTTTTCTAAAGCTGTAGATAAGTCCCCGATCTGCCCCCAAAGATAAGAAAAAAATTTTTTTTACTCCCTGCTGGGGTTCGATGGGGTCCAATTTTGGGTCAGGCGCCTTCCTCTTGATCGCCGCCCCCTTTCTTCGGCCCCCGGCATCGCACTCCTGTGCAGTTACTATCACTCTGTTAGGAAACAAGTACGTAGGCACGGCAAGGGAAAAATCAGAGGCCCCCCCCCACTGCATATTTGGTTTTCCCCCCAACAGGGAAAAAATTCCTGGCAAAGCTGGAAAGCCATGAAGAAGCAGGGGGGTCGCATCGCAAAAAGAAGGGGAGGCGCCGGACCTGCACCCCATACTGGCCCTTGCGGGGAGTAAATAAAATTTTTTTTCAGGTCGGACGGGGCTTATCTACAGCATTATGGGGCTGTAGATAGCCTGAAAGGCGGGGCCCCAACTATACGGTCAAACTTGGTGTCGGTTCCTTTTAAGCTTTGTTTCCCCCCCTTTAAAAAATAAATAAACGAGAGCTCCCTCATCAGGGGCATTTACGGGGATGTTGGCCATGGGGCTCTTGTTTCAGATGTTATCCCCCTTAGCGCTGCACCAATAATGTTTGGACTCTGTGTGAGCGCGCATCTTTTTCGCGGTACCGATAGTGCTTTATGGTGTAAGTGTACTGTTTCCAGCACTTAAAGGGATCCCCCCCTAAGCCGTTTTATGGGGGAATACGTCATTGGAATTAATAACAGATACCTTGATATTCAATTGTTTTATTCCAGAAAAAGCACCTTTCTTATATGAAATGAATTTTTTTGATCGTGGCAGAACACTGATCTATAGAACTGCCTAAGATACATAAAAAAAAGCGGCGTTTGCCGGCCCCGATAGGGATCAAGAAACTTTAATTTTTCTCGCTGAAAAACCCCCCCTTCATTTATAATAAGCCTGAAGAGATTCTATGCCGCATTGTCCCCTAAAATTTTTTAACAGCCTTCCATTAATACTGGACATTTTACTTACTTGAACAAACAATGTTTTAAAAGGGGTTTTTTCGGGTAAAAAAATTCCTGTTGGTATAAAAAAAAATAAATTATACTCTCCCCCCGGCACTTACAGGTACAGCGCAGGCTTTTTGGGGGTTTTTACACGAAAGGACTGTTCTAAGTGAATCGGGTGCGGCCCCCTTGTTATCTGCCTCGTCAGAGTTTTCACTTCCATTTTATTATTGTCACAAAGCCTTGTAACTTTAATTTTCCCGAAACCCTTAATAAGCCGTTTTTGTACAATAAAACATATGAACTTGCCGTTTAAAATTAGACTGTGTCTTTATACCAACGGGAAAAATAGGGTACATCGATCACTGTAGCAACAAAATTCAATTATATAATGTCTATTTTTAAAGTCAAAAAATGGGTAGATGGGGGAAAAAAAACTTCTTATTGGTTTTTTTTTCCGTAAAGGCAAAGATCAAAAGGATAAAAAGGGGGGGTGAAAAGACCCTGAGTCAGGCCCGGGGGGTTTTTTTTGAATATAAAAAAAAAAATTAAGCGGTTTGTAGAGACATTCACAAGGGGGATGCTTTCTATCTCCATACATCGGGGGTTTTATAAAAATGATAAAAAATTCTGTAGGTCAAGCCCCACAACACCAAAAAAGGGAAGAGAAAAACGGATGAAAAAATGTTCTTCTTGACACCTTAAGTGGGGAACGTTCATTTCAAAATCAGTATGGGGAAATTTACTTAGTTAAGACTTGTTAGGCAGTCTCATGGGTTTTTTTTTTTTTTTTTTTTTAGTAGTGCAAACAACTGCAATTTTAGTTATTAATCCCAAAACCTAATCCACATCACCCCAAAGGGGTTGTTTTTTTTGAGGAAAAATTCCATGAGCCCCGCCCCTGTTCTCTGCTTTTTCCATTCTCCAAAAATGGGCCAATCCATAATTTCTCCCCCCTTTTTATCGGTGTTTGCAGGTTGTAAAGCTGTTTCCCAAATCCATCTTCAGCTCTCCAACAGATCTGGGTTTAGTTTTTCCCCTTTAAATTTTTGACCTGTACAAACTACAAGAATCAAAAAATTCAACAGATTTATCACCTGTGCAATAATAAGGAAAAACCCGAAAACATGATTTTGGGGGGGCAAGGGGCGGATTTGGAAAACCCCGGATAGAACCCGTTGTGGGTTCTCTCCTTGGAGGTAACTAGCACTTCAACAATGGCCAGTAATACAAACTTTAGCTTACACAAAGCCTCTGTTCTTGACAATGGAGACTATTTTTATTAAGCTTTAAATGTGTTTTATTTTACATGCATTTTTTCAACAATTTTACCCATTTTTTTTTTTAAAACCCTTTTAAACCTTTTTTAAAAAAATAGGGGGAAAAGCGCTGTCGGTGCACAGGGCTGGGTTTTGAATCCTGACACCACGTGATAGTCACTGGGGGTTTTTTTTGACAGAAAATAGCTGAATGGATGGGGAAATGTCTTTTTTTTGGCTTCTATGTTTTGATGATCATCTTAAATCCCCAAAATTTTTTTTTTCAAGATCTGCAACTTTGATCTGCTCTGTTTTTTTTGGGGGGGCCCTTTACATTTTCTGCCGTACCTAGGAATGGAACATTCATTCACTAAACCTTGTTTTTTTTTTCCAAAATTTGTGGGGTTCTTACACTGAACTAAAAACTTGCTTCATGTCTGGGGGACAGGGCAGAGACAACAACCACAAAAATTCTGAATCCCCTTTTAATCTGCTGTAAAAACTGATTCATTTAAGAGAACCTGTCAGGGGCCCCATCCCCCAATCTGTCAATTCAGCTATGTGTGATCAAACTATCTCCCAACCCCAGCCCTGTAAACAAAATTTCCCTTTTTAAAGCTTTAAAAAAGCTTTCATAACCTCCACTTTTCCCTAGCAATGAGGGTTTTGACTATAATGAGGCATTAGTCCCCACCAGTTTTAGTCACCCATCTTTCATTTACCCCCACCGGGGGGTGTGAAACTTTAGGCTAATGCACCTTCAGGATTTTTTTTTTTTTTTTGCGTTTTTTCGGGGAAAAAAACGCATTTTTAAAAGCATCCTTCTTTAAAAAAAATTCCGAATTTTTTTGTGCACAGGTGGTTTGGTTCGTAAAAAAAAAAACCGCATCGGGGAAAAAAACCAACTTTTTTTTAATTTCGCAATTCTGGGTTTTTCCCCCGCTATATTTTGACCAAAAGTTCAGGAAAAAAATTGCTAAAAACGCAAAAAATTCCGGGAAAAAAAAAGCACAAAAAAACGCTTTTTTACCGCAAAAATTCCTTTTTGTCAGGAAAATTCTGCAAACATTCCTGAACGTGTGCACTTACCTTTTACAACCGGCCTAATCTCTAGCTCGACAAATCTGTGCATGCGGCGCCATTGGGGCTGCGTCTCTGAAGGGGGGATGCCCCTTTCCCCCGGTTTTTCAAGATAAACACAGTGCATGCCCGGAAGTTTTAAGATGGTTCCCCGGTCATACGCATGCTCGTTTGAACCAGGAAGCTACGCCGGCTACAGAGACCAGTACACCCCCAAATAGCGGCATGGTCGCGATTTCAGGGGTGGTGATGTGGGGGTTTTTGGAAATTTTTATAAAAGTCCGGGGGAAAAAAGGAAAGAGGGTAACTAGGGGGGAAAGCCCCCCTTGACAAAAAAAACCTCATTGGATAGGGAAAACGGGGGTTATATGTTTTTTTTTTTTTTTTTTTTTTTTTAAACCCTTTTATTTAACACAATTAGTTATACAGGTCGGGGAGGGAATTTTTTTTTAACACACAGGGGGAAGCCAATAAATTGGAGGGATGGGGACCTACAGGTTCCCTTTAAACCCCCTTCCCCCCCAAGGGTGGTTTGCACGTTAATGACCGGCCAATTTTCAATTCGACCCTGTCTTTTATGGGGTTTTAAAAATCGGAAGCTTCAACGGATCTTCGCGATTCGAGTTTGTTTTTCCGTGACATATTGTCTTCTGTTAGTGGTAAAATTTTTTCGATAAACTTGCTTTTATTTTGAAAAACCCCAAATATGGGGAAAATTTTTTAAAAAAATTTCAATTTTTAAACTTTGAATTTTTATTCCCTTAAAACAGAGAAATATCACACAAAATAGTTAAGAAAAAAACTTTTCCCCCATTTATTTTTTCATCAGCAAAATTTTTGGGAAACCCAAAATTTTTTTTTTGTTAGGAATTAAAAATTAAAATACCAGGTTTTCCCTTTTTTTTCCAGCAAAATTTAAAAACCCCCTTTTTTTTTAGGGACCCCTCATTTTTAAGTCATTTGAGGGGTCTATATGGAAAAAAAATACCCAAAAGTGCCCCCTTCAAAAACTCACCCCTCAAGGTACTCAAACCACATCAAAAAGTTTAAAAACCCTTGGGGCTTCCAGAAAATAAAGCAACGTGGAAGGAAAAAAGATATTTTATTTTCCAAAAAAAAATTTTTTTTTAAAAAATTTTTTTTTTTTTCACAAGGGGAAAAGGGGAAAAAGGACAGATAAGGTTTTTATGAAATTTTTCCCCAATACCCAAACCCCCCGGGGGGAAAAACCCCTTTTTTGGGGGACACGGCAGAGCTCAAAAGGGGGAGCGAGTTTACTTTTTCAAACTAAAATTGGGTGGAATTAGTTTGGGGTGCCATGTCGGTGGAACCCCTATGCGCCTAAACAGGGGAAAACCCCCCCCAGCACCTTTTTGGAAACTAGACCCCAAAGGGACTTTTCTAATTGTTTGACATTTGAACCCCAAGTGTTTCACAAAAGTTTTTTAAAACCTGGGTGTGAAAAAATAAATAAATAAATTTTCCCAAAAAAAATTTTTTTTCCAAATTTTTGAATTTTCTCAAGAAATTGGACCCCAAAATTTTTTTCCAATTTGCCTGAACGTGTACCCCCAATTGGGGGGGGGAAACTGTTTGGCGCACGGCAGGGCTTTAAGGAAGTGTAAATTTTTTGGGAAGCGATTTGATTGGGGTCATGTTCCCCTTTTCATGCCCCAATGAGCCAAACAGGAACCCCCCCCCAAACCCCCTTTTGGGGAAATTCCCCCTAAGGGGAATTATCTAGATCTTTGGTGACATTTTTTAACCCCCAAGGGTTCACACAAGTTTATAAGCCCGGGGTGAAAAAAAAAAAACCTATTTTTTTCCACAAAAATTTCTTTTAACACTAATTTTTTTTTTCCCAAGGGTAACAGGGAAATTGGACCCCCTAAATTTTTGGGGGCAAAATTTTCCTAGTGCTGAACCCCATGGGGGGGGAACCAGTTTTTCGCACCAGAGCTCGGAAAGGGGGAAAGGGCACATTTGTTTTTCCAACCCCAAAATTGGCTGGGGAAATTTAGTTTGGATCCATTTTTATTTGGAGAGCCCCTGAGTGCCAAACAGTGGAACCCCCACAAAAAACCCCATTTGGAAACTGACCCCCTAAGGAACTTACTTTTTTGTGACTTTTTAACCCCCGGCTTTTCACAAGTTTTTTAAAGAAGCCTTAAAATTTAAAAATCAAAAATTTTTTTTCCAAAAAAAAACTTTTCCCCAATTTTTTTTTTCCCCAAAGGGTAACAAGACTCCAAAAGTTATTGTGCAATTTTTCCTGATGCCTGTACCCCAATTGGGGGTAAACCCCCCCCTGTTTTTTTGGGCTGGGGGTTTGGGGGAAGGGAAAGCGCCTCTGACTTTTTTAACCCCCAAAAATTGGGTGGACGCCATGTCTGTTTGGGGGGCCCTGATCTCTAAACAGTGGAAACCCCCATAAAAGACACCCTTTTTTGGGAAAAAGACCCTCAAGAAACTTATTTTATTTTGGTGAGCACTTTTTAAACCCAATCTTCACAGAAGTTTATAACGCACAGCCAAAAAAAAAAATTTTTTTTTTTTTTTTTTTTTTTAAAAATGATTTTTTTTTTCCCCCAATATTTTATTTTTACAAGGGAACAGGGGAAAAAGGGCCCCCCAAAAGTTGTCCCCAAATTTTTTTTTGAGTACCTGATACCCAATTGTGGGGGAAAAATTGAGGGGCACCCCGGGGTCGGAAGGGAAGTATGACGTTTTGGTTTAACTTTGATGGGGAAAGGTTGGGGGTCATTCGCATTTTTGGGGACCCCCAGCCCTAAAAGTGGAAAACCCCCCAAAAGTGACCCCCTTTTTTGGAAAAAAACCCCACAAGGAACTTATTAGGGTTGGTGAGCGCATGAAGCCCCCCAATGTTCACAGAATTTTAAGTACACCCCCAAAAACAAAAAATATTATTTTTTTTTTGTACAAAAGGTATTTTCCCCCAATTTTTTTTTTCCCCCAAGGGGGAAAAAAAAAAAAATAGGACAAATTGCACAAAACTCTTGGGGTCCCCAGTCGCTGATACCCCCCAAGTGGGATAAACTACTGTTTTTTGGGCGCATGGCAAGTCAAAGTGAAGGAGCACCGTTCGACTTTTTCC
>JARQOD010000005.1:431955275-432013447 GCA_033576555.1 Oophaga sylvatica | reverse complement strand
GCTGTGCTGTATCTTTCGAAGGGTTTACCCACAGGTGTCAACACCAATCCGGTACTGTCTGCCCACCATGAAACACCACTAATCTGATGGGGTCCCGCTCATAGAATTTATTCGGCATTGGTCTTACAATCTTGTATATGCTGCTCATCTGTACTAAATGTTGGAGCTAAGTGTTGTGACAATTGTTCGGGTTTGCGCACTACTTGACAAACTTCAAGGGTTTTCCCATGAACAAAAGTTCATTGTAATCAATAGATATTGGAATAATAATAATTTCCACAATGTGATGTTTAAATACAATGTTCCTGTGCCGAGATAATCTTATAAATGTACCCCTGCTGTGTACTGTGTAATGGCTGTGTCTGACTGACTGTCTGACTTATTATTATTACTGGGACATTGTCTGATCATACCACAGCTACTGGGCAGGGGGGGGGGAGCAAGAGTATACAGTCATGGCCAAAAGTTTTGAGAATGACACAAATATTAATTTTTGCATATACTCCAGAATGTTATAAAGAGTGATCAGCTTAACAGCGATTACTTGCAAAGTCAATATTTGGCTAGAAAATGAACTTTATCCCCCAAACACATTTCAACATCATTGCAGCCCTGCCTTAAGGCTAAGTTCACACGTTGCGGAATTGCCGCGGAAATTTCCGCGGCAATCCCGCACTTCTCCCGCAGGAAATACGCACGTTTTTTTATGCTGATTCCCGCCAGAATAATAGCGTTTGCAAGCGTAATTAGCTTGCAGAATGCTAGCGTTTTCCTAGCGATCTGTAGCATCGCTTGGAAAACTGATTGACAGGTTGGTCACACGAGTCAAACATAGTGTTTGACAAGTGTGACCAACTTTTTACTATTGATGCCGCCTATGTCGCATCAATAGTAAAAAGATCTAATGTAAAAATAATAAAAAAAATAATAAATAATGATATTCTCACCTTCCGGCGGCCCCCGCAGCCTTCCCGCCTTCAGCGACGCTCCCGGCAACTTCCGGTCCCAGGAGTGCTTTGCAACAAATCACACCGATGACGTAGCATCTCGCGAGACCGCTATGCCATCTGGGTGATTCTCGCAAAGCACTCTTGGGACCGGAAGTTGCCGGGAGCGTCGCTGAAGGCGGGAAGGCTGCGGGGCCGCGGGAAGGCTGCGGGGGCCGCCGAAGGTGAGAATATCATTATTTTTTATTTTAATTATTGTTTTACCAGGGATATGGTACCCAGGGCCTGGAGGAGAGTCTCCTCTGCTCCAGACCCTGGGTACCATCCGCACATGAACCGCTTACATTGCGCATAGTGGGCATAGCCACATGCGGAAAGTAAGCGGTTCAATGCATTCCTATGGCGGCGGAATCACCGCGGTTACGCTAAATTAATGAACATGTTGCTATTTTTTCCGCAAAGCGTTTTTTTCGCGGAAAAAAACGCAACATGTGGCCAAAACATGCGGAATCAATTAACATGTATAGGATGCTTAATGCTTGCGTTTTTATCGCGTTTTTACCGCGGAAAACCGCGGAAAAACCGCGAAAAAAACGCAATTATTCCTGATCGTGTGCACTTAGCCTAAAAGGACCAGCTAACCTCTTTTCAGTGATTGCTCCATTAACACAGGTGTGGGTGTTGATGAGGACATGGCTGGAGATCAATCTGTCATGATTAAGTAAGAATGACACCACTGGACACTTTAAAAGGAGGCTGGTGCTTGGCATCATTGTTTCTCTTCTGTTAACCATGGTTATCTCTAAAGAAACACGTGCAGTCATCATTGCAATGCACAAAAATGGCCTAAAGCCTGGGTCTCACATAGCGATACACCAGCGATCCTGACAACCAGCTACATGATCGCTGCTGAGCTGCCACACAGGCAGCTCAGGGCAGCGATCAGCACAGGGACACTGCGGGTAACATCGCTTAGTTACCCGCAGTGTACCTTGGATACCAGCGCCCTGATGCAGGGAGCTGGTAACCAAGGTACACGTCGGGTTTCCAGGCGCTGCGCGGTGCCTGGAAACCCGACGTGTACCTTGGTTACCAGCTCCCTGCATCAGGGCGCTGGTATCCAAGGTACACAGCGGGTTTCCAGGCACAGCCCCGCGCCTGGCAACCCGCTGTGTACCTTGGTTACCAGCGGATCGCTGGCTCTCCCGCCTGTCACGCAGCGATGCGTGCCTGTCAGCGGGAGACCAGCGATCAAAAAAAATGTCCTGACATTTCTGACACGACCAGCGATTCACAGCAGGGGCCTGATCGCTGGTACGTGTCAGAAATAGCGAGATCGCTGCTGAGATCGCTGTTTAGCAGCGATCTTGCTATGTGAGACGGGCCCTTAACAGGGAAGAGTATCACAGCTAGAAAGATTGCTCCTCAGTCAACAATCTATCGCATCATCAAGAACTTCAAGGAGAGAGGTTCCATTGTTGCCAAAAAGGCTCCAGGGCGCCCAAGAAAGACCAGCAAGCGCCAGGACCGTCTCTTAAAAGTGTTTCAGCTGCGGGATCGGGCTACCAGCAGTGCAGAGCTTGCTCAGGAATGGCAGCAGGCAGGTGTGAGTGCATCTGCACGCACTGTGAGGCGGAGACTCTTGGAGCAAGGCCAGGTCTCAAGGAGGGCAGCAAAGAAGCCACTTCTCTCCAGAAAAAACATCATGGACAGACTGATATTCTGCAAAAGGTACAGGCAGTGGACTGCTGAGGACTGGGGTAAAGTTATTTTCTCTGATGAATCCCCTTTTCGATTGTTTGGGACATCAGGAAAACGCCTCATTCGGAGAAGACAAGGTGAGCGCTACCACCAGTCTTGTCTCATGCCAGCTGTTAAGCATCCTGAAACCATTCATGTGTGGGGTTGCTTCTCAGCCAAGGGAATCTGCTCTCTCACAGTCTTGCCTAAAAACACAGCCATGAATAAAGAATGGTACCAGAATGTCCTCCAAGAGCAACTTGTCCCAACCCTCCAAGAGCAGTTTGGCGATCAACAATGCCTTTTCCAGCATGATGGAGCACCTTGCCATAAAGCAAAGGTGATAACTAAATGGCTCAGGGAACAAAACATAGAGATTTTTGGTCCATGGCCTGGAAACTCCCCAGATCTTAATCCCGTTGAGAACTTGTGGTCAATCATCAAGAGACGGGTAGACAAACAAAAACCTAAAAATTCTGCCAAAATGAAAGCATTGATTGTGCAAGAATGGACTGCTATCAGTCAGTATTTGGTCCAGAAGTTGATTGAGAGCATGCCAGGGAGAATTGCAGAGGTCCTGAAGAAGAAGGGTCAACACTGCAAATATTGACTTGCTGCATTAACTCATTCTAACTGTCAATATAAGCTTTTGTTACTCATATGTTTGCAATTATATTTCTGTCTGTGATAAAAACATCTGTCAAACACACATAAAAACCAGAGGGCAGCAGATCATGTGAAAATATAATATGTGTGTCATTCTCAAAACTTTTGGCCATGACTGTACAGACATTACATCAGGGGATCACAGCTGATTCTTACTTTCTTATAAAACTTTGCTTAACCCCTTAATGACCGTCAATATGTCTTTTAACTGACCAGATATAAGAGAATAGCATCCCCATACAGGTAACAATCCAGCAGCTGTCGGCTGTACGCTATAGCTGACAACTTGCTGCATCAGCCATGATCAGCGTTGTCACCATCCATATCTGTTCAACCCCTTAGGTGCTGCTGTCAATAGTGACTATATCATATAAATGTTTAAAAGAGTGTGGCTTCTCCCTCGTCAGCACCCTGAGATCATGATTGTGTGGTCCTGATGTTTGCCATGGCAATTCATTACCAAATAGCGGCCTTAGAGTCCCCCGGCTACAGTGACTTGTTCAAAAGTCAGCGACATTTAGGTGGTAAAAATCAACTTTTTCATTCCTTTCATGTCACTTTGTATTAATTCCTGAAAAGCACCTGAAGGGTTAATAAACTACCTGACAGCAGATTTCAGTATGTCGGGGTACTGTTTTTAAAATGGTATCGCATTTGTGGGTTTTCCAATATATAGGACCCCTAAAGTCACTTCAAACCTGGATTAGTCCCTATAAAAAAATAATTTTGTATATTTCAATTGAAAAATTACTGCTACATTTTTAAACCTAAAATGCAAACAAAATAAAATAACATTTTACAAAAGGTGCTGATGTAAAGCAGACATGTGGGAAATATTATTTATTAAAGGGAATCTGTCACCCCATTTTTGTCCTATGAGATAGGGCCACCGCAATCGGGCTTATCTACAGCATTCACCTGAAAGTGAAGAAAAACGAGTTATATTATACTCACCCAAGGGCGTTCCGCCGTCCGGTCGGGTCCGATGGGCGTCGCGGTCCGGGGCCTCCCATCTTGTAGCGAAGCCGGCCTCTTTCCGTCCCGGCTCCTGCGCAGAGCAGAGTACTGCAGTGCGCAGGCGCCGAGAAAGGTCAGAGAGGTCCGGCGCCTGCGCACTAGTACTCTGGTCTGCCCTCACCGGGGCAGAGCAGTGCGCCTGCGCAGGAACCGCGACAGGATGGTAAGAAGAGGCCGGCTTCGCTACAAGATGGGAGGCCCCGGACCGTGAGGCCCATCGGACCTGACCGGACGGCGGGACGCCCTGGGTGAGTATAATATTAACTAGTTTTTCTTCACTTTCAGGTGACATCTGGGGCTTATCTACAGCATTCCAGAATGCTGTAGATAAGCCCCTGATGGCGGTGGCCATATCTCATAGGGCAAAAATGGGGTGATAGATTCACTTTAATAATTTTCTGCTATGGTATAACGATCTGAATTAATGGGATGATCATTCAAAGTTTGAAAATTGCGATTTTTTTTTTTTTTTTTTTTAATTTTTTTTTTACATTTTTGTCAAATTTCTGACTTTTTATAAATAAAAACAAATCAACCTAAATTTACCATTATCATAAAGTATAATGTGTCACGAAAAAACAATCTCAAAATCCCTGGAATTTGTTGAAGCGTTTCAGAGTTATTACCACATAAAGTGACACTGGTCAGATTTTAAAATTTGGCTGTCACTAAGGGGTTAAAAAACAGGCAGTGAAATGTTTTGCCTCACAAAAAAGAAACACCTGTGATCCCCGCTGTAATGTTCATGTATGTGGTGCTCTGGTTATATATTCGTAATGCAGACTGCTGACCGGTCACTGCTCCCTCACGGACCTGCCCCCTAGTTTGCATAATGAATATCTGTATATATTTTAAAAAAAAAAACATGTCACCATCAAAATGCCTGCGCACTATCACTGGTAAGCGCCTATTCTCTTGCACTGTTGAAAACAAAAATCACCATCAAAATGGCGCCGTTGGCTGTGCCTGCACATTAGCGTCTATTGCGTTCCGATAGATGCTACTGCACAAGTACCTCCACCAGTTCCTAGTTGCTGCAGACAAAATGAAATTACACTACAACAAAATGGGGCCGTGGGTTGTGCATGCGCAGTAGCATCTATCGGTACGTGATAGAAGCTCAGGTGTAGCCCACGGCGCCATTTTGATTTAGTGTAATTTTATTTTGTTTGCAGCAACTACGAGCCGTCAGCGCTTGCGCAGTAGCATCTATCGGAACGCGATAGATGCTAATGCGCAGCCCACTGCGCCATTTTGATGGTGATTTGTTTCTTTTTTACGGTTCAAGAGAATAGGCGCTAACAAGTGATAGTACGCAGGTGCTGCCATTTTGATGAGGTGACATGTTTTTTTCAAGTACACATTAGTATATTCATTATGCAAACTAGGGGGCAGGTCAGTGAGGGAGCAGTGACCTGTCAGCAGTCTGCATTACAAATATATAATCAGAGCACCACATACATGAACCCTGCCTTAGGACACGAGCATATGATTAACTACAAACTAAAAATAAGTATTAAAAAAGGACAAGACTGAGTTAATCAAAGGTATCATTTTATTCAGTATAACGGCAACGATCTGACACTGTCTGTAGATTACTGTGCACAATCCTGCTGACAGGTTCCCTTTAGGCTAAGTTCACACGTTGCGGAATTGCCGTGGAAATTTCCGCTGCAATCCCGCACTTCTCTGCCGCGGGAAATACGCATTGTTATTGGTATGCGTATTCCCGCCAGAAACAAGCGTTTTGCAAGCATAATTAGCTTGCAGAATGCTAGTGTTTTCCAAGCGATCTGTAGCATCGCTTGGAAAACTGATTGACAGGTTGGTCACACGAGTCAAACAAGTGTTTGATACGTGTGACCAACTTTTTACTATTGATGCCCCCTATGCCGCATCAATGGTAAAAAGATCTAATGTTAAAATAATAAAAAAAAATAATAATAAATCGTGATATTCTCACCTTCCGGCGGCCCCCGCAGCCTTCCCGACGCTCCCGGCCAATCCCGTTCCCAGTAATGCATAGCGACAATGACCCCAGATGACGTAGCATCACGCGAGACCGCTATGTCATCTGGGGTGTTCTCGCAATGCATTACTGGGAACGGGATAGGCCGGGAGCGTCGCTGAGAGGTGGGAAAGCTGCGGGGGCTGCCGGAAGGTGAGAATATCATTATTTTTTATTTTAATTGTTTTACCAGGGATATGGTACCCAGGGCCTGGAGGAAAGTCTCCTCTCCTCCAGACCCTGGGTACCATCCGCACATGAACCGCTTACATTGCGCATGGTGGGCATAGCCACATGCGGAAAGTAAGCGGTTCAATGCATTCCTATGTGTGCGGAATCGCCACGATTACGCGAAATTAATGAACATGTTGCTTTTTTTCCGCGAAGCGTTTTTTTCACGGAAAAAACGCGAAAATTCCTGACGTGTGCACTTAGCCTTAATATTAACTTGTTTGTGGGAAAACCCCCTTTAAAGCGAACCTTTTAGCAGTTTTGGCCGATATAGGATGCGGCCACTGCCTTTCAGGGCTTATCTACAGTATTCTATAATGCTGTAGATAAGTCTCCGATCTGACCTGAAAGATAAGAAAAATACGTTTTTATACTCACCTGCTGGGCGGTTCGATGGGTGTCACAGGTTCGGGTCAGGCGCCTTCCATCTTATGATCGCCGCCCTCCTTGCTTCGTGGCACCCCGGCATCGCACTCCTGTGCAGGTGTACTTATCAGCTCTGTTGAGGGCAGAACAAAGTACTGTAGTGCACAGGCAATGGGAAAGGTCAGAGAGTCCCTGCGCACTGCAGTACTTTGGTTTGCCCTCAACAGGGCAGATAAGTATGCCTGCGCAGAAGCTGGAAGCCATGAAGCAAGCAGGAGGGTCGCATCGCAAGAAGATGAGAGGCGCCGGACCTGCAGCACCCATCGGACTGGACCGCTCTGCAGGTGAGTATAATAAAAGTTATTTTTCAGGTCGGATCGAGGGCTTATCTACAGCATTATAGAGTACTGTAGATAAGCCCTGAAAGGCGGTGGCCGTAACTCATATCGGTCAAACTTGGTGTCTGGTTCCTTTTAAGCTTTGTCTTACCCCATGTAAAGTAAATAAGATAAACTGAGATGCTCCCCTCATGCAGTGGCACTTACTGGAGATGTTGGCCATAGGTCTCTTTGCTTGCATGATGTTATGCCACTTGAGCGCTGCACCCAATAATGTTTGGACGTCTGTGTGAGCGCTGCATCTAGTCTGCGGCTACCGATAGTGCTTGTATGGTGTAAGTGTATCTGTTAGCCAGCACTTAAAGGTGATCACCCCTCCTAAGCCGTGTATATGGGCATATACGTCATTGGAAGTTGAATAACATGATACCTTGATATCTGCAATCTGGTGTTTTATTCCAGAAAAAGCCACCTTTCTTATATGCAAATGAAGTGTTTTTAGATCTGTGGGCAGAACACTGATCTATGAGAATCTGCCTAGAGATACTATAAATGAAAGCAGGCGTTTGCCAGTGTCCGATATGTGGATCAGGAGAGCAGACATTACATGTTTCTCGCTGTTAAAGCCCCCTTCATTTATAATAAGACCTGAAGGCAGATTCTCATGCCGATCAGTGTCCGGCCTATAAATTTTAACAGCCAGATCTCTACATTAATACTGGACATTTGTTACTTATCTTGAACAAACAATGTATTAAAAGGGTTTTCTGGGTAAAAAAAATTACCTGTTGGTATATTAAAAAAATAAATTATACTCTCCTACCGGCACTTATCAGGGTACAGCGCAGGCTGCTTAGTGGTCTGTTTACACTGAAAGGACTGTTCTAAGTGACATCAGGGTGCTGCGACCTATGATTATCTGCCATCGTCAGATGACTTCAGCTTCCATTATTATTATTTGATACACAAAGCCTTGTAACATTTAATTTTGCCCAGACAATCCCTTTAATAAGCCGGACTTGTACTATATACTACATATGAACTTGCCGTTTAATTATGACTGCTGCTCATTTATACTGCTAACTGGGAAATATGGGTACATCGATCACTGTAGCAACTTAAATTGTCAATTATATAATGTCTATTGGTGAACAGTCAGAAAAAATGGTGTAGATGCTGGGGAATAAAAACTTCTTATTGGTTTTTTTTTCCGTAGAAGGCAAAGATCAAAAGGATAAGAAACGGGGAGTGAAAAGACCACGTGAGGATCATGGCCGGGGCTACTTTGAATATATAGAAGAAAACAAATACAGCAGGTCTGTAGAGTACATTCATCTAATGGGATGCTTTCTATCTCCATACATCCAGTGGTTTTATAACTAATGATGTAAAATTCTGTAGGTCTAAGTCCCCACAACCACCAGTAGAAGAGGAAGATGAAAAACTGGATGAAACTAATGTTCTTCTTGACACCTGTAAGTAGCAACGTTCATTTCAAAATCAGTATGTGGGCAATTACTTTAGTTAAGACTTGTTAGGCACTGTCTCATAGGTTTTTTTTTTTAATTTTTTTTTTAGTAGTGCAAACATACTGCAATTTTAGTTACTTAATCCCAAAACCATAGATGCCATCATCACCCAAGGTTAGGTTTTTCTCGAGGTAAAGCTTCCATGAGCACGCCTCCTGTTCTCTGCTTTGCCATTCTGCCAAAGCTGGCCGAATCCAGTAATTTCTCCACCTGTATATCGGTGTTTGCAGGTTGTAAAGCAGTGTTTCCCAAATCCAGTCTTCACAGCTCTCCAACAGATCTGGGTTTCAGTATTTCCTTAACATTTCTGTGACCTGTACAATACTATCAAGATATCAGAAATTGCAACAGATTCTATCACCTGTGCAATAATAAGGAAATCCTGAAAACATGATTTGCTGGGGGCTGCAAGGGACTGGATTTGGAAATCCTGGCATAGAACCTGCTTGTGGTGTTCTCTCCTTGCGTAGGTAACTAGCCACTTCAACATAGTGGCCAGTAATACAAACTATGAGCTCTACACTATGCCTCTGTTCTTGACAATGGAGACTATTTTTATTAAGCTTTAAATGTGCTTGTATTTTACATGCACTTTTGCAACAATTTTACCCATTTTTTATTTTAAAACTCCTTTTAAACCTGGTTTTGAATAGCTCAGAGGAAAGAGCTGCTGTCTGGTGCACAGGAGCTGCTGGGTTCGAATCCTGACACGCACTGTGATGAGTCATCTGGGGATTTATTCTGACAGAATATAAGCTGAACTGGATGGACAAATGTCTTTTTTCGGCTTCTATGTTATGATGATGCATCTTAAATGTCCAGGAATTGTGACTTTCAAGATCTGCAACTTGTGATCTGCTCTGTTTTTCTGGGGGTCCTCTGACAGTTTTCTGCCAGTACTCTAGGGAATGGAACATTCATTCACTCAACCTTGTGCTTTCCATTATTCAGTGGCTTGCTTACACTGAACTAAAAGCTTGCTTCATTGTCATGGGCTACAGGAGCAGAGACAGACAAGCCACAATCTTCTGAAATCCTTTAGAGTCTCTGCTGCTAAAGACTGATTACATTTAAAGAGAACCTGTCAGGTGCCCCATGCCCTCCAATCTGTCAGCATTCAGCTATGTGTGATCAAACTATCTCCCTAACCAGCCCTGTATAACATAATTCCGTTAAATGCTTTAAAAAAGCTTTCATAACCTCCACTTTTCCCTATGCTAATGAGGGCATTGACTAGTCAATGAGGCATTAGTGTCACCAGATTAGTCACCCATCTTTCCATGTTATCACGCACCTGTGGGTGTGATAACATTTAGGCTAAGTGCACACGTTCAGGATTATTTGCGTTTTTTTCGCGTTTTTTCACGGTAAAAAACGCATGATTTAAGCATCCTATCATTTAGAATGAATTCCGCAATTTTTGTGCACATGGTGCGTTTTGTTCCGTGAAAAAAAAACCGCATCTCGGAAAAAGAACCAACATGTTCATTAATTTCGCGGAATTCTAGCGTTTTTCCCGCTATATTATTGACCTAGAAAGTTCAGGAAAAAAATTGCGGTAAAAACGCGCAAAATCCGCGGAAAAAAAAAAGCACGGAAAAAACGTGCGTTTTTACCGCGGAAAATGTCCGTTTTTGCTCAGGAAAATTCTGCAAACATTCCTGAACGTGTGCACTTAGCCTTACACGAGCCGGCCTAATCTCTAGCTCGTACAAATCTGTGCATGCGTGCTGCTCATTCTGGCTGCGTCTCTGAAGCTGGATGTACGCTTCCCGGCTTCAGAGATAAACACAGTGCATGTCCGGAAGTTTTGAAGATGGCTTCCGGTCATACGCAGTGCTCGTCTCTGAAGCCAGGAAGCGTACGCCTGGCTACAGAGACGCAGTGACACTGCCAGAATGAGCGGCATGTGTGCGCAGATTTGCAGGGGCTGGTGATGTGGGCGGCTTGTGCAAATTTTTATCATGCTCACGGGTGTGATAACATGGAAAGAGGGCTAACTAGTCTGGGAACTAGCACCCCGTTGACTAATCAAAGCCCTCATTGGCATAGGGAAAACGGAGGTTATACGTGCTTTTTTTTTTTTTTTTTTTTTTTTAAAGCCTTTATTTAACACAATTATGTTATACAGGTCTGGCTAGGGAAGTAGTTTAATCACACATGGATGAATGCCAATGAATTGGAGGGCATGGGGGACCTGACAGGTTCCCTTTAACCCCTTCACCCCCAAGGGTGGTTTGCACGTTAATGACCGGGCCAATTTTTACAATTCTGACCACTGTCTCTTTATGAGGTTATAACTCTGGAACGCTTCAACGGATCTTCGCGATTCTGAGTTTGTTTTCTCGTGACATATTGTACTTCATGTTAGTGGTAAAATTTCTTCGATATAACTTGCGTTTATTTTTGAAAAACCCGCAAATATGGCGAAAATTTTTAAAATTTTGCAATTTTCAAACTTTGAATTTTTATTCCCTTAAAACAGAGAAATATCACACAAAATAGTTAAGAAATAACATTTCCCACATGTCTACTTTACATCAGCACAATTTTGGAACCAAAATTTTTTTTTTGTTTAGGAAGTTATAAGGGTTAAAAGTTGACCAGCGATTTCTCATTTTTCCAGCAAAATTTACAAAGCCATTTTTTTTAGGGACCACCTCACATTTGAAGTCACTTTGAGGGGTCTATATGGCAGAAAATACCCAAAAGTGACACCATTCTAAAAACTGCACCCCTCAAGGTACTCAAAACCACATTCAAGAAGTTTATTAACCCTTCAGGTGCTTCACAGTAACTAAAGCAACGTGGAAGGAAAAAATGAATATTTTACTTTTTAGCCACAAAAATTATCTTTTACAAACTTTTTTTTATTTTCACAAGGGTAAAAGGAGAAAATGGACAGATAAGGTTGTTATGCAATTTCTCCTGAGTACGCCAATACCCCATATGTGGGGGAAAACCACTGTTTGGGCACACGGCAGAGCTCGTAAGGGAAGGAGCGACGTTTGACTTTTTCAAACTAAAATTGGCTGGAATTTAGATTGGATGCCATGTCGCGTTTGGAGAGCCCCTGATGCGCCTAAACAGTGGAAACCCCCCACAAGTGACACCATTTTGGAAACTAGACCCCCTAAGGTACTTATCTAGATCTGTTGTGAGCACTTTGAACCCTCAAGTGTTTCACAAAAGTTTATAAAGCCTGGGTGTGAAAAAATAAATAAATAAATTTTCCACAAAAATGATTTTTTAGTCCCAAATTTTTGAATTTTCTCAAGGAAATTGGACCCCAAAAGTTGTTGTCCAATTTGTCCTGAGTACGCTGATACCCCATATGTGGGGGGGGGAAACTGTTTGGGCGCACGGCAGGGCTTGGAAAGGAAGTAGTAACGTTTTGGAATGCAGATGTTGATTGGGGTCATGTTCCGTTTGCAGTGCCCCAGATGAGCCTAAACAGTGGAAACCCCCCACAAGTGACCCCATTTTGGAAACTAGACCCCCTAAGGAACTTATCTAGATCTTTGGTGAGCACTTTGAACCCCCAAGTGCTTCACACAAGTTTATAATGCCCGGGCATGAAAATAAAAAATCCTATTTTTTTCCCACAAAAATTATCTTTTAGTCACTAATTTTTTATTTTCCCAAGGGTAACAGGAGAAATTGGACCACATAAGTTGTTGTACAATTTGTCCTGAGTACGCTGATACCCCATATGTGGGGGGGAACCACTGTTTGGGCGCACGGCAGAGCTCGGAATGGAAGGAGCACCATTTGACTTTTTCCAACCAAAATTGGCTGGAATTGAGTTTGGATGCCATGTTGCATTTGGAGAGCCCCTGATGTGCCTAAACAGTGGAAACCCCCACAAATGACCCCATTTGGGAAACTAGACCCCCTAAGGAACTTATCTAGATTTTTGATGAGCAATTTGAACCCCCAAGTGCTTCACACAAGTTTATAACGTAGAGCCGTAAAATTTAAAAATCATATTTTTTCCACAAAAATGATCTTTTCACCCCAATTTTTATTTTTCCAAGGGTAACAAGACTCCAAAAGTTATTGTGCAATTTTTCCTGAGTGCGCTGATACCCCATATGTGGGGGTAAACCACTGTTTGGGTGCATGGCAGAGTTTGGAAGGGAAGGAGCGCCGTCTGACTTTTTCAACGCAGAATTGGCTGGACGCCATGTCGTGTTTGGAGAGCTCCTGATCTGCCTAAACAGTGGAAACCCCCCATAAATGACACCATTTTGGAAACAAGACCCCTCAAGAAACTTATCTAGATGTGTGGTGAGCACTTTGAACCCCGAAGTGCTTCACAGAAGTTTATAACGCACAGCCGTAAAAATAAAAAATTTTTTTTTTTTTTACAAAAATGATTTTTTCGCCCCCAATATTTTATTTTCACAAGGGTAACAGGAGAAATTGGACCCCAAAAGTTGTCCAATTTGTCCTGAGTACGCTGATACCCAATATGTGGGAGAAAACTACTGTACGGGCGCACGTCAGGGCTCGGAAGGGAAGTAGTGACGTTTTGGATTGCAGACTTTGATGGAATGGTCTGGGGGCGTCATGTCGCATTTGGAGAGCCCCTGATGCGCCTAAACAGTGGAAATCCCCAACAAGTGACCCCATTTTGGAAAATAGACCCCACAAGGAACTTATCTAGGTGTGTGGTGAGCGCTATGAAGCCCCAAGTGCTTCACAGAAGTTTATAATGTACAGCCGTAAAAACAAAAAAATATTATTTTTTTTTTGTACAAAATGATATTTTCGCCCCAAGTTTTTTATTTTCCCAAGGGTAACAGAAGAAATAGGACAAATTGCACAATAACTCTTGGGGTCCAGAGTACGCTGATACCCCATATGTGGGGATAAACTACTGTTTGGACGCATGGCAGAGCTCAGAAGTGAAGGAGCACCGTTCGACTTTTTCAACGCAGAATTGGCTGGAATTGAGATCAGACGCCATGTCACATTTGGAGAGCCCCTGATGTGCCTAAACAGCGGAAACCCCCCAATTCTAACTCCAACCCTAACCCCAACACACCCCTAACCCTAGTCCCAACCCTAACCACAAACCTAACCCTAAACACACCCCTAATCCCAACCCTAATCCTAACTTTAGTGCCAACCCTAACCCTAACTTTAGCCGCAACCCTAACCCTAATGGGAAAATGGAAATAAATACATTTTTTTAATTTTATTATTTTTCCCTAACTAAGGGGGTGATAAAGGGGGGTTTGATTTACTATTTATAGCGGGTTTTTATGATTGGCAGCTGTCACGCTAAAAGACGCTTTTTATTGCAAAAATAGTTTTTTGCATCGCCACATTTTGAGAGCTATAATTTTTGCATATTTTGGCCCACAGAGTCATGTGAGGTCTTATTTTTTGTGGTACGAGTTGACGTTTTTATTTGTACCATTTTTGAGCAGGTGACATTTTTTGATCGCTTTTTATTTCGATTTTTGGGAGGTTAGAATGAACAAAAATCAGCAATTCATGAATTTCTTTTGGGGAGGCGTTTTTATTGTTCCGCGTGTGGTAAAATTGATAAAGCAGTTTTATTCTTCGGGTCAGTACGATTATGGCGATACCTCATTTATATCATTTTTTTATGTTTTGGCGCTTTTATAGAATAAAAACAATTTTATATAAAAAATAATTATTTTTGCATCGCTTTATTCTGCGAGCTATAACTTTTTTATTTTTTCGCTGATGATGCTGTATGGCAGCTCGTTTTTTGCGGGACAAGATGCCGTTTTTAGCGGTACCATGTTTATTTATATCGGTCTTTTTGATCGCGCGTTATTCCACTTTTTGTTCGGCGGTATGATGATAAAGCATTGATTTTTTGCTTCTTTTTTTTTTTTTTTTTTTTTTTTAAGGGGTTCACTAAAGGGGTTAACTAGTGGGACAGTTTTTATAGGGGGGGTCGTTACGGACGCGGCGATACCAAATATGTGTACTTTTATTGTTTTGGTTTTTTTATTTACAGGAAGAAATGAATTTATTGGGGAATATTTTTATTTTTTTTTTTATTTATTTTGGATTTTTTTTTATAACATGTTTATTTTTATTTTTTTAACTTTTTTACTTTGTCCCAGGGTGGGACATCACTGTATTTTATCAAATCGCTGGTGTGACAGTGTGCTGTGCACACTGTCACACTAGCGATCGCTCAGGCAGTGCAGCAGGCTTCTCAGTGCCTGCTCTCAGCAGGCACTGAGGAAGCCGCCTCCCTCCAGGACCCCGGCGCCATCTTGGATCCGGGTCCTGGGAGGTAGGAAGCCCTCAGAACAGCGCGATCACATCGCGCTGGTCTGAGGGTCTCGGGGGCGCAGGGAGCCCCCACCCTGCGCGATCCTCCCCTGTGCCCCCAGTACACCGCGATCATGTTTGATCGCGGTGTGCTAGGGGTTATTGTGCCGGGAGCGGTCCGTGACCGCTCCTGACACACAGTCACGGGTGTCAGCTGTGATAATCAGCTGACACCCGGCGGCGATTAGCTGCGCTCCCCTATGACGTACTATCCCGTCCATGGGCAGAATGGCACGGGTTTTATGGACGGGATAGTACGTCTGTCAGAGAGGGGTTAACATGCAGTGAACAGCAAGTTGGGCAGAGGGGAGTAGACTTGTAGTTGGGGCGATATGCCTAAGAGCTACATTTGAAACTGAGACCGCTGCAAACTAGTTATTGGATGTCTAAATGAAGAATGCATGGTTACTTTGACATAAAAAATAAACTAAGATGGCAGTAAGTAATTGTCCTTATGACAGGGCCTCTTAAGGCTTTTTCAGATTAACAGATGATGCATTTTCATCCACAATCTGCCTGTAATAGGGGTGAGGGTGTCAGACCCGGGATTACTGACCAAGGACCCAATATGTCATCAATTTCTTTAGCATGTGTCTTTTTGTATGCACATACTCCTTCAGCGTTGTAATATATTTTTATATATATTTTTTTTTTTTACCAGATAACTGTGATCTTCACTTCAAGATCTCACGAGATCGTTTAAGTGCCACTTCTCTTACAATGGAGAGTTTTGCTTTCCTGTGGGCTGGTGGCAGAGCCTCTTACGGTGTCTCAAGTGGCAAAGTCTGCTTTGAGATGAAGGTAAGTTATGTTATAGAGAAGTCATGTAAATCAGTTTATTTCAGCAGCAGAATGGAAGGAAAGGAGACACACTAGTAATGACTAGTGGGTAGGCGGAGCCCAGATAGGATTGACACCTCAGATTAAAAAGAGTGTTGACCGGCCCCTCCAGCTCGGGCTCCTCCTACTCCTGCTTCTTCAGTCTAAAATTTGAGGTCCAGAGGATAGGTCGCTGCTGGAAGCAGCTCCTCAGAAAACTTTATTATTTTTATCGGACAAGAGACTTGGATCACCAGAAGTGGTCTAGAGGTCTCAGGGGTCTCAGCGCTGCTGGACCCCCACCTCTCCCTTGGCAATCTGTAATACCCTGTATGGTGGTCCCTGCAGTTTCACGCCGGCCCTGGGGGATGAGGATTGCTTCCCTGGCGGGGACGCAAACCGCACATCGGGGGTCACTGCGTTCCCCGCCCGGGGGGGGAAGCGATGGGCACAGCGCCACAAACCCCTGGGGGTCCCTGTGGCGCTCGGCTGGTGAGTACCGCATTTTTATGTGAATGTGTGTGCTTTCAGCGGCTGCTGTATTAGATGACATGTTTGGTGACTGTATTTTATGTCCGCAGGCAGATACCTGCAGGACAGAGGAGAGCAGAGAGCGAGGAGTTCGCGCTCTTTTTTGAAGCCGGAGGGGGGCGTGGCTTCACGCTTCCCGCTCTTTTTGTGACCGGAATCGCTCTGAGGAGACTGCAGCTTCACTGTCCTTCTCTTCCGGCTTCTCTCAGCGCGGCGGCCATTACAGAGGCTCCGGGCTCCTCATGCTCCGCTCCTCCTGTTTAAGGTATACTTTCACCGAGGCCAGCTGGGTGAGTGAATATCATCACCCCACAGCGCAGAACCTATCTGTGTTCCAAGTGACAGATAGCGTTTATCTGCAGCCGCGTTCTCTTTTAGAGACCTGGGACTCGCACACTCCTTTCATTTATATAGGGAGTTGTGGGGAGTTGGCGGCATTAACCCCTATGAAGGGTTAACCCTTTCAGCAATAACCGCCGCAGGTTCTACCTGGTAGGGATCAGAACGCAGGAGGTTATTTATATACTGAGAGATAGCTGGGGTAACTCTCTTCTTTAAGAGCTTTAACCCTTCAGCGTACTTGCTCAGTCTGCTTAGTAACCACACTGTTTCCAGTTACTAACAGGGTTTTGACCTGCCATTTACTGCTGACATGTCGGTTCAGGGTCCGGAAGGTGCGGACCATCTGCCAGATCCGCTACAGGATCAGTCGCAAGTATCTGATACGCAGACTTCGACGGCATCAAGCGATACTAAATTAGATGCCATCGCTCAGTCAATTAATGGCTTGTCTGACCTTTTAGGTCAGTGGGTGTCAGCTAGATCCTCTCATGACAGGAAGCGGCGCAGGCCGGTGCCATCTATTCCGCGTAGCGAATCAGAGGTATCTGATATGGAATGCGGACAGGGTTCTCCTTCAAACTCAGAAGGGGAGTTATCCGATTCGGATAAGGAGGATCGGCAGGGACATTCTTTCTCTCTTGTGAGCCGAACAGAGGCTTTAATTGAAGCTATGAGAGAGGCGTTACAGTTACCGGAGGAGGTAAACTACACGGCCTGGTAAGTCGGGCCGCATGTACCAGGAGTACCATAAGTCGCGGTCAACATTACCGGCTCTGGAAGAGCTTAATACGGTAGTGGAGAAGGAACGTCTGTGTCCAGATAAACGTTTTCAAGGGACACGGTTCTTTGAAGCATTATATCCGTGTTCAACGGAATTGACGGATAATTGGATTCCTTCTCCTGAAGTGGATGTTCCTTTATCCCAGCTTAGTAAATCCTCATTGCTTCCGGTTAAAGGGAAAGCGAGTCTGCAAGAGCCGCTGGACAGAAAAACGGAGATGGCGGCGAAATCCATCTATGAAGCTGCAGGTCATGGATTCAGAGCAGTACTAGGATCCATGTGTGCTTCTAAGGCTTCCCTGTGCTGGTTGGTCCGTTTACGGAAGGCGTTGCAAAATAGATCTCCATTATCCGAGATAGATGGACTTCTCGATTTATTGGAGACTGCAGCCCGATATAGCTGTGATGCAGGTCTGGATACTGCGTCATTATTATCCAGGACGCAATCCTCAGCGGTCACAGTCAGAAGAGCACTGTGGCTTAGACAGTGGACCGGGGACGCGGTTTCCAAGCAGGGTTTACTGTCTTTAGCCTACAAGGGTGGTCAGCTATTTGGATCTGATCTCACTGAGCTGATTGCCAAGGCAAAGGCTAAAGAAGCGGCTTTACCACAGCGAAGGGCTATGGCTTCTACGTCTGGCAGACCTAGTGCCGGTAATGATCGGCGGTATTTTCGGTCTAGGGGACGATCCGGTCAGTCTTCTTGGGGATCGGGTCGTCCCTCTTTTTCGGGAAAGAAGTCTTCTCAGAAATCCCGCACCCCTTGGAAACAAAGTTTCCGTCAAGACAAGCGGGAAACTGACAAGAAGCCCGCCAAGGCAGACTGACGCCAGGTCCTCACTCGAGGGCTCTCGAGTGGGGGGTCGCCTGCTCCAATTCAAGGCGAATTGGATTTCCCGCGTTCCGGATTCCTGGGTAACGCGAGTTGTGTCGGCAGGCTATTTCATAGTTTTCTTCTCGACCCCCGGACAGTTTTTGCCAGTCTCGCATTCCGTCAGAGCCCGAGCTATTTGCCGCTCTGCTGCGAGAGGTGGAATTCCTTCTGCAGAAGGGTGTAGTAATACCGGTTCCGACAGAGGACCGGGGAAAAGGTTTTTATTCAAATCTCTTTGTGGTCCCCAAAAAAAGAGGACAAATTTCGTCCTATTCTGGATCTCAAAAGATTGAATCAGCATGTCCACACCCAAAAATTCCGCATGGAGTCACTTCGCTCCGTTGTGGCAACCCTGTCGCAGAACGACTTTCTGGTGTCAATCGACATTCGCGACGCTTATTTGCATGTTCCCGTCGGAAGGGCTCACCAGTGCTTCCTTCGTTTTGCCATAGGTCAGGACCATTACCAATTTGTGGCCCTGCCATTCGGCTTGGCTTCAGCGCCCAGAGTTTTTACAAAAATTCTAGCGCCTCTCATGGCAATTCTTCGAAGACAGGGAGTCACGATTATTCCCTATCTGGACGACCTTTTGATTGTGGCGTCCTCAAAGGAGGAGGCGGTGACGGCTCGCAATCTATCCCTTCAGCTCCTGGAGGACTTCGGGTGGCTGGTCAATTGGGAGAAGTCGTCTCTGGAACCGTCGCAGTCAATCCTGTTTTTGGGGATGCATTTCGACACGGTACGGGCAGTGGTGTCCCTACCTCCAGACAAGCGGGCATGTCTCCTTCGACATGTACAGACTATGAAGTCTTCGACAGCAATGTCCCTTCGGAAGTGTATGCGCCTTTTAGGTCTGATGGTGGCTTCCATGGAAGCGCTTCCGTTTGCCCAGTTTCATTCCAGAGCCCTCCAAAGGCTCATTCTGAGTCATTGGGATCGATCGCAGATTGCACTGGATCACAGTATCCTCATCTCTCGCAGGGTGCGAGAGTCCCTAAGTTGGTGGTCACGTCCAGGAACGTTATCACTGGGGAAGTCTTTCCTTCCTCTGAGGTGGTCGGTCATAACCACCGATGCCAGCCTGACGGGTTGGGGGGGTGTCTGGAACGATCTCTGGGTTCAGGGAGTATGGTCATCGGAAGAGTCTGTTCTACCGATCAACATCTTGGAATTGAGGGCAATTTTCCTTTGCCTCCAACACTGGACAGTCCCTTTGAGCGGTCTACCAGTCCGAGTGCAGACAGACAACGCAACGGCGGTCGCGTATATCAACCACCAAGGCGGGACGAGGAGTTCCAGGCTCATGGTGGAAGTGTCTCGGATCCTAAATTGGGCCGAGGACAGAGTACCAGCCATCTCTGCGATTCACATTCCAGGAGTTCAGAATACCACGGCGGACTTCCTCAGTCGAGAGAAGATGGATCCGGAAATGGAGTCTTCATCCGGAGATCTTTGCACTACTGTGCTCCCTTTGGGGAGTTCCCCAAGTGGATTTGATGACATCCAGGTCCAATGCCAAGTTGCCGACCTTCATGTCCAGGTACAAGGACCCGAAGGCTGTGGCGGTGGATGCTCTGGTGGCCCCGTGGGACCGATTCGAGCTAATCTGTGTTTCCGCCGATATCCTTACTTCCTCTGGTGCTGCGTCGGATCAGACTGGAGAGAATCCCGGCTATGTTGATAGCCCCAGATTGGCCAAGGAGAACGTGGTTCTCGACACTGGTGTCGCTTTTGGCAGCACCGCCATTTCCACTTCCTCTTCGCCCGGACCTGTTAACCCAGGGTCCTGTCCGTCATCTGGACTTGAAGTCTCTGCGTTTGACGGCGTGGCTCTTGAGACCGAAATACTGACCCGTAGAGGTTTTTCAGCCGAAGTCATTGCCACTCTGCGAGCTGCCAGAGGTCCGGCTACTACTAGAATTTGCCACAAGACCTGGGAAGCCTTCTTCTCGTGGTGTTTGGGTTCTTCAAGGAACCCGAGGATTTTTTCCATTCCCAATCTGTTGGCTTTTCTACAGTACGGGCTGGACAAGGGTTTGGCAGTTAGCACCCTGAGGGTCAGGTTTCTGCCCTGTCCCTGTTGTTCCGGAAAGTTATCGCCTCGCGTAGGGACGTGCGCTCCTTTTTTCGCGGGGTAAACCGTCAGTTTCCGCCGCGGAAGGCACCTGTGTCTCCTTGGCGGCTCAACCTTGTCCTGGAGGCTCTTCAGCATGGGCCTTTTGAGCCTATGGATTCTGCTAACCTTTCTTTGCTTTCTTGGAAGGTTGCCTTCCTAGTCGCAGTCACTTCTTTGAGAAGGGTTTCTGAGTTGGCGGCTCTTTCTTGCTCGCCTCCTTTCCTGGAATTTTACCCGGATCGAGTAGTGCTTCGCACACGGGGCGGCTTTCTACCTAAGGTAGTGTCGCAATTCCATGTTAACCAGGATATTGTTTTGCCTTCACTTTGCCCGGCCCGAGGAATGCAAAGGAACGGGTTTTTCACACATTGGATTTAGTGCGGGCCTTGAAGTTCTATTTGTCTGTTACTCAAGGTTTTAGGAAGTCAGACTCCTTGTTTGTGATTCCAGCAGGTCGTCGACGTGGTCAACGAGCTTCCAAGGACTCTATAGCTCGTTGGATTCGGTCAGCCATTTTGGAGGCTTACCGACTTAAAGGCGAACCTTGCCCGATTAAGATTCGTGCTCATTCCATGAGGGCTGTGGCCTCATCGTGGGCCTTTCATCAAGGGGCTTCGGCAGCTCAGCTCTGCCGAGCGGCGACTTGGCGCTCCGTCCACACGTTTACAAAGTTTTATAAGGTGGACGTCAGTGCTTCCGCTGATGCGGCCTTAGGACGCAGGGTCCTACAGGCGGCTGTAGTGTAAAGTTCTAGTTAACTTGTATTTGGCGCCTGTTGCGCATTTACCAAGGTTGTTGGGATTCTGCCTGTTTTTTCTTGGTTATATTCCCACCCTTAATTTTTGGACTGCTTTGGGACGTCCCACTAGTCATTACTAGTGTGTCTCCTTTCCTTCCATTCTGCTGCTGAAAGACGGATTTGGTAAGAACTTACCTGTAAAATCCTTTTCAGCGAAGGAAGGAAAGGAGACACAGCACCCGCCCATGGCAGAAGTGTGTTGATGTGTTTTCAGATGCGGCGTGACCCTCTTCTGATAGCGATTATCTGGACTGAGGTTGACGCGCTACGGCTCCTTTCCAGCATTGCCAGCTCATCGCGGTGGTCAGGTCCAGTGAGTAGTACCTGGAACTGTGTGTTTTTTTGCCTACATGCATGCATAACCTGTATTCTTGCTTTTTCTCTGAAGTCCTTCAGAAGGGGTTATGTTGCTCCGCTGGTGATATTTGCTCTTCCCTAAGCTTTTGTACGACTGAAGAAGCAGGAGTAGGAGGAGCCCGAGCTGGAGGGGCCGGTCAACACTTTTTAATCTGAGGTGTCAATCCTATCTGGGCTCCGCCTACCCACTAGTCATTACTAGTGTGTCTCCTTTCCTTCCTTCGCTGAAAAGGATTTTACAGGTAAGTTCTTACCAAAATCCGTCTTTTTTGGCGTCTGCTAAATGTTTTTTTTTTTTCCTCAGGTGACAGAAAAGGTTCCTGTGAAACATCTGTACTCCAAGGATATTGATGTACATGAAGTGCGCATTGGTTGGTCCTTGAGCTCCTGTGGGTTTATGCTAGGTATGTAAAATGTCAAATCTGAACACGTTTTTGGGGTTTTTATAAATAATGCCTAATCCCTGTATAATGCAACAAACCTTCTAATATGCTTTTTTTAATACTAATTTGTGAGTGAATGAAAACACTAGTACGAGGCAGCAGTCCTGCTCTCTGCTGTGTAATGTATGTAATGGTCACCAGACTAAACTACCTGGCCTGCGGAACGTAACAAGTGGTACTGCTGATGGGCTCAGGATGGTGTGCCTACACTGCTCAGCTAACAGCAGGAGTAGGTGGATACTGGTTTGCTGCCTATGCATGTAAGGTGTTCTGTCACTATAAGAAAACCTAAGTGCCGAAAACCTCTTTAAAGGGAATCTGTCACGCCCTGGGGCGCTTTTAAGCTATTACTATGGGCATACAGGTAATAGAATGGTTAAACCAGTCTTACCTGTACGCCTCATAGCTGCGGTCTAGATGTTGAGGAATGCACTTTCATGTTTGGCTCACCTGTGCAGAAGCAGGATGGAGACGCTGACACGAAACCGGCGGATAAGGCACCCATAGCTGCACGGGCGCATGAGCAGGAAAACGGCACCACAACTGCACTTCACAGGGCAGTGTGACGTGCATGGGAGAGGGGTGGTATTGTAATGAAGAGTAGGCAGGGATTTCTTCCAGGCACCACACGCCCCGGAGCCTGAAAGAAATCATTACCGTAAAAGTGCATTTCTCAACATGTAGACCGCAGCTATAAGGCATACAGGCAAGTCTAGCTTAACCATTCTATTACCTGTATACCCATAGTAATAGCTTAATAGTGGCTGGGGGTTGACAGATTCCGTTTAATTCTGCACGTTCATCTTCAAATCTGTATGAGTTTATAATCTGAGAAGGGTGTTGTTGTTTTTTTTTTTTTTTAAATCAAATGAAAAGTATATCTTGGTGACTGATTAACTGACCATATGTTACTCTGCGTCAAACAGTTTTATCTAGTTCTGATTTCTGTCTCATTTGTCCTAATTTGATTTATATAACTTCCATAGGTGAAGATGAAGACTCCTATGGCTATTCACTAAAAGGATTGAAGTCATGCAATGCGGTGACTGAAGAGTACGGTGAGAAGTATGATGAGAATGATGTCATCGCCTGTATGGCGGTAAGTTTCTTTGCCCTTTTGTATCAAGATCAGATATGCATACTTTCAGCATTCAGGATGTATGTATTGTGCATTTTATATTCTACTTTTTTGTGTTTTGTAGAATTTTGAAGGTGAAGAAATTGAGCTTTCATTTGCGAAAAATGGGCAGGACCTAGGAGTGGCTTTTAAAGTGGATAAAGATATGCTATCCGAAAGACCGCTTTTCCCACATGTCCTTTGTCACAATTGTGCTGTTGAGTTTAACTTCGGCCAGCAAGCTGAACCATTTTTCCCCGTTCCTGAAGGTTTTACACTTATTCAGAATGTCTCTGTTAATGATCGTTTGAGAGGTCCTGCAGGGCCTGAAGAAAAGAAGGATTGTGAGGTGCTAACATTACCTGTATTTCTAATTCATTTGTGTGATAATTGGCCCTCTATAATGCGATTCTCGTCTTACTGTTTTTCTATTGTTAGGTTATCATGATGATTGGTTTGCCAGGAGCTGGGAAAACCACTTGGGCAAATACACACATTTCTGAGAATCCTGGAAAATACAATGTCCTTGGAACAAACAATATTATGGAAAGAATGCTGGTAAGATTCATGTGCTTCACTCCTAATTCATTAAATGGCGTAGGACTTAATTAATTAGGAGCATCTGACTCCTACACGCCCTCATCAACACTGGTGAGAAAATTGAGTCTTTATGAATCTGGGCATTACCTGCAGTATAACATACTTTTTTTCTCTCCCCCCTCTCTCTCAGGTTGGTAATAAAAAGATGACTGACACAGGAAAACTGAATGCTTTGCTGCAGAGGGCCCCACAATGCCTTAGCAAGTTCATTGAGATTGCTGCTCGGAAGAAGAGGAACTTTATTCTAGATCAAGTAAGATTTCTTAAAATCGCTCTATTATGACACAAAAATGACAGCATGGTGTCTACATTTGCTGAGCCAGAGCAAAGTGTTGGGAGTATCTGATGGTCCCAGCACATTCTTTTTTTCATGGACTGCTTCACACATGAATGGCTGCTTCTACATCTATACTTTCCACCCATTCCTGTGTGCATTTCTGTGGGTTAAGCAGTCATTCTTACCTGTCATGGCCTTTATAGGGTAATTGTCTATAAAATCTAATAACTAAATTAGACTTGGTGCATTTGACCGGCTTTCCTAAGAGCCTAATCTCTAACACATCCAGCAGATGGTCACTGAAGACTACTGGTTATAGTGGCACAAGTAGCATCTACAGCAGGGCTGCAGTATAATGGTGATCTTGACCTGGCAAATCAGGCATGTGATGTGATGTGATCAGTCCTATTACTGTCACACAAATTTAATGTTTCTATTGACTATTTTGCATGCTACATAGCTTGAACTTTTAGGCCTTCATATGGTTTGTAGGGGAAAAAAAAACCCACAGATGATGTCAGCTTACCCCAATGTTCGTGATGCACATAAATATCCTCACTCCTCGCACGGATGTGGCAGAGCAACCATAGCAAGCAAAAAAAAAAAAAGGAAAAATCCAGCGTAGAGCAGAGATGATTACAAATAAAAATTCTTTAATGAGATTGGTTAAAAATAGACAGCAATATCAAGCAGTACAGACCCACAGAAATATGGCAGAACGATCTACGCGTTTCGACGTGTGTCTTTCTCAAGATCTAGTTCTGACTGAAGCAAAACGTTATTTATGGTGGTAACAATCTGCACCTGGGCAAAAGCTTCTGGTGCAATACCCATATGTGGGGAATTAGAGATAATTGCAGAAATGACTACATAAGAAATTACAAAAAAATATATAAATTACCAACATAACTAGTTTATAACACCAAAAAACACGTTTTCCAGCAGGGTTAAATGCTAGATGTGATTTGATCAAACAATACTAAATTTAAAACAGTATATCTATCACATGGTTTTGGTCATAAACTAACATCTTTTAAATTTATCTATATATAACCTTTCTTTTTTATTTTCACATATTGTTTTTTGGTGTTATAAACTAGTTATGTTGGTAATTTATATATTTTTTTGTAATTTCTTATGTAGTCATTTCTGCAATTATCTCTAATTCCCCACATATGGGTATTGCACCAGAAGCTTTTGCCCAGGTGCAGATTGTTACCACCATAAATAACGTTTTGCTTCAGTCCGAACTAGATCTTGAGAAAGACACACATCGAAACGCGTAGATCGTTCTGCCATATTTCTGTGGGTCTGTACTGCTTGATATTGCTGTCTATTTTTAACCAATCTCATTAAAGAATTTTTATTTTTAATCATCTCTGCTCTACGCTGGATTTTCCTTTTTTCCCTTTTTTTTTCCCCCTTTTTTCCTTTTTTTTCTCCTTCCCTTTTTTCCTTTTTTTTTTTTTTACTTCATATGGTTTGGACTGAAAGATTGTAACTGGTTTTGCTGTTTTTTTCTTCCTTTTCCCCGAAATGGGAGGGCATGCAGGAATGTCCCCAACCTCACACAAAAAAAGTTGGCTAAATGTATTTTTCTCTTGTTATAGACAAATGTATCTGCTGCTGCCCAGAGGAGAAAAATGTGCCTGTTTGCTGGATTTCAGCGGAAGGCTGTTGTTGTGTGTCCAAGTGATGAGATTTATAAAGAGAGAACTCAAAAGAAAGCAGAGGTTGAAGGAAAGGACCTTCCTGAGCACGCTGTGCTGAAAATGAAAGGTAGGTGTACAAATCCTTAGTCTCATCATGTAAAACACGACACAAAAAGAAAATATCTACTCATGTACAACTCTGCCTGTAATGTTAGTCTCATGGTGGAAAAACATTCCATATTTTGGCCTTTTTTGCAGGGAACTACACACTACCAGAATCCAGTGAGTGCTTTGATGAAATTGTTTATGTGGAACTGCAAAAAGATGAAGCGGAGAAACTTATAGAGCAGTATAAAGAGGAGAGCAAAAAATCTCTTCCACCTGAAAAGAAGCAAAATGTGGGAGCTAAAAAAGTGAACAAGAACAAAAACAAGTCCAGAGGTGGAGGGGGGCATGGTCATGGTGGACATAGAGGCCGTGGAGGTGCAGGCTATAATATGCGTGGAGGAAACTACCGTGGTGGAGGTATGTAAAAATTCTTGCCTACTGTACTTGTACCATAGAGTAAGTCAAGATAGTCACTCCATAATAATCTGTGGAAAATATAAAGACAAAATTAAATCCGAAGACAAGGCAAAACTCTTAAAGGGAATCTGTCACCCCAATATTGCCATATCAGATAAAGATATGGCTGAATAGTGCATCCCATAACAAAGCTAACGGTAGGGATCATATATCCTGATACCCCCATTTTCATATCAAAATACCTTTGTAAGCTTAGGTTTTTGCGCTGTCAATCACGGTGGTCAGGAGGGCGGCATTTTCTCTCTCCCCCCCCCGCTACTCGGCATCAGTTGCGTATCGCCGTCTGTGAATCCCACAGACGGCGTTCGGCTTCCCGCAATTGCGCAATTCAAATTCGGCCAGAGCATGCGCAGTGTGCTTTGCCCAACAGTGGGCAAAGCATATAATCATTACAGCGCATGCGCTACTCTTTCCTTGCCCCTGAAGTCGTCCAAGGCAAGCAGTCATTTCCGGGGCAAGGAAAGAGTAGCGCATGCGCTGTACTGATTTTATGCTTTGCCCACTGTTGGGCAAAGCACACTGCGCATGCTCGTGCCGAATTTGAATTGCGCAATTGCGGGAAGCCGAACGCCGTCTGTGGTATTCACAGACGGCGATACGCAACTGATGCCGAGTAGCGGGGGGGGAGAGAGAAAATGCCGCCGACCTGACCACCGTGATTGACAGCGCAAAAAACTAAGTTTACAAAGATATTTTGATATGAAAACGGGGGTATCAGGATATATGATACCTACCGTTAGCTTTGTTATGGGACGCACTATTCAGCCATATCTTTATCTGATATGGCAATATTGGGGTGACAGATTCCCTTTAACAGGTTATAAAAAAATAAAAATGTGGGCAATTTCTGAGTTACTAATGTATGTATTGAATTTTTTTTTTCTAAAATTCTAATCCTCTTTAATGAAAATGACATGTGGAAAAAAAAATATATGTATTTTTAATAGCTCCAGTGAACCGTGGTGGATATAAACAGGAGGGGTAACATGCAACAGCGTGGAGGCGGTGGTGGAGGAGGAGCAGTTGGCTATCCATATCCTCGTGCACCCGCCTATCATAACAGGGGTGGTTACAATAACCGTGGGAACTATGGCCGTGGAGGTGGTGGTGGTTCTATGCCCAGTCGTGGAAACTACAATCAGGTAAAACTTCATGGGTATTTTTTATTTGTTTGACATTAGTTAAAATTTGTATCAGGATCCATCCGCTTTACAAATGCTTATTTAATGTTATATCATGAAGCCATAGTTCATATAGATTAAACGACATTAATCCAGATGACTTTTAGAGCCTGCCTTCTCTGTATTTGATGTGTAGCGGTTTTCTTAACCACATGAAATCATTCTTTTCAGCAGCAGAACGGAAGGAAAGGAGACACACTAGTCATAACTAGTGGGTAGGCGGAGCCCAGATGGGATAGACACCTCAGATTAAAAAAGTGTTGACCGGCCCCTCCAGCTCGGGCTCTTCCTACTCAGCTCTCCAGTTTTCAATTTGAGGTCTCAGAGGATAGTCGCTGCTGGAAGCAGCTCCTCAGAAGATTTTATTATTTTTTATCGGACAAGAGACTTGGATCACCAAATGTGGTCTAGAGGTCTCAGGGGTCTCAGCGCTGCTGGACTCCAACCTCTCCCTTGGCGGATCTGTATTACCCTATATGGTGGTCCCTGCAGAACCCTGCCGGCCCGGGGGGATGAGGATGGCTTCCCTGGCGGGGACGCAAACCGCACTGCAGGGGTCACTGCGATCCCCGCCCTGGGGGGAGGCATGGGCAAGCGCCAGAAACCCCTGGGGTCCCTGTGGCGCTCGGCGGGGTGACTACTCCACATTTTTATAATGTGTGTGAGTGATTCAGCGGCTGCTGCGGCAGCCGCTGTTACAGTATATGTGGTGACTGTTGTATTTTTGTCCGCAGGTGGATGCCTGCAGGACGGGGATCGCGGGACCGGAGAATGGAGGAGTCCCGCGCTTTTTTCTTTTTTTTTTTGAAGGCGGTGGGCGTGGCTTCACGCTTCCCGGGCAGGAAGCGCCCACTGAGCACGATTTTCCTCTGCTTTCTCTTCCGGCTGCCTCCTCAGTGCGGCGGCCATTGCAGCGCTCCGGGCTCCTCACTCTCCATTTCCTCCCGCACAAGAATAAAGAAGACAGCACCGCGAAGTTTCTGTGAGTCGCTTCTGCCTATCAGGGCAGAAGCTTAAAGACTTCTCTCCCCCGCAGCGCAGGGCACTGGTCTGCCACACTGAACGTCGCTAAGTTCAGGTTAGTGACGCTTTTTAAGTCGCATGAGTTTTATGAGATGCGCAAAATAGCGCAATATTTTAGCGATTTTTTTCGTTTAGATGTGGCATTCCTTGAGGACTGTTCTGTCTGCACCTGCTACCTCATAAGAGGCACCTGGGGCTCACACATCTGTCACATTAATACAGGTTGTGGAGAGCTTGTAACTTTAACCCCTTATCAGGCGGTTAACCCTTAATGGTGGGACAGCTGGGGTAACTCTATTTAAGAGTTTAACCCTTCAGCGTTCGTTTTATTTTTTTCTAGAAACCACACTGTTTCTAGTTACTGTCAGGTTTATCCTGCCATTGTACTGGGTAAGACATGTCAGATCAGAACCCAGGTGCGGACCATATCCCGACTCCGCTACAAGATCGGTCTCGCGTATCTGATACACTGACATCGACCGCGTCAAGCGCAGCGGTCGGAGGACCCAGTGATGTAAAAATGGAGGCTCACTCGCTCGATTGATAGCCTGTCTAACCTTATAGGTTATTGGGTGTCAGCCAAACCCCCTCATGGCAGGAAGCGACACAGGCCGGTGACTTCTTTCACATATAGCGACTCAGAGAGTTCTGATGTGGAGGGTTCCCCTTTAAGTTCAGGGGGAATATCCGATTCGGATAAAGAAGATCGGCAAAGGCACTTTGCCTCTTTTTCGGGCCGTGTAGAAGCTTTTATTGAAGCTATGAGGGAGGCGTTACAGGAGGAAGTAACTACTCGCCCTGGTAAGTCGGCCCGGATGTTTCAGGAGTCGCATAAGTCATCTTCGACTTTGCCATCCCTGGTTGAGCTTAATCAAGCAGTGGAAAAGGAGCGTCTGTGTCCAGACAAACATTTTCATAAGGCGGATTGACGCCAGGGTCCCGCTCGAGGGCTCTCGAGTGGGAGGTCGCCTGCTCCAATTCAAATTGACTTGGGTTTCCCGTGTTCCAGACTACTGGGTGACGCGGGTTGTGTCGGCAGGCTATTTCAGAGTTTTCTTCCCGACCCCCGAACAGTTATTGCCAATCTCGCATCCCGTCAGAGCCTGAGCTATGTGCCGCTTTACTGCAAGAAGTCGAATTTCTTCTGCAGAAGGGTGTGGTGGTACCGGTTCCACCAGAGGACAGGGGAAGAGGGTTTTATTCCAATCTCTTTGTGGTCCCCAAAAAGGAGGACAAGTTTCGCCCCATCCTGGATCTCAAAAGATTGAATCGGCATGTCCACACCCGAAAGTTTCGCATGGAATCGCTTCGCTCCGTGGTGGCAGCCTTGTCGCAGAATGACTTTTTGGTTTCAATCGACATTCGCGACGCCTATTTACACGTTCCAATCGGAAGGGCTCACCAACGTTACCTTCGTTTTGCCATAGGACAAGATCATTACCAATTTGTGGCCCTGCCATTCGGTTTGGCCTCAGCGCCCAGAGTTTTTACAAAAATTCTGGCGCCTCTCATGGCAATACTACGAAGACAGGGAGTCACGATCCTTCCCTATCTGGACGACCTTTTGATTGTGGCGTCCTCAAAGGAGGAGGCGGTGACGGCTCGTGACCTATCACTTCAGCTCCTGGAGGACTTCGGGTGGCTGGTCAATTGGGAGAAGTCGTCTCTGGAACCGTCACAATCAATCCTGTTTTTGGGGATGCATTTCGACACGGTACGAGCAGTGGTGTCCCTGCCTCCAGACAAGCAAGCATGTCTCCTTCGGCATGCACGGGTGATGAAGTCTTCAACGACAATGTCCCTTCGGAGATGTATGCGCCTTCTGGGGTTGATGGTGGCTTCAATGGAGGCACTTCCGTTTGCCCAATTTCATTCCAGGGCTCTCCAAAAGTTCATTCTGAACCGCTGGGATCGGTCGCAGACCTCACTGGATTGCAGTGTTATCATCTCCCACAAAGTACGAGAGTCTCTAGGATGGTGGATCCGTCCGAAAGAGTTATCCCTGGCGAAGTCTTTCCTTCCTCCGAAGTGGTCGGTCATAACCACCGATGCCAGCCTGACAGGCTGGGGGGGTGTTTGGAACGATCTCTGGACTCAGGGAGTATGGTCGTCGGAAGAGTCTGTCTTGCCGATCAACATCCTCGAATTGAGGGCGATTTTCCTTTGCCTCCAACACTGGACGGTCCCTTTAAGCGGTCTGCCTGTCCGAGTGCAGACAGACAATGCGACGGCGGTCGCATATATCAATCACCAAGGCGGGACAAGGAGTTCCAGGCTCATGGTGGAGGTATCTCGGATCCTGATATGGGCAGAGACCAGAGTTCCAGCCATCTCTGCGATCCACATTCCAGGAGTTCAGAATATCACGGCGGACTTTCTAAGTCACGAGAAGATGGATCCCGGAGAATGGAGCCTTCATCCGGAAATTTTTGCACTGCTGTGCTCCCGTTGGGGAACTCCCCAAGTGGATCTGATGGCATCCAGGTTCAATGCCAAGTTACCGACATTCATGTCCAGGTACAAGGATCCGAAGGCTGTAGCGGTGGATGCTCTAGTGGCTCCGTTGGACCAATTCACACTAATATATGTGTTCCCGCCGTTTTCTATGCTACCTCTGGTACTCCGTCGGATCAGACTAGAGAGAATCTCGGCTATAGTGATAGCCCCAGATTGGCCAAGGAGAACGTGGTTCTCGACACTGGTGTCACTCCTGGCGGCACCGCCATTTCCACTCCCTCTTCGCCCGGACCTGTTAACCCAAGGGCCCGTTCGTCATCTGGACCTGAAGTCTCTGCGTTTGACGGCGTTGCTCTTGAGACCGAAATATTGACCCGTGGAGGTTTTTCAGCCGAAGTCATCGCAACTTTGCGAGCGGCCAAAGGTCCGGCTACTACTAGAATTTACCACAAGACTTGGGAAGCCTTCTTATCGTGGTGTTCGGGTTCTTCAAGGAACCCGAGGATTTTTTCCATTCCCAATTTGTTGGCTTTCTTGCAATTCGGGCTGGACAAAGGTTTGGCAGTAAGCACCCTGAGGGGTCAGGTTTCTGCTCTGTCCTTGCTGTTCCGAAAGGCTATCGCCTCGCGTAGGGACGTACGTTCCTTTTTTCGCGGAGTAACCCGCCAGTTTCCACCGCGGAAGGCGCCTGTGTCTCCTTGGCGTCTCAACCTTGTTTTGGAGGCTCTTCAACATGGACATTTTGAGCCTATGGACTGTTAGTCTTTCTTTGCTCTCTTGGAAGGTTGCCTTCCTAGTGGCGGTCACTTCTTTTAGAAGGGTTTCTGAGTTGGCGGCTCTTTCTTGCTCGCCTCCCTTCCTGGAGTTTCACCCGGATCGTGTAGTGCTACGCACACGGAGCGACTTCCTACCTAAGGTGGTGTCGCAATTTCATGTTAACCAGGATATTGTGTTGCCCTCTTTGTCCGAGGCCAAGGAATGCGAAGGAACGGGCCTTGCACGCATTGGATTTGGTGCGGGCTTTGAAGTTTTATTTGACTGTTACTCAAGGTTTTCGGAAGTCGGACTATCTGTTTGTGATTCCAGCAGGTCGTCGACGTGGTCAACGAGCTTCCAAGGACACTATAGCTCGTTGGATTCGGTCGGCCATTTTGGAAGCTTACCGACTTAAGGGCGAACCTTGCCCGATTAAGGTTCGAGCTCACTCCACGAGGGCTGTGGGCTCATCATGGGCCTTCCATCAAGAGGCCTCGGCAGCTCAGCTCTGCCGGGCGGCTACCTGGCGCTCTGTCCACACTTTTACAAAATTTTATAAGGTGGACGTTAGTGCTTCCGCTGATGCAGCCTTGGGACGTAGGGTCCTACAGGCGGCGGTAGTTTAAAGTTCTCGTTAACTTGTGTTCTAGCTCTAGTTGCGCAGTTTATTAGGTTGATGGGTTCTGCCTTTTCTGGTTTTTTTCCCACCCTTTATTTTTTGGACTGCTTTGGGACTCCCACTAGTTATGACTAGTGTCTCCTTTCCTTCCGTTCTGCTGCTGAAAGATGGATTTTGGTAAGAACTTACCTGTAAAATCCTTTTCAGCGAAGGAAGGAAAGGAGACACAGCTCCCTCTCTTGGCAGAAGTGTGTTGTTGTATTTACAGATGCGGCGTGACCCTTCTCTGATAGTGATTATCTGGGCTAAGGTCGACGCGCTACGGCTCTGTTCCAGCATTGCCAGCTCATCGCAGTGGTCAGGTCCAGTGAGTAGTACCTGGAACTGTGTGGTTTTTACCTAAATGCATGCATAACCTGTATTTTTTGGTTTTTTGTCTCTGAAGTCCTTCAGAAGGGGTTATGTTTGTTCCGCTGGTGATATTCTTCCTTAAGCTTGTGTACAACTGGAGAGCTGAGTAGGAGGAGCCCGAGCTGGAGGGGCCGGTCAACACTTTTTTAATCTGAGGTGTCTATCCCATCTGGGCTCCGCCTACCCACTAGTTATGACTAGTGTGTCTCCTTTCCTTCCTTCGCTGAAAAGGATTTTACAGGTAAGTTCTTACCAAAATCCATCTTTCCATTATATAAATTGTCTAAATTGCCTTCCTTTGCCTTGACTGAACACTTCATACATAAATACTTGTATAGGGCCATCTTTCAAAAGGTGAACTCTGCGGCATGTGCATTATACACATATCTTTGCCGCATGCACATTTTGTACACTCTGCAGCGCACTCGTATGCACAGCTCTGGCATGTTGTTAATCGTAGTCAGTATCTGCAGTATCCTTGTAGCTTTCTCTCCTGTCCAGCCCTGATAATTGTCTTGTAGGAGATGAGAGCTGGTCCCACTTTTTTTCTAAAAAAATAAATAAAAAAAGGCATTATTTCTCGTGCTAAAGTTTCTTATAGTCCAAAACAAATGGTGTAATAATGGTTTCTATACTGACTAGATGTCTGTTTTAACTCGCTTTTTTCCCCTCTAGATATTAAATGTCTAATTGTATCTAACTTTATTTTTAATGCCTGACTTTTGTTACTTCTGCAGAACTTTAGAGGACGTGGAAACAACCGTGGCTTCAAAAACCATTCTCAGGGTTACAACCAGTGGCAGCAGCAGCAGCAGGGCGTAAGTATTGTCTGTGCAAACCTAGGAGTGTCCCCAACAGTGACCTGCTACAGCCTCACCCAAGGACGCACCTGACTCTAGATTTAGATGATATTCCACTTACTGCAGGATACATTAAAGGATCTTTCGGTATCTAGTCACAATTAGGCTCCTAGTTAAATGAGTAGCGAAATGAAATTCAAATGTTACACATAACCCAGCAGTTCTTGTTGGCAGCTAAGCTTACAAGCTTGTTAACATGTTAATATTTACCCCTTTTTCTAATTGCAGCAATACTGGGGTCAAAAGCCATGGAGCCAGCAGTACCACCAAGGATATTATTGAATACCCAAATAAAAATGAACTGATACACATTTCTCTTCAAAACCTTCACAAGAAGTCGACTGTTTTCTTTAGGCTAACATTAAAACAAAACAAACATTCCACAAGAGGAAGTGCCTGCGGGTTCTTTACTGCTTTTGGTTCATTTTAGTTGCTTTTTGGGTTGAGTTTTGGTTTTGTACATTTTTATTGCAGTTTTAAAGTGATTGCTAAGAACCTCAGCATTGTGCACGATAAGAGAATGTGTCAGTATTTCAGGGTTTTACATTTTATCTGTACATTTATTTTTTTTTCCCTTTTTTACCATATAAACAGTAAAGAGATTGCTTTGTAACTGGCGTTTTTTTTTATTAAGCAAAAATGACTCCATTGAGCACTAGGAAAGGAAGTCAGCAATTAGGTAGTTGTCAAACATTAACATGAAGACGTAAAGGTTTTAGGCCCGTTTAGTGGTCCCTTGATGACCCTCAATTAATATACATGTGTTAGTTCTGGGAGTGAACATCCTGATCTGTGAGGGCATGAAGGCTGTTTGACAAGTAAACAGTACAATCTTAGAAAATTAAACATTAAAAAAAAAAGATTGCAAGCAAGTTGGTGAGGTTGGAGTGTATGTCAATAGCTCTTACATTTTCTGCTTTACCTGTGGAAACCGCAGAGACTTTAACTTGTGAAGGTTTAAAACTGTGTTTGCCATTTGTTAAATTTTGATTCTTCAAAGAAAAGGCGAATCTGCCTGTTTCTTATTAAACTAAACTTGTTAATCTAGTTGTCTGGGATCTGTATGAAGTTAGCAGTGTTTGTATCTCCATTTCCCCTTCCCTTGCAGTTCTTATTTGCCTAGTATGCTTGTAGTTGCACCATCATTGTAAACTAATGATATTGTGAGTTATATTACTATAGCATTTTTTGGGGAAAAATGTCAGTTCTTTCCATTTTGCCTGCTAACCTCTAACGAGGGTGAGCTGAAATCCATCCATAGAACACTTGCAATAAATAAAAGTGAATTACACTCTTGTGTTTGGGATTGTCACCAACTTCTGAGAAACCTAATCCCTGCCCCATACAACTGCCATGTCTGTGATATGCTTAGACTTGACTGCAATTAAAGAGATGGAAGGAATGTGCTGATCTCCACACTCTCTCCACTATAACCTAGTGGATTGGGATGCCGTCCACTTTACAGCAGTTGGCCTTGATCCATATGCACATCTCAAAGGCCATGGCATGGCAGTCGCCTCAGATATACACCAGCTGCTTTATGCTCCCCAAGACCCGTGCAAAGCAGTTCTGCGGTGTCCCAACCCTGCGATGAGAAGCATGGTATAAAGTATACCGTTACATGGAGGGATTTTCACCTATGTCCAGCTGAATGGTGCAAAATACTATGGAGCAACTGACGTTCTGTGGCTTAATGCCCGTAAGGTAAAGTTTGTGAAGCCTGACTCCCGTCTTTTAACTTTGGATGGGAGCTTCTCCAATGAACTGACTTTGTAAATAAATACATGCTTGATTTACTATTCTAATTAACAAGTTTCCGGTAAGTTGTATAACTCCGTTAATCCCTTTTACATAAAGGGATTGTCCCCACTTTTAGTCTGAAATAAAGTACTCCTATCATTTCTCTGGTGCCTTATTAATTTCCTGTGTGGTCATTTAAGAAAATGGCAACGAAATACGTTATCATGGTTCTGAATGTAAACTTTGTATAACCATATTGGGGTCTGGTGTAAAGATTCACAAGTGTTGGCTTACATAACTAGGTTTGTAATTCACCTTTGATTGAAATAAGACTGATGAATAAAAGCAGTAAGCAACCACTATAGGCAGGGCAAAAGCAGAAAATACAAATTGTGGCAGCCTCTTCCAGAATGGTGGGCTTTGCCTGAACTGCAGAGGTATAACCTAACTTTAGACAGGCTGCTGGCGTGTCATGCTGTACACACTGCTAGGAAGTAAATCTGAAAAAACCTGTCTAGGGGCTGCATTGTTGAGCTCCAATGGATTCGATGGTTTTCCGTTTGAAGTATTTATTGCTTCCAGTCCCATTGGCAGTACTGCATTTATGCTTGGGAAAGCTCTATACTTGTGGAAGTCTACACGGTTTGAATTATTTTAGTTTTGCAAACCAGGTGTCCCCATCCCCTTGCGGTAAATGAGAAAACAGGACATTGTTTCATTCATTGATATCACACTTGAATTTATATGCTGCAGTGCAAACATTTGGATACTTGGTATTCGCATGGCACAGGTCATACCGACAGCTAGTAAATCTGCATGTTTTTACACTTACAGGTACTGAAGCTGTTTTTTTTTTTTTTTTATAGATGTGTGAATATTTTGTTCTTGTGTTTTTCAGAAATCCTTTGCATGAATTCACTGTCAAATGTGAGTAACTTCCCACCAGACTTTTACATGCACAGTATATTTACTTTTTTCTTTAAAGAAACATTCCTATTAATTGTACTTGCTAATCCCGTGTAAATGTGTACTGTAAATGCAATCAATTACTTATTGCCATCTTCCCCAGTTTCCGGGTCCTTCTCACACTAGTTACTGCAATTCCAGCTAGCTAGCCAGCTCACACTGGGTTCTGCATGAGCCGGGAGTCACACTTAAGGGTATGCCACACTAAACAATATCGCTAACGGGATCGCTAAAAAACGTCACTATTTAGCGATCCTGTTAGCGATGTTGTTCAGTGCGGCAGCTTCCAGCGACGAGCTTCCTGCTGTGATCTCGCTCGTCGCTGGAATCGCTCCGGACCCTATTTTCTCGTCGGCGCTCCCGCTGGGTAAGTATCTAATCGCTGTGTGGCACCTTTTCTTAGCGATTTAGCGGTACTTTTGTACCGCTAAAGTCGTTAAGAAGATCGCTAACGGCGATAGCGTCGTTAACTATATCGCTAAATGTGGCCGCATTTAGCGATATAGAAACAATCCCGCTAGCGATCGCATTAGTATGCGTCGTTATTGTGATCGCTAGCGGGATTGTTTAGTGTGTGGCAGTACCTTTAGTGTCATTCTATGGAGCCTTGTTATGACACTCCATAGACTTGGCCTTCTATTGGCGACTTCTGGCTCACAAACATCCCAGTGTGAACACTGGCAACTGGGCAAGATTGTGATCTGAGTGTACTTGATTGCACTTAATGTAAATAGTGCGCATGTTTACACTTATTTAGCTAATAAGGGCTCCAGATTTTTATTTTTAAGTCCTGACATGTTGCTACTAATGTAAATTCCCTAGTCTTATAAATATAAGCTGCTGTTTTCAGCTTTCTGGTCCTGTGCCGTCATCTTTTGACATACCAGTAGTCAAAAGGTTAACCCGTCATAATCTCTCAATGCAAGTCTGAGCGTTGTTCTGGCTGTCATAGACTTTCATTGACTTGTGACCTTCCGCTCGCCCAGTGAACGCTCGAGCCATCAGGCAGGTTACAAACTGCTGGAGACTGGAGTGATGTGGTTAAAAGATGAAGACGACGGCTGGAAAGTATAAGACTAGGGGTTAGGGAACTTAGATTAGTAGCACCACTACAGTGCTGCAATGAAGAAGAGGAAAAAAAAAACCCTTGAGTTGTGCTTTAATAGTGGCATTCCATGACCAGATTTGCCCAGAAGATCGAGCACCAAGATCATGACTTTTCTTGTACATCAACTTTATAGCCAGATTGGAAGAGGAACATTCCACAAAAGATGGTGTTTTCCATCTAACTTTTATTCTGATTCTTTTTAAGTTTATATCCTGGATAGAATCCAGCCTCTTCCCATTTAAAAAAAAATGACATTTTTGAGTGCACATGAAATTGAGATTTTGCTTGGCAGTGTGGTAGATGTGCCATTCAAAGTGAAAAAAAGAAATTGAGCAATGAGTGCATAGCAGAAGACTTGTATTGCACAGTGCTTTGAGTGAAATCTCTGGTGTACATTTCAGTGATATTCACAATGGTCTTTCTTTGTGTTGCGTCATACAGTTCTTGGCCTGTGTAACGCTGTCTTTCTATTTCTTTCAGTAGTTGGTTTGTATCGTTAAACATACTAGGTGAGTACTAAATACATTGGTAAGTATATACTTCTCTCTACAAACTGCTTCCTGCTGTAATTTGTTCTAGTGAAACTAGAGAAATTATTTGTCCGGTCTCCTCCATCTAAACCTTATTGTATGATATCTCTTAGGAGTTAGGGCCTATCATGTTACAAACCATGATTAATTACACCTTTGGTGCTGCACTGTTAATGCTCTAAGGTGCCATTTGGTTGTTATACCAAAGTATTATATTCAGCAGATCCTTTGATTAGCACTGGGAATTTCCTGCATATTTTTTTTTCTGCCATAATTGACCATTAGTGAAAAGTATATTTAATACACAGAATAAAAGTATTGGGACACCTACATACTACATGTACAGGAACTTTTGACATTCCATTCTAAATATATTTACATTTAATATAAAGTTGCTTAATCCAACTCACTCCCATCCATATCTAACCCTTTGTAACAAACAGTTTTGCCCCTTTTAGGGAAGGCTTTCTGTAATATTTTGGAGCATTTGGAAATTTATGCCCATTCATTCAGAAAAGCTTTTGAGAGGTCAGACACTGATGTGAGATGAGTACCTTGCAATCTCCGATCTAGTTAATCTAAAAGATAATCAATAGGGTTGAGGTCAGGGCTGTGTGGGCCATTCAAGTTTTTTACCCCAAACTCCATTACCATGCCTTGTATAGATCTCGCCTTGTGCACTGGGTCAGTCATGCTAGAACAGAAAAGGGCCTACCCCATATTGTCACACATAGTTGGAAGCAAGCAATTGTCCAAAATGTCATGGTATCTAGCAGCATTAGGACTTCTTTTCACTGGAACTATGTGGTCTAGATCAACCACATAGCATTATTCCCTTCTCCACCAAACTTTATAGATGGCACAATGCAGTCAGGCAGATAATCTGATATTCAACAAACCCTGACTTGACCATCAGAGAAACCTGATTGGTCAACATGCAGAACATGTTTGTACTGCTCCAGTGTTGGCATGCTTTACTTCTTCCTATCCAACACTTAGTGTTCTGCTTAGTGATGTAAGGCTTGCATGTTGCTGCTCGGCCATGGAAACCCATGTCATTAAGCTCCTGAGGTCCAGTTTTTGTACTGATGTTAATGCCAGAGGAATCTTTGTACTCTGCAGTTATTGAGTCAGCAGAGTGTTGGCATCTTCTGTGCACCATACCCCCTCAACAGCTGGCAAACCCGATCTGTAACTTTAAGGTCACACTTTGTGGCTGAGTAGTGCTTTGGTTCCAAAAAGCTTACACTTTTCAGCTGATAGAATATTTTTAGGAGAGAAGAAATGTCAAACTGACTTGTTATAACCGTGATTCTAAAGGACAAAACTAGCATTTGGTGGCCTCTTTAGAACGACCCAGTTACTCGCAAATATTTGTAAAGGCAGACTGCATGGCTAGGGGCTTTATTTTATTAATATTTTGCAATGGGACTGAATGTAGAGCCTGAAGTCACTGATTAAGATGTATCCTAATACATTTGTCTATACACTGTGAAATTCTGAACATTGTCAGCACAGAACTATTCAAAGAAAGTACAGGCGCTCAGTACACCATGATGTGGCCAAACCTCAGCAGCGATCTCGCTATGTCTGACACATACCAGCGATCAGGCCCCTGCTGTGAATCGCTGGTCGTGTCAGAAATGCCAGGACTTTTTTTTTTGATCGCTGCGTGTGACAGGCAGGAGACCAGCGATCAGCTGGGTAACCAAGGTGCACATCGGGTTTCCAGGCGCGGGGCTGTGCCTGTAAACCCGACATGTACGTTGGATACCAGCGCGCTGCTGCAGGGGAGCTGGTAACCAAGGTACACGTTGGGTTTCCAGGCACTGCGCAGCACCTGGAAACCCGACGTGTACCTTGGTTACCAGCTCCCTGCATTAGCGCGCTGGTATCCAATGTACACTGCGGGTAACTAGGCGACGTTACCCGCAGTGTTGCTGTCGTGATTGCTGCCTGTTTGGCAGCTCAGCAGCGATCATGTAGCGACACGCCAGCGATCCTGATTGTTGTTGGGATCGCTGGTGTGTCGCTATGTGAGATGGGGCCCTAAGGAAATCCTGAAAACATGCACGGTTGGTGGCCCTTGAGGACTGGAGTTGTGCACCTGTGATGTGATAGATGGACGAAAGTTTCTGCTCTTCTCTGCCTTTATCAAGTCAGAGCTGTAAATCAAAGGGGATTGAAAATGGAGAACAAGTAGGTGGGAAGGTGAACTTAAAGGAGTTGTCCACTACTAGGACATTCCTTTCTTAATCAAAATATTTGGGTCCCAATCACATAAAGCCTATACTCTCCTCTGGCTTTGGCAGTTGCTCTCCTCAGGGCTCTCGTGACGTGTTATGACACGTGATTCCGGCATCCAATCAGCGCTGGCTCACTGTCTCTGCCTTTTGGACGTTTTGAACATAAAGAGCAAGTCCAGGCTACAGCTGATCTCTGCACGGAAGGCGACTATAGGTGTATGTTATCAAGGCCAAGCGAGAGGGGTATGAGAGTTGTTCAAGTAGTGGACAACTTCTTTAAATGTATGGCCCTGCTATCATGCACTGAGCGCCTGTGCTTGGTTTGAACAGTCATTCTGTGCTGACAGTCCATTTAACTCCCCAGGGATTACTCATCTACCCAGCACGTTAGTTGTGTGACACTAAATGGACACTGTTTTTGTTCCTATTAAATTTCAAGCTGCAAATGTCAGCTAAAGATAACCTCTATATTGATCCAGAAGGGGTGAGAATTTAAAGGCCAGCTCTAGATATGTCACAGTCCTCCCCATATATACAGCTCATCTTCAGAATGAATGCTAAATTATATCAGACCTGTTTCAGACTACTTCACATATGGAGTGTTCAGGATGGGTTCTACCAAACAGCTTAAACTTGACTTAGACTTCAATTATTTTCCTTAAGCATCAGGAAACATGGCAGCTGCACCTGTTTTAAAGGGAACCTGCAGGTTTGTGCACAGTAACCTACAGTGTCAGGTCGGTGCCGTTATACTGATTAAAATACCTTGGTTGATGAAATCTTTCTTGTTTAATCTTTATTTTCACTTTTGAGTTAATGATATTCTCTTGCTTCAGGGTGGACCTGTGGTGGGTCTTCATGTGGTGCTCTGATTAGGTATTCAGTATGGCTTCTGACAGGTCACTGATCCCTCAGTGACCTTCCCTCTAGTTTACATAATTATATATACATAATGAAAAAAAAAAAACTTTCTGCAGGTAACCATCGCTCTACAGCACTTACAGATTTATAACACTGTGCTTGTGTCCTTTTATGTAGCATGAGTACTAGTAGTCTAGTATTGCAACCAGTGACATTGCTCTTCCCTTATGAGTCTCGTCAGACCAATTTTGTTGAGATAAAGGTAATGGTAATAAGAGGCATCTAGTCCTCGGCTTTGATTATGTATTCACTTTGCCAGAACTAGACAGACTACCTTCCACAATTATAAATCACAAGTGATTTCTGGGGTTTACCTACAGTTCTCAGTCTCAACGCCCAAGAGATCGAGCATTAACCAATTGGCTGCATCTGCACATGTATAATGTCTCAGGTGTGAGCAATATCTTGCCTTTGACCTATTTTATACTGATTTTAGGAAGGCCAACTGGAAATGGGAGAGGCAGGTGCTTTTATCGACTGTACATGTAAATGTTTTCTACGTTCTGCAGAATGCTGTTCAGTAATTTGGTATTGATACACTGCACTTTGATGCACATTTAACATGCGATTTATCATACTTTTAGTTGGATTCTGTGTGTTTCCATTTGCGCACACAGGTTGAACATATACCAGAAAGATACCAATGCAAGCCAGTAATCTCATAGATATTCACTTTGCATGCAGTATGCCATGCACAATAGTCACTAGTGTGTATATGCTTCTACTGGATTTCGGTGCATTAATGTGAACAAAAGCCCTGTGTCCAACATGCAATGTATTACTATGATCTGGAACTTGATGGTATAAAACTTGTGCCTCTTCAGAAATATTTGACTATTTCTTTGCTAAATAGGACAAGTTTAATGGTATGGGAAACAAAGATAAAGCTATGTTTTTCAAAAATATGTATACAATGCAGTTAGTATTGATGGCCAAGCTTCCAGTGTAGTGCAATCCCAAACTGGAAGAAATGCAAATCTGGAACAGTATTAATATGAATACTGGCAATTGGATCTTGGGTCAGGTAATTTTCATTGACCTATTTTCACTGCGTGTTATGCATCGTGGAGTGTACCATTATATCTTTGTAGTTCCAAGAGCTCAAGGACCATCCGTGAAGAGATCAGAGCCATTTACTACAAAGATGCTGCAAAATATTACATACCTAGTTTGCTTTACACCCGTATCTTATCTTTTGTATTGAATAAAAATTTGTTTAGTAAAAAAAAAAAATTGTTGCCTCGTTTATTGTGAACGTTGCCTTTTTAATATGACTGTGGATGGGTTTTGGTAATGGTACTGCTGGAAATAAAGAAGAAAAACATAAGTTAAAGCTCATTTCTCAGTATATCTAGAAGGGAAACAAAAACAATAAAACCCAAGAGTGCTCATAGTGACCCCCTTCCAGGATATTGCGAACATGCCAGGTTGATGTACAGGTTCTTCTGACACAAATAAATTAACTTTTTGATGATATTCTATTTCAGTTCTTCAGTACAAAAAGTGAAACTCATGTATCATAGTCATTGCAAACAGAGTGATCTATTTCAAGAGTTTTTCTGTTAATGTTGATGATTATTGCTTACAGCCAATGAAAGACCAAAAGTCATTATCTCAGTAAATTAGAATATTTTATAAACCAGCTTGAAAAATAATTTTAAAATCCAAAAAGTTGGAATACTGAAATGTATGTTCAGTAAACGCACTCAGTAATTTGTCGTGGATCCTTTTGCATAAATTACTGCATCAATGCGGCGTGGCATGGAGGCGATCAGCCTGTGGCACTGCTGAGGTGTTATGGAAGCCCAGGTTGCTTTAATAGCAGCCTTCAGCTCATCTGCATTGTTGGGTCTGGTGCCTCATCTTACTCTTGACAATACCCCATAGATTCTCTGTGGGGTTAAGGTCAGACGAAGTTTGCTGGCCAATCTAGCACAGTGATAATGTTTTAAACCAGGTATTTGTACTTTTGGCAGTGTGGACAGGTGCCAAGTCCTGCTGGAGAATGAAATGTCCATCTAAAAGTTTGGCAGAGCGAGTCATGAAGTGCTCTAAAATTTCCTGGTAGATGGCTGCGCTGACCTGCCCAAAAGACGAGTGATGGTTGTCACTACTAGTAAACGTGGTCCATATAATTAGGATTGAAAATTGATATCTAAAATGACGTGCGGCCACAATAATGCGTCAGGCTTCTGCAGGCTGATTTATACCTTTAGAAGAGTCACATGTGTATTACTATGCATGAGACCAGAACCGGTTCTTTCATACGAACGACGCTCTCGGCTGCAGCACATTGCTCCTGCAGCAGGAGAATTGTGCTGCCCTCTGCAAAACACCCAATAAGAATTGTTTTCACAGAAAAAAGGCCATGTAGAAGTAGAATGAAATGTTGATTCACAGTAAAAACTCCAACTTAAGGATATATTAAAATATAACTTTTAATTATTTTGTTTAAAATTACTATTGAATTGACATTCACACACCACCAAAGTATCATATAGATACTTATAGAAGATACATAGGGAGGTGCTTGTCTCTATAATACATTGAAATTACTCTACCTACCAGCAGAGGTTGGCACCCTAAATCCTGAGCAATGGCGCCCCCACTCGTCAACGGCTCACCCTGCTGGCTGTCAGCCCTAGTTGTAGCAGGGGGGAAAGCAAAAGACAAATTGCCCCTGTATTTTTCAAATTGCCTATCAGCGGGGGTTGGCACCTTAGATGCGAGAATGGTGCCCTCGCTCATCGTTGGCTGTCCCTTTATGGAGTATAAATACCAGATGTCATGACTTTAAGGGAGAGGATAATGAGTGAAGTGCTTAGTGTCAACAGTTATAAGGGGGGAATTAATGCCACACAAAGTTAGCATTTATATTGTAGCACAGATGAAAAGAAATCCCACCCACTTGTGCTATAATAGGTAGTGTATAGCGTTATGTCACTGAGAACAGTTTGAACACTGAAATTAAAATGCTTAGTGCCTTGTTTACTTCAAAAGATGTGATGTGTGCATTTGGTGTCTCCCAAAATACACATTAGTAGGGTAGTTCAGATAAGAGTTCAGCATGATCAGCAGAGCCATAATGAGCAATCTGTGACATCACATTACAAAAACACCTTTAGGCAGGCGTCACACTGGCGAGTGTGATGCGAGTAAGTCGAATACATGCAGCCGCACACTCTGGTCCGAGAGCGGGCGACCGTGCCGGGTGTTGATGCGAGAAAGTCGTGCGACTTACTCGCATCACACTCGCCAGTGTGACGCCGGCCTTACACTCAATGCGTTTCCCCTCTTTAGCAGTTCATCAGGAGTGAGATGGTAGTGTAAATACTGAAGACTTGGCTGACATTAGATGATAGCTACAAATATAACAGAATACCAGAAATCACGTAGTAAAAATAGTATCTAATCTATATAATATACTCTGATAGTAGAGTAACAGTATTAATATATACTCCAATAGTGAAAGATGGAGACCACACAGTACAAGGAAACCAAAGCAAAAATATCAGGAACGGTGGACATTCAAAAATATACCGGACAAATAATTAAATAAAATATGCCTTTATTCAAAAATGTGTCAAACAGTAATGTTATACAAGAATGTGTGCACATATTAAGACTATACATAAAAAATATAAATCCCAACAAGGATTAAAAAAAAAAATATATATATATATATATATATATATATATATATATACCTATATGTAGTACTACAGGTGATAGACAAAATATCAATTATGTCCATAAACAAAGGAGAAAACGCCTCACAAGTTTGTGAAAAAAAATCACATTTTATTCTGCCTTCTGTGGCAACGTTTCGATCCAGTGATCTTTATCAAGCACTTGATAAAGATCATTGGATCGAAACGTCACCACAGAAGGCAGAATAAAATGTGATTTATTTATTTTTTTAACCAACTTGTGAGGCGCTGTCTTTTTTGTTTATGGACATTGAACTTTCTTCCAAGAGGGACTCCTTGGATAGCACGTGTGCTACATTTTTGGGTAAAGCTGACCCTATTTTTCCCATAAGGTGCTGTGGACTATCATTACTTTAAAATGTCAATTATGATCACATAAGTTTGTGATCAAATATAATGGTCATATATATTGAGAGCCCCTCTTAATTCCTATACGTTTACAAAAAATAATATATACATAAAAGAAAAAATATAAAATAAGTGGCTATGAACTATAAAATGAAAAAATTAAGAGAAAAAAAATAAAAAACAATGGTAGGAGACACGGTGATATGAATGAAAAATTAGTGCAAAACGCCTAACATGGTCTTTGAAAGGTAAATACAACAAATGTTGGAGTTAAAGTGCACAAGTGCCACAAATAAATACAAAGTACCACATAGCGTGTACAAAGTGCAAGAAGAGTGACAATGGATCAATTACATGGTATAACAACACTTCTAAAAAGTGCCAGAGGTAGCAATATACAAGCATTGAAAGAAAAGGGGCAATGAGCAATCAAAAAGGGTGCAAAATAGCTTACATTGTGCATAAATGCAAAGGGACAAATGTAAAATCAATAAGGAAAAAGAGGGCCTGTACCATTGGATGATGTAGAGATGAATGGCAGGACCCCATAGGCCAGTCTCTGATAGAACACCACTCTGGCTCAGGCTATACCATTTCCACAGTGCATGGAAATGTGAATTTTCATGCTGTTGCCATGTTCAGCAGCTGCAGCGTCACTGTTCTGTGCAGGTGGCAGGGACCTCCCACACATCCCTGCTATCTGTGCACTCATGGCTCCTTGTGCTGGCTCCCCAGTGCCAGAAGGGGTAGCCAGACTGATGTGTGGGGGGACTGGTGGAGCCATGAAGGAAGTAATCCCTCAGTGGACTGTTCTGCATCATGCACAATACTAACTTGGTGAAGGAACATAGGTCCAAGGTCCATGAGGAGTTTAAACACGGAATAAAGGGGTCCAGGACCTGGTGACTGATGTCCTTTGGTAGGGGGGTTCTTGGCTGTCGCTGTAGTGTATATGGCGTGGGTTTTTTTTGTGTGTATAAAGATTGTGTCTTTATATAGCTTGTGTACATTTGGATATGTGTGTTCCGGCCATAGTGTTTTTCTGTAAATATCTCAGAAGATATTGATTTAACTTTACAAGTAATGTGGCATGATTTCTATGGCATTTGACGCAAATACTTATTAAAGGGTTTGTCAACTTTCCTTTATTTTTAGGGGACAGGCTTCCTCTGTACTTTTTTTCGAGAGCGTGATGCACTGACTGGCCACAGGATTCCCCCCTCAACTGACCCCATTTTGGGAATTTATCTACAGGTGTACAGTCATGGCCAAAAGTTTTGAGAATGACACAAATATTACATTTTCACATGATCTGCTGCCCTCTGGTTTTTATATTTGTTTGACAGATGTTTTTATCACAGACAGAAATATAATAATTGCAAACATATGAGTAACAAAAGCTTATATTGACAGTTAGAATGAGTTAATGCAGCAAGTCAATATTTGCAGTGTTGACCCTTCTTCTTCAGGACCTCTGCAATTCTCCCTGGCATGCTCTCAATCAACTTCTGGACCAAATCCTGACTGATAGCAGTCCATTCTTGCACAATCAATGCTTTAATTTTGTCAGAATTTTTAGGTTTTTGTTTGTCCACCCATCTCTTAATGATTGACCACATGTTCTCAATGGGATTAAGATCTGGGGAGTTTCCAGGCCATGGACCCAAAATCTCTATGTTTTGTTCCCTGAGCCATTTAGTTATCACCTTTGCTTTATGGCAAGGTGCTCCGTCATGCTGGAAAAGGCATTGCTGATCGCCAAACTGCTCTTGGAGGGTTGGGAGAAGTTGCTCTTGGAGGACATTCTGGTACCATTCTTTATTCATGGCTGTGTTTTTAGGCAAGACTGTGAGAGAGCCGATTCCCTTGGCTGAGAAGCAACCCCACATATGAATGGTTTCAGGATGCTTAACAGTTGGCATGAGACAAGACTGGTGGTAGCGCTCACCTTGTCTTCTCCGAATGAGGCGTTTTCCTGATGTCCCAAACAATCGAAAAGGGGATTCATCAGAGAAAATAACTTTACCCCAGTCCTCAGCAGTCCACTGCCTGTACCTTTTGCAGAATATCAGTCTGTCCATGATGTTTTTTCTGGAGAGAAGTGGCTTCTTTGCTGCCCTCCTTGAGACCAGGCCTTGCTCAAAGAGTCTCTGCCTCACAGTGCGTGCAGATGAACTCACACCTGCCTGCTGCCATTCCTGAGCAAGCTCTGCACTGCTGGTAGCCCGATCCTGCAGCTGAAACACTTTTAAGAGACGGTCCTGGCGCTTGCTGGTCTTTTTTGGGCGCCCTGAAGTCTTTTTGGCAACAATGGAACCTCTCTCCTTGAAGTTCTTGATGATGCGATAGATTGTTGACTGAGGTGCAATCTTTCTAGCTGCGATACTCTTCCCTGTTAGGCCATTTTTGTGCATTGCAATGATGACTGCACGTGTTTCTTTAGAGATAACCATGGTTAACAGAAGAGAAACAATGATGCCAAGCACCAGCCTCCTTTTAAAGTGTCCAGTGTGTCATTCTTACTTAATCATGACAGATTGATCTCCAACCATGTCCTCATCAACACCCACACCTGTGTTAATGGAGCAATCACTGAAAAGAGGTTAGCTGGTCCTTTTAAGGCAGGGCTGCAATGATGTTGAAATGTGTTTTGAGGGATAAAGTTCATATTCTAGCCAAATATTGACTTTGCAAGTAATTGCTGTTAAGCTGATCACTCTTTATAACATTCTGGAGTATATGCAAATTGCCATTAGAAAAAGTGAAGCAGTAGACTTTGTAAAAATTAATATTTGTGTCATTCTCAAAACTTTTGGCCATGACTGTAGTGACTATTTTCACTGTGTTTTTCAGAAACAAGCAGCAGTAGATGTTGCTGAGTGAAAGTTACAAACTCCCATTGTAGTGACCAGTAAGTTGTAGTGCCCAGTACATCATGCTTTTGGAGACACACACCCGTTAATTTATGTGGCCTTTCTTCGCTACAGAAATTCCAAATATGAATGCTAAATGTGGTTTAGATACACTGGGGCTCAGAAGGGAGGGGCATTTGGATTTGGTAGCACATAATTTGCTGGATTTCTTTTGGCAGCTGAGCAATTTAGCTTTTCCAGAGCCTTTCTACTACCACTAACGTGGAAGCCCCCTATAATTCCATCAAGAGATGGTGGATCTTGCTGTTTTTTTTTTTTTTTTTTTATTGAGTTGAAGCTTTCATTGGGAACATTTTACATAACGTTTGGGATCACATTTCTCCTGCCCTCTACGCTGCGCACTTACATCAAGGTTTTCATCCAAATCTCCAAGTGACGTGATTCAGATGAAACGCCTGAGATCCACTCACTATAAAGAGGCGGCAGAATTACTGTGGACTCCCTCTGGCCTTTGTTCAGCATTGACCTTTTCAGAGGCGCACAAAACTGGGGCGATGGACATTGCTGGATCATAGGCCAGACGGCGTCCACAGTGCCTCCATCTGCCTTATCAGGAATTTTCCTCCGGGTTTCTGTCTGAATCACATACTTCAGAGATTTACACTGAAACCCTGGTGTAAGTGCTCAGCGTGGAGAGCAGGATAAATGTGCCCGAGCCTTACTGCAATCTTCGGGAGGCAGAATGAACAAATTAGAAGGTCAAGAATTGGTTTTATTTTTTGCACTGTTCCTCATGCAATATAAGTGATTAGACTACTTTATTCTTCCGGTCAGTGCGATTACAGCGAAACCAGATTTAAATAGTTTTTTTTTAGGTTTGGCAGCTGTCACATTAAAAGACTTTTTGCATTGACAAATCTTGAAAGCTACAATCTTTCCATATTTCTGCCGACAGAGTGATGAGGGCTTGGTTTTTGTGACTAGTTATCGTTTCTACTGGAACTATTTACGGGCACATAACTTTTTTTTCAGCTGCAGATGGAAGGAAAGGAGACACACTAGTTCATAACTAGTGGGTAGGCGGAGCCCCAGATAGGATTGACACCTCAGATTAAAAAGAGTGTTGACCGGCCCCTCCAGCTCGGGCTCCTCCTAGTCAGCTCTCCAGTCTAAAATTTGAGGTCTCAAAGGATAGTCGCTGCTGGAAGCAGCTCCTCAGAAGATTTTATTATTTTTTATCGGACAAGAGACTTGGATCACCAGAAGTGGTCTAGAGGTCTCAGGGGTCTCAGCGCTGCTGGACCCCCACCTCTCCCTTGGCGGATCTGTAATTACCCTGATGGTGGTCCCTGCAGAATCATGCCGGCCCTGGGGGATGAGGATGGCTTCCCTGGCGGGGACGCAAACCGCGCTGCAGGGGTCACTGCGTTCCCCGCCCTGGGGGGAAGCATGGGCATAGCGCCAGAAACCCCTGGGGGTCCCTGTGGCGCTTCGGCTGGTGAGTACCACGCATTTTTATTAATGTGTGTGTGAGTGCTCAAGCGACTGCTGCGGCAGCCGCTGTACAATACATGTCGGTGACTGGTGTTTTTTGTCCGCAGGTGGATGCCTGCAGGACATAGGAGAGAGGAGTGCGCGCCTTTTTATTTGAATTTTCGCGCCACTCTGAGCGCGCGCTTTACTGCAGTCTCCATTTTCGGCTCCTCATGGAGCACACGGAGGCACAGCGCGGCGGCCATTAAAGAAGCAGGCTGAAAGCTTCTTCTGGCTCTTCTCCCTCCTCCCCTCCCGGCAAGATGTTACACTGTGGCCAGCTGGGTGAGTCGCTTCTACCCTCCGGGCAGAAGCTTAACCCCTTCACCCCCACAGCGCGGGCGCCTTCTGAGGCACTAATGAGTGACAGACTGCGCTGTCCTGCGGCTGTTATCGCATAAGGGGCTCGCACACTCTTTTCAATAATAATAAAGAGTTTGTGGGGAGTCTGCGATTTTAATACTGCCACTATACGTTCCCACTAACGATCTTGATAATGACGCATACTAATGCGATCGTTTGTGTGATCATTTTTTAATGTCGCTAGTAGCTGCCAATCTGGGCGATCTCATTAACCGCATAAGCGGTTAGCGATCTCCTTAACAACTTTGGCGGTCATTGCGATATACAAAACAGCAATTTTTAGCGATCTTGTGGAACTTTTTTTCTGTTAGTGTGGCATAGCTGTCCTGCAGCTGCTGCCTTATAAGAGGCACTTGGGGCTCGCACAACTTTTTCATTATCAAGGTTGTGGGGAGTCTGCTACTTTAACCCCTTCTTAGGCGGTTAACTCTTAATGCTGAGGTAGCTCTCTCTTTAAGAGCTTTAACCCTTCAGCGATTGTTTTTCTTTAAGAAACACACTGTTCTAGTTACTGACAGGTTTAACCTGCCTTATACTGTGCACAAAATGGAGGCCCTCGCTAGTTTCTATGATGGCCTGTCTGACCTTCTAGGTTATGGAGTGTCAGCTAGATCCTCTCAAGGAAGCGACACAAATCGGTGCCTTCCTTCTCGCGTAGCGAAGATGTCCGTTTCGGACAAGGAGGATCGGCAGTGACACTCTGCCTCTCTCATGGACCGTACTATTGGAGCCATGAGGGCGTTACAGTTACCAGAGAGAGGTAACTAGACGTCCTGGTAAGTCGGCCCGGATGTTTCAGGAGTCGCATAGGTCGCGACGGCTTTACAAACTGTATCTGTTTTCTACGGAGTTGATTGTTAATTGGATCTCCTGAAGTGAATGTCCCTTTATCCCAGCTTAGCAAATCTTCCTGGTAAAGGAAGGCGAGTCTGCAGGACCTGCTGGACAGAAAAATGGAGATGGCAACAATATCCATCTGCGAGGCCGCGGGTCATGGATTCAGTATTAAGGATCTATGTGTACTTGTAAAGTTTCCCTGAGCCGTTTGGACCGTTTACGGATGGCGTGACAAGATGGATCCCCTCTATCGAGATAGATGGGCTTTTCAAGTTGAAGGATTCTGCGTCACTGCTATCCAGGGCGCAATCCTCGGCAGTCACAGTCAGAAGAGCACTGTGGTTTGGACAGTGGAACGCGGTTTCCAAGCAGGGTTTGCTATCTTTAGCTTACAAAGTGGTCAGCTATTTGAATCTGACCTCACAGAGCTGATTGCTGAGGCAAAAGAAACAGCTTTACCGCAGCGCAGAGCTGTGACTTCTGCGTCTGGCAGGACTAGTGCCGGTAGTTGTCGGCGGTCCTTTCAGTCCAGGGGATGATCCGGTCAACCCTCTGGGGGTTTGAGACGTTCCTCTTTTTTTTTTTTTTTTTTAAAAAAAAAAAAAAAAAGGAATTTTCAGAAATTCCGCATACCCTGGAAACAGAACTTCCATTAAGACAGAAGCTGGCAAAAAACCCGCTAAAGCGGTCTGACGTCTGGGTCTCACTCGAGCGCTCTCGAGTGGAGGGTCGTTTATTCCAATTCAAACCGACTTGGGTTTCCCGTGTGTCGGACGCCTGGGTGACACAGGTTGTGTTGGCAGGCTACTTCATAGAGTTTCTTTCTCGACCCCCGGACAGGTTTTGCCAATCTTGCATTCCGTCAGAGCCGAGCTATTTGCCGCTCTACTACGAGAGGTCGATTCCCTTCTGCAGAAGGGTGTGGTGATACCGGTTCCGCAGAGGACCGGGGAAGAGGATTCTTATTTCAACCTCTTTGTGGTCCCCAAAAAAGAGGACAAATTTCGCCCTATTTTGGGCCCTGTCGCAGAACGTCTTTTTGGTCAATCGACATTCGCGACGCTTATTTGCATGTTCCCGTCGGAAGGGCTCACCGGCGCTTCCTTCGTTTTGCCATAGGTCAGGACCATTACCAGTTTGTGGCTCTGCCATTCGGCTTGGCCTCGGCGCCCAGAGTTTTAACAAAAAATTCTAGCGCCCCTCATGGCAATTCTTCGAAGACGGGGTTACGATTTCCCTACCTGGACGACCTTCTGATTGTGGCGTCCTCAAAGGAGGAGGCGGGGACGGCTCGCAATCTATCCCTTCAGCTCCTGGAGGATTTCGGGTGGCTGGTCATGAGAAGTCGTCTCTGGAACCATCGCAGTCAATCCTGTTTTTGGGAATGCATTTCGACATGGTACGGACGGTGGTGTCCCTTCCTCCAGACAAGCGGGCATGTCTCTTTCGACATGTACAGATTATGAGGTCTGCGACAGCAATGTCCTTTCGGAAGTGTATGCGCCTTCTGGGTTTGACGTCCATGGAGGCACTTCCGTTTGACCAATTTCATCCCAGGGCCCTCCAAAGGCTCATTCGGAGTCGTTGGGATCGATCGCAAGCTTCTCTGGATTGCAGCGTCATCATCTCTCACAGGGTGCGAGAATCCCTAGGATGGTGGTTATGTCCAGGAGCGTTATCCCTGAGGAAATCTTTCCTCCCTCCGAGGTGGTCGGTCATAACCACCGATGCCAGCCTGACGGGCTGGGGGGGGTGTCTGGAACGATCTTTGGATCCAGGGAGTATGGTCATCGGAAGAGTCTGTTCTACCGATCAACATCCTGGAATTGAGGGCAATTTTTTCTTTTGCCTCCAACACTGGATGCTCCCTTTGAGCGGTCTGCCAGTCCGAGTGCAGACAGACAACGCGACGGCGGTCGCGTATATCAACCACCAAGGCGGGACAAGGAGCTCCAGGCTCATGATGGAGGTGTCTCGGATTCTGCTATGGGCCAAGACCAGGGTTCCAGCCATCTCTGCGATTCACATTCCAGGAGTCCAGAATACCACGGCGGACTTCCTCAGTCGCGAGAAGATGGATCCTGGAGAATGGAGTCTTCATCCGAAAATTTTTGCACTGCTGTGCTCCCGTTGGGGAACTCCCCAAGTGGATTTGATGGCATCCAGGTTCAATGCCAAATTACCGACCTTCATGTCCAGGTACAAGGACCCGAAAGGCTGTGGCAGTGGTTGCTCTGGTGGCTCCGTGGGACCATTTCGAGCTAGTCTATGTGTTTCCGCCGATATCTTTACTTCCTCTGGTGCTGCGTCGCTATGTTGATAGCCCCGGATTGGCCAAGGAGGACGTGGTTCTCGACACTGGTGTCGCTTTTGGCGGCACCGCCATTCCCACTTCCTCCTCGCCCGGACCTGTTAACCCAGGGGCCCGTTCGTCATCCGGACTTGAAGTCTCTGCGTTTGACGGCGTGGCTCTTGAGACCGAAATATTGACCCGTAGAGGTTTTTCAGTCAAAGTCATTGCCACTCTGCGAGCTGCCAGAGGTCCGGCTACTACTAAGATTTATCACAAGACTTGGGAAGCCTCCTTTTCGTGGTGTTCGGGTTCTTCAATGAATCCGAGGATTTTTTCCATTCCCAATTTGTTGGCTTTGCTGCAGTACGGGCTGGTCAAAAGGTTTGGCAGTTAGCACTCTGAAAGGTCAGGTTTCTGCCCTGTCCTTGCTGTTTCGGAAGGCTATCGCCTCGCGTAGGGACGTACGTTCCTTTTTTCGCGGAGTAACCCGTCAGTTTCCACCGCGGAAGGCGTCTGTGTCTCCTTGGCGGCTCAACCTTGTCTTGGAGGCTCTTCAGCATGTACCTTTTGAGCCTATGGGTTCTGCTAGCCTTTCTTTAATTTCTTGGAAGATTGCCTTCTTAGTGGCGGTAACCTCTTTAAGAAGGGTTTCTGAGTTGGCAGCTCTTTCCTGCTCGCTTCCTTTCCTGGAGTTTTACCCGGATCGAGTAGTGCTTCGCACACGGGCGACTTTCTACCTAAGGTGGTGTCGCAATTTCATGTTAACCAGGATATTGTATTGCCCTCGCTTTGCCCGGGCCCAAGGAATGCAAAGGAACGGGACTTGCACAAATTGGAATTAGTGCGGACCTTGAAGTTCTATTTGTCTGTTACTCAAGGTTTTAGGAAGTCAGATTCTCTGTTTGTGATTCCAGCAGGTCGCAGGCGTGGTCAACGAGCTTCCAAGGTTTCTATAGCTCGTTGGATTCGGTCAGCCATTTTGGAGGCTTACCGTCTTAAAGGCGAACCTTGCCCGATTAAGATTCGAGCTCACTCCACGAGGGCTGTGGCTTCATCGTGGGCCTTTCATCAAGAGGCTTCGGCAGCTCAGCTCTGCCGAGCGGCGACCTGGCGCTCCGTCCACACATTTACAAAGTTTTATAAGGTGGACGTCAGTGCTTCCGCTGATGCGGCCTTAGGACGTAGGGTCCTGTAGGCAGCGGTATTTTAAGTTTTAGTTAACTTGTATTTGGCGCCTGTTGCGCATTTATCTAGGTTGATGGGTTTCTGCCTCTTTTGGTTTTTTCCCACCCTAATTTTTGGACTGCTTTGGGACGTCCCACTAGTTATGAACTAGTGTGTCTCCCTTCCATCTGCAGCTGAAAGACGGATTTTGGTAAGAACTTACCTGTAAAATCCTTTTCAGCGAAGGAAGGAAAGGAGACACAGCTCCCTCCCATGGCAGAAGTGTGTTGTTGTATTACAGATGCAGCGTGACCTTTCTCTGATAGCATTTTCTGGGCTGAGGTCGACGCGCTACGGCTCTGTTCCAGCATTGCCAGCTTATCGCAGTAGTCAGGTTCAGTGAGTAGTACCTGGAACTGTGTGATTTTTGCCTACATGCATGCATAACCTGTACTCTTATGTTTTTTCTCTGAAGTCCTTCAGAAGGGGTTATGTTGCTCCGCTGGTGATATTGCTCTTCCTTAAGCTTGGGTACGACTGGAGAGCTGAGTAGGAGGAGCCCGAGCTGGAGGGGCCGGTCAGCACTCTTTTTAATCTGAGGTGTCAATCCTATTTGGGGCTCCGCCTACCCACTAGTTATGAACTAGTGTGTCTCCTTTCCTTCCTTCGCTGAAAAGGATTTTACAGGTAAGTTCTTACCAAAATCCGTCTTTTTTTGCTTTCTATTCCAATTTTTGGGAGAAATAACAAAAAACAGAAATTCAGGAATATATATTTTTTTTAATGCCGTTCAGTGTGGTAAAAGTGATAAAATGGCTTTATTCTTCGGGTCAGTACGATTACAGCAATACCACCTCTGGAGTGTATTCCTGCTTTGACTCCCAAAGCATTCTGGGCTCATGCTGTCTCCTTAATGCGTTTTGTTACAAGACAAAACTAGGAATTAAGGAGTAAGGAATGTGCACTTTGTAGAGCCAAATTGTTACCATCATATGATAAAAAGCTGTGTCATCATTGAATTGAAAAAAACATTGGCAGAAGAATTCTTCCCTTATGAAGAATAATTAAAATGGCGGTCAGGAACTCATTTAAGGGACTTAAGAGTAGAGCCCCCTTTGCTCTAACAGAGAAGCAGGATGGTTTTGGGGATACAAGTTCCAACGAGGACTTGAAAGATGGGGAATTAGAGAGATTCTATTCAGACATTTCATCCACCTTCTCAGATGGTAATGAAGGCCATCCTTGTTTTCCAGCAGAAGACATGTCTAAATTAGTAAAAGCGATTCGGGCCACTATGAAAATTGAGGATGTTAAGGAACCCCAAACTATACAGGATGTGATCTTTGGGGGGGGGGGGGGGGTTGCAGATGAGAAAGCATAAATGCTTTCCAGTGCATAAAAATGTGTTGTCCCTAATAAAGGAGTGGAAGAAGTCTGATAAAAGATGCTTCATTCCAAAAGAGGTTAAAAGAAAGTACCCCATCGAATCCAATATCTGTGAATGTTGGGAAAGACCCCCAAGATTGATGCGCCCATTTCGCATGTATCTCACAAGTAGTGTGACTGTTAACACCCTTAAGGTCAGAAATACTGTGTTATGGCTGCATCCAGCCTTCCTCACTGGTAGTGATGAACGAACGTGCTCAGGTGTTAGCAGCACTCCCAGATGCTCAGATATCTTATGTTCGAGTCCCTGCCGCTGCATGAGTTTCGGTTGTCGGCCTCAACATGTGGGGATTCCCTAACAATCAGGCAGTCCCCACATGTGTTCAGGCTGTCTAACAGTCATGGATCATGCAGCCACAGGGAATCAATCACAATATGCGAGCACTCCCAGATGCACGGATAACACCTGAGCGTGCTCGGATAACACGTTATCCGAGCACGTTTGCTCATCACTACTCGGTGGTATACTGGATGCAACTGTAATGCGTAGTTTGTTTTTTTTAAAAATGAGTTTTTATATAGTACTTTTGTTTTAAGCCGCAATTATTGGATCCATTTGCTTTTTACATCTCAACGGGGGGAGTACCCTTTATTTGGTTTGTTTCACTTCTATAAGCTCTGTTGGAAGTGCTCGGAGATTTACTTTCTGTTGCCGTAGCTGCATGATTTTCGGCTATTTGACAGCCTGAATATATGTGGGGATTCCTTAACAGGCATTCCTCACATGTATTCAAGCTGTCCAGCAGCCATAAATCATGCAGCTGCGGTAACATAAAGTAAATAGCGCTTCCAAATACTCGGAGTATACTCGCTCATCACTACAAATTAAGGAAATTTCCACAGTATACCAGGTTGGCTGCACCCTCTGGGATCCATTATAGAGCAAAAGAGTTGGGCCTATAGCACAACTTTTGCCAGGTGAAAATATCTTTCAATATTGGTTTTTATATTTTTTAACTTGCTACTCTCAGAAAGCTCTCCTCTCCTTTTTCCACCAATGAAAATCCACTATTGATGCCTCTTCTGATTAGTAGGTCCAGTCTGTTGCGCCATACTGGCAAATAAGAAGAGTGGGAGATGCAAAGCTCCATGGCCTATAGTGTCTTCTGGACCAGGGGCCTTCAAATCTATTTGCTTCACTCTACTTGTGACAACACTCCTAAAGAACTTAATCTCCATAAAGCTGCAGTAGAGCACTTGCCTCTCCACCAATGCAGATACAGTGGAATGTAAAAGTTTGGGCACCCCTGGTCAAAATTAGTATTGTGAACAGATAGGCAAGTTAAAGATGAAATGTTTTCTAATGGGGCTAAAGTTAAAGATGCCACATTCCCTTTGAATTTTAGGCAAACATATACCGTATATACGCTTAGCCGAGATTTTCAGCCCATTTTTTAAGGCTGAAAGTCCCCCTCTCGGCTTTTATGCGAGTCATATACCGGGGGGTCGGCGGGGGTGTCAGATCATACCCCTCCGCCGGAGCGTCTCTGCAGCCCCCCTGCTTCTCCCACGATCTCAGGCTCCTTCCTGCAGCGGTCACATGGTACCGCTCATTAGTCATGAATATGTACATATTCATGACTTTAATGAGCGGCACCACGTGACCGCTGTAGGAAGGAAGAGCTGCGGGAGAAGAGCAGGGGCTGCAGAGACGCGACGGTGGAGGGGGTGAGTATACGCGATATTCACCTGTCCCCGTTCCACCGCTGCACGCTGCTTTGACCGCCTCGTCCTCTGGCTGTGATGTTCAGGCAGAGAGCGCGATGACGTACTTAGTACGCGCCGCACCCCCTGCCTGAGCGCTCACTGACAAGAGGACCCGGAAGACAGCGGTGTGCAGCGGTGGACCGAGGACAGGTGAATATATCAGGTGCTGGGGCCCTGAGCGAGCGGTGACACCGGCACCTGTCACCCATAGCGCGCCGGTGCCCCTGCTTTTTTTAGTTGCAGCGGCAGCATAAGGGACCTATACTATGGAGCACATGGGGCATAATCTGTGGAGCACATGGGGCATAATATATGGAGCATCTTATGGGGCCATTATTAACTTTTATGGAACTTTTTATATGGGGAGTATTTTGTATGGAGCATCTTATGGGGCCACCATGAACTGTATGGAGAATTATATGGGGCTCCTGATTCAATATGGATATTCAAAAACATTTAACCTGATGTTTCAATTAATTTTACTTTTATTAGTATCTATTTTTATTTTTGTAATTTACAAGTAGCTGCTGCATTTTCTACCCTAGGCTTATACGCGAGTCAATAAGTTTTCCTTTTTTTTGTGGCAAAATTAGGGGGGTCGGCTTATGCATGAGTATATACG
>JARQOD010000005.1:431904983-431955175 GCA_033576555.1 Oophaga sylvatica | reverse complement strand
TATGTCTAATTCCATTAGTTCTGAAGATCAGGGAGGACAAAGCCATAATAGCTCCTTTTTGGCCAAAGAGACCTTGGTTCTACTGGCTAAAGATAATGTCCATAACAGATCCGTGGGTACTGCCGGAAGACCAGGACCTTCTTACACAGGGTCCTTTCAGTCACCCTCAGAAAACCGGGCTACATTTGACGGCCTGGAATTTGAGAGGTCACTATTAGAAAAAAGGGGGTTTTCAGCCGCAGTAATATCTACCCTACTTCGCAGTAGAAAACCTGTAACCACAAAGATTTATGCCAGAATATGGAAAAAAATTTTAACAAATTCACCGCCAATACGGGAAGGGGAGATCCCAATAGTGGCTATATTAGAATTCCTACAAAAGGGATTAGAACTAGGGCTAGCAGTTAGCACCCTTAACCCCTTCACCCCCAAGGGTGGTTTGCACGTTAATGACCGGACCAATTTTTACAATTCTGACCACTGTCTCTTTATGAGGTTATAACTCTGGAACGCTTCAACGGATCTGCGCGATTCTGAGATTGTTTTCTCGTGACATATTGTACTTCACGTTATTGGTAAAATTTCTTCGATATAACTTGCGTTTATTTTTGAAAAAAATGCAAATATGGCGAAAATTTTGAAAACTAGACCCCTTAAGGAACTTATCTAGATCTTTGGTGAGCAATTTGAACCCCCAAGTGCTTCAAAACAAGTTTATAACGTAGAGCCGTAAAATTAAAAAATCATATTTTTTCCACAAAAATGATCTTTTCACCCCAATTTTTATTTTCCCAATGGTAACAAGACTCCAAAAGTTATTGTGCAATTTGTCCTGAGTACGCTGATACCCCATATGTGGTGGTAAACCACTGTTTGGGTGCATGGCAGAGTTTGGAAGGGAAGGAGTGCCATTTGACTTTTTCAACGCAGAATTGGCTGGATGCCATGTCTTGTTTGGAGAGCTCCTGATCTGCCTAAACAGTGGAAACCCCCACAAATGACACCATTTTGGAAACTAGACCCCCTCAAGGAACTTATCTAGATGTGTGGTGAGCACCTTGAACCCCTAAGTGCTTCACAGAAGTTTTATAACGTACAGTCGTAAAATAAAAAAATTTTTTTTTTTTTTTTACAAAAATGATTTTTTCGTCCCCAATATTTGTTTTCACAAGGGTAACAGGAGAAATTGGACCCCAAAAGTTGTTGTCCAATTTGTCCTGAGTATGCGGATACCCAATGTGGGAGAAAACTACTGTATGGGTACACATTGGGGCTCGGAAGGAAGTAGTGACGTTATGGATTGTAGACTTTGATGGAATGGTCTGAGGGCGTCATGTCGCATTTGGAGAGCCCCTGATGCGCCTAAACAGTGGAAACCCCCACAAGTGACCCCATTTTGGAAAATAGACCCTATAAGTAACTTATCTAGATGTGTGGTGAGCGCTATGAAGCCCAAGTGCTTCACAGAAGTTTATAACGTACAGCCGTAATAAAACAAAAAAAATCATTTTTTTTTTTTAAAAATGATACTTTTGCCCCCAGTTTTTTATTTTCCCAAGGGTAACAGAAGAAATAGGACAAATTGCACAATAACTCTTAGGGTCCAGAGTACGCTGATACCCATGTGGGAGTAAACTACTGTTTGGGCGCATGGCAGAGGTCAGAAGGGAAGGAGCGCCGTTTGACTTTTTCAACGCAGAATTGGCTGGAATTGAGATCGGACGCCATGTCACGTTTGGAGAGCCACTGATGTGCCTAAACAGCGGAAAAAACCCCAATTCTAACTCCAACCCTAACCCAAACACACCCCTAACCCTAGTCCCAACCCTAACCACAACCTAACCCTAACACACCCCTATCCCTAATCCCAACCATAACCCTAATACTAACTTTAGCGCCAACCCTAACCCTAATGGGGAAATGGAAATAAATACATTTTTTTAATTTTATTATTTTTCCCTAACTAAGGGGGTGATAAAGGGGGGTTTGATTTACTATTTATAGCGGGTTTTTGTGATTGGCAGCTGTCACGCTAAAAGACGCTTTTTATTGCAAAAAAATAGTTTTTTTCATCGCCACATTTTGAGAGCTATAATTTTTGCATATTTTGGCCCACAGAGTCATGTGAGGTCTTATTTTTTGCGGGACGAGGTGACGTTTTTATTGGTACCATTTTTGAGCACGTGACATTTTTTGATCGCTTTTTATTTCGATTTTTGGGAGGTTAGAATGAACAAAAATCAGCAATTCATGAATTTCTTTTGGGGGAGGCGTTTTATACCGTTCCGCGTGTGGTAAAATTGATAAAGCAGTTTTATTCTTTGGGTCAGTACGATTATGGCGATACCTCATTTATATCATTTTTTTAATGTTTTGGTGCTTTTATAGAATAAAAACAATTTTATATAAAAAATCATTATTTTTGCATCGCTTTATTCTGCGAGCTATAACTTTTTTATTTTTTCGCTGATGATGCTGTATGATGGCTCGTTTTTTGCGGGACAAGATGACGTTTTCAGTGGTACCATGTTTATTTATATCGGTCTTTTTGATCGCGTGTTATTCCACTTTTTGTTCAGCGGTATGATGATAAAGCACTGATTTTTTGCTTTGTTTTTATTTATTTTTTTTAAGGGGTTCACAAAAGGGGTTAACTAGTAGGACAGTTTTTAGGGGGGTCGTTACGGACGCGGCGATACCAAATATGTGTACTTTTATTGTTTTATTTTTTTTATTTACAGGAAGAAATGAATTTATTGGGGAATTTTTTTTTTTTTTTTTTTTTGGAAATTTTTTTTTTACACGTTTATTTTTACTTTTTTTACTTTTTTACATTGTCCCAGGGTGGGACATCACTGTAAAATGTGAGATCGCTGGTCTCACAGTGTGCACAGCACTCTGTGAGACCAGCGATCTCACAGGCAGCGCTGCAGGCTTCTCAGTGCCTGCTCTCGGCAGGCACTGAGGAAGCCGCCTCCCTCCAGGACCCCGGCGCCATCTTGGATCCGGGTCCTGGGAGGAGGAAGCCCTCAGAACAGCGCGATCACATCACGCTGTTCTGAGGGTCTCAGGGGGGCGCGCTTGGAGCCCCCTCCCTGCACGATGCTCCCCTGTACCCCCAGTACACCGCGATCATGTTTGATCGCGGTGTGCAAGGGGTTAATGTGCCGGGAGCGGTCCGTGACCGCTCCTGGCACAGAGTCCCGGGTGTCAGCTGTGATAATCAGCTGACACCCGGCGGCGATTAGCTGCGCTCCCCCCAGGAGCGCAGCTGATCGCTATGACGTACTATCCCGTCCATGGTCAGATTGTCACGGGTTTTATGGACGGGATAGTACGTCTAATGTCAGAGAGGGGTTTTAAAGTTCATGTGTCTGCCCTTGCAGCCCTGTTCAACCATGATTTGGCAAACAGATGGGCAGCCAGGTTCATTCGGGCCTGTAGTAGAGCGGATTCTGTTCCATCCCCTGCTCCTCCACCATGGGACCTCAATCTGGTTCTATCGGCCTTAATGGATAGCCCCTTTGAGCCCCTTAACACAATATCTGATAAAGCCCTAACTATTAAAACCACTTTGCTGATAGCACTTACATCAGCCCGTAGGATTGGAGACCTGCATGCATTATCAGCCGGCTCTCCTTACACCCGAATCCTAGATGACAGAGTAGTATTAAGACTAGATCCTGCATACTTACCCAAAGTAGTATCAAAATTCCATAGAGCTCCGGAAATAATACTGCCATCCTTTTGTCCTGACCCTAGCAACGCAAAAGAGAAAAAACTACACTGTTTAGATGTTAGGAGATGTATCCTACAATATCTAGAAAGAACAAAAATTGGAGGAAAAGCAGGTCATTACTTATCTCATTTCAGGGGGCAACGAAAGGCCTAGGAGCCTCTAGACAAACTATAGCTAGATGGGTGAGAGAGGCCATTATGCTAGCTTATAGTAGTGTAGGCAGGGCTGTTCCTGAAGGACTTAAAGCACACTCCACAAAAGCCATGTCGACATCTTGGGTGGAGAAAGCAGATGCTACAATCGACCAAATATGTAAGGCGGCCACTTGGTCTTCTCCGTCAACTTTCTTCAAACACTATAGACTAGATTTATCTGCCACCTCTGATCTCACGTTCGGGAGAAGAGTGTTGGAAGCAGTGATCCCTCCCTAAAACAGAATGCGATCTCTGTAATTCTCTCGTGGTGCCGTCATGTATGATGGAAAAACACGGGTATTACATACCTGGTAATGTGTTTTTTCATGAGACAGAAGACAAAAAACCTGACTGGCACTTCCAGACTAATGTGAACTAGGTGCAAACCAAAGGGAGCTACCCTCATGTAAAACATCCAAAAAAAGGCTGCACTCAAGCATACTAAAGCATGACAACATAGAATATATGAAATTTTGAATAGCAATATGGCTTTGGAATATAAGGAAAAATTTGAGACGCTTAGTATAAACATTTGGCCAAACATTTTAAAGCTCAACAACCATCGTCAAGGTGGTCTCAATTCTGTTGAGTCCCTAACCTAATGTGAACATACCTCTATTAGGCTGATATCTGAATTTCTGGGCGAATATGCACCTCTGTCAGTAATGCCTGCATATATGGGTAAAGTAGGGAGCCGGTGTAATTAAATCACCACCTGGTGGGAGCGGAGTGCTCGGTCAGCAAGCTAACATTCAAAAGACAAAAAACCTGACTGGCACTTCCAGACTAATGTGAACTAGGTGCAAACCAAAGGGAGCTACCCTCATGTAAAACATCCAAAAAAAGGCTGCACTCAAGCATACTAAAGCATGACAACATAGAATATATGAAATTTTGAATAGCAATATGGCTTTGGAATATAAGGAAAAATTTGAGACGCTTAGTATAAACATTTGGCCAAACATTTTAAAGCTCAACAACCATCGTCAAGGTGGTCTCAATTCTGTTGAGTCCCTAACCTAATGTGAACATACCTCTATTAGGCTGATATCTGAATTTCTGGGCGAATATGCACCTCTGTCAGTAATGCCTGCATATATGGGTAAAGTAGGGAGCCGGTGTAATTAAAATCACCACCTGGTGGGAGCGGAGTGCTCGGTCAGCAAGCTAACATTCAAAAGACAAAAAACCTGACTGGCACTTCCAGACTAATGTGAACTAGGTGCAAACCAAAGGGAGCTACCCTCATGTAAAACATCCAAAAAAAGGCTGCACTCAAGCATACTAAAGCATGACAACATAGAATATATGAAATTTTGAATAGCAATATGGCTTTGGAATATAAGGAAAAATTTGAGACGCTTAGTATAAACATTTGGCCAAACATTTTAAAGCTCAACAACCATCGTCAAGGTGGTCTCAATTCTGTTGAGTCCCTAACCTAATGTGAACATACCCTATTAGGCTGATATCTGAATTTCTGGGCGAATATGCACCTCTGTCAGTAATGCCTGCATATATGGGTAAAGTAGGGAGCCGGTGTAATTAAAATCACCACCTGGTGGGAGCGGAGTGCTCGGTCAGCAAGCTAACATTCAAAAGACAAAAAACCTGACTGGCACTTCCAGACTAATGTGAACTAGGTGCAAACCAAAGGGAGCTACCCTCATGTAAAACATCCAAAAAAAGGCTGCACTCAAGCTACTAAAGCATGACAACATAGAATTATGAAATTTTGAATAGCAATATGGCTTTGGAATATAAGAAAATTGAGACGCTTATATAACATTTGGCCAACATTTAAAGCTCAACAACCATCGTCAAGGTGGTCTCATTCTGTTGAGTCCCTAACCTAATGTGAACATACCTCTATTAGGCTGATATTGAATTCTGGCAATATGCACCTCTGTCAGTAATGCCTGATATATGTAAGTAGGGAGCCGTTAATTAAAATCCACCTGTGGAGCGAGTGCTCGTCCAAGCTAACATTCAAAAGACAAAAAACCGACTGGCCTTCCAGACTAGTGACTAGGTCAAACCAAGGGAGCTACCTCATGTAAAACATCAAAAAAAGGCTGCACTCAACATACTAAAGCATGACAACATAGAATATATGAATTTTGAATAGCAATATGCTTTGGAATTAAGGAAAATTTGAGACGCTTGTAAATTGGCAAAATTTAAATCACAACTGAAGGTGTCCAATCTGGAGTCTACCAGGAACATACCTATAGGGATATTAATTTGGGCAATGACCCTGTCGATGGATTTGGTAAAGTGGCTGTATTAAAATCCACTTGGCGATCCGTCATAAATCAAACTGGCACTTAGTATGACTAGTGCAAACCAGGGAGTCCTAGTAAACTCCAAGGTGCACCAAGCTTCAGCAACATAGAATGAAATTGATAGCAATAGTTTGGATTAGGAAATTGGACGTAGTTATGAATTTTAATACACCGGTACTTTACCAACTAACACAAGGTGATATCGAATTCGATATCACTTGAGTATGTTCAATTAGGTGGGACCGAATTAACCACCTTGACGATGTGTTGAGCTAATTGGCCAAAACTAGCTTCAAATTTACTATATCCAAAGCCTATGTAAAAATCCAAATAGGCTGCTTAGTACTTGATGCACTATTTGATTTTGTAGCCTTGGTTTGAATTAAAGTAATGAGCGTTTGTTTAAACTTTGGCCGACATTTTAAATCACCCTCTTTCAATTCCATTCTGAGAGTGATTCCCAAAATTAATACACTATAAGGTATTTACATATTGGGACAAGAATTAGCACCTTGCAGTTGTTGGCTTAAAAGTTTGGCCAATGTTAATAACTCAAACCTTATATTCCAAACCATAGCATTCAAATCAAATCATGTTGCATCTTAGTATGCTTAGGTGCAGCCTTTTTAGGATGTTTTACATGAGGTAACTCCCATTAGGTTTCACCTAGTTCACATTAGTTGAAGTGCATCAGGTTTTTGTCTTTTGAATGTTAGACTTGCTGACACGAGCACTACGCTCCCACCAGGTGGGATTTTAATTACATCGGCTCCCTACTTACCATTATGCAGCATTACTGACAAGGTGCATATTCGCCCAGAAATCAGATATCAGCCTAATAAGGTATGTTCACATTAGGTTAGGGACTCAACAGAAATGAACCACCTTGACGATGGTTGTGAGCTTTAAAATGTTGGCCAAATGTTTATACTAAGCGTCTCAATTTTCCTTATATTCCAAAGCCAATTGCTATCAAAATTTCATATATTCTATGTGTCATGCTTTAGTATGCTTGAGTGCAGCCTATTTTTTGGATGTTTTACATGAGGTAGCTCCCTTTGGTTTGCACCTAGTTCAAATTAGTCTGGAAGTGCCAGTCGGTTTTATGTCTTTTGAATGTTAGCTTGCTGACCGAGCACTCCGCTCCCACCAGGTGTGATTTTAATTACACCGGCTCCCTACTTTACCATATTGCAGGCATTACTGACAGAGGTGCATATTCGCCCAGAATTCAGATATCAGCCTAATAGAGGTATGTTCACATTAGGTTAGGGGACTCAACAGAATTGAGACCACCTTGACGATGGTTGTTGAGCTTTAAAATGTTTGGCCAAATGTTTATACTAAGCGTCTCAAATTTTCCTTATATTCCAAAGCCATATTGCTATTCAAAATTTCATATATTCTATGTTGTCATGCTTTAGTATGCTTGAGTGCAGCCTTTTTTGGATGTTTTACATGAGGGTAGCTCCCTTTGGTTTGCACCTAGTTCACATTAGTCTGGAAGTGCAGTCAGGTTTTTTGTCTTTTGAATGTTAGCTTGCTGACCGAGCACTCCGCTCCCACCAGGTGGTGATTTTAATTACACCGGCTCCCTACTTTACCCATATATGCAGGCATTACTGACAGAGGTGCATATTCGCCCAGAAATTCAGATATCAGCCTAATAGAGGTATGTTCACATTAGGTTAGGGACTCAACAGAATTGAGACCACCTTGACGATGGTTGTTGAGCTTTAAAATGTTTGGCCAAATGTTTATACTAAGCGTCTCAAATTTTTCCTTATATTCCAAAGCCATATTGCTATTCAAAATTTCATATATTCTATGTTGTCATGCTTAGTATGCTTGAGTGCAGCCTTTTTTGGATGTTTTACATGAGGGTAGCTCCATTTGGTTTGCACCTAGTTCACATTAGTCTGGAAGTGCCAGTCAGGTTTTTTGTCTTTTGAATGTTAGCTTGCTGACCGAGCACTCCGCTCCCACCAGGTGGTGATTTTAATTACACCGGCTCCCTACTTTACCCATATATGCAGGCATTACTGACAGAGGTGCATATTCGCCCAGAAATTCAGATATCAGCCTAATAGAGGTATGTTCACATTAGGTTAGGGACTCAACAGAATTGAGACCACCTTGACGATGGTTGTTGAGCTTTAAAATGTTTGGCCAAATGTTTATACTAAGCGTCTCAAATTTTTCCTTATATTCCAAAGCCATATTGCTATTCAAAATTTCATATATTCTATGTTGTCATGCTTTAGTATGCTTGAGTGCAGCCTTTTTTTGGATGTTTTACATGAGGGTAGCTCCCTTTGGTTTGCACCTAGTTCACATTAGTCTGGAAGTGCCAGTCAGGTTTTTGTCTTTTGAATGTTAGCTTGCTGACCGAGCACTCCGCTCCCACCAGGTGGTGATTTTAATTACACCGGCTCCCTACTTTACCCATATATGCAGGCATTACTGACAGAGGTGCATATTCGCCCAGAAATTCAGATATCAGCCTAATAGAGGTATGTTCACATTAGGTTAGGGACTCAACAGAATTGAGACCACCTTGACGATGGTTGTTGAGCTTTAAAATGTTTGGCCAAATGTTTATACTAAGCGTCTCAAATTTTTCCTTATATTCCAAAGCCATATTGCTATTCAAAATTTCATATATTCTATGTTGTCATGCTTTAGTATGCTTGAGTGCAGCCTTTTTTTGGGTGTTTTTTTCATGAGACATGACGGCACCCTTATATTCCCGCCCTTGATCACGTCACTAGTTGGGTGCATTTTTATTATTTTTTCACACCCTTGGATTGGGGTAATTAAAATTGTAAAGAATGTATTATTTATGTGTGTACTAACATGCGGAGTTCCTCTCGTGCTCTGTAAAACAACTGATGCGGAGAGAGGAGCCGCCCCTTTTATCTTGAAGGTTTCCTGTCCTTGATGGGCGGATTCCCCTCTCTCGTGGTGCCGTCATGTCTCATGAAAAACACATTACCAGGTATGTAATACCCGTGTATTCCATCGGACGTACTATTCCGTCCATGTGACCCTGGACCTCATTCCCATGGACGGAGTAGTACGTCCAGGGCAATCAGCTGCGCTCCTGGGGGAGCGCAGCTGATCGCCGCCGGGTGTCAGCTGATTATCACAGCTCACACCCGGCACCATGTGTCAGGAGCGGTCACGGACCGCTCCCGGCACATTAACCCCTGGCACACCGCGATCAAACATGATCGCGGTGTACCGGGGGCACAGGGGAGCATCGCGCAGGGAGGAGGCACCCTGCGTGCTCCCCTGAGATCCTCAGAACAGCGCGATGTGTCGCGCTGTTCCGAGGGACTCTCCTCACTGCAGGACCCCGGATCCAAGATGGCCGCAGGGTCCTGCAGGGAGGCGGCTTCCTCAGTGCCTGCTGAAAGCAGGCACTGAGAAGCCTGCAGCAGTGCCAGAGCGATCGCTGGTGTGACAGAGTGCTGTGCACACTGTCACACCAGCGATCTGACCCTACACAGTGATGACCCACCCTGGGACAAAGTATAAAAGTTAAAAAAAAAAAAAAAAAAAAGTGTAAAAAAAAAAATTCAAAAAAAAAAAAAAATTCCCCAATAAATTCACTTATTCCTGTAAATAATAAAAACGAAACAATAAAAGTACACATATTTGGTATAGCCGCGTCCGTAACGACCCGCCCTATAGAACTGTCTCACTAGTTAACCCCTTTAGTGAACCCCTTAAAAAAAAAAAAAAGCAAAAAAATTAATGCTTTATCATCATACCGCCGAATAAAAAGTGAACTAACACGCGATCAAAAAGACGGATATAAATAAACATGGTACCTCTGAAAACGTCATCTTGTCCTGCAAAAATCAAGCTGCCATACAGCGTAATCAGCGATAGAATAAAAAAGTTATAGCTCGCAGAATAAAGCGATGCAAAAATAATTTTTTTAGATAAAATTGTTTTTATTGTATAAAAGCGCCAAAACATTAAAAAAATGATATAAATGAGGTATCGCCGTAATCGCACTGACCCGAAGAATAAAACTGCTTTATCAATTTTACCACACGCGGAACGGTATAAACGCCCCCCCAAAAAAAAAATTCATGAATTGCTGATTTTTGTTCATTCTAACCTCCCAAAAATCAAAATAAAAAGCGAACAAAAAATGTCATGTGCTCAAAAATGGTACCAATAAAAACGTCAACTCGTACCGCAAAAAATAAGACCTCACATGACTCTGTAGCCCAAAATATGCAAAAATTATAGCTCTCAATGTGGTGATGCAAAAACTATTTTTCCAGGACGTCCACCTAACAGCACTATGGAGGACGTCCTCCTCCTCCTTACAGGGACAGGAAGCACACGAGAGGTTAAAAGGTCCCACTCCTCCCCCAATACCTCAGTGTTTTTCCTGTCCCTGCATGGAGGGACACACGAGAGATCGCTGCGAGGACGCAGTAACTTACCGGGCCCAGGGGAATCGTGCGGTTCGTCCAGATCCTTCCCCCTGTCAAGAGGTCCAGAGCCGAAACTCCCTCCTTGGGAGTCCCTCTGCTCCAAAGACCGGGGGCGGACGAGCTCCCGGGTAAGAGCCGCTCCTTCCGTTGGGAGGCTCTCGGCTCAGGCGTCTTCCTCCTGGTCCAGGGAGGAACGCTGAACAGGCCTCAACCGGAAACTGAGCGTCACTTCCGGTGACGCAAAAACGTGAGGTCAGCGGGCGTTCCGGAATTGAACGCAGGAGTCGGAAAGCGTCTGAGGTATCGCAAAACTTCATGCGTTCGGAAGTAGAACGCAAAAAGGTATGGAAAGCGTGTAGTGTTGGTTTTTGCGTTCCAGGTGGAACGCAGTATGGGCGGCGCTAAAGACGTCGCTGAACGCTATAAAAGAGCGCGAAGGTAGCGTTTGAATGCTGATCGCTAATCTGGTAACAGAGTTTGTGCAGCAGCTGCCATAGCAGTCCCAAGGCAGCAAAGTAAACCTTTTCTGCGGATGGACATGGAGTCTGAGAAATCCAGAGAGGAGGCAGGGGTAATGCGCATGGCGCAAAAAGCTCCACTCTCACTAAATAATCCAGACTCGATCCTAAGTATACATATTGTTGTATTAATTAGGACAAGGATACTTCATCTACACCTTTGCAGACAGTGAAGAGAGGCAAAGCCTCGGCGAAATCTAATCGCTGTTCGACATGTCAGACGAAGCTTCCTGACGCTTATAAAAAAGCGGTCTGTTGTACTTGTACAGCAGCAGTCTTGGAGCAAGAAAGATCTTCGTTATTATCAGACTTAAGGATCCTGATTAAAGAAGAGGTGCAGGCATCATTATCAGCTACACAACAGCAGCCCACTAGTCAGGGTCCAAGCCGTAAAAGGTCAAGGATGGAGTTGGAAGAGGAACCGGATCTGGAATCAGAAGAAAACATGGAGTACTCGGAGCAAGAAGAAGGTGAAGTTCAGACGGAAGTCCAAGAAAAGGCCAGGAGGTACCTGTTTCCTGTGGAAGATACTGAGGATTTGGTCCAGGCTGTAAGAAGTACTATGCATGTGGAAGATGTACCACGACCCCAATCCAGACAGGATTTGATGTTTGGAGGACTTACAGCTCAGATTGATAAAGTTTTCCCTATTAGTGACCATATAAAAACCATGATACTCTGTGAATGGAAGGACGCAGAGAGAAGACTGGTAATGTCACGTGACTTTAAAAACCGTCTTCCTTTTGATCCTGAGGAATCAAAGATGTGGGAAGAAACACCTAGAGTGGATGTGCCAATTGCAAAAGTGGCTAAAAAGACTTCGATTCCTTTTGAGGACTCTTCAAGTCTTAAAGATCCTATGGATCGCAAGGCTGACATCCTCCTTAAGCGGGCCTGGGAGTCTTCAGCGGCCTTAATAAGGACCAATATTGCGGCTACTTCGGTAGCTAGGTCTATGTGTTTCTGGATGAGTCAGTTGGAGGATCAACTGGCTAATAGGACCCCTAGGGCTGAAATTTTAGAATCTCTTCCTCTCATTAAGTCAGCTACAGCCTTTCTGGCTGATACCTCGGCTGAGTCAGTCAGGTTTTCTGCCAGAAATAGCTCTTTATCCAATGCAGTCCGGAGGGCTATTTGGTTGAAATCCTGGTCGGGGGATAATGCCTCTAAAAATAAATTATGTTCATTACCATTTACAGGATCAAAGGTATTTGGTCAGGCATTGGATGATATTCTGGAGGCCTCAGATAGTAAAAAAGGATTTCCAGAGGAGAAGCCTAAAAAGTTTCAATCCTTTCGGAAGAAACCGGCCTTCCGTAGACAACCGTTTTATAGGGACACAGGTAGACCTAGCAGGGGAACATATAAGGGTTCCTATACTCAAAATAGAGGGAATAGGAGCTCACTGGATCTTCCTCAAAATCTAGAAAGCAATGACGCCAGGCACATAGGGGGCCGACTTTTGTTCTCGGCGGAGAACTGGGAAAAGATCACCAAAAACGAGTGGGTCCTAAAAACTATAAAGGAAGGTTACAGAATAGAACTGGTAGCCTATCCGCCCCAGAGATACATTTCTCCCACTGTGATTCAGGGAAATTGGGGAATGTTTCAGGACATCCAAGACTTAATCTCTTCAAATGTCATTGTGCCAGTTGTTGGGTAAGAGGAAAAGTCGGGCCACTATTCCTCTCTCTTTCCAATAATGAAACCGTCAGGAGAGTCAAGAACGATTCTGAATCTAAAACCGCTGAACAAGTATGTTCGCTACAAAAGATTCAGAATGGAGTCTATAAAGTCAACAATTCCACTGATAGACAAAAATTCGGTAATGTGTACCCTAGACTTAAAAAATGCCTACTATCAGGTGCCCATCCATCCAGACTCGCAGGAGCTTCTAAGATTTGCTGTAAGCCTACCAAGATCCACCTGCCACTTCCAGTTTCAAGGTCTGCCATTCGGACTAGCTTCTGCTCCCAGAGTTTTTACGAAGCTAATATCAGAGGTAGTAGCCTATTTAAGAAACCAAGGAATTGTAATAATTCCTTACTTGGACGACTTTCTGTTGGTGGCTCAATCAGCAGAAATTCTAAATTACCATACAGAGCGAACAATGGCGGTACTAGAATTTCTGGGTTGGGTGATAAATCGAGAGAAATCTCACCTAACTCCCAGTACAAAAAGAATATTTTTAGGAGTACTCCTCGATTCAAGAGCCAGAACAGCTTTTCTGCCAGAGGTCAAGCAAAGATCTTTGAAAAAGAAAGTGATAGAGATGGTAAAGAACCGAGTTACCATTCGAAAAGCTATGCAAATGCTGGGAGTAATGACATCATGTATACCATGTGTCAGGTGGGCTCAAGCTCATTCAAGACCCTACAAAGAGAAGTATTATCATGCTGGGATCATCATCAGTCATCCCTAGACAAAAGGATCCACCTCTCGGCAAGAGCAAAGAGGTCGTTAGTTTGGTGGGCACAAAGCGAAAATCTCAAAAGAGGAGTTCTTTGGATTCCATCCCCATATATAGTAATAACTACAAATGCAAGTGCATGGGGGTGGGGAGCCCATCTAGAAGGGAAGTTTCTGCAAGGCAGATGGCCAGAGAAAATCAGACGAATGTCATCAAATTATCGAGAGTTGTATGCGATCTGGGAATCCTTAAGAAGAAATCAGGACTGTCTAATTTGTTTATTTTATATGGAGGTAAAAATAAGGGTAAAAAAGCTTCTAAGCCTTCCATCGCAAGATGGATTACCACCTTAATCATAAAAACTTACAGATCTGAAGGTGTAGTTTGTCCCATAAAAATAAAAGCCCATTCTACCAGAGCAATGTCAGCCTCATGGGCAGAAAGAGCAGGAGCATCTTTAGAACAAATTTGTAAAGCAGCTTCTTGGGCTACGATAAATACCTTTTGCAGGCACTACAAACTAGACGTGCTAGCAGGACAACAGACGGCATATGGTAGAAAAGTATTACAGGCCGTAGTCCCACCCTAGGAGGGTTTTCTTTGGTACTCTCCATAGTGCTGTCAGGTGGACGTCCTGGAAAATAGGTATTATACCTACCGATAATTCGGTTTCCAGGAGTCCATCCTGACAGCACCGTTAGTTCCCTCCCTTGTCTATGTTCATGTATATGCTAATTCATATGATGTAATATGTTTAAGTAATTAAATTTTGTCACTTGTATTGATCCATGGTATGGTACTTGTCAAATCACTGAGGTATTGGGGGAGGAGTGGGACCTTTTAACCTCTCGTGTGCTTCCTGTCCCTGTAAGGAGGAGGAGGACGTCCTCCATAGTGCTGTCAGGATGGACTCCTGGAAACCGAATTATCGGTAGGTATAATACCTATTTTTTGCAATAAAAAGCGTCTTTTAGCGTGACAGCTGCCAATCATAAAAACCCGATATAAATAGTAAATCAAACCCTTCTTTATCACCCCCTTAGTTAGGGAAAAATAATAAAATTAAAAAAATTATTTCCATTTTCCCATTAGGGTTAGGCCCTGTGCACACGTTGTGGATTGTGCTGCGGTTCCGCAGCAGAACCGGACGTCATGTACAGTACAGTGTTGGTGAAGGGAAAAAAAACAGCTGTGCACATGATGCGGAATTTTCTGCGCGGATTTGTTGCGGTTTTAAAACCGCAGCATGTCAATTGTTTGTGCGGATTCCGCAGCGGTTTTACACCTATTCCGATATAGGTGTAAAACCGCAGGCAAATCCGCAAAAAAAAAACTGAGGCAAAACCGCAGTAAATCCGCGCTAAAACGTCGTTTTACCTGCGGTTTTAGCAAAATCAGCGTGGAAAAATCCACAAGTAAATCCACAACGTGTGCACGGGGCCTTAGGGTTAGGGTTGCGGCTAAAATTAGGGTTAGGTTTTTGGCTAAAGTTAGGGTTAGGGTTGGGGCTAAAGTTAAAATTAGGGTTAGGGGTGTGTTAGGGTTAGGTTTGTGGTTAGGGTTATGGTTAGGGTTGGGACTAGGGTTAGGGGTGTGTTCGGGTTAGAATTGGGGGGTTTCCACTGTTTAGGCACATCAGGGGCTCTCCAATTGTGACATGGCGTCTGACTTTTTCAACGCAGACCTGGCTGGAATTGAGATCAAACGGTGCTCCTTCACTTCTGAGACTGCCATGCGCCAAAACAGTAGTTTACCCTCACAAATGGGGTATCAGCGTACTCAGAAGAAATTGGACCCAAGAGTTATTGTGCAATTTGTCCTGTTACCCTTGGGAAAATAAAAAATTGGGGGTGAAAATATCATTTTTGTAAAAAAAAAAATGATTTTTTTGTTTTTATGGCTGTACGTTCTAAACTTGTGTGAAGCACTTGGGGCTTCATAGCGCTCACCACACATCTAGATAAGTTCCTTATGGGGTCTATTTTCCAAAATGGGGTCACTTGTGGGGATTTCCACTGTTTAGGCACATCAGGGGCTCTCCCAAAGCGATATGACGCCCGCAGACTATTCCATCAAAGTCTGCAATCTAAAACGTCACTACTTCCCTTCCGAGCCCTGACGTGTGCCCATACAGTAGTTTTCTCCCACATATGGGGTATCAGCGTACTCTGGACAAAATGGACAACAACTTTTGGGGTCCAATTTCTCCTGTTACCCTTGGGAAAATAAAAAGTTGGGGACTAAAAGATCATGTTTGTGGAAAAAATATGATTTTTTATTTTCATGCTCGGGCGTTATAAACTTTAGTGAAACACCTGGGGGTTCAAAGTTCTCTTGAGGGGTCTAGTTTCAAAAATGGTGTCATTTGTGGGGGGTTTCCACTGTTTAGGCACATCAGGAGCTCTCCAAACACGACATGGCGTCAAACGGCGCTCCTTCCCTTCCGAGCTCCGCCATGCACCCAAACAGTGGTTTACCCCTACAGATGGGGTATCAGCATACTCAGGACAAATTGCACAATAACTTTTGGGGTCTTGTTACCCTTGGGAAAATAAAAATTGGGGTTAAAAGATCATTTTTGTGGAAAAAATGATTTTTTAATTTTACAGCTCTACGTTATAAACTTGTGTGAAGCACTCGGGGGGTTCAAATTGCTCACCACAGATCTAGATAAGTTCCTTAGGGGGTCTAGTTTCCAAACTGGGGTCACTTGTGGGGGATTTCCACTGTTTAGGCACTGCAAACGGAACATGACCCCCATCAACGTCTGCATTTCAAAACGTTATTACTTCCTTTCCAAGCCCTGCCGTGCACCCAAACAGTTCCCCCCCCACATATGGGGTATCGGCGTACTCAGGACAAATTGGACAACAACTTTTGGGGTCCAATTTCCTTGGGAAAAATCAAACATTTGGGACTAAAAAATCATTTTTGTGGAAACTTGTTTTGTTTTTTCACACCCAGGCATTATAAACTTTTGTGAAACACTTGGGGGTTCAAAGTGCTCACAACAGATCTAGATAAGTTCCATAGGGGGTCTAGTTTACAAAATGGTGTCACTTGTGGGGGTTTCCACTGTTTAGGTGCATCAGGGGCTCTCCAAACGCAACATGGCGTCCAATCTCAATTCCAGCCAATTGTGGTTTGAAAAAGTCAAACGGCGCTCCTTCCATTACGAGCTCTGCCGTGTGCCCAAACAGTGGTTTTCCCCCACATATGGGGTATTGGTGTACTCAGGAGAAATTGCACATCAACTTTATCTGTCCATTTTCCCCTTTTACCCTTGTGAAAATAAAAAAGTTTGCAAAAGATCATTTTTGTGACTAAAAAGTTAACTGTCATTTTTTCCTTCCACGTTGCTTCAGCTCCTGTGAAGCACCTGAAGGGTTAATAAACTTCTTGAATGTGGTTTTGAGTACCTTAAGGGGTGCAGTTTTTAGAATGGTGTCACTTTTGGGTATTTTCTGCCATATAGACCCTTCAAAGTGACTTAAAATGTGAGGTGGTCCCTAAAAAAAATGGCTTTGTAAATTTTGTTGTAAAAATGAGAAATCGCTGGTCAACTTTTAACCCTTATAATTTCCTAACAAAAAAATTTTGGTTCCAAAATTGTGCTGATGTAAAGTAGACATGTGGGAAATGTTATTTATTAACTATTTTGTGTGACAAATTTCTCTGTTTTAAGGGAATAAAATTCAAAGTTTAAAAATTGCAAAATTTTCAAAATTTTTGCCATATTTGCATTTTTTTCAAAAATAAACGCAAGTTATATCGAAGAAATTTTACCACTAACGTGAAGTACAATATGTCACGAGAAAACAATCTCAGAATCGCGAAGATCCGTTGAAGCGTTCCAGAGTTATAACCTCATAAAGAGACAGTGGTCAGAATTGTAAAAATTGGCCCGGTCATTAACGTGCAAACCACCCTTGGGGGTGAAGGGGTTAAGATGGGGTGCAGAGAGTACACAAATGAGGAAAAAATCTAATTTTTTGCGTTTACCAAATGGCTGAAATTAAACAGATTTGAAAAAATTAAAGGGTTCTGAATACTTTCCGAACCCACTGTGTATGTATATGTGTATCATATATATATGACCTGCACTGAACTCTGGAGCGTGGGAAAATGCCAGTTCGTTTTCCCATACTCCAGAGTTCAGCGCCGGGTCAGGCTGTGAGGGAATGCAGTATCAGTGACATCTCCTCATTCACCAGTAGTTTACAGCCGGGGTGGTCGCATCTTGGAACCGTCCTGGTTGTAAACTGTATATATCCCAGATATGGATTACGGCGTGGGACAGAACGACGGACAGGTATGGTATATTGTTTGTTTATTTTGTTTATTACAGGAGATCGAGGGCATTGGGGAATTAGGTTATGTTGTAAGTATGGATTAATTTAGAATAATGAAGAAGTCTGTGTCTTTATTTCAATAAAAAAAAATTTCAGGGTGTCCGTGTTTTATTTACAATTTTACTATGGGATTAGTAATAAGGGCGTCTTATTGACGCCTCCCATTACTAACCCCCCCAACTATTACCCCATTTGCCACCGCTACAGGGCAGTGGGAAGAGCAAGGCTATGTGCCAGAATTGGCGCATGTTATAGATGCGCCTTCTCTGAGGCGGCTGCGGGCTGATGTTTTTAGCCAGGGGGGCCAGTATTCATCGCCCCTTCCTAGGCTAATAAAATCAGCCCGCAGCTGTCTGCATGGCTATTTCTGGCTAAAAGATTATTTAGGGGAAAAAAATGGCGTGGGGTCCCCCTATAATTTATATTCATTAAATACATGTCCAGTAATTTGCACACACACTATACTAATTGTATTTGGCACTGACGTCTATAAATCTACCTATTCTATATGGATTTACTGTATGTAATCCATCTCTTATATCCTGTTGGCTCCTGCACGGATTTAACAGAAGCCGACAAATGGATTAAGGGCTATTCTTCTGTCTATATATGTGATATAAATATATATATTGTGTGTGTGTGTGTGTGTGTATATGTGTGTGTGTGTGTGTGTGTTATATATATATATATATATAATGTGTATATATGTATTTCTATTCTATCTTTTCTATTATAACATGTCAGTGTGATTTTACTGTAGCTACATATGAATTGTCGGCTTTTCAAAGGACACCGGTGCGTAAAAATTGGACAGCACTCAAATGGTGCGAGTGCTGTGCAATTTTTTAATTTTTTTTTTTCTTCCCCTCGCACCCATTGATTTGCATTGGCGATTCTTGTCTGAGATATGCAGCAAATCGCAGCATGCTGCAATTTTTTTTTCTTAGTCAGATTTCAGCAGAGATGTCACCCATTAAATAACATTGGTCCAAGTGCACTCCGTTTTTTTGTTTTTTTTTCTATCAGATTGCACTTGTCCATATTGCTCACAAATGAGTATGAGCTCAAAATGGTATAATTAAAAACGTCAGGTGGGCATGCAAAAAATAAACCCTCACCCAACCGAAGGTCACGAAAAACGGAGACTCTACAGGTATCGGAATATGGCGCTATATATTTTTTTTTTAACAAAGTTTGGATTTTTTTTCACCACTTCAGTAAAAGAGAACCTAGACTTGTTTGGTCTCTATGAACTCGTAATGACCTGGAGAATCATAATGGCAGGTCAGTTTTAGCATTTGGTGAACCTAGTAAAAAAAAGCCAAACAAAAAAACAAGTCTGGGATTGCACTTTTTCTCAATTTCACCGCACTTAGAATTTTTTCCCCGTTTTCTGGTACACAACATGGTAAAACCAGTGGTGTCGTTCAAAACTACAACTCGTCCCGCTGAAATGTTCGATATTTTCATTAATCTATGCAAGTTATATTTACCAAAATTCACCACTAACATGAAGTACAATATGTCACGAAAAAACAGTCTGAGAATCAGTGGGAAACAATCAGTGGGAAACATAGAAGCGTTCCAGAGTTATTACCACATAGTGACACTGGTCAGATTTTAAAAAAATTGGCCTGGTCATGAAGGTCAAAATTGGCTGTCAGGAAGGGGTTAAAAACGTATAATGTAAATGTGCAATCCATTTTTTTTTCCCCGTCCCCCCTTTGTGTTTGCCTAATTGTAACAACCGTCCGTGGTGGTCACCAATGGAGCCGATATAGCTTATCTTGTGGATAGTTGATAAAGTGACATTCCAGTTCTAGCAGCTAATTATCATGTTAAGCCCCCGTCTCACATAGCGATATCGCTAGCGAGATCGCTGCTGAGTCACTAGTTTTGTGACGCAGCAGCGAGCTCACCAGCGATATCGCTGTGTGTGACATTCAGCGACGATCAGCCCCCCTGCCGGGTATCGCTGATCATCGCTGAAATGTCTGGACATTTTTTTGATCGCTGGTCTCCCACTGACAGGCACGCATCGCTGCGTGTGACAGGCGGGAGACCAGCGATCCGCTGGTAACCAAGGTACACAGCGGGTTTCCAGGCGCGGGGCTGTGCCTAGAAACCCGCTGTGTACCTTGGATACCAGCGCCCTGATGCAGGGAGCTGGTAACCAAGGTACACAGCGGGTTTCCAGGCACCGCGCAGCGCCTGGAAACCCGATGTGTACCTTGGTTACCAGCTCCCTGCATCAGGGCGCTGGTATCCAAGGTACACTACGGGTAACTAGCGATGTTTACCCGCAGTGTCCTTGTGCTGATCGCTGCCCTGAGCTGCCTGTTTGGCAGCTCAGCAGCGATAATATAGCGATACACCAGCGATCCTGATCGTTGTCGGGATCGCTGGTGTATCGCTATGTGAGACCCAGCCTTTAGGCACAGATTCCCCCTCCCAGGTTTGTGCAGCAGTCTGTTTTAATGTGTTCCCAAAATCTGTTAAGATTCCTTAAGTGGAAGAACTTAAATGTCTGATATGTTTCTTTTAGGGAAGCTATAGCTTTGGGAAGCACAGATTTCACAGAGAATGACATAGAAAAAATTGTTGAAGAACTTGGAAAGGAATTCAAAGGGAATGCCTATCATCTCATGCACAAAAACTGCAACCATTTTTCATCAGCTTTATCTGAGGTAAATTTAGTATTTACTACTTGTATATTCATTGCAATAAAAAAGTAAAGCATTATTCCAATCTAAGATCTACAGTGACTTGAAAAAGTCCCTGTGATCTTTTCCACATGTTATCACGTTACTCCCACAAACTTAAATTAATTTTATTGGGATTTTATGTGATATACCAGCACAAAGCACCAAGTATTTGTGAAGTGTAATGGAAATGGCGTATGGCTTTCTAAATAGTTTAAAAATATAAATCTGAAAACTATAATGTGCATTTGTATTCAGTCAGTACTTTGTATGACCACCTGCAATTACTGCTGCAAGTATTTTGGGATATTTCTCTACCAGCTTTGCACATCTAGAGGCTGACGTTTTTGCCCGTTCTTTTTTTCAAATTCGCTCTAGCTCAGTGAGTTTGGATGGAGAGTGTCTGTAAAAAACAATTTTCAAGTCAAGATTCTCAATGGGATTTAGGTCTGGACTGTGACTGGGCCATTCACACACATGAATATGCTTTGATATAAACCATTCCATTGTAGCTTTGGCAGTAGGTTTAGGATGGTTGGATAGCAAGAAGTTGAACTTTCTCCCCAGTCTTCAGTCTTTTGCAGCCTCCAGCAGGTTTCCCTCTAGGATTGCCTTGTGTTTAGCTCAATCCATCTTCCCATCATATCTGATTAGTTTCCCTGTGTGTGCTGAAGAAAAGAATACCCTCAGCATGCTACTGCTGCCACCACCATGTTTGACTATGGGGATGGTGTTTTCAGGATGCTATGCAGTGTTAGGCTGTTTTTCCACGTTCCGGAAACACAGCGCTTTGGACGGAGCAGAAAGTCCGCTCCGCCCAAAGCCCCGCCCCCTAGTGAACGCGCGGTCAATCCGGATGTGTTCATGGAACACATCCGGAATCACCGCAAGGCTGCACAGCCCTGTGTTATTTCCATTGCAGCGACGCAGCGTCGCCGCAAGGGAATAGGACATGCTGTGGTCTAAAAAGACGCGCCGCATGTCCGTAAATGCAGGTCTTCCGCCTGCGTGTTTTTACACATAGTGGAGACGGGATTTCTTGAAATCCCCTCCACTATGCTGTAACATCTGGACGCTGCGTGTTTGACCCTGCGCCAACGCACAGCGTCAAACACGCAGCAATTCCTGACTGTTTCCGGACCGTGGAAACATACCCTAAGTTTTCCGCCACACATGGCTTTTTACATTTAGCCCAAAAATGTATACTTTGATCTTATTTGCTCCCAGTACTTTCTTCCATATGCTAGCTGTGTCCCCTACATGGCTTCTTTTTGCAAGCTGCAAATGGGACTTCTTATGGCTTACTTTCAAAAATGACTTTCTTTTTGCCACTATTCCATAAAGGCCAGATTCATAGAGTATATGACGAATAGGTGTCATGTGAACAGATTCTCCCACCTGAGCTATGGATCTCTACTGCCTCTTCAGACCATAGGCTCTTTGGCTGCTTCTCTAATGCCTGAGATTTTAGTTTAGGTGGACGGATGTGTCTTGATAGGATTGTAGTTGCACCACACGCCTTACATTTGTTGAAAGATGGATTGAACAGCACTCTGTTAGATGTTCAGAATTTGGGCTATTTTTTTTTTTTTTTTTTTTGTAATAACCTAACCCTACCTTACTTATCTCCATAACTTTATCCCTGACCTGTGTGGTGTGTTCATTGGTTTTCATCATGCTGTTTGAACCCCAATTTTCTCAAACAAGCTTCTGAGGCCTTCACAGAACATCTTTAGTAATACTGAGAATGTATTACATACAGTTGGACTCAATTTACTTATGAGACTTGTGAATGCAATTGGTCACTCAGGATCTGATTTAGAGGTATCAAACTACAATGGACCGGATACAAATGCACATCACAATTTTCAGATTTATATTTTTTTAAATATTTAGAAAACCATCTCATTTGTTTTACTCTTCACCAATACTTACTACTTTATGTTATGTCACATAAAATCCCAATAAAATACTTTTAAGTTTTTAAAAGAATTTTAAAAAAGTTCCTGAGTATGAATACTATTTTTTTTTTTTTTTCTGTATATGGCATATAGCTAGGACATCCCTTTTAAACACGGAGTAAGCAACTTTGTTTTTAGGAGTCTAGGATCTCATGTGGTTGAACTTTTCTTTTTGACCATTGCTTACAATGATATTGGTATGGTGTGCGTCCTACTGGCCAGACTGTTATCTGTACTTTATCGGTATCAGTACCAACCAGTATTTAATTTGCTATACTTCTTATTGACATGTCATGAAACTTCTTGTGGGCTAAATTGGCCTACAGGTAAATATTGCTTTAAAATGATAAACTAGGCATTACTTACCTGTGGAGGTTCCTGCGACTGCTTTGCCTCCTCTAAGCTGCACATGCAGTTTTTTGTTGATTAGGCTTCAGTGGTGACATCTTGTTTACAATCAATTACCACTGCAGCCAATCTCCGTTGCCAGAGGTCTTGTGCTGATTATCTGGCCATCTCCGCTGAGCGCAGTAATTGGTTGCATTGGTCACCAGTTGTAAAAGCTAGTTTATTCTGATGGGACTGTATGAACCTGTCTTAAACTATATATGTATAATTAATATTAATGCATTTCCCATTGCCTCTTAGACACGCATTTTGGCAATTACCGTAATATTTGTACAATCTTACTTTTGTTAACTAGGACTATTGCAATTTTTTTTTTCTTTACAGATCCTATGTGGTAAGGAGATTCCCCGTTGGGTAAACCGGTTGGCCTACTTTAGTTCTTGTGTACCTTTTCTACAAAGCTGTCTACCTAAGGAATGGTTGACGCCTGCTGCTCTCCAATCCAGTGTCAGCCAGGAGCTGCAGGAAGAACTGGAAGAAGCCGAAGATGCAGCCGCCTCTGCCACAGCCTCAACCTCCACATCCCTAATGCCTAGGCCTGGCCGACACACCAAGCTATAGACGTCTTAGAAGTTCTCTATAATTATTCAACTGACAACAATTGTTTTCTTTTTGCAAATAAGTGTTTTGATTGATCTCCAGCAACTGATACTGCTGTTCTTCAGTGATTCTTCCACATCACAACATAGGAGGCACGTTCTTATGACACGTTTCTGCTCAGGATCATGTTTGTTTTCAGACAAGTCCACATACAAGGACATATGAACAGTTACCATGTTCCTATATATCTGCCCAACATTACAGTTTGGCTTTGATTTTTTTTTTTTTTTTCCTATTTTCAGGAATTTATTGTAAATTTACTTTTCACCCACTTAATAATATATTAGCTTGTAACTGACAACTTTTATATGACATGTGTAACTGACATGATGGGAGAAGGTGCTTTCCCTCAGCAGTCTAGTCCAGTAACGCCTATATGCAGCACCTACTTCCAGAAGTGTCCACGAGCTTCTCAAATCTAGTCATTGATCATGTATGTATGAGAACAGTAGCCACAGATTGGGGGGCTGTGGATTGATTTAGGATCCATCAGCTTTGTGACTTGTTACATAGTTTTGTATGGCCATTAGCTTATGAATGGAGCTGTTGTAGTATTGATTAGCTTGAGGTGTTATCCTAATTTTGGCTTATCAGTTGACTTCTTTAGTTGGCTGCTGGGGTTCAAAAAGGTTAAACCAGATCTACAGTTTGAGATGCATTATAGAGACCTCAAAATTCATCTTCTGTGGGTCTGAGTTTTGGACCCATCAGATTTCTCGGCTTGAAGTGTTGAAGATAGTAAGTGGACTTTAATATGAATCTGTATCTTCAGCCGAGCCGTCTTCAGCTGATTCCCGTAATTGAATCTGTGAAATATCAGGTTTCTGTAACTAGAAGACCACTTTTGTTAGTACTGTAAATGTTTGAGAGTTTTGTTTCTAGCTTAAAATGAACCCCCCCATTAATCATCCACTTTGAGTAGAAAAGCACAGCACTTGTTAGTTTCACTTAATCAGGGAATGTTCCTGACATATTACACCATTGTCTTATTAAGTGATATTTCCTAATGTAATGTGCAGTAAACCTGGTGGTTACCGGCTTTTCAATTCTGCCGGAGGTGGTCGTCACTTGTAATGTACACCTAGTGGGATTTGTAATAAATTAGGCGCATCTTACTCCATTGGCCCGGTTCATTAACACCGGCATGTACAACGCTGGTCTTAATGAATCAAGACCTATGTGTATCTAGTAGCCAGATAATGATCGGCTTCTTGTAAGCCTTTTAATATTTGTTTTCAAATTTTTTTTGTCTTTATGTATGAAAAGGGCATAAACTCCTTAAGGAGGTATTCTGGCTCCACTCGCTTGCACATAGGAAGGCAAGTGGGGCCATTGCAGGATTGAGCAGGCATGACCTCAATCGGCAGGTATCATGCACTTGTCCATGAGTAATTTTGGTTGTGACATCACCAACCCTAATCAGCGTCTGATGTGGACGAGCCAGGATAATTCTTTAACTTCTCTAGAGCAAAAGACAGATCTGATTTGGTGTTACAGCATATATGAGGCCTGGTAGACCATGTTTTGAGAAGGTTTTGTGCACACTGGACCTTCTTTTTTTAAAGCAGTTCTCCACTTTTGACAATGCCTATTATAATGATCCCTTTTACAATAAGCTGGTCACAAAATGTTCCTCCTGGGACCCTTAGAGATAAGCTGTAATTTTTGGGGAAACCTGTCTGAACATGAATCATTTGTTATATATCCTGTTGCAGTGAACATATATTCCCTTTTTGACCAGAAAAAATCTAGGCATACCCTGCAATAGGCCTATCTGTCAGCCTACCTTGCTGTGGAGGTTGGCACCCTAAAAAATGATATTTTTTTTTGGCGCCCCCCACTCAACGAAGACTTTCCCTCACTTCCCTATCTCACCCTGATAATACAGGTGAGAAAACAATCAGATAGAACAGAGATGAAGGAAGCAAAAAAAACGGTCATAAAAATTAAAGGATTTCCCAGTAAAAAAGTCTTACAGTCCAATATTCTCTAGCATGCCCAGATCAACAATAGAAAAAGTAATCCCATGCATAATAATCAATAGATGACAACATAGACAAGCTCCACTTGTCATACATAGAACATGAAGCATATCCTAAGAAAAATACCATCCCGTACAATCACTTTATCGATCAAAACATTGGACAGGCTTTGATAACCAGCCACACATAACCCAATTAATCACAAGATACTCATAAAAGTGATATGTAGTCACATATCATCAATGGCATTCGGCATCCTATCCATCACCATTGTTAAGGCCTCCTAATGAACCGTAATTGCGGGAAAATGCGTCGGGGCACATCCTACACATGAGTCCCCTTTAGAAGTATCCTTACATTTTTGACCTTTTTTTTTTTTTTTTTTTTTTTTCCTTTCTTCATCACTGTTCTATCTGATTGTCTTCTCACCTGTATTATCAGGGTGAGATAGGGAAGTGAGGGAAAGTCTTCGTTGTGTGGTGGCGCCAAAAAATCATTTCTTTCAGGGTGTCAACCTCCACAGCAAGGTAGGCTGACAGGTAGGCCTATTGCAGGGTATGCCTAGATTTTTTCTGGTCAAAAAGTTGTTTTATTTGGGGCATTGGCCTTTGTCTCACTGGGAAGGTGTTTAACATGAATATTAAAAATTGCTTTTAAGGGAATATATGTTCACTTCACATGGAATAGATCTGTTAGTTGGATACAAGCTATATAGAGCACGTAACGTTTCCAGGGATCAGTTGCTGCGTAGCAATGTTGTTCCGGTGGAGAATAATACATTTAACATCTGAATGAGTGTCGGTGAAGTAACTATCCAATGTTTAAGGCTAAAGTAGGCATTGTAAGATCCAAGTTTACGTAAGCCACTTGTAGTTTTTCTCAGACAGGATCTTGGCTAAAGCTAGACTTTGAGCATTACAGGTGAAGACGCTGCCAATCAGTACAGCAAAGGATGGCCGTAGATAACACTATTATTCACAATATTTTCTTTAATTTGGATCATAACTTTTAGAAAAAATGTAGCAGTAGAAATTGACTTTTATTTGGATTATTGTACTGTAATTTCTGCACTATATTTCCCATGATGGCCTATAAAAAACTACAATCCTAATGTTAAAGGGGTGCTCTTGCTGAATGAAAGTGATGTACAGTGAGAGGCATATGCCTTTCATTAGTTACCAAACACATTTCCACATACTGTATGACTACTATTATGGCTGAAAGAAGCTCGATTACATAAAGGGTGAATCCTATTTCAGACTTTTTAAGACTGAGACTGGAAACATCCACCTAGAATAGTCTGAGATGGATGGAGCTGCAGAATGAGCCGAGCAGAACGCCTTTATTAACTAATGGTGATTACTAGTGATGAGCGAGTATGCCCGTTCGGGTTTTCCCAAGCATGCTCTGGTGTCCTCCGAGTATTTGGGCGTGATCGGAGATTTAGTTTTTGTCGCCACAGCTGCATGATTAGCCTGAATACATAACGGGGTTCCATAACAAACAGGTAATCCCCACATGTATTCAGGCTGTCTAGCAGCTGTGGCGACAAAAACTAAATCTCTGAGCATGCCCAAATACTCTGAGGAAACCCGAGCATACTCGCTCATCACTAGTGATTATGTAAACTAGAGTAGCACAGCAAGCTACATGGTTTCCATAGTTCCCATTTATTTCTGTATAGCTTACAGAACTAGTAAAGCTCAAATGCTCTGCTAATTCTGTATTTCAATCACAAGCATTCAGAGCTGAAAGGTTGAGACAGAAATATAATATTAAAAGGCTTGTCCCACAAACAAAAGTTCATTTTATTCACTAGATCTTGAACTAAAAACAAGATCCACAATTGGGTGTGATTTAAATAAAATGTTCCTGTGCTGAGATAATCTTATAAATGTGCCCCTGCTGTGTCTGACCGTACAGGGACATAGTCTGATCATACCGCGTTGCCTGGGCAGGGGGTTACGCAAAAGACTATACTGACAGGACAGCATGGGATCATAGCTGATTCTTACTTTGCTTCAAAAGCCAGGAAAATGTTTTGCCTCACAAAAAATCAGCTGTGATCCCCCACTGTAATGTCTGTATACTCTTTTCCTTCCTCCCCTGCCCATGAGATGTGGTATGATCAGACCATGTCCCTGTACTGAGACACAGCCATAACACAGTACACAGCAGGGGCACATTCATAAGATTATCTCGGCACATGAATATTATTTTTAATCACATCCAATTGTGGATCTTATTTTTATTCCAAGATAATACAATGAACTTTTGAAAACCCCTTTAAGTGGGACTGTGGCTCAGTGCCAGATAGCACTAAACATGCAGTTTTGCTTGCTGAAGATTAAAGAGGATGTGGCAAATGCTGGAGTGTTATGGCTCTAAAGAGTACCTTTCACTACTTTTTTTTTTTGAACTGGACAAATGATGTAATAGTAGCTACAGAGCAGAATTATGTATATTTATATTATATATATATATATATATATATATATATATATATATATATATATATATATATATATATATTTTATTTTGCTTCTCCGTTGCAGGGATATTGGTAATCAAATTATTTGGCATCTAATGAGAACTTGTGTCCTAGTGGGGGTTATCAGGTAGTGTTGTTTTTCCCCCACTGTGGCTGTTTACTTCCTCCTGTACAATGCAGACCAATCCTTAGAAGGCTGCAACATACTTGAGCGAGAACACGCCCCCACCATAGCTTAGAGCACGTTTCTCAGTGAGTAAGACGCACAGAGAACAGGCAACAAAATTTTATTGCATCTTGCTACTGCAGTAAGATCAGTGCAGGCTGTTAGTTTGTCTCACAAAGGAGCAGTTTTTTGGAGGAATACTCCTGTGTGAGACATACAGGTATAATGAAACTCAAAATCTGAACACAACAGACAATTATTATTACAGGGCAGTGCAGCAGAGGTGACTGTTCTGGGAGAGAAGATCCGATAGAAGGATTTGTAATGTGACACAGCTAAACTCTGCTGTGCTGCCCCTTCTCCCAGATGGACCTTATCTGAAAGGTGTTAGTCATCTGTGCCTCTGTTAGACCAGGAGATCAGGGCAGTGGTTCTCTAAGCTAATTGTGGGGTGTGTCTTCATCCCTTTGAGTGTTGGTGCCTGCTTATGCTTGAACAGTATTACACAGGGACAAGTACACCCCCCAGTAAAATCTATCTGATAACACTAACTTGGACTTAAAGGGAATGTCAACTCGTTTTTCCGCAATAAGTTGTGGCCACTGCTTTTCGGGACTTATCTACAGCATTCTAAAATGCTGTAGATAAGCCCCCGATCTAACCTGAAAGAGAAGAAAAACAAGTTTAATTATACTCACCCAGGGGCGGTCCGATGCAGTCCTGGTCCAGCGCCTCCCATCTTCCTGTGACGCCGCCTTCCTGCTTGCTTCATCACTCCGGGGTCATAGCGCTTCTGCGCAGGCGTACTTCTCTGCCCTGTTGAGGGCAGAGTAAAGTACTGCAGTGCACAGGCACTGGGCCTCCCTGAACTTTCCCGGCACCTGCGCACTACAGTACTTTGCTCTCCCGTCAACAGCGCAGAGAAGTACGCCTGTGCAGAAGCACTATGGCCCCGGAGTGATGAAGCAAGCAGGAAGGCGGCATCACAGGAAGATGGGAGGCGCCGGACCTGCGACACCCATCGGACCCGGACAGCATCGGGGTGAGTATAATATAACTCATTTTTCTTCTCTTTCAGGTTAGATCGGGGGCTTATCTACAGTATTATAGAATGAAATCTTTTACTTTGCTCTGCCGCTGCTATGGTATCCTGTTTCCAGTTTAACATGAAAAATTTGGTGAAAGGTTCTCTTTAAAATCTTCCAGTTGATCCCTCTGTTCTCATTTTGATCTACTTTCATAAAGATTATTATGATACAAAAGAATATGGGATTAATATTAAGCACTTAAACTAAAAGTAAAAAATGGCATGACTTGGATCTTAACTCCCTAATGGCCAACCATTTTGTTAAACCCCTTTCCATTGGTTAAAATTGGATGAGGTTTTTCATTCTTCTTCCATCCATGGCTACATATAGGAAAGCTTCATATGAGCCATAATTTACTGCCTCAAAATTTGTATGTAGATTTCAACCCTATGCACTGGAGGAGGTGAAGTCCACAATTCAGGTCCATTTTGGCTTGTAAAATATCTCCAGTGTGTAAGTGAGTTTTGCTAAAATTCTCTTGTACATGGACTGTACTGTAATATGCTGTGGACTTTCTGTGAGCAAGTCTGCAGCCCCTGGACTAGTGCTTTTACTATAGAAATGGCTATATATGATGGTGTCCCATGTAGAGCTAATCTCAGAGGGAAAATACAGTCAATATATAGGATACAGGGAGGAGGCGGCTTCTGGACATCTGACGATTTGGACGGAAAATGCACGTGGGCCCAATCGGGTTTATTTATTGTGATTACACTACAGAAGGGCCAGTGTGGAGCTGGATCTGACTAAGTGAGTAGTGCTGCTTTCTTCTGTGTATAAAAAATAGCAGTTAATTTAATGTTGGTAATTTGTAGTCTGAAGCTTATATTGAAAGAATTGTTCCTATTAGGAAGTTATTATGGAGTGTTGCGCTGTTACAGGGTTTTATGATGGTATATTAGCTGCTGATGTGGCACTGTGGTTGTTTTATGTCCGTATCCTTCGTCTGGTTATAATCTCTGCTTTTTTTCTTTCCGACTTTATGGAGATGGAGCATAGTGACCGCCGGCTGTCCAGCCTTTTGGGCATAGTTAGTGATTGTGCTGGGACAAGGTGTTATCTGCGCATGCTTGTGTGCTAATAGAGTATCTTCGGCATGTTATAATACTATGTTTGATTTGCCGTGGCTGTTCGACAGCTTTAACACATACAAGGATTGTCTAACAAACAGGCTATCCCATGCAGGTGGTGCGGCTGATGAACAGCACGAGACATACAGCCGCGGCGACTGGAACATATTATTTGAGCACGCTGAAGACCACACACGAGCATGCTCAGATAACCTTACCGAGCACTTCGCGCATCACTAATAATGGTCATGGGGGCCAGTAGAGCTACTACTTTTTCCATTTCCTTTTCTCCATATCCTGCCTATTCCCTCTAACTCCAATATCTCCACGGTGTCGCTAGTCAGTGACGTTATTTCAGGTTTAATTTTTCAGTCGGCCATCACTACACGTTTTATTTATCTATGCTAATAATAAAGTTCCATATTTTCAGCTGGCTCTCTGAACATTGCTCTGCTACGGCCTGTTTAGCATAGAATATTTTCATGGCTGGAGAGAGTTGTCACATCTTTTTTGGCAAGTTGATTTATAGCACTTTTTTTTTTTTGCCCATCTGTGTTCACGTATCTTCGCATTTATTTATCTGAAATATTATACTTTCCATGTGTAACCCAGTGCACTAATTTGTGAATATCATTATAACAAGGCTTTAGCTTTTTATAAATGAGGGTTTTTCTTGTTTCATTTTTGCACATGGTATTTATTGGATTATCTACCAAAGGTGACTAGTTTCCCAGGCTTAGCAGACTTTTTTGTTCAATAAAAAATATATATTTTTAAAATTTTAGCACAATTGCGCAGGGTATTCATCAAAACATAGCTTTCCTGAAAAGTGCGCGAACACATCTTGGTGTATGTATGATCAGTCTGGTGCATATAAAACGAGTTTCCATAGGTGTGGGATAAGCGGGGCATACATTATATACATTTGGGTAATTTTTATAGGATGTGTTATATTCACTACCAAATATGCATGTTTGCGCTGGTATCAGGGCTGCCATGGAGCAGTACGGTGGTGCAGTAAAGAGCCATTTGTCAGGGATAGTGACTCAAGCGTTATTTTTGAGCACCACACATTGACAGCTTAGTATCTATTAGTTTTTGTGCCTCCTGTCGTCCCTGGTGAGGCTTGGCTGCTTATTACAAATCCTATTATATAACATGCATGGTAGTTGGTGTGTTTACTCATTTGTGTGACCGTCCAAATGGCTTTGTGTTAAATCAATTCTATGTCCCATTACACTCAGGATACAAAGTTATATAATCTGAGAGATTAATGCAGTTTGGTAAAGCAAGCCTAAGAGGTAATGGTAAGAAATGTCTATTTTTGTTCAGTCGAGAGCCAAGGTCAATTATGATGAACGGCTGAGAAGTGCCCAATTATTGTGACACTTTTGGTTAATAGTAAGCATGGTGCAATAGGAGCTGTAAAGATCGTTCTTGCAACCCAGACAATCTGATGCATCCATTTACATATTTATTTTTTTAACTCCTTAAAATTTTCAGTATTAGTGTAACGAGTTTACGCAGCGTCAATCCATCCAGATAAGAAACTTGAGTGCATTTACGAATGTCTGCATTCTTGCCCTCAGAAACTTGGTTGTGTTGGAGAGTTGGCTACTTCCAGAACTAGATCTACAGTACTAATGATGAATCACACTGCCATGTGTAGCTTTTCAAGTTTCAGAAGATACAGCAGGTTTACAGTTGTTACCTTTTTACTCAAGTCTTTTTACTCAATGTATTGAACCCATTTCATAATCTTCTGTTTTACTTTGGTGTGTTTTGTGTCCTGAAAATGGAATCTGTCAGCAGGTTTTCGCTATGTAATCTGAGGACAGCATGAGGTAGGGGTTTTCAACAATGTGTCATGTCCAGTTGTGTACTGTTTAGTTATTCTGAAGGCTCTTTTACTATGTAATTAGCATTCTCTGGACTACAGCAACATGTGCATCCTTGTCCAACTCTGCCCCTGCTGTGTTAAAGGGATCCTGTCACCCCATTTTTTTGACTATAAGCTGCAGCCACCGCAATCAGGGGCTTATCTACAGCATTCTGTAATGCTGTAGATAAGCCCCTGATGTAACCTGAAAAAGAAAACCGAGTTAGATTATACTCACCCAGGGGCGATCTGGGGTCCGATGGGTGTCACGGTCCGGTCCGGCGCCTCCCATCTTCTAGCGAAGACACCCTCTTATTTGTTTCCCGTCGCGGCTCCTGCGCAGGCGTACTTATCTGCCCTGGTGAGAGCAGAGTACTGCAGTGTGCAGGTGCCGGGAAAGGTCAGAGAGGTCTGGCGCCTGTGCACTGCAGTACTTTACTCTGCTCTCAACAGGGCAGATCAGTGCGCCTGCGCAGGAGCCGCGACGGGAAGCAAAGAAGAGGACGTCTTCGCTAGAAGATCCCTGGGTGAGTATAATGTAACTCGTTTTTCTTATCTTTCAGGTTACATCGGGGGCTTATCTACATCATTACAGAATGCTGTAGATAAGCCCTTGATGGCGGTGGCCGCAGCTTATAGTCAAAAAATGGGGTGACAGGTTCCCTTTAAGTAGCTCACGGTCTATAGACATTGTATAAACAGAGCCGGGTGGGGTTAGCTTTCTGAGCTCTGCTTCATGCTAAATCTAAGAACTGTGATTGTCATCACTGCTGCACCCCGTAATCTAAGTGATACATCATTGAATTCAGGATCTCTTTGCCTACATCACACTGCTCTCAGAGGAGGTAGCAAAAACCTACTGAAAGATTTCCTTTAAGACTTTTTTGTGGTCCTAAGTGATTTGGGCTTTTTTTTTTTTTTTCAAAGACAGATGTTGCATTTATCTTCAAACCTCGTGATCTGTGATACCAAAAGGCCAAGTTCCCATGTTACAAGAAAAAAAAACACATAAATTGCTGTGACATATCTTGATGCAGACACCTGTGGGAAAAATGCAGCGTTTCCACATGTGGGAACATGGCCTTACTGGTTATCAATGTAAACCAGCCATAGCAATGGGAATGTTGTATTTTTTTTTTTTTTTTAAAGGTTACAAAGAATGTTTTGAAAATGAAAGCCCATTCGGGCCTTGTTCAGACAATGCAGCTTTAATGCAAATTTAACTAGCCAATAGAGGATCCTAAATTAAGAAAGTGTGAATGAAAGACCCCTCCTGCACTAAAACTGGATTATGTGAACAAGTCGTCTTATCGATGGTGACAGTTATACTATTACATGATTACAATGTTTTACTTGTTTTGTTTCATTCACATGGAGATTTTTTATGTTTTCAGTTATGACTTTATTACCTGTTACCCTTTTGCTGTATTTCTTTCAATTTAACATACTTTTTTGATAAAATGGTGCAGATACTGCCTTTTATGGGCTCTTTTTCCACCTTCAGAGAAAATAAAACTGTATTTTTTTAAACAATAAAAGAATTGTGTTGAATAAATAAATTTAAATGCAGTTTAAGAAATGTTTAGTGTTTTATTCTGGGCAATACTACATCCAGTATAATGTGCTGTGGGTCTTTATGGTTTACATGTTTAACTCTCTACAGTAATGTTTGGTGTGTCCAATATGGTGAACAAAATCTTGGGAATATGGTAGCCATTTTATTCCCCTAGAACAGGTTGTGAACTTTTTTTTTTTTTTTTTGCCAAGGTCCATTAGGAATTTTATAATGGTGTTCGGGGGCTGTATAGAATTATTAACTTAAATATTAGCCAACTATATTTATTCAAACACTTAACTTGCAGCTCCCCCCAACACAGTATAGTGCAGGCGCTGCTCCCCAACACATAGTATAGTGCAGGCGCAGCTCCCCAACACACAGTATAGTGTAGGCGCAGCTCCCCAACACACAGTATAGCGTAGGCGCAGCTCCCCAACACACAGTATAGTGCAGGCGCAGCTCCCCCAATACACAGTATAGTACACACACACACTACTGACCCCCTCCTCCTTGTTCCCCACGCTGCTTCAGGCTCTGCTGCTTCGGTCTCATCTTCTCCACTGCTGGTACAGCGCGGCGCACAATGAAGTGATGTCATCGCGTGCCCGCTGAGTCACAAGCGGAGGGGGGGTGATGGGAGAGGGAGCATCTGACGCTCTCTCCTCCATCACTTCTTTAAACTGTATCAGTGTCTATGATGCCGATAAGTTGAATGAGCGATGGGGGCTGTGCTGGGCCACATAGCGGTCGCTTGCAGTGCCGCTATTAGAATTAAAGGGCCAAAAAACGGGCAAAGTGGCTGCAGGCCACACCAGATGATATCGCGGGCCAGACGTTCCCCACCCCTGCCCTAGAAGGTTCTTTTGGAAAATGACAATTTAGAATAATGCCTTTGCCCCCATCCTTCCATGCATATAATTTGCCATCCTCTTACCTGGCAAGGAGGATGTGTGAGGTGAGACCTCCATGACATCCCATATAAACTCATTGACAGATCCCGGGAAGGGTCATGTGAATTGTAGATCTGTCCTAATTTCTGCTGTGAACTCGTCTGCAAAGAATAGCTCATGGATCTAATCTCTTAAGGGCTTTGTTTATGTATACTGGTTTTCCTTGTGTGTCTTATTTCATATTTTTGTAGGCGCTTCACTTTTTTCTTATATGAAATCTAATAGGTTTGTTCTGTGCTGCTCTAAACATACAGTCATGGCCAAAAGTTTTGAGAATGACACAAATATTATATTTTCACATGATCTGCTGCCCTCTGGTTTTTATGTGTGTTTGACAGATGTTTTTATCACAGACAGAAATATAATAAATGCAAACATATGAGTAACAAAAGCTTATATTGACAGTTAGAATGAGTTAATGCAGCAAGTCAATATTTGCAGTGTTGACCCTTCTTCTTCAGGACCTCTGCAATTCTCCCTGGCATGCTCTCAATCAACTTCTGGACCAAATCCTGACTGATAGCAGTCCATTCTTCCACAATCAATGCTTTCATTTTGTCAGAATTTTTAGGTTTTTGTTTGTCCACCCGTCTCTTGATGATTGACCACAAGTTCTCAATGGGATTAAGATCTGGGGAGTTTCCAGGCCATGGACCCAAAATCTCTATGTTTTGTTCCCTGAGCCATTTAGTTATCACCTTTGCTTTATGGCAAGGTGCTCCATCATGCTGGAAAAAGCATTGTTGATCGCCAAACTGCTCTTGGAGGGTTGGGAGAAGTTGCTCTTGGAGGACATTCTGGTACCATTCTTTATTCATGGCTGGTGTTTTAGGCAAGACTGTGAGAGAGCCGATTCCCTTGGCTGAGAAGCAACCCCACACATGAATGGTTTCAGGATGCTTAACAGTTGGCATGAGACAAGACTGGTGGTAGCGCTCACCTTGTCTTCTCCCAATGAGGCGTTTTCCTGATGTCCCAAACAATCGAAAAGGGGATTCATCAGAGAAAATAACTCTACCCCAGTCCTCAGCAGTCCACTGCCTGTACCTTTTGCAGAATATCAGTCTGTCCATGATGTTTTTTCTGGAGAGAAGTGGCTTCTTTGCTGCCCTCCTTGAGACCAGGCCTTGCTCCAAGAGTCTCCGCCTCACAGTGCGTGCAGATGCACTCACACCTGCCTGCTGCCATTCCTGAGCAAGCTCTGCACTGCTGGTAGCCCGATCCCGCAGCTGAAACACTTTTAAGAGACGGTCCTGGCGCTTGCTGGACTTTCTTGGGCGCCCTGAGGCCTTTTTGGCAACAATGGAACCTCTCTCCTTGAAGTTCCTGATGATGCGATAGATTGTTGACTGAGGTGCAATCTTTCTAGCTGCGATACTCCTCCCTGTTAGGCCATTTTTGTGCATTGCAATGATGACTGCACGTGTTTCTTTAGAGATAACGATGGTTAACAGAAGAGAAACAATGATGCCAAGCACCAGCCTCCTTTTAAAGTGTCCAGTGGTGTCATTCTTACTTAATCATGACAGACTGATCTCCAGCCATGTCCTCATCAACACCCACACCTGTGTTAATGGAGCAATCACTGAAAAGAGGTTAGCTGGTCCTTTTAAGGCAGGGCTGCAATGATGTTGAAATGTGTTTTGGGGGATAAAGTTCATTTTCTAGCCAAATATTGACTTTGCAAGTAATTGCTGTTAAGCTGATCACTCTTTATAACATTCTGGAGTATATGCAAATTGCCATTAGAAAAAGTGAAGCAGTAGACTTTGTAAAAATTAATATTTGTGTCATTCTCAAAACTTTTGGCCATGACTGTACACACGGATAAAATTGTTGGTACCCTTCTGTCATTGAAAACTTGAAACTGACAGTTTTCAATTTAAATTTACTGAAGATCAAATAATTAGAAACAGACATTGCTTTTGAATTGTGGTAAAACAGAAAAAAATAAGAAAAAAAAATAATAAACTGCATGCACAAAAATGATGGAACACAGAGAGAAGATTGAATATGATTTGACCATAGGTCGTAAAGGGGTTAAAATGTCAAATATGGCATGCCATGAGCGGGTGTCAGTTCCCGCTGCATAACCTTCCATGTCCGTCATGCATTTAAACTGTCTCTGCATGTAAACACACAGGGACAGGTCTGTGCCCACACAGCAATGTATCCATTGAGTGAAAAGCAGCACAGCTCCATTTGGTCACTCTGTGCCAATGTTAAAAATCGAGATCAGAACTGTGCTGCGGTTAACTGTGAAATCTAGAATAGACTCCAAGTGTCACCCTAGTCTCCCTGTACATCCTCTCATTTCCTGTGTCATATATACCGTATAAGGCTCCCACAAGATGGAGGGGGAGTGGCAGTGGGTGTGGAGACCAGTGAATATGCATTCCCTTTAGTAGCGGGTACATGTGATCGCCCAGCTGCTGCAGCAAGCCAGCAGCTGAGGTTACTGTGCTCGCTATTAAAGAGCAATGATTATTCACTGCTGTCCACTCCTATAGTCCTGGCATGGAGAGCAGGGAGTATTCCGGCAGCTGTCCTCGGCTTGTGAGCAGCGCATGATGTCACTGCAATGCGCAGCTTACAAGCATAAAGCAGCTGCTGGCATCGTGACAAGACTCTGCAAGGGAGCACAGGGAAGGTAAGTAGGATGTTTTTTTTTTTTTTTTAATGTTTTTCTGAATGGGTTCATGCATACCAGGATGGGGATGAGAGGGGGCTATGTCTACCAGGCTTATACTTGAGTCAATGTTTTACAAGTTTTTTTTTTTTTTTGTGGTAAAATTTGGTGCATCGGCTTATATTTGAGTATACACGGCATATACAGCTCTGGCAAAAATTAACAGACCACTTTCAAATGTTCAGTTTGTTTTTTCTCTTTATAGGTATATTTTTGAGTAAAATGTAAATTGTTCTTTTAGTCTACAAACTTCTGACAACATGTCTCTGAATTTCCAAGCAATAAATTTTGCTATTTATTTAATTTATTCAGTACTCAAGGTTCCTAAGAGCACAGTGGCACCCATAATCCTTAAATGGAAGAAGTTTGGGACCACCAGAAGTCTTCATAGACCGGTCCATCCAGCCAGTCTGAGCAATTGTGAGAGAGGAGCCTTGGTGAGAGAGGTAAAGAAGAATCCCAAGATCACTGAGGCTGAGCTCCACAGATGCAGTAGGGAGATGAGAGAAAGTTCCACAAAGTCAACTATCACTGCAGCCCTCCACCAGTCAGGCCTTTATGGCAGAGTGGCCCGACGGAAGCCTCTCCTCAGTGCAAGACATATGAAAGCTTTCATAGAGTTTGCTAAAAAACGCATAAAGGACTCCCGACTATGATAAATAAAATTCTCTGGTCTGATGAGATGAAGATAGAACTTTTTGGTGATAATTCTAAGCGGTATATGTGGAGATAAACAGGAATTGCTCATCACCTGCCCAATACAATCCCAACAGTGAAACGTGGTGGCAGCATCATGCTATGGGGGTGTTTTTCAGCTGCAGGGACATGACTGATTGCAATTGAAGTAAACATGAATGCGGCCAAGTACAGAGAGATCCTGGATGAAAACCTCTTCCAGAGTGCTCTGGACCTCAGACTTAGCTGAAGGTTCACCTTCCAACAAGACAATGACCCCAAGCACACAGCTAAAATAACAAAGGAGTGGCTTCAGAACAACTCTGTGACCATTCTTGACTGGTCCAGCCAAAGCCCTGACCTAAACCCAATTGAGCATCTCTGGAGAGACCTGAAAATTGCTGTTCACCAACATTCACCATCCAACCTGACGGAACTGGAGGGGATCTGCATGGAAGAATGGCAGAGGATCCCCAAATCCTGGTGTGAAAAACTTGTTGCATCATTCCAAAGAAGACTCATGGCTGTACTAGCTCAAAAGGGTGGTGCTTCTATGCAATACTGAGCAAAGGGTCTGAATACTTATGACCATGTGATATTTCAGTTTTTCCTTGTTAATACATTTTGTAAAAATTTCTACATTTCTGTGTTGTTTTTTTTTAGTAAAGATGAGGTGCAGAGTGTATATTAATGAGAAAAAAATCTAACTTTTTTGCATTTACCAAATGTCTGCACTGAAACAAAGAGTGAAAAATTTAAAGGGGTCTGAATACTTTCCGAACCCACTATGTGTTCTATATCAGTGTTTCTCAACTCTAGTCCTCAGGACCCACCAACAGGTCATGTTTTCAGGATTTCCTTAGTATTTCAAAGGTGATCAATTAATGCTTGAGCAGGTGATAAAATTATTACCTGTGCAATACTAAGGAAATCCTGAAAACATGACCTGTTGATGGGTCCTGAGGACTGGAGTTGAGAAACACTGGTCTATATATATATATATATATATATATATATATATATATATATTGCTCAAAAAAATAAAGGGAACACTCAAATAACACATCCTAGATCTAAATGAATTAAATATTCTCATTGAATACTTTGTTGTGTACAAAGTTGAATGTGCTGTCAACATATTCACACAAAAATCATAAATGAAAATCAAATTTTTGAACCAATGGAGGCCTGGATTTGGAGAGACCCCCAAAATGAAAGTGGAAACAAGTCGAAATGAAAATCAAAACAATATAAAATTAAAGTGGAAACAAGTCAAAATGATACTCAGTATTGTGTGTGGCCTCCACGTGCCTGTATGACCATCCTCCAACGCCTGGGCATGCTCCTGATGAGGTTGCAGATGTTCTGAGGGATCTCCTCCCAGACCTGGACTAAAGCATCCGTCAACTCCTGGACAGTCTGTGGTGCAACGTGACGTTGGTGGATGGAGTGAAACATGCTGTCCCAGATGTACTCAATCGGATTCAGGTCGGGGAATGGGCAGGCCACTCCATAGCTTCAATGCCTTCATCTTGCAGGAACTGCTGACACACTCCAGCCACATGAGGTCTGGCATTGTCCTGCATTAGGAGGAACCCAGGGCCAACCACACCAGCATATGATCTCACAAGGGTCTGAGGATCTCATCTCGGTACCTAATTGCAGTCAGGCTACCTCTGGCGAGCACATGGAGGGCTGTGCGTCCCTGTGCAGGACACTTGCCATTTGCCATAGACACCAGGATTGGCAAATTCGCCACTGGCGCCCTGTGCTCTTCACAGATGAAAGCAAGTTCACACTCAGCACATGTGACAGAGTCTGGAGAAGTCGTGGAGGGCGATTTGCTGCCTGCAACATCCTTCAGCATGACCGGTTTGGCAGCGGGTCAATAATGGTGTGGGGTGGCATTTCTTTGGAGGGCTGCACAGCCCTCCATGTGCTCACCAGAGGTAGCCTGATTGCCATTAGGTACCGAGATGAGATCCTCAGACCCCTTGTGAGACCATATGCTGGTGTGGTTTCCTCCTAATGCAGGACAATGCCAGACCTCATGTGGCTGGAGTGTGTCAGCAGTTCCTGCAAGATGAAGGCATTGAAGCTATGGCGTGGCCCGCCCGTTGGCCAAACCTGAATCAGATTCAGCCTACCTGGGACAGCATGTCTCGCTCCATCCACCAACGTCACGTTGCACAACAGACTGTCCAGGAGTTGACGGATGCTTTAGTCCAGATCTGGGAGGAGCTCCCTCAGGAGAACATCCGCAACCTCATCAGGAGCATGCCCAATCGTTGTAGGGAGGTCATACAGGCATGTGGAGGCCACACACAATGAGCTTCATTTTGACTTGTTTCCACTTTAATTTTGTCTTGTTTTGATTGTTTTGACTTGTTTCCACTTTCATTTTGGGGGTCTCTCCAAATCCAGGCCTCCATTGGTTCAAAAATTTGATTTCCTTTGATGATATTTGTGTGATTATGTTGACAGCACATTCAACTTTGTACAGGACAAAGTATTGAATGAGAATATTTCATTCATTTAAATCTGTGATGTGTTATTTGAGTGTTCCCTTTATTTTTTTGAGCAGTGTATATATATCAATATATATGTGGTTCAATAAAGCATTGCCACACTGTTTTACCCTAACCCTGAGTTGTCAGTGTAGTAGGTTGCCCACGGGGAGATAGAGCGGGCATTCAGTGGCATGAGCCCTGGTCCATGCAGTCTTTCTAAAGGCAGCCAGGCCAGCGGACAAGAGCACCCACTGACCCCGTTTCTCTACAAGAAATATACAGGCATCCCCATGGGCGGACATACCACCGGTTCAACCGGTGCGGCTGCACCAGGGCCCAGAGGCTCCAGGGGGCCCCTTGCAGGGCTGCTAATGAGAGCAATCTGGCCAGTTTCTCGGTGCCCAAGGCTCCGGGGGCCCCTGGCCAGATTGCCCTCATGTGCGGCGGGCAGGGAGCGATCCCAGCTGCTCCGCTGCCTGCAAGAGAAAATAGCAGGAGCGGAGCTGCAAGGATCCGTCCTGCATCCTGCTCAGCACCCGCACATCCTGTCTTTGACACAGAACAGCGCCACTGGATGACATCATTCAGCAGCTGGCTGTGCCAGAGTGAGGAAGCGCGGGCGCCGGTGATGCTGCGGACAGGTGAGTGGTGCTGTGTATGTGTTTTGTATGTATGTGTGTGTTGAGAAGAGTGGTGGTGTGTGTGCGTGCTTGCATGCGTAGAGCTGCAGGGGAATATGCAGAGAGGTCAATGGTGCTGTCTGTGTGTAGGTGGAGAGCGGAATGACGGGGTGATGGGGAAAAGGCAATGATGGGGTGATGGAGAAGGCAATGATGGGGTGATGGGGAAGACAATGATGGGAGTGATGGTAAAAAAGGCAATGATGGGGTGATGGAGAAGGCAATGATGGGAGTGATGGGGAGAAGGCAATGATGGGTGATGGAGAAGGCAATGATGGGAGTGATAGGGAGAAGGCAATGATTGAGGTGATGGGTAGAAGGCAATGATGGGTGATGGAGCAGGCAATGATGGGGGTGATGGGATAAGGCAATGATGGGAGTGATGGGGAGAAGACAATGATGGGAGTGATGGGGAGAGGCAATTATGGGGTGATGGAGAAGGCAATGATGGGTGATGGGGAGAAGGCAATGATGGGGTAATGGGGAGGAGTCAATAATGGGAGTTATGGGAGAAGGCAATGATGGGGTGATGGGGAGAAGGCAATGATGGGGTGATGGAGAAGGCAATGATGGGGGTGATGGGGAGAAGGCAATTATGGGAGTAATGGGGAGAAGGCAATGATGGGGAGAAGGCAATGATGGGGGTGATGGAGAAGGCAATTATGGGGTGATGGGGAGAAGGCAATGATGGGAGTGATGGGGAGAAGGCAATGATAGGGTGATGGGGAGAAGGCAATGATGGGGTACTGGGGAGGAGTCAATAATGGGAGTTATGGGGAGAAGGCAATGATGGGGTGATGGGGAAAAGGCAATGATGGGGTGATGGAGAAGGCAATGATGGGGGTGATGGGGATAAGGCAATGATGGGAGTAATGGGGAGAAGGCAATGATGGGGAGAAGGCAATGATGGGGGTGATGGAGAAGGCAATTATGGGGTGATGGGGAGAAGGCAATGACAGGGTGATTGAGAAGGCAATGATGGGAGTGATGGGGAGAAGGCAATGATGGGCGTGATGAGGAGAAGGCAATGATGGGGTGATGGAGAAGGCAATGATGGGGTAATGGGGAGGAGTCAATAATGGGAGTTATGGGGAGAAAGCAATGATGGGGGTGATGGGGAGAAGGCAATGATGGGGGTGATGGAGTGAAGGCAATGATGAGGGTGATGGGGAGAAGGCAATGTTGGGCTGATGGAGAAGGCAATGATGGGGGTGATGGGGAGAAAGCAATGATGGGGTGATGGAGAAGGCAATGATGGGGGTGATGGGGAGAAGGCAATGATGGGAGTGATGGGGAGAAGGCAATGATGGGGGTGATGGGAGAAGGCAATGATGGGGTGATGGAGAAGGCAATGATGGGGTGATGGAGAGAAGGCAATGACGGGACTGATGGGGAGAAGGCAATGATGGGGTGATGGAGAAGGCAATGACGGGAGTGATGGGGAGAAGGCAATGATGGGGTGATGGGGAGAAGGCAATAATGGGAGTGATGGGGAGAAGGCAATGATGGGGTGATGGAGAAGGCAATGATGGGGGTGATGAGAAGGCAATGATGGGAGTGATGGGGAGAAGGCAATGATGGGCGTGATGGGGAGAAGGCAATGATGAGGTGATGGAGAAGGCAATTATGGGGGTGATGGGGAGAAGGCAATGATGGGAGTGATGGGGAGAAGGCAATGATGGGGTAATGGTGAGAAGGCAATGATAGGGGTGATGGAGAAGGCAATTATGGGGTGATGGGGAGAAGGTAATGACAGGGTGATGGAGAAGGCAATGATGGGGTGAAGGCAATGATGGGGTGATGGGGAGAAGGCAATGATGGGAGTAATGGGGAGAAGGCAATGATGGGGTGATGGGGAGAAGGCAATGATGGGGTGATGGAGAAGGCAATTATGGGGTTGATGGGGGAGAAGGCAATGATCAGGGTGGATTGAGAAAGGCAATGATGGGGATGAGTGATGGGGAGAAGGCAATGATGGGCATGATTGAGGAGAAGGCAATGATGGGGTGATGGAGAAGGCAATGATGGGGTAATGGGGAGAGCAATGATGGGAGTATGGGAGAAGGCAATGATGGGGAGAAGGCAATGATGGGGTGAGGAGAAGGCAATGATGGGGTGATGGGAGAAGGCAATGATGGGGTGATGGAGAAGGCAATGATGGGTGTGGGAGAAGGCAATGATGGGGTGATGGGGAAGGCATATGATGGGTGATGGGAGAAGGCAATGATGGGTGATGGGAGAAGGCAATGATGGGGTGATGGGAGAAGGCAATGGGGTGATGGGAGAAGGCAATGATGGGGTGATGGGGAGAAGGCAATGATGGGGTGATGGAGAGGCAATGATGGGGGTGATGGGAGAAGGCAATGATGGGGTGATGGGGGAAAGGCAATGATGGTGGTGATGGGAGAAGGCAATGATGGGGTGATGGGAAGGCAATGATGGGGTGATGGGGAGAGGCAATGATGGAGTGATGGGAGAGGCAATGATGGGGTGATGGGAAAGGCAATGATGGGTATGAAGGCAATTATGGGTGATGGGGAGAAGGTCAATGACGGGTTGGAGAAGCATGATGGGTGAAGAGCAATGATGGGAGTGATGGGGAGAAGGCAATGTGGGGTGATGGGAAGGCAATGATGGGTGAGAAGGCAATGATGGGTGATGGGAGAAGGCAATGATGGGGTATGGAGAAGCAATGATGGGTGATGGAGAGCAATGATGGGAGTGATGGAGGAGAAGGCAATGATGGGTGATGGAGAAGGCAATGGATGGAGAGCATGATGGTGGGGAGAAGGCAATGAAGGTGATGGGAGAGGAATGATGGGGATGAGGAAGGCAATGATGGGGTGATGGGGAGAAGGCAATGATGGGGTGATGGAGAAGGCAATGATGGGTGATGGAGAAGGCAATGATGGGGTGATGGAAAGGCAAATGATGGGATGGGAGAAAGCAATGATGGTGATGGAGAAGGCAATGATGGGGATGGGAGAAGCAATGATGGATGATGGGAAGAAGCAATGATGGGAGTGATGGGGAGAAGGCAATGATGGGTGATGGGAAAGGCAATGATGGGAGTGATGGAGAAGGCAATATGGAGTGATGGGAGAAGGCAATGATGGGTGATGGAGAAGGCAAGATGGGGGTGAAGGGAGAAGGCAATGATGGGTGATGGGGAGAAGGCAATGATGGGGGTGATGAGAAGGCAATGATGGAGAAGTGGATGGGAGAAGGCAATGATGAGGTGTGGAGAAGGCAATGAGGGTGATGGGAGAAGGCAATGATGGAGGATGATGGAGAAGGCAATGATGGGGTGATGGGGAGAAGGCAATAATGGGAGTTATGGGGAGAAGGCAATGATGGGGTGATGGAGAAGGCAATGATGGGCGTGATGGGGAGAAGGCAATGATGGGGGTGATGGGGAGAAGGCAATGATGGGGTGATGGAGAAGGCAATGATGGGGTGATGTAGAAGGCAATGATGGGGTGATGGGGAGAAGGCAATGATGGGAATGATGGGGTGATGGGGAGAAGGCAATGATGGGGTGATGGAGAAGGCAATGATGGGAGTGATGGGGAGAAGGCAATGATGGGTGATGGGAGTGATGGGGAGAAGGCAATGATGGGCGATGGAGAAGGCAATGATATGGTGGTAGGGGAGAAGGCAATGATGAAGGTGGTGGAAAGGGCAATGATGAGTTGGTGGGGGAAAAAGAAATGATGATGGAGTGGTGGGGGAGAATGCAATGATGGTGGTGGTGGAAAGGGCAATAATGGGGGTAGTGGGGAGGAGGAAATGATGGAGGTTGTTGGAATGGGCAATGATGGGGTGACGGGAGAAAGCAAACATAGTGGTGGGGTAGAAGGCAATGATGGTGTGGGAGAGAGGATAATAATGGGATGTGGGGGAGGAGGACAATGAGGGGTGTGGGGAATTGGGATGGGACTCATAATGGTCTTAGGAACAGGGGGAGGTGGAGGAAGACATTATCACTTATTATGTCTAACACAGTCCCTTAGTATATAGTGTACTCACTTATGTCTACCACAGTCCCTTAGTATATAGTCTACTCACTTACTATGTATAACACAGTCCCTTAGCATATAGTGTACTCACTAATTCTGTGTAACACCATCCTTAGTTACATAGTTTCCTCTTTTATTATGTATAACACCATCTCTTATTATGTACCATCCTCTTTAGTTATATATGATGCCGTCCCTTATTATATAGCTTGCTCTGCTGTTATGTATAGTGCTGTCTCTTACATAGTCTATTCAAATATAGGTTGCAAAACAATGTTTCAATAGGAAGAAATGATGGAACGCACGCCGGCATATGCGAGTGTCTATTCGGGAGCGTATTCCGGGTGACGGCCGGAAGTTGTATCACTTCCTCCCATTGGAACGCACGCAGGCATGGGTGAGTGTATATTCAGGAGCATGTTATTAGTGCCCAGTGTTTACAACCCGCAGCTTGTAGTGGGTGGAGCGCATTTTTACGAGAGTATGAAATGGGAGTTATTTAAGTCCACCCATTAGACTTGGTCTATGCCAATTATCATCATGATATCTGGCATCCTGGACATCAACATTACCTCCTGATGAACCGTGTTAAGGGGAAACGCATCGAGGTATACCCAACTCATGCTAAGTTTACTCCCCATTATGTTTGATCTTTGATCTTGCTAATGTGGCTTATCACCCAATGGATATGATATATTTATCAGATATAGTGTGATGGATTGGGTTGTGATAAGAGATATATCTACTTACATCAGTGTTTGATCCCCTGGTGGTTGCCAAGGATATCTCTATTTATACATGCTATTTTGTACCAGGAGCATCCTAGTATGTAAATATTGTGGAGTACCAGTCATGATGTGGGTTGGTTATTGTTATTATTTATTTATCTAGTTACCTGTAAGATAAACATAGGGATATTTTTTGAGTTTTTTTAAATCAAGAAAAGGCTCTCCTCATTTCTTCCTATTGAAACATTGTTTTCCAACCTATATTTGTAGGGCTGTAATAGGGGAGGAATAGCCCACGTTGAGTGGGGGAGCCAAAAAATCGTACTTTTAGGGTGCCAACCTCCACAGTTAGGCAGGGACAATTTTAGGTCTACTGTAGGGTATCTGTAGGCAAATTGTATTTTTTGATCCTAGAATTTTAGAGTATCTAACGCTATATTTTTTTCACTGGGTTGGTGTGTTTTAATATTTATGATTAAAAGTCATCTTTTAAGGGGATTATATGTTCACGTTATGTCTGTCTCCTGAACATATTTGAATTAGAGTAATACTTAACCTTTGGCAAACTTCAGCCTGGCTCTCCTTTGCTTCTCATTGATGAAAGGATTTTTTCTAGCTTTACATGACTTGTGCCCTGCCTCTAGGAGCCTATTACGAACTGTTCTTGCCGAGAACTTCACCCCAGCTGCCATTTGCCATTATTTTTGTAGGTCACTTGATGTCATCCTGCAGTTGCTGAGCGACATTCGAAGAAGATGACGGTCATTCCAGGCAGTGGAGAGTCATCTTCGCCCTCTGCCGGTCTGTAGCTTTGTTGTCCCCAATGTTTGCTACTTAACCTTGTTGTAATGGACTGCCATCTTAGAAATTTTAAGGATTGCAACATGACGCTCACTGTATCCCTCTGCTAGTAAAGCCAGAATTGAGCCCTTCTTTACCTCACTCAGACTTTTCAACACGTTTGGCATGGTTAAAAGTTATTTTTTCATTTCCATTACTTTTGGGATATTACTAGCACTTGTTTTGCCATCCAGCTTTTCCTATTGCAAGAGGATTGTGAACACCACAGCCGTGTTTTTTATACTTTCCTTTGTTAAATAAGATTTGGTTAAGGTGATCACCTAATCAGAAGCACATTAAGTAGAATGAGGTGTACTCTGGTTGGAATTCAACTGACACTCAAATGGAATGTCTGAATGTAGAGAGATTTTTATATTATAAAGCTGATTTTTAAAAAACTGTGCAATTTTTGCCAGAGCTGTATATATATATACACTGTATAATATATATTTTGAAATGGCTGCACATATGTATATGGCAGATGAGGCAAACGCCATGATCTATTGAATACGGGCAGCACAAGATGAGCTGTTTTTACTGATGTTGTCCCCTAGTTCTAGTGGACTACTCTCAACAACAGCGTAGTGGACGAGAACATGCTGGCGCTAGTGCCACTGTAAGTGACTGGGTGCCCAAAGTAATCCTATACTCCGTGCGTGCCAAAACTTATGTCTGTCACAGGTGTCCATGTGGACACTACAGAGCTTAGGGAGGTCAATAGGGTGAAAAGCAAGTTTCTGGCCAAGTGGCAAGGGCCATGTTAGGTGTTTGAAAAGTTTAGTGACGTCAACTACAAGGTCCACCAACCAGGGAGAAGAAAGCCATACCAGGTGTACCACATAAACCTGCTCAAACCATGGCGAGACAGGGAACCGGTGGAGCGTAAGCATTATCGATAAGTCAGAGAGCAGCTGGTCCAGCCCTACTGTCCTGGTGCAGAAGCCAAGAAGCTGAATGAGGTGTCCAAGTTTGATGCATTTTCAATGCCCCAGGTCGATGAGCTCAGTGAGACACTAGTGTCAGCCCGATATATCACCACCCTGGACCTAATGAAAGGGTACTGGAAAATTCTCCTGTCCCCAAGTACCAAGGAGAAAACGGCCTTCTCTACACCTGATGGGTGCTTTCAGTATACCAGGATATAATTCGGTCTGCAGGGAGCACCAGCTACCTTCCAGAGGGCCATGGAGAGGGTCCTAGCCTCTCGCAAAAAGTACGCCGCAGCTTATATGGACGACATCGTGATCTTCAGACCAGATTGTTGAAGTCACCTACAGAAGGTCCAGACAGTACTGGAAGCATTGAGGAAGACAGGGTTTACCATAAACCCAAAAAAGTGCACCATGGGGAAAGAAGAGGCAAAATACTTGGACTATATTGTCGGAAGGGGCAAAATAAATCCGCAAGTAGATAAGGTGGAGGCAATCCATAATTGTCCACAACTGGTCTCCAAGAAGCTAGTTCGGGCATTTTGTGGAATTGTAGGATACTATCGTCAATTTATTCCAAATTTTGCCATGATAGCCGCCCCCTTGACTGATTTTCTTAAGGGCACTAAGACGTCGATGGCCAAATGTTCCTCTGAAGCAGAGATGGCATTCTAGGAGTTGAAGCTCACCCTATGTAAAAAGCTGTTTTTGGTCACACCTGACTTCACTAAGGAGTTCGTGGTCCAGACGGACGCCTCAGAGGCCAGTTTGGGAGCTGTGTTGTCCCAGGAAATAAATGGGGATGACCACTCAGTCCTATACCTGAGTAGGAAACTCTCCTCCTGTGACAAGAAATATGCCATCATAGAGAAAGAATGCTTGGCCATTAAATTGGCAATTGACAACCTAAGGTACTATCTGTTAGCACAGAAGTTCAGGTAACGCCGGGATCAGACTTGCGAGATACTTGCAAAAGTCTTGTGCGAGTCTCTCACATCAACACCCAACGCTGCCACAGGCACTCGGACCAGAGCATGCGGCTGCATAGAAATACATGCAGCTGCATGCTCTGGTCTGAGTGCCGGCGGCAGCGCCAGGTGTTGATGCGAGAGACTCGCAGGAGACTCGTGCGAGTTTCTCGCAAGTCTGACCCCGGCCTTATTGTCAGAGCATGTGCCCCTGAGATGGATGAGGGAAAGAAACAGGAATAATGTGTGGGTGACTAGGTGGTTTCTGGTGCTCCAGGACTTCAACTTCCACATGGAGCTTAGGCCACGGAAACTACATGGTAAAGCAGATGACCCTGTCCAGAATTCTCTGCTTAGTGAATAAAGGTGCCAAAATTCCTGGCTTTGGGCAGTCGGGGGGTGGGGGATATGTGACAAAGTCAAGTGGCAAAGTGTTGGAGGGAAGATAGGTTTCACTGAGGCTATTAGTTTCAGTGGTTTGAAACCCAGATGTTTGCTACAGCACACTATGTGGTGAGAGGGGCTAAACGGACATTTTAACCCCTTACTGACATCGGACGTATTAGTACGCCGATGTCAGTATCCCTGCCTTTGATGTGTGCTCCGGCTGTGAGCTCAGCTGTTTTGAATAGCTGACATGTGCCCGCCATAGCCGTGGTTGGAATCGTGATACAACCGCGGCTATTAACCAGCAATTAAATGGCATTTCCGTCAAATGATCGCGGGTCACCGATGCGTCAGGATGACAACCAGAGGTCTCCTTGAGACCTCTATGGTTGTTGGTGCCAGATTACCCAGTGGTCGACGCTCATAGCAAGTCTGCAATTCTACTACATAGAGGCGATCTGAGAATCGCCTCTATGTAGCAGAGCCAATTGAGCTATGGCAGCGTCTAGGTTCCCATGGAGGCTATTGAAGCATGCCAAAAGTAAAAAAAAGTTTTTAAAAATATGAAAAAGACAAAAAAATATAAAAGTTTAAATCACCCCCCTTTCGACCCATTCAAAATAAAACAATAAAAAAAATCAAACATACACATATTTGGTATCGCTGTGTTCAGAATTGCCCGATCTATCAATAAAAAAAAAGGATTAGCCTAATCGTTAAACAGTGTAGCGGGAAAAAAATCAAAACGCCAGAATTACGTTTTTTTGATCGCCGCGACATTGCATTAAAATGCAATAATGGGCGATCAAAAGAACATATCTGCACCAAAATGGTATCATTAAAAACATCAGCTCGGCGCACAAAAAATAAGCCCTCATCCAACCCGAGATCACGGGTAGCGGAAAATGGAGCAATTTTTTTAAATTTTTTTTAGTAACATTTGGAATTATTTTCACC
>JARQOD010000005.1:431734191-431904883 GCA_033576555.1 Oophaga sylvatica | reverse complement strand
GGGACTTTTTCAAGTCACTGTAGATCTTAGATTGGAATAATGCTTTACTTTTTTATTGCAATGAATATACAAGTAGTAAATACTAAATTTACCTCAGATAAAGCTGATGAAAAATGGTTGCAGTTTTTGTGCATGAGATGATAGCATTCCCTTTGAATTCCTTTCCAAGTTCTTCAACAATTTTTTCTATGTCATTCTCTGTGAAATCTGTGCTTCCCAAAGCTATAGCTTCCCTAAAAGAAACATATCAGACATTTAAGTTCTTCCACATTAAGGAATCTTAACAGATTTTGGGAACACATTAAAACAGACTGCTGCACAAACCTGGGAGGGGGAATCTGTGCCTAAAGGCTGGGTCTCACATAGCGATACACCAGCGATCCCGACAACGATCAGGATCGCTGGTGTATCGCTATATTATCGCTGCTGAGCTGCCAAACAGGCAGCTCAGGGCAGCGATCAGCACAAGGACACTGCGGTAAACATCGCTAGTTACCCGTAGTGTACCTTGGATAACCAGCGCCCTGATGCAGGAGCTGGTAACCAAGGTACACATCGGTTTCCAGGCGCTGCGCGGTGCCTGGAAACCCGCTGTGTACCTTGGTTACCAGCTCCCTGCATCAGGGCTGGTATCCAAGGTACACAGCGGGTTTCTAGGCACAGCCCCGCGCCTGGAAACCCGCTGTGTACCTTGGTTACCAGCGGATCGCTGGTCTCCCGCCTGTCACACGCAGCGATGCGTGCCTGTCAGTGGGAGACCAGCGATCAAAAAAATGTCCAGACATTTCAGCGATGATCAGCGATACCCGGCAGGGGGGCTGATCGTCGCTGAATGTCACACACAGCGATATCGCTGGTGAGCTCGCTGCTGCGTCACAAAACTAGTGACTCAGCAGCGATCTCGCTAGCGATATCGCTATGTGAGACGGGGGCTTAACATGATAATTAGCTGCTAGAACTGGAATGTCACTTTATCAACTATCCACAAGATAAGCTATATCGGCTCCATTGGTGACCACCACGGACGGTTGTTACAATTAGGCAAACACAAAGGGGGGACGGGGAAAAAAAAATGGATTGCACATTTACATTATACGTTTTTAAACCCCTTCCTGACAGCCAATTTTGACCTTCATGACCAGGCCAATTTTTTTAAAATCTGACCAGTGTCACTATGTGGTAATAACTCTGGAACGCTTCTATGTTTCCCACTGATTGTTTCCCACTGATTCTCAGACTGTTTTTTCGTGACATATTGTACTTCATGTTAGTGGTGAATTTTGGTAAATATAACTTGCATAGATTAATGAAAATATCGAACATTTCAGCGGGACGAGTTGTAGTTTTGAACGACACCACTGGTTTTACCATGTTGTGTACCAGAAAACGGGGAAAAAATTCTAAGTGCGGTGAAATTGAGAAAAAGTGCAATCCCAGACTTGTTTTTTTGTTTGGCTTTTTTTTACTAGGTTCACCAAATGCTAAAACTGACCTGCCATTATGATTCTCCAGGTCATTACGAGTTCATAGAGACCAAACAAGTCTAGGTTCTCTTTTACTGAAGTGGTGAAAAAAAATCCAAACTTTGTTAAAAAAAAAAAATATAGCGCCATATCTCGATACCTGTAGAGTCTCCGTTTTTCGTGACCTTCGGTTGGGTGAGGGTTTATTTTTGCATGCCCACCTGACGTTTTTAATTATACCATTTTGAGCTCATACTCATTTGTGAGCAATATGGACAAGTGCAATCTGATAGAAAAAAAAACAAAAAAACGGAGTGCACTTGGACCAATGTTATTTAATGGGTGACATCTCTGCTGAAATCTGACTAAGAAAAAAAAATTGCAGCATGCTGCGATTTGCTGCATATCTCAGACAAGAATCGCCAATGCAAATCAATGGGTGCGAGGGGAAGAAAAAAAAAAATTAAAAAATTGCACAGCACTCGCACCATTTGAGTGCTGTCCAATTTTTACGCACCGGTGTCCTTTGAAAAGCCGACAATTCATATGTAGCTACAGTAAAATCACACTGACATGTTATAATAGAAAAGATAGAATAGAAATACATATATACACATTATATATATATATATATATATACACACACACACACACACACATATACACACACACACACACACAATATATATTTATATCACATATATAGACAGAAGAATAGCCCTTAATCCATTTGTCGCTTCTGTTAAATCCGTGCAGGAGCCAACAGGATATAAGAGATGGATTACATACAGTAAATCCATATAGAATAGGTAGATTTATAGACGTCAGTGCCAAATACAATTAGTATAGTGTGTGTGCAAATTACTGGACATGTATTTAATGAATATAAATTATAGGGGGACCCCACGCCATTTTTTTCCCCTAAATAATCTTTTAGCCAGAAATAGCCATGCAGACAGCTGCGGGCTGATTTTATTAGCCTAGGAAGGGGCGATGAATACTGGCCCCCCTGGCTAAAAACATCAGCCCGCAGCCGCCTCAGAGAAGGCGCATCTATAACATGCGCCAATTCTGGCACATAGCCTTGCTCTTCCCACTGCCCTGTAGCGGTGGCAAATGGGGTAATAGTTGGGGGGGTTAGTAATGGGAGGCGTCAATAAGACGCCCTTATTACTAATCCCATAGTAAAATTGTAAATAAAACACGGACACCCTGAAATTTTTTTTTATTGAAATAAAGACACAGACTTCTTCATTATTCTAAATTAATCCATACTTACAACATAACCTAATTCCCCAATGCCCTCGATCTCCTGTAATAAACAAAATAAACAAACAATATACCATACCTGTCCGTCGTTCTGTCCCACGCCGTAATCCATATCTGGGATATATACAGTTTACAACCAGGACGGTTCCAAGATGCGACCACCCCGGCTGTAAACTACTGGTGAATGAGGAGATGTCACTGATACTGCATTCCCTCACAGCCTGACCCGGCGCTGAACTCTGGAGTATGGGAAAACGAACTGGCATTTTCCCACGCTCCAGAGTTCAGTGCAGGTCATATATATATGATACACATATACATACACAGTGGGTTCGGAAAGTATTCAGAACCCTTTAATTTTTTCAAATCTGTTTAATTTCAGCCATTTGGTAAACGCAAAAAATTAGATTTTTTCCTCATTTGTGTACTCTCTGCACCCCATCTTAACCCCTTCACCCCCAAGGGTGGTTTGCACGTTAATGACCGGGCCAATTTTTACAATTCTGACCACTGTCTCTTTATGAGGTTATAACTCTGGAACGCTTCAACGGATCTTCGCGATTCTGAGATTGTTTTCTCGTGACATATTGTACTTCACGTTAGTGGTAAAATTTCTTCGATATAACTTGCGTTTATTTTTGAAAAAAATGCAAATATGGCAAAAATTTTGAAAATTTTGCAATTTTAAACTTTGAATTTTTATTCCCTTAAAACAGAGAAATTTGTCACACAAAATAGTTAATAAATAACATTTCCCACATGTCTACTTTACATCAGCACAATTTTGGAACCAAAATTTTTTTGTTAGGAAATTATAAGGGTTAAAAGTTGACCAGCGATTTCTCATTTTTACAACAAAATTTACAAAGCCATTTTTTTTAGGACCACCTCACATTTTAAGTCACTTTGAAGGGTCTATATGGCAGAAAATACCCAAAAGTGACACCATTCTAAAAACTGCACCCCTTAAGGTACTCAAAACCACATTCAAGAAGTTTATTAACCCTTCAGGTGCTTCACAGGAGCTGAAGCAACGTGGAAGGAAAAAATGAACAGTTAACTTTTTAGTCACAAAAATGATCTTTTGCAAACTTTTTTATTTTCACAAGGGTAAAAGGGGAAAATGGACAGATAAAGTTGATGTGCAATTTCTCCTGAGTACACCAATACCCCATATGTGGGGGAAAACCACTGTTTGGGCACACGGCAGAGCTCGTAATGGAAGGAGCGCCGTTTGACTTTTTCAAACCACAATTGGCTGGAATTGAGATTGGACGCCATGTTGCGTTTGGAGAGCCCCTGATGCACCTAAACAGTGGAAACCCCCCACAAGTGACACCATTTTGTAAACTAGACCCCCTATGGAACTTATCTAGATCTGTTGTGAGCACTTTGAACCCCCAAGTGTTTCACAAAAGTTTATAATGCCTGGGTGTGAAAAAACAAAACAAAACAAGTTTCCACAAAAATGATTTTTTAGTCCCAAATGTTTGATTTTTCCCAAGGAAATTGGACCCCAAAAGTTGTTGTCCAATTTGTCCTGAGTACGCCGATACCCCATATGTGGGGGGGGAACTGTTTGGGTGCACGGCAGGGCTTGGAAAGGAAGTAATAACGTTTTGAAATGCAGACGTTGATGGGGGTCATGTTCCGTTTGCAGTGCCTAAACAGTGGAAATCCCCCACAAGTGACCCCAGTTTGGAAACTAGACCCCCTAAGGAACTTATCTAGATCTGTGGTGAGCAATTTGAACCCCCCGAGTGCTTCACACAAGTTTATAACGTAGAGCTGTAAAATTAAAAAATCATTTTTTCCACAAAAATGATCTTTTAACCCCAATTTTTATTTTCCCAAGGGTAACAAGACCCCAAAAGTTATTGTGCAATTTGTCCTGAGTATGCTGATACCCCATCTGTAGGGGTAAACCACTGTTTGGGTGCATGGCGGAGCTCGGAAGGGAAGGAGCGCCGTTTGACGCCATGTCGTGTTTGGAGAGCTCCTGATGTGCCTAAACAGTGGAAACCCCCCACAAATGACACCATTTTTGAAACTAGACCCCTCAAGAGAACTTTGAACCCCCAGGTGTTTCACTAAAGTTTATAACGCCCGAGCATGAAAATAAAAAATCATATTTTTTTCCACAAACATGATCTTTTAGTCCCCAACTTTTTATTTTCCCAAGGGTAACAGGAGAAATTGGACCCAAAAGTTGTTGTCCATTTTGTCCAGAGTACGCTGATACCCCATATGTGGGAGAAAACTACTGTATGGGCACACGTCAGGGCTCGGAAGGGAAGTAGTGACGTTTTAGATTGCAGACTTTGATGGAATAGTCTGCGGGCGTCATATCGCTTTGGGAGAGCCCCTGATGTGCCTAAACAGTGGAAATCCCCACAAGTGACCCCATTTTGGAAAATAGACCCCATAAGGAACTTATCTAGATGTGTGGTGAGCGCTATGAAGCCCCAAGTGCTTCACACAAGTTTAGAACGTACAGCCATAAAAACAAAAAAATCATTTTTTTTTTTACAAAAATGATATTTTCACCCCCAATTTTTTATTTTCCCAAGGGTAACAGGACAAATTGCACAATAACTCTTGGGGTCCAATTTCTTCTGAGTACGCTGATACCCCATTTGTGAGGGTAAACTACTGTTTTTGGCGCATGGCAGTCTCAGAAGTGAAGGAGCACCGTTTGATCTCAATTCCAGCCAGGTCTGCGTTGAAAAAGTCAGACGCCATGTCACAATTGGAGAGCCCCTGATGTGCCTAAACAGTGGAAACCCCCCAATTCTAACCCGAACACACCCCTAACCCTAGTCCCAACCCTAACCATAACCCTAACCACAAACCTAACCCTAACACACCCCTAACCCTAATTTTAACTTTAGCCCCAACCCTAACCCTAACTTTAGCCAAAAACCTAACCCTAATTTTAGCCGCAACCCTAACCCTAAGGCCCCGTGCACACGTTGTGGATTTACTTGTGGATTTTTCCACGCTGATTTTGCTAAAACCGCAGGTAAAACGACGTTTTAGCGCGGATTTACTGCGGTTTTGCCTCAGTTTTTTTTTTGCGGATTTGCCTGCGGTTTTACACCTATATCGGAATAGGTGTAAAACCGCTGCGGAATCCGCACAAACAATTGACATGCTGCGGTTTTAAAACCGCAACAAATCCGCGCAGAAAATTCCGCATCATGTGCACAGCTGTTTTTTTTCCCTTCACCAACACTGTACTGTACATGACGTCCGGTTCTGCTGCGGAACCGCAGCACAATCCACAACGTGTGCACAGGGCCTAACCCTAATGGGAAAATGGAAATAATTTTTTTAATTTTATTATTTTTCCCTAACTAAGGGGGTGATAAAGAAGGGTTTGATTTACTATTTATATCGGGTTTTTATGATTGGCAGCTGTCACGCTAAAAGACGCTTTTTATTGCAAAAAATAGGTATTATACCTACCGATAATTCGGTTTCCAGGAGTCCATCCTGACAGCACTATGGAGGACGTCCTCCTCCTCCTTACAGGGACAGGAAGCACACGAGAGGTTAAAAGGTCCCACTCCTCCCCCAATACCTCAGTGATTTGACAAGTACCATACCATGGATCAATACAAGTGACAAAATTTAATTACTTAAACATATTACATCATATGAATTAGCATATACATGAACATAGACAAGGGAGGGAACTAACGGTGCTGTCAGGATGGACTCCTGGAAACCGAATTATCGGTAGGTATAATACCTATTTTCCAGGACGTCCACCTGACAGCACTATGGAGAGTACCAAAGAAAACCCTCCTAGGGTGGGACTACGGCCTGTAATACTTTTCTACCATATGCCGTCTGTTGTCCTGCTAGCACGTCTAGTTTGTAGTGCCTGCAAAAGGTATTTATCGTAGCCCAAGAAGCTGCTTTACAAATTTGTTCTAAAGATGCTCCTGCTCTTTCTGCCCATGAGGCTGACATTGCTCTGGTAGAATGGGCTTTTATTTTTATGGGACAAACTACACCTTCAGATCTGTAAGTTTTTATGATTAAGGTGGTAATCCATCTTGCGATGGAAGGCTTAGAAGCTTTTTTACCCTTATTTTTACCTCCATATAAAATAAACAAATTAGACAGTCCTGATTTCTTCTTAAGGATTCCCAGATCGCATACAACTCTCGATAATTTGATGACATTCGTCTGATTTTCTCTGGCCATCTGCCTTGCAGAAACTTCCCTTCTAGATGGGCTCCCCACCCCCATGCACTTGCATTTGTAGTTATTACTATATATGGGGATGGAATCCAAAGAACTCCTCTTTTGAGATTTTCGCTTTGTGCCCACCAAACTAACGACCTCTTTGCTCTTGCCGAGAGGTGGATCCTTTTGTCTAGGGATGACTGATGACGATCCCAGCATGATAATACTTCTCTTTGTAGGGTCTTGAATGAGCTTGAGCCCACCTGACACATGGTATACATGATGTCATTACTCCCAGCATTTGCATAGCTTTTCGAATGGTAACTCGGTTCTTTACCATCTCTATCACTTTCTTTTTCAAAGATCTTTGCTTGACCTCTGGCAGAAAAGCTGTTCTGGCTCTTGAATCGAGGAGTACTCCTAAAAATATTCTTTTTGTACTGGGAGTTAGGTGAGATTTCTCTCGATTTATCACCCAACCCAGAAATTCTAGTACCGCCATTGTTCGCTCTGTATGGTAATTTAGAATTTCTGCTGATTGAGCCACCAACAGAAAGTCGTCCAAGTAAGGAATTATTACAATTCCTTGGTTTCTTAAATAGGCTACTACCTCTGATATTAGCTTCGTAAAAACTCTGGGAGCAGAAGCTAGTCCGAATGGCAGACCTTGAAACTGGAAGTGGCAGGTGGATCTTGGTAGGCTTACAGCAAATCTTAGAAGCTCCTGCGAGTCTGGATGGATGGGCACCTGATAGTAGGCATTTTTTAAGTCTAGGGTACACATTACCGAATTTTTGTCTATCAGTGGAATTGTTGACTTTATAGACTCCATTCTGAATCTTTTGTAGCGAACATACTTGTTCAGCGGTTTTAGATTCAGAATCGTTCTTGACTCTCCTGACGGTTTCATTATTGGAAAGAGAGAGGAATAGTGGCCCGACTTTTCCTCTTACCCAACAACTGGCACAATGACATTTGAAGAGATTAAGTCTTGGATGTCCTGAAACATTCCCCAATTTCCCTGAATCACAGTGGGAGAAATGTATCTCTGGGGCGGATAGGCTACCAGTTCTATTCTGTAACCTTCCTTTATAGTTTTTAGGACCCACTCGTTTTTGGTGATCTTTTCCCAGTTCTCCGCCGAGAACAAAAGTCGGCCCCCTATGTGCCTGGCGTCATTGCTTTCTAGATTTTGAGGAAGATCCAAACAGTGAGCTCCTATTCCCTCTATTTTGAGTATAGGAACCCTTATATGTTCCCCTGCTAGGTCTACCTGTGTCCCTATAAAACGGTTGTCTACGGAAGGCCGGTTTCTTCCGAAAGGATTGAAACTTTTTAGGCTTCTCCTCTGGAAATCCTTTTTTACTATCTGAGGCCTCCAGAATATCATCCAATGCCTGACCAAATACCTTTGATCCTGTAAATGGTAATGAACATAATTTATTTTTAGAGGCATTATCCCCCGACCAGGATTTCAACCAAATAGCCCTCCGGACTGCATTGGATAAAGAGCTATTTCTGGCAGAAAACCTGACTGACTCAGCCGAGGTATCAGCCAGAAAGGCTGTAGCTGACTTAATGAGAGGAAGAGATTCTAAAATTTCAGCCCTAGGGGTCCTATTAGCCAGTTGATCCTCCAACTGACTCATCCAGAAACACATAGACCTAGCTACCGAAGTAGCCGCAATATTGGTCCTTATTAAGGCCGCTGAAGACTCCCAGGCCCGCTTAAGGAGGATGTCAGCCTTGCGATCCATAGGATCTTTAAGACTTGAAGAGTCCTCAAAAGGAATCGAAGTCTTTTTAGCCACTTTTGCAATTGGCACATCCACTCTAGGTGTTTCTTCCCACATCTTTGATTCCTCAGGATCAAAAGGAAGACGGTTTTTAAAGTCACGTGACATTACCAGTCTTCTCTCTGCGTCCTTCCATTCACAGAGTATCATGGTTTTTATATGGTCACTAATAGGGAAAACTTTATCAATCTGAGCTGTAAGTCCTCCAAACATCAAATCCTGTCTGGATTGGGGTCGTGGTACATCTTCCACATGCATAGTACTTCTTACAGCCTGGACCAAATCCTCAGTATCTTCCACAGGAAACAGGTACCTCCTGGCCTTTTCTTGGACTTCCGTCTGAACTTCACCTTCTTCTTGCTCCGAGTACTCCATGTTTTCTTCTGATTCCAGATCCGGTTCCTCTTCCAACTCTATCCTTGACCTTTTACGGCTTGGACCCTGACTAGTGGGCTGCTGTTGTGTAGCTGATAATGATGCCTGCACCTCTTCTTTAATCAGGATCCTTAAGTCTGATAATAACGAAGATCTTTCTTGCTCCAAGACTGCTGCTGTACAAGTACAACAGACCGCTTTTTTATAAGCGTCAGGAAGCTTCGTCTGACATGTCGAACAGCGATTAGATTTCGCCGAGGCTTTGCCTCTCTTCACTGTCTGCAAAGGTGTAGATGAAGTATCCTTGTCCTAATTAATACAACAATATGTATACTTAGGATCGAGTCTGGATTATTTAGTGAGAGTGGAGCTTTTTGCGCCATGCGCACTTACCCCTGCCTCCTCTCTGGATTTCTCAGACTCCATGTCCATCCGCAGAAAAGGTTTACTTTGCTGCCTTGGGACTGCTATGGCAGCTGCTGCACAAACTCTGTTACCAGATTAGCGATCAGCATTCAAACGCTACCTTCGCGCTCTTTTATAGCGTTCAGCGACGTCTTTAGCGCCGCCCATACTGCGTTCCACCTGGAACGCAAAAACCAACACTACACGCTTTCCATACCTTTTTGCGTTCTACTTCCGAACGCATGAAGTTTTGCGATACCTCAGACGCTTTCCGACTCCTGCGTTCAATTCCGGAACGCCCGCTGACCTCACGTTTTTGCGTCACCGGAAGTGACGCTCAGTTTCCGGTTGAGGCCTGTTCAGCGTTCCTCCCTGGACCAGGAGGAAGACGCCTGAGCCGAGAGCCTCCCAACGGAAGGAGCGGCTCTTACCCGGGAGCTCGTCCGCCCCCGGTCTTTGGAGCAGAGGGACTCCCAAGGAGGGAGTTTCGGCTCTGGACCTCTTGACAGGGGAAGGATCTGGACGAACCGCACGATTCCCCTGGGCCCGGTAAGTTACTGCGTCCTCGCAGCGATCTCTCGTGTGTCCCTCCATGCAGGACAGGAAAAACACTGAGGTATTGGGGGAGGAGTGGGACCTTTTAACCTCTCGTGTGCTTCCTGTCCCTGTAAGGAGGAGGAGGACGTCCTCCATAGTGCTGTTAGGTGGACGTCCTGGAAAAATAGTTTTTGCATCACCACATTGAGAGCTATAATTTTTGCATATTTTGGGCTACAGAGTCATGTGAGGTCTTATTTTTTGCGGTACGAGTTGACGTTTTTATTGGTACCATTTTTGAGCACATGACATTTTTTGTTCGCTTTTTATTTTGATTTTTGGGAGGTTAGAATGAACAAAAATCAGCAATTCATGAATTTTTTTTTTGGGGGGCGTTTATACCGTTCCGCGTGTGGTAAAATTGATAAAGCAGTTTTATTCTTCGGGTCAGTGCGATTACGGCGATACCTCATTTATATCATTTTTTTAATGTTTTGGCGCTTTTATACAATAAAAACAATTTTATCTAAAAAAATTATTTTTGCATCGCTTTATTCTGCGAGCTATAACTTTTTTATTCTATCGCTGATTACGCTGTATGGCGGCTTGATTTTTGCAGGACAAGATGACGTTTTCAGAGGTACCATGTTTATTTATATCCGTCTTTTTGATCGCGTGTTAGTTCACTTTTTATTCGGCGGTATGATGATAAAGCATTAATTTTTTTGCTTTTTTTTTTTTTTAAGGGGTTCACTAAAGGGTTAACTAGTGAGACAGTTCTATAGGGCGGGTCGTTACGGACGCGGCTATACCAAATATGTGTACTTTTATTGTTTCGTTTTTATTATTTACAGGAATAAGTGAATTTATTGGGAATTTTTTTTTTTTTTTGAATTTTTTTTTTTACACTTTTTATTTTTTTTTTTAACTTTTATACTTTGTCCCAGGGTGGGTCATCACTGTGTAGGGTCAGATCGCTGGTGTGACAGTGTGCACAGCACTCTGTCACACCAGCGATCGCTCTGGCACTGCTGCAGGCTTCTCAGTGCCTGCTTTCAGCAGGCACTGAGGAAGCCGCCTCCCTGCAGGACCCTGCGGCCATCTTGGATCCGGGGTCCTGCAGTGAGGAGAGTCCCTCGGAACAGCGCGACACATCGCGCTGTTCTGAGGATCTCAGGGGAGCACGCAGGGTGCCTCCTCCCTGCGCGATGCTCCCCTGTGCCCCCGGTACACCGCGATCATGTTTGATCGCGGTGTGCCAGGGTTAATGTGCCGGGAGCGGTCCGTGACCGCTCCTGACACATGGTGCCGGGTGTGAGCTGTGATAATCAGCTGACACCCGGCGGCGATCAGCTGCGCTCCCCCCAGGAGCGCAGCTGATTGCCCTGGACGTACTACTCCGTCCATGGGAATGAGGTCCAGGGTCACATGGACGGAATAGTACGTCCGATGGAATACACGGGTATTACATACCTGGTAATGTGTTTTTCATGAGACATGACGGCACCACGAGAGAGGGGAATCCGCCCATCAAGGACAGGAAACCTTCAAGATAAAAGGGGCGGCTCCTCTCTCCGCATCAGTTGTTTTACAGAGCACGAGAGGAACTCCGCATGTTAGTACACACATAAATAATACATTCTTTACAATTTTAATTACCCCAATCCAAGGGTGTGAAAAAATAATAAAAATGCACCCAACTAGTGACGTGATCAAGGGCGGGAATATAAGGGTGCCGTCATGTCTCATGAAAAAACACATTACCAGGTATGTAATACCCGTGTTTTTCCATCATACATGACGGCACCACGAGAGAATTACAGAGATCGCATTCTGTTTTAGGGAGGGATCACTGCTTCCAACACTCTTCTCCCGAACGTGAGATCAGAGGTGGCAGATAAATCTAGTCTATAGTGTTTGAAGAAAGTTGACGGAGAAGACCAAGTGGCCGCCTTACATATTTGGTCGATTGTAGCATCTGCTTTCTCCGCCCAAGATGTCGACATGGCTTTTGTGGAGTGTGCTTTAAGTCCTTCAGGAACAGCCCTGCCTACACTACTATAAGCTAGCATAATGGCCTCTCTCACCCATCTAGCTATAGTTTGTCTAGAGGCTCCTAGGCCTTTCGTTGCCCCCTGAAATGAGATAAGTAATGACCTGCTTTTCCTCCAATTTTTTGTTCTTTCTAGATATTGTAGGATACATCTCCTAACATCTAAACAGTGTAGTTTTTTCTCTTTTGCGTTGCTAGGGTCAGGACAAAAGGATGGCAGTATTATTTCCGGAGCTCTATGGAATTTTGATACTACTTTGGGTAAGTATGCAGGATCTAGTCTTAATACTACTCTGTCATCTAGGATTCGGGTGTAAGGAGAGCCGGCTGATAATGCATGCAGGTCTCCAATCCTACGGGCTGATGTAAGTGCTATCAGCAAAGTGGTTTTAATAGTTAGGGCTTTATCAGATATTGTGTTAAGGGGCTCAAAGGGGCTATCCATTAAGGCCGATAGAACCAGATTGAGGTCCCATGGTGGAGGAGCAGGGGATGGAACAGAATCCGCTCTACTACAGGCCCGAATGAACCTGGCTGCCCATCTGTTTGCCAAATCATGGTTGAACAGGGCTGCAAGGGCAGACACATGAACTTTAACCCCTCTCTGACATTAGACGTACTATCCCGTCCATAAAACCCGTGACAATCTGACCATGGACGGGATAGTACGTCATAGCGATCAGCTGCGCTCCTGGGGGGAGCGCAGCTAATCGCCGCCGGGTGTCAGCTGATTATCACAGCTGACACCCGGGACTCTGTGCCAGGAGCGGTCACGGACCGCTCCCGGCACATTAACCCCTTGCACACCGCGATCAAACATGATCGCGGTGTACTGGGGGTACAGGGGAGCATCGTGCAGGGAGGGGGCTCCAAGCGCGCCCCCCTGAGACCCTCAGAACAGCGTGATGTGATCGCGCTGTTCTGAGGGCTTCCTCCCTCCCAGGACCCGGATCCAAGATGGCGCCGGGGTCCTGGAGGGAGGCGGCTTCCTCAGTGCCTGCCGAGAGCAGGCACTGAGAAGCCTGCAGCGCTGCCTGTGAGATCGCTGGTCTCACAGAGTGCTGTGCACACTGTGAGACCAGCGATCTCACATTTTACAGTGATGTCCCACCCTGGGACAATGTAAAAAAGTAAAAAAAGTAAAAATAAACGTGTAAAAAAAAAATTTCCAAAAAAAAAAAAAAAAAAAAAATTCCCCAATAAATTCATTTCTTCCTGTAAATAAAAAAAATAAAACAATAAAAGTACACATATTTGGTATCGCCGCGTCCGTAACGACCCCCCCTATAAAACTGTCCTACTAGTTAACCCCTTTTGTGAACCCCTTAAAAAAAATAAAATAAAAACAAAGCAAAAAATCAGTGCTTTATCATCATACCGCTGAACAAAAAGTGGAATAACACGCGATCAAAAAGACCGATATAAATAAACATGGTACCACTGAAAACGTCATCTTGTCCCGCAAAAAACGAGCCATCATACAGCATCATCAGCGAAAAAATAAAAAAGTTATAGCTCGCAGAATAAAGCGATGCAAAAATAATGATTTTTTATATAAAATTGTTTTTATTCTATAAAAGCACCAAAACATTAAAAAAATGATATAAATGAGGTATCGCCATAATCGTACTGACCCAAAGAATAAAACTGCTTTATCAATTTTACCACACGCGGAACGGTATAAACGCCTCCCCCAAAAGAAATTCATGAATTGCTGATTTTTGTTCATTCTAACCTCCCAAAAATCGAAATAAAAAGCGATCAAAAAATGTCACGTGCTCAAAAATGGTACCAATAAAAACGTCACCTCGTCCCGCAAAAAATAAGACCTCACATGACTCTGTGGGCCAAAATATGCAAAAATTATAGCTCTCAAAATGTGGCGATGAAAAAAACTATTTTTTTGCAATAAAAAGCGTCTTTTAGCGTGACAGCTGCCAATCACAAAAACCCGCTATAAATAGTAAATCAAACCCCCCTTTATCACCCCCTTAGTTAGGGAAAAATAATAAAATTAAAAAAATGTATTTATTTCCATTTCCCCATTAGGGTTAGGGTTGGCGCTAAAGTTAGTATTAGGGTTATGGTTGGGATTAGGGATAGGGGTGTGTTAGGGTTAGGTTTGTGGTTAGGGTTGGGACTAGGGTTAGGGGTGTGTTGGGGTTAGGGTTGGAGTTAGAATTGGGGTTTTTCCGCTGTTTAGGCACATCAGTGGCTCTCCAAACGTGACATGGCGTCCGATCTCAATTCCAGCCAATTCTGCGTTGAAAAAGTCAAACGGCGCTCCTTCCCTTCTGACCTCTGCCATGCGCCCAAACAGTAGTTTACTCCCACATGGGGTATCAGCGTACTCTGGACCCTAAGAGTTATTGTGCAATTTGTCCTATTTCTTCTGTTACCCTTGGGAAAATAAAAAACTGGGGGCAAAAGTATCATTTTTTAAAAAAAAAAATGATTTTTTTTGTTTTTACGGCTGTACGTTATAAACTTCTGTGAAGCACTTGGGGCTTCATAGCGCTCACCACACATCTAGATAAGTTACTTATAGGGTCTATTTTCCAAAATGGGGTCACTTGTGGGGGGTTTCCACTGTTTAGGCGCATCAGGGGCTCTCCAAATGCGACATGACGCCCTCAGACCATTCCATCAAAGTCTACAATCCATAACGTCACTACTTCCCTTCCGAGCCCCAATGTGTACCCATACAGTAGTTTTCTCCCACATATTGGGTATCCGCATACTCAGGACAAATTGGACAACAACTTTTGGGGTCCAATTTCTCCTGTTACCCTTGTGAAAACAAAATATTGGGGACGAAAAAATCATTTTTGTAAAAAAAAAAAAAAAAATTTTTTTATTTTACGACTGTACGTTATAAACTTCTGTGAAGCACTTAGGGGTTCAAGGTGCTCACCACACATCTAGATAAGTTCCTTGAGGGGGTCTAGTTTCCAAAATGGTGTCATTTGTGGGGGTTTCCACTGTTTAGGCAGATCAGGAGCTCTCCAAACAAGACATGGCATCCAGCCAATTCTGCGTTGAAAAAGTCAAATGGCACTCCTTCCCTTCCAAACTCTGCCATGCACCCAAACAGTGGTTTACCACCACATATGGGGTATCAGCGTACTCAGGACAAATTGCACAATAACTTTTGGAGTCTTGTTACCATTGGGAAAATAAAAATTGGGGTGAAAAGATCATTTTTGTGGAAAAAATATGATTTTTTAATTTTACGGCTCTACGTTATAAACTTGTGTGAAGCACTTGGGGGTTCAAATTGCTCACCAAAGATCTAGATAAGTTCCTTAAGGGGTCTAGTTTCCGAAATGGGGTCACTTGTGGGGGGTTTCCACTGTTTAGGCACATCAGGGACTCTCCAAATGCAACATGGCGTCCAATCTCAATTCCAGCCAATTTTGGTTGGAAAAAGTAAAATGGTGCTCCTTCCATTCCGAGCTCTGCCGTGCGCCCAAACAGTGGTTCCCCCCCACATATCGGGTATCAGCGTACTCAGGACAAATTGGACAACAACTTTTGTGGTCCAATTTCTCCTGTTACCCTTGGGAAAATAAAAAAAATAGTGACTAAAAATAATTTTTGTGGGAAAAAAATAGGATTTTTTATTTTCATGCTCGGGCATTATAAACTTGTGTGAAGCACTTGGGGGTTCAAAGTGCTCACCAAAGCTCTAGATAAGTTCCTTAGGGGTCTAGTTTCCAAAATGTGGTCACTTGTGGGGGGTTTCTACTGTTTAGGCTCATCTGGGGCACTGCAAACGGAACATGACCCCCATCAACGTCTGCATTCCAAAACGTTACTACTTCCTTTCCAAGCCCTGCCGTGCGCCCAAACAGTTCCACCCCCCCCCACATATTGGGTATCAGCGTACTCAGGACAAATTGGCCAACAACTTTGGGGTCCAATTTTCTTGGGAAAAATCAAAAATTTGGGACTAAAAAATCATTTTTGTGGAAAATTGTTTCTTTTTTTTTTACACCCAGGCATTATAAACTTTTGTGAAACACTTGGGGGTTCAAAGTGCTCACAACAGATCTAGATAAGTTCCTTAGGGGGTCTAGTTTCCAAAATGGTGTCACTTGTGGGGGTTTCCACTGTTTAGGCGCATCAGGGGCTCTCCAAACGTGACATGGCATCCAATCTCAATTCCAGCCAATTTTAGTTTGAAAAAGTCAAACGGCGCTCCTTCCCTTACGAGCTCTGCTGTGCGCCCAGAGAGTGGTTTTCCCCCACTTATGGGTATTGGCGTACTCAGGAGAAATTGCACAACATCTTTATCTGTCCATTTTCTCCTTTTACCCTTGTGAAATAAAAAAAAAGTTTGTAAAAGATCATTTTTGTGGCTAAAAAGTTAAATATTCATTTTTTCCTTCCACGTTGCTTCAGCTCCTGTGAAGCACCTGAAGGGTTAATAAACTTCTTGAATGTGGTTTTGAGTACCTTGAGGGTGCAGTTTTTAGAATAGTGTCACTTTTGGGTATTTTCTGCTATATAGACCCTCAAAGTGACTTCAAATAAGAGGTGGTCCCTAAAAAAAATGGCTTTGTAAATTTTGTTGTAAAAATGAGAAATCGCTGGTTAACTTTTAACCCTTATAATTTCCTAAGAAAAAAAAAATTTGATTCCAAAATTGTGCTGATGTAAAGTAGACATGTGGGAAATGTTATTTCTTAACTATTTTATGTGACATATTTCTCTGTTTTAAGGGAATAAAAATTCAAAGTTTGAAAATTGCAAAATTTTCAAAATTTTCGCCATATTTGCATTTTTTTCAAAAATAAACGCAAGTTATATCGAAGAAATTTTACCAATAACGTGAAGTACAATATGTCACGAGAAAACAATCTCAGAATCGCGCAGATCCGTTGAAGCGTTCCAGAGTTATAACCTCATAAAGAGACAGTGGTCAGAATTGTAAAAATTGGTCCGGTCATTAACGTGCAAACCACCCTTGGGGGTGAAGGGGTTAAGGGTGCTAACTGCTAGCCCTAGTTCTAATCCCTTTTGTAGGAATTCTAATATAGCCACTATTGGGATCTCCCCTTCCCGTATTGGCGGTGAATTTGTTAAAATTTTTTTCCATATTCTGGCATAAATCTTTGTGGTTACAGGTTTTCTACTGCGAAGTAGGGTAGATATTACTGCGGCTGAAAACCCCCTTTTTTCTAATAGTGACCTCTCAAATTCCAGGCCGTCAAATGTAGCCCGGTTTTCTGAGGGTGACTGAAAGGACCCTGTGTAAGAAGGTCCTGGTCTTCCGGCAGTACCCACGGATCTGTTATGGACATTATCTTTAGCCAGTAGAACCAAGGTCTCTTTGGCCAAAAAGGAGCTATTATGGCTTTGTCCTCCCTGATCTTCAGAACTAATGGAATTAGACATACTGGGGGAAAGGCATACAGAAGTCCCGACGTCCAGCTTATTCTGAAGGCATCTACTGCTAAGGGTCTGTCTGCAGGACTCAGAGAGCAGAATTTTCGCAGCTTCTTGTTGGTCCTTGTGACGAAGAGGTCTACGTTGGGCTTCCCCCACATATGTACTATCTGGTGAAAAATGGACTCTTAATGCCCACTCTCCCTGCTTCAGGTGGTTTCTGCTCAAGAAATCTGCTTTTTGGTTGTCTATGCCTCTTATATGAAGGGCCGATAATGAGTGGAAGTAGCGCTCTGCAAGAACCATAATCTTTTCTGTTATGTCCATCAGCGACCGGGAACGGGTGCCTCCTTGGTGGTTTATATAAGCGACTGCCGTCCGGTTGTCTGACAGGACTCGGACATGATGTCCTGATATACTTGGTAGTAGACCCTGCAATGCTCTTTCGACCGCCAAGAGTTTCCATTCGTTCGAAGACAGCTGTTTTTCTTCTTGCTTCCACAGTTCTTGGAGCCACAGTGTATCCAGATGGGCTCCCCACCCCCAAGGGCTGGCGTCTGTTGTGACCACCTTGGAGACCGTGAATTTCCACGGAATCCCTCGTGGAGATGTATCTATTCTTAGCCACCATTGGAGCGATTGGAGTACCGGGATTGGAAGTGTGATCTTCTGGTCTAGATGTCCCTGGAGGACTAGATCTTCCTGCGATACATTCCACTGTAATGTCCTTGTATGGAACTGAGCCCACTTTACTGCCGGTATGCATGCCGTTAGTGATCCCAACACCGACATGGCTTTCCTTAGCGTAATCTGAGGTTTTTGTATTGTTGTTGTTATCATTTGTTTTATCCTGAGCTCTTTTTCTTCCGGAAGACGACATTCCTGTGCTATAGAGTCTATCATTATTCCCAAGAAGACCTGGGTCATTGCTGGTTCCAGCTTGGATTTTTTGAGGTTGAGCTGCCACCCCAACCTCCGTAGGATTTCTATAACGATATTGACCTGATCCTGACAATGCGAGAAATTTCTCCCCACTATCAGAAAATCGTCCAGATAGGGTATTATTAGCGTATCTCTCTCTCAGGTGCGCTGTGACCTCTGCCATCAATTTCGTGAAGACACGTGGGGCTGTTGCTATCCCAAAGGGCAGGGCTCTGTACTGCAGGTGATGTAATTGTGATCTTATTTTTACTGCTACTCTGAGATATTTGCGGTCTGCCCTTCGGATTGGGACGTGATAGTAAGCGTCCTTGAGGTCGAGGACCGCCATATAGCACCGAGGAAAGAGGAGATTCACCGCCGTTTTTATCGTTTCCATCTTGAAAGACGGGATTATCAAAAATATGTTGAGGGCCCTTAGATTTATGATAGTCCTCCAGGAGTTGTCTGTTTTTTTTTTTTACTAGAAACAGCGGGGAGTAAAACCCCTCTCCTTCCTCCTCTACTGGGACTTTTTCCAGGACGCGTTTCTGTATAAGAGCGATTATTTCTTCCTCCAGACTCGTTTGTTTCTCTGACGAGGATTGTAGGGGAGTCAGCATATACTTGTTCGGTGGACGGTGATGGAATTTTAATTCCAGTCCCGATTCTACTATTTGCAAAATCCAGGTACTGGATGAAATCTTCTCCCAGGCTGGAAGGAAGTGAGAGAGCCTGCCTCCCACCTGAGAAGGACCGTCACTGGGAGGGCTTCTTATCTTCTTTGGAGGGCTTACCGAAGTAGAAGCCTCTCCCTCCTCTGGATCGCTTGTCTTGAACGCTTCTGTCCCGTTCTCTGTAGTGCTGCCTTCCAAACTTCCGATTCCTCTGAAAGGAGCGACGAAAATTCTGAAAAGGCTGTTTCGGAAAGTTTTTCTTTTTATCCGTAGCCTTCTCCAACACCTCATCCAGCGCAGGCCCAAATAAGAAACTGCCCTCGCAGGGTAGGGAGCATAACTTTATCTTTGCCTGGATGTCACCTGGCCAGCACTTAAGCCATACCGCTCTGCGTCCTACATTAGCTAGCGCTGCAGATTTAGCTGCCAACCTTGCCGAATCCGCTGAGGCTTCAGCTAGGAAACTTGCTGCTGCTCTGATGGCCGGTATGGCTTCCAAGATATTTTCTCTGGAAACTCTTTCTTCCACCTGGTCTTCTAAGTTGTCTACCCAGACTTTTAAGGATCTGGCCACACAAGTAGCTGCGATAGCCGGTCTTAATGCCCCTGCCGATGTCTCCCAGACCGTTTTTAAGCAGACGTCTGTCTTTCTGTCCAGCGGTTCTCTCAGCGTACCTAGGTCTTCAAACGGTAGGGAGGATTTCCTGGCGATCTTTGACACCGCTACGTCTATTTTCGGGGCTCTCTCCCAAGATGAGGATGCTTGCTCATCGAAAGGATATTTCCTCTTCAAAGCGCTGGTAATGTGAGATTTTTTCTCCGGCTTCTCCCATTCCCTTCTAATAAGGTCTTTCAACTGATCGTTTATGGGAAAGGTTTTTCGTTTTTTCTTTTGAAGCCCCACGAACATAAGTTCTTGAGGTGTTCGTTTGGGTTTGTCTTCTATCAGTCCCATGGTAGAACAGACTGTTTTTATTAGATTATCCGTAGCCTCAATCGGGAAGACGTTTTCGTCCTCTGAGCTGCTATCTGTATTATGGGACCTACTAGAGTCCCTCTCTGCTCCAGAGGAATCTTCCTGGGATATCCCTGAGATACTAGACCTATCTCTGGATTTGCCGTCCATATCCGCTGTATGGAAGGCTTTCATGGACTTACACACTTCCGCCTGAATTAGGGACTTCAGGCTTTCAGCAAAGGAGGGCGTTTCCTCCGCCAGTGTTTTGGTGATACAATCCTGGCATAAATCCTTAGCCCAGGCTCTTTCTAGCGGGGTTTTGCATAAGGGACATTCCCTATTTTTGGTTTTCGCCTTACTCTTTTATAAACCCCCTAATTTTCCCATGTATATGTGAGAGGGGAAAAAGGGGAAATATGCAAGAAAGAGAAGAGAAAGAGAACAGACATTAATGTACTGGACTTTCTCGAAGTTCACTCACCACTCGGACGCTGTAATAGACGGGTACCGGTTCCGGAGGCTGATTGGCTCCCTCCGATATCACAGATCCTTCTTTACTGTGTCCCGTTCTCATGCTGTCAGAGCGGCTATTGCTGCGGCGTGTCTGGGTCTTTTCACCAGACAGAGACCGTCTGGCATGTACTTCCTGGCATGAGTCCAGGTGCCCCGGCGATAAACTCTCCATTGCACACGCTTTTCAGCTATACCTGTCACCTATAGACCGTAGCCTCGTGACGGTGATCCTTAAGGAAGTGCAGGCTTAAATAATCTTCAGTGCACGTGTGCGCTCTCGCGTGCGCCGCGACGCTCCCCCCCTTTTTTTTTTTTTTTAAAAGATTGCTGCCCGCAAGCGCCCGTCGCGTGCGCATTGTACGCGCGCGCCCGGTCGCCACGTCCGGCGCGCGCTCTTCCCCGGCCATTCCCCTGTAGTGACAGGAGAATTTTGCTTACCGGCCGGGACGCGCCCCCCTGGTGCGCAACTTCCGGTGCGCTGCTTCCGGTCTCCTGTAGCGCTTACCACGCGTTCAGGAGACAGGCAGATATGCTTTTTCCTGCTCCCCCATGCAGCGGTTCTCCTCCACTGCCACCAATGAATGTTTGTCCAGACATCCGGCCTCATATCTCCCGAAGTGTTGCTCCACCGCAGGTCCAGGTATCCGGGGGGGGGGAAGAGGAGAGGGGCGTTTTATAGTATGCCTGGCACCGATGTGCTCTCAGGCTGCATGGCCCTGCATCAACAGGGGGACACACTGAAAAGTGTTCCCCGAGGATTGCCCCCCTTACAGCCGCCTTAAATGGAGCCGTAGGGAAAAAAAAGTCTGCCAAAGGGCAGTGGCCATGCCTCGCTCTGGGGGGGGGCAGGGTATACCTGACCCCCGAGGCGACTTCCAGTACCTGGTGACGGATGCGATGAACAAACGTCCACCGTTAGCCATCCGACCCAGGCCTAGGCATCCTCTTCATCCGAGAGTCTTTATCTTGAGGGTCTCCCATCGAGGACAGGAAACCAACTGATGCGGAGAAAGGAGCCGCCCCTTTTATTTTGAAGGTTTCCTGTCCTTGATGGGCGGATTCCCCTCTCTCGTGGTGCCGTCATGTATGATGGAAAAAAAGGGGTTAACAGAAAAAACAGAAATGTAGACATTTTTGCAAATTTATTAAAAAAGAAAAACTGAAATATCACATGGTCATAAGTATTCAGACCCTTTGCTCAGACACTCATTTACGTCAAATGCTGTCCATTTCCTTGTGATCCTCCTTGAGATGGTTCTACTACTTCATTGGAGTCAAGCTGTGTTTAATTAAACTGATAGGACTTGATTTGTAAAAGGCGCACACCTGTCTACATAAGACTTCACAGCTCACAGTGCATGTCAGACCAAATGATGAGGTCAAAGGAACTGGCCAAGGAACTCAGAGACAGAATTGTGTCAAGGCACAAATCTGGCCAAGGTTACAAAAGAATTTCTGCAGTACTCAATTTTTCTAAGAGCACAGTGGCCTCCATAATCCTTAAATGGATGAAGTTTTTTTTTTTTTTTTTTTAAACCAATTATTTTTATTTAAGTTCCAAAAATTAACAGCAAACAGTTATCAATATACATATAACAATTCACATAACGTGTAGTAATACAGTCAAAACCCTCTCCCCCCTCCCCCCTCCCGCCAATACTCCTTATGCCGGGCATACCTGGGAACATTGACAATCATATTACCGCCATCCATGCGGACCATATTTTCCCAAAAGTTCTCTCTCCATGCCTCCGCCTGTAAATGCTTTCCTCTAAATGCATTACCGTACGTGTCTGAGCAATAAATTCCCTCCTAGTGGGGGGTTCCGAATCTGTCCACTTTCGTGCTATTAATTTGCGTGCCACATATAGCAATCGCGCTATCGCCACTTTGTTATGTTCCGAGACAGGTATACCATCCACCTCCCCCAAAACACACAGCACCGGGTTTCTGTCAATTGTACATGTATTAGCCCTCTCAATTTTGTTAATAACGACCAACCAATAAGCCGCCAGCCGTGGGCACGACCATAGCATGTGCAGTAATCCGGCCTGGTCCATGCCACACCTAGGGCAATTGGAATCTCCCCTCAAGCCCGCCTTGTACAGAAGCAACGGTGTTTTGTATGTCCTATGTATTATGTATAATTGGGAGAGCCGTGCCTGCTCGCTTAGAGAGATCTTCGGGACATATTCTAGAATCGCCTCCCATTGTTCTGTCGTGAGGGTACCCACCTCCTTTTCCCATTTACTCTTTGCAATGAGGTGATTTCCCCCCAGATAGGAGTGCAGTAGGTCATGATATAAGCTCGATATGACTCCCCTCGTCCCTCCCTTCATACACACAAAGTCTAGTACAATGTCACTCTGAACCGTCATAGCTCCCAATCCACACTGTGCCCTCCAAGCATGTCGAAGCCTATAGTATTGAAATCCCCATACCAAAGGCAAATCAAATTCCTCTCTCAATTTCTCAAAGGTCTTCAGGTCCGTTCCACTCTGCAGCTGGCACACATATCTCACTCCTTGCGCCTTCCAATTGCCCATTTGACACAGCTTATTAAGTTCCGGCAGATGTTCATTGCCCAACACCGGTGAGTATCTAGTCAGCCCGTCCACCCCCCTGATCTTTTTAATAGTGTCCCATACCTTCTGAGTCAAGCCTAATGTAGGATATATTGCTCCCAATTTCTTAAAGGTACCATCCTCTAACGCCTGGACCAGTGGGCGTCTCCCCGACACATGTTCCAGCACCCGGCAAGCTGCCCCTCCACAATCGGGCTCTCTCCATCCCCTGACATGCTGGCCCTGTACTGCCAAAAAATAGACCCAGGGATTGGGTGCGGTCAATCCTCCCTCCTCCTTCCCATTTTGCAGCGTTTCCAATTTAATCCTTGCCTGCCTCTTGCCCCATATCAAGGATCTGAAGATAGAATCAATACCCTGAAACCGTTTCTTTGGTAGCCATATCGGTGAGTTGTGCAAAACGTACATTAATTGTGGCATAAGGACCATCTTAATCAGGTTAGTTCTACCCGTCACCGTCAAAGCCAATCGGCACCATGCGCCTATTTTCTTTTTAAATTTCTCTAGCAGAGGAACTAAATTCAGATCCGTGAATCGTGTCAATGGAAGCGCCACCCATATCCCAAGGTATTTAAATTGTGAAACCAGCCGGAGCTGCTTCCCCCTCTCATCTATCTCCTCCGCTTTTATTGGTCTATCTACAGCCATGACATAAGACTTATGCCAGTTTATCTCCAGTCCCGAAATGCTCCCAAAGTGTTTAATTACATCCATGGTGCACCCTAATGTCTCTCCTGCACTTTCCAGAAATAACAGGATGTCATCGGCATACAGTGATATTTTTTCTTCCAGCCTCCCAAATTTAAATCCGACCACTCCTCTCTCAGCTCTTATTTTGGCCGCCAGGGGCTCCACAGCCACCGCAAACAATAGCGGGGACAGCGGGCACCCCTGCCTTGTGCCCCTATGTAGGTCAAACATCCCGGACCGTTCACCATTCACCTTAACTACCGCCCTTGGGGACGAGTACAGTAACTTCACCCAGGCCATAAACGCGGGGCCAAATCCCATTATGTCCATGATTTTCCATAAATATTTCCATTCCACACTGTCAAATGCTTTTCTAGCGTCCAACGACATCACTATTCTCCCGCCCCCATTATCAGCAGGCAGCTGCATATTAAGAAATAATCTTCTCAAGTTAACAGCCGTGGAGCGGTTGGGCATAAAGCCCGACTGGTCCTCGTGAATAACAGTATGCGCAACCCCGGTGAGCCGGGTGGCCAGGATCTTAGCGAGTATTTTGACATCCGTTGTCAACAACGATATGGGCCTATACGACTCCGCATCCATGGGGTCTTTCCCCTCCTTTGGTAGAACCACTATCACCGCTTCCTCCATTGATCTCGGTAGCGCCCCCTTCACCAAAGCCTCCTCAAACACATTTTTCAGTTTAGGGGCCAGCAGCTCCACCAGCTCCCTGTACACCTCCCCAGGTAGACCATCAGCACCCGGTGATTTGTTATTGGGCATGGACAGAATTGCACATTCCACCTCCTCCACACTCACAGGTTCATCCAACCTTAACCTATCTTCCTCAGACAATTTAGACAGTGAGATGCCCTCCAAGAATTCCTCTACGCCCTCTCCGTGTCCCGTACTCTTGAATTGTATAGTGCCATGTAATATTTCTTGAAGACCTCCAATATATCCTTTGTGTCTGTCAGAGTCGTCCCCGATTTGGTCTCTCAACCTGTACACCCTGGAAGATTCCCTCTGTGCCGCAGATATCACCGCCAACAAGTGACCCACTCTCTCTCCTTCCTCATAGAATTGGGCTTGCTGAAATGCCCTTTTCCTCTCAGCTTGCATCATGTGCAGTTTATTAACTGCCTCCTGTGCCAATTTTAGTCTATTGTGAGCTGCACTCGTTGGCGTCAAAATCATGTCTGCCTCTGCCCTTGTCAAGTCATCCTTTATTTGTTGATCTGCCAATTTAGTTTTGGTCTTACACCGTGAGATCTCACCTATAAAAAGTCCCCTCATAAATGCCTTCATAGCCTCCCACACCACTGTGGTCTCCGCACTCCCCTCATTCACTTCGAAGAAGTGCTCTAGTTCTTTGGTTATTCCGCCCATATCCACCACTTTAAGCCACGTCGGGTGAAGACGCCAACCTCCCCTCTGTCCCTGAACAGATCCCACTAGAAGCGTGACAACCATAGGACTATGATCCGATAGAGTCCTCTGTAGGTATTCCACCTCCCCAACCATCCCATCCATAGCAGTATCCCCAAAAGCCAGGTCTATCCTTGACAGTGTTCCGTATGTAGCCGAGTGGCACGAGAAGATCCTCTTACCCTCATTTCGTACTCTCCACAGATCCACCAGCCCCAGCTCCCCCACGTAGGTGCCAAATGCAGTCATTCCGTCCCGTCCCGCTTCCATACCTGCCGGACGTACTTTATCCCAGTAATCATTCATGGTGTTGTTAACATCTCCCATAATCAACATCGGAGCCTCCCCCCATCTGGCCGTCAAGTCCAATACTGCTTGAAGTGCCTTTTTAGAATAAGGTGGAGGGATATATAAAGCCACTAAAATCATTTTGTGTCCATACAATCTGCATGCAATCCATACATACTGCCCTTCACTGTCTACTTGCACTGCCAGCTCTTCATAATGTGCGTTTTTATGTATTAGGACTGACACCCCCCTGGAGTACGAGGAATAAGTAGAATGATATGTCTTTAACATCCACCCTCTCGACAGTCAGTGCCTAGTATCTCCAGTGAGATGGGTCTCCTGTAAGCACGCAATCATAGGATCACAAGATCTGATGAGATTCAGAATTGCTGCCCTCTTAGTCCTGTCAGATATACCACGTACATTCCAATTTAAAATCCGAACAGTACGGTTACTCATTGTGCATCAGAAAAAACAATCCACCATCATCAAGTAACATCTTCCCATTTTGTTCCCCAGCATACCAGGTCAAACAGCATAAGCAACCCCATTTTCCCGCAACTCCAACCCATCCACCTCCCCCCACCCCCTCCCCCCACCCTTCTCTTGTCACTCTCTTCCCAATGTGAGAGTGGGAGCTCAAAGAACCTGAGCAACATCGTAGTATACCGCATAACCACATGCGCCGTGTCCTCCTCCAGCACTGGCAGTCCCTCCACCACATAATCAATAGTATGCTTAGTCCCGAACCATTAATCAAACAAATTAACTATAAAACGTAGATCCCAGCGGGGGTTTCTCCCCCTCCTCCGCGGTTTCGCAGAGCAATGCAGAGCCACAACCCTGTCCAGTGGTCAGAATAGCAGGGTCGTGTATTCACCGTATCGAGTCCTCAGCTTCTCTCAATTTGCTCCGGTTCCGCTCCAACCACGAAGCGGCCTCTACCGGTGACGGGAAAAAATTGACCTTTCCAAAGGCTTCCACTCTTAATTTGGCAGGATAAATTGTAGAATATTTCACATTCAAAGAGCGGAGCTGTTTCTTCACTTCACCATACCGTAGCCGCAGCTTTTGCACCTCAGCCGAGTAATCCGGGTATATTTCAATGCGTTTGCCCTCCAGGGTAAGATCTGTCAATTTTCTGTCCTTACGCAAGATAGTGTCCCGGTCTCTGCAGTTCAGGATTCTGGCTAACATCGTACGAGGGCTCTCTCCAGGCACTGGGGGTCTCATGGGCACTCGATGGGCACGCTCCACAGCAAACACCCTCGACAGGATATTAGACCCAAACTTTCCCAGCAGCCAGGTTTCAACAAAGGTCGTGGGGTCAGCACCCTCAGCTCTTTCAGGGATGCCCACAATACGCAGATTGTTCCTGCGTGACCGGTTTTCCAGGTCATCGTTTTTAATAGCCACTACCGCGATCCTCTGAATGTGCTGTTGTTGCGTCTTTTGCACTGAGGTTAAATGATCTTCTGTTGCACCAACTCTGCCCTCCACCTCAGTCAATCTGGCTGTAACTTTCTGCATAGAAGCCTCAATGCCTCTCATATCGGTTTTTAGACCATTCACCTGCTTTGTCAGAGCAGTTAAGGCAGTCTTGCAGCATAAGACAGCCTGGAATACATCTCGCAGAGTCGGCTCTGCCTCATCTGAACTTTCAGCTGCCAGCACAGTATCACCATCCCCCTCCTCCTGCTGTTCATTATGTAGCGCAGGCATCTCCTCACCATCTTCCTCCTCATCTCCATGCTTCTCACTACCTTCACTTCCTTCTTCATCTGCCTCCATGCCCCTCGCATACCTGTGCAGCCGCGCTGAAGCCTCCAGCCTCCGTGCATAGGCTGTGTTCCTCCTTCCCGCCTCTTCCTCTGTCTCGGTGCCATCTTGGGCTGAGGCATTGCTGCAGGCCCCGGCATCCTTCTGCCTTTTGCGGCCCATGTTGGTCTCTCTGAGTCTGGCAGAAGCTCGCCTCTGACTCCCGGGACCCTCAGACAGCAGTTCCTGATAAGGGATTTGGCTGATTCGGGCTCTGTGCAGGATAATTGAAGCTAGTGGTGGTGGAGAAAACACTGCCACCCGACCTCTCACATCAAGAGCTAGGCCACGCCCCCAAAAATGGATGAAGTTTGGGACCACCAGAAGTCTTCCTAGACCTGGCCGTCCAGCCAATCTGAGCAATCGTGGGAGAAGAGTGTTGGTGAGAGGAGTAAAGAAGAACCCCAAGATCACGGTGGCTGAGCTCCACAGATGCAGTAGGGAGATGGGAGAAAGTTCCACAAAGTCAACTATCTCTGCAGCCCTCCACGAGTTGGGCCTTTATGGCAGAGTGGCCCGACGGAAGCCTCTTCTCAGTGCAAGAAATATGAAAGCTTACATAGAGTTTGCTAAAAAACAAACAAACAAAAAAAACAAATAAAAAAAAAAAAAAAAAAAAAACACATGAAGGACTCCCAGACAATGAGAAATAAGATTCTTTGGTCTGATGAGATGAAGATAGAACTTTTTGGTGATAATTCTAAGCGGTATGTGTGGAGAAAGCCAGTCACTGCTCATCACCTGCCCAATACAATCCCAACAGTGAAACATTTGATGGTGGCAGCATCATGCTATGGGGGTGTTTTTCAGCTGCAGGGACAGGATGACTGGTTGCAATTGAAGGAAACATGAATGCGGCCAAGTACAGCGATGTCTTGGATGAAAACCTCTTCCAGAGTGCTCTGGACCTCAGACTTGGCCATAGGTTCACCTTCCAACAAGACAATGAACCTAAGCACACAGCTAAAATAACAAAAGAGTGGCTTCAGAAGAACTCTGACCATTTTTGACTGGCCCAGCCAAAGCCCTGACCTAAATCCAATTGAGCATCTCTGGAGAGACCTGAAAATGGCTGTCCACCAACGTTCACCATCCAACCTGATGGAACTGGAGAGGATCTGCAAGGAAGAATGGCAGAGGATCCCTAAATCTAGGGGTGAAAAACTAGTTGCATCCTTCTACTCAATACTGAGCAAAGGGTCTGAATACTTATGACCATGTGATTTTTCAGGTTTTCTTTAATAAATTTGCAAAAACTTCTACATTTCTGGTTTTGCGCAGTAAAGATGGGGTGCATTGTGTACATTAATGAGAAAAAAAAATTAACTTTTTTGCATTTCAAATGGCTGCAATGAAACAAAGTGAAAAAATTAAAGGGGTCTGAATACTTTCTGAACCCACTGTATGTGTGTGTGTTTTGAAGAATACTTCCTTTGAAAACGATGTGTAAATGACAGAGAATTTCTCTATGTAAAAGCTCATGTTAAAATTGCATTGCAATCAGATGTAAATCGGATGCTAGGTGTGAAAATCGCATTGTATTCGCATGACAAGTCCGTTTTTTCAGACTGGAAATCGGACCTTTTTTTTCTCTCAAATGAGTATGAGCCCTTTGGTGCAGATACGATCTTTTGATCGCCCAATATTGCATTTTAATGCAATGTCGCAGCGACCAAAAAAACAATTCTGGCGTTTTGACTTTTCTCGCTACGACGTTTAGTGATCAGGTTAATCCTTTATTTAATGATGTATTTGGTATCGCCGCATTCAGAATCACCAAATCTATGTTTGATTTTTTTTATTTTATTTTGAATGGGTGAAAGGGGGGCGATTTGAACTTTATTTTGTATATTTTTGAAAACATTTTTTTTTTTTTTACTTTTGGCATGGCTCTGCTACATACAGGCGATGATCAGATAGTCTTCTACCGTGTTTCCCGATAGTAAGACAGTGTCTTACTTTCTTTTTATCCCCAAAAACCCCACTATGTCTTACTTTCGGGGTATGTCTTATATTGAAAAAAAATTACCTGTATCTAACCCAGTGTGATACAGTACCACCTGCTGTATTTAATCCAGTGTGACACCTGCTGATACCCACTGGGTTACATACAGCAGATGATACCCCAGTATGCCAGTGTATATGTTTTACTGATGTATGATTACTGTGTATACGTCGCCGCGTCTGCCATCTACCACCAGAAAAACTCACCGCCGCCTTCCGCCACGGGCTCCGGCTCCCTGCAGCCGCTGGTCCCGCCGTCCTCCGTCGCTCCGTTCGCCCGCAGTCCCGGGCTGAAGTTCTCGCGCGCTCTATTTAAATTTCTTCTTCGGTCCCGAAACGTCATCACGTTGGTCACTCACGTGACCGGAGGCCGGAGAGAACTGTCTATCACTGCAGCCTCCGGTCACGTGAGTGACCAACGTGATGACGTTTCGGGACCGAAGAAGAAATTTAAATAGAGCGCGCGAGAACTTCAGCCCGGGACTGCGGGCGAACGGAGCGACGGAGGACGGCGGGACCAGCGGCTGCAGGGAGCCGGAGCCCGTGGCGGAAGGCGGCTGCAGAAAAACTCAGCTGAGTTTTTCTGGTGGTAGATGAGACGCGGCGACGTATGGAGAGGGGGACGGTGCTGACGTGGGCAGGAAGCAGCGCGCAGCTTGATGAGAGGGAGGCGGCAATACCCCCGTGTTTCCCCGAAAGTAAGACATATGTCTTACTTTCGGGGTACGGCTTATATTAGCCGACCCCTCTGAAACTCCCGATACGTCTTACAATCGGGGGTGTCTTACTATCGGGGAAACACGGTATGTAGCAGAATTGCTCACTTGCTATTAGCGTCAACCACTGGGTGGCGCTCACAGCAAGTTGGCACTGACAACCATAGAGGTCTACAGGAGACCTCTGGCTGTCATGCCAATGAACCGATGACCCGTGATCACGTGACAAGTCACCGGTGGGCAGGTTTCAGGCCCTAAGGCTGCAAGCACGAGTTAAATGCCGCTGTCAGAGTTGACAGCGGCATTTAACTAGTTAATAGCCGCGGGTGGATCGCGATTCCACCCGCGGCTATTGCAGGTACTTGTCAGCTGTTTAAAACAGCTGACATGTGCCGGGAAAGATGTGGGCTCAGCGCCGGAACTCACATCAAATGGAGGGAGTCCAACATCGGTGTACTATTACGCCCGATGACGGAAAGGGGTTAAAATAACCACTTCACATTTGGAGAGACTTTGAGGGCCCTATATGACAGAAAATACCCAAAAGTGACATTCTAAAAACTGCACCCCTCAAGGTCCTCAAAACCACATTTAAGAAGTTTATTAACGCTTCAGGTGCTTCACAGGAAATAATCCCTTTACCCCCAAGGGTGGTTTGTACGTTAGTGACCTGGCCAATTTTCACAATTCTGAACACTGTCCCTTTATGAGGTAATAACTCTGGAACGCTTCCATGGATCCCGGTGATTCTAACTTTGTTTTCTCATGAAATATTGTACTTCATGATAGTGTTAAAAAATTTTTTATATGACTTGCGTTTATTTGTGAAAAAAAATAAACAAAGTTTGGCGAAAACCTTGAAAATTTCTCAATTTTCAAACTTTGAATTTTCATGCCTTTAAATCACAGAGATATGGCACACAAAATGCTTAATAAGTAACATTTCCCACATGTCTACTTTACATCAGCACAATTTTGGAACCAAAATTTTTTTTTGTTAGGAAGTTAAGGGTTAAAAGATTAACAGCGATTTCTCATTTTTACAACACCAGTTTTTTGTTTTTTTTTTAAGGATCACATCACATTTGAAGTCACTTTGAGGGGTCTATATGATACAAAATACCCAAAAGTGACACCATTCCAAAAAAAAAAAAAAAATATGCACCCCTCAATGTGCTGAAAACCACATTCAAGAAGTTTATTGACCCTTTTGGTGCTTCACAGGAATTTTTGGAACGTAAAAAAAAACAAAAAAAACACAAACTTTTTTTGCACAAAAAATTTACTTCAGATCCAAATTTATTTATTTTACCAAGGGTAACAGGAGAAATTGGACAGCAAAAGTTATTGTGCAATTTGTCCTGAGTACGCAGATACCCATAAGTGCAGGTAAACCACTGTTTGGGCGCATGGCAGAGCACGGAAGGGAAGGAGCGCTGTTTGACTTTTCAATGCAAAATTGGCTGGAATTGAGATCGGACGCCATGTCGAGTTTGGAGAGCTCCTGATGTGCCTTAACTGTGGAAACCCCCACAAGTAACCCCATTTTGTAAGCTAGACCCCCCCTCCCCCAAGGAGCTTATCTAGATGTGTGGTGAGAACTTTGAACCCCCAAGTGTTTCACTAAAGTTTATAACTCCCGGCAATGAAAATAAAAAAAAAAAATCATTTTTTTCCCATAAAAATGATCTTTTAGTCCCCAATTTTTAATTTTCCAAGAGTAATAGGAGAAATTGGACCCAAAAGTCATTGTCCAATTTGTCCCAAGTACGCTGATACACATAGGAGAAAACTACTATTTGGGCACACGACGGGGCTTGGAAGGGAAGTAGTGACATTTTGGACTGCAGACTTTGATGGAATGGTCTGCGCGCGCCATGTCGCATTTGGAGAGCCCCTGATGTCCTAAACAGTGGAAACCCCCCAAAAGTGACCTTATTTTGGAAACTAAACCCCCAAGGAACTTCTCTAGATGTACCTTAACAGTGGCAATGCCCAACAAGTGCCCCCTTTTTGGAACTAATCTGTTTCCAGGTATGTGAATTTTATAAGTGACCGCGGATCTCAATCCCACAGCTCAGCCCAGTGACCGCATGTAACTGCGATGACTTTGGCAAGATCCCCCGCCTGCACTGTGAGCGCTCACGGTGCTAGCGGGGATCTCACTGCAGCTCAGCCCGGCTGGGAACGGAGCCCAGTGACCTGAGGTAACCTCTAAGACGTCATCCCTAGTTACTGACGCTGCGTTCCCAGGAGTTCATTCACAAGTGGTTCTCAGCGTGGATGGTCGCAAGTTGGCACCGTCCAGGTTGAAAACTAATTATCCCCAGACACAGATTACAGCATGGGACAGAACGACAGACAGCTATAGTATATTGTTGCTTTTCTATTTTACTTTTATTACAGGATATCGAAGGCCTCAGTGGAATAGGCGAGGTTGTAAGTATGGTTTAATTGAGATTAAAGGAGTCTCATTTTTTCAATTAAAGGACTTTATTCTGGCTGTGTGTTTATTTACAATACAACTATAGGATTAGTAATGGATAAGTGTTTTATAGACGCTTCTCCATGGCTAAGCCGTGGGCTTGTAGTCATGCAACGATAGAAAGGTGACATCAACCCCACAAATATTACCCCACTTGCCACCGCTACAGGGTAAGTGGGAAGAGCCGGGCAAAGTGCCAGAATTGGCGCATCTAATAGATGTGCCTTTTCTGGGCAGCTGCGAGCTGCTATTTTTAGGCTTGGGGTGGGCCTATATCAATCGCCCCTTACCAACCTGAGAATACCAGTCCACAGCTGTGAGCTTTAGCAAGGCTGGTTGTCAAAAATAGGGGTGACCTCAAGCCGCCTTTTTAAATTATTCATTTAAATAATTAAAAAAAAAAAAACAGAGTGGGGACCCTCTATTCCTGATATCCAACCCTGCTGAAGCTGACAGCTGAGGGTTGCAGCCCCCCAGCTGTGAGTTTTGTCTGGCTAGTTATAGAAAATACAGGGGACCCACGCCGTTTTTTTTTCATTTATTTATAGCGTAGGCGGCGGCTAATGAATACCTCTATCAGCCAATCCTACTGTCACTGTTATTAGCAGCAGAAGGGGTAGGCTGATTGGAGTAATAGTCCCATCAGCTGCCGCCTGCTGTCTCTTATCACTTAAATGTAACTCATCATTCTCCCCTGCTCATGCCGATCGCCAGCAGAGCAGGGGAGAATGAGGAGATAGTGTTCAGCACCCAGCGCTTCTTCCCCTGACACCCGTCCGTGTGGTACTGATGCGGCACACGCATGTCACACGTATTACAAACACAGACATCTCCGGTACCAGACATATTAGAACGTGTGAAAGAGGCCTTATATCAGGTTTTTATGTTTGACAGCTGTCGCACGTTAAAAGACGCTTTTTATTGCAAAAAATAGTTTTCGCAGCACCACATTTTGAGAGCTATAATTTTTCCATATTTTGGCCCACAGTCATGTGAAATGTTTTTTGCGGGACGAGCGGACGTTTTTATTGGTACAATTTTCGGGCACATGACATTCTTTGATCGCTTTCTATTCCGCTTTTTGGGAGACAGAATGAGCAAAACCAGCAATTCATGAATTTCTTTTTTTTTATCTTTTGGGGGGTGGGGATGGAGGGGGTTATACTGTTCCATGTCTGGTAAAATTGATAAGGCAGTTTTATTCTTCGGATCAGTACGATGACAGCGATACTTCATTTATATTGTTTAATATTTTGGTGCTTTTATATCATTAAAAACTATTTTATAGAAAAAAAATTATTGTTTTTGCATCACTTTATTCCGAGAGCTATAACTTTTTATTTTTTCACTGGTGATGCTGTATGGCGGCTCCTTTTTTGCGGGTCATGACGTTTTTAGCAGTATCATGTTTACTTATAGCAGTCTTTTTGATCGCATGTTGTTCCACTTTTTGTTCGGCGGTATGGCAATGTTTTTTGCCTTTTTTTATGGTGATCACTAAAGGGGTTAACTAGTGGGACAGTTTTATGGGTCGGGTGGTTGTGGACGCGGCGATACCTAATGTGTACTTTTATTGTTTATATATTTTTTTTCATTAAAATATTTAGAGAAAAAAATATATATTCTATTTTATTTAATATTTTTACAATTATTTAAATTTTTTCTTATTTATATTTAAGTTTTTTTTTTTTTTTTACTTAGTCCGAATATGGGACATTCATTTTTTTGCAGACTGATCGCTTCTAAAGTATGCAGATGAAGCAGCATCTGCATGCCATAGAAGCTGTCAGCGCTGCACTGACAGGAGACTTGCTGATCATGCACTGTCCATGATCAGGTTTCCTAGCTCTGGTGACCGGAATGTCATGACGACATCCGCTCACCATGGCAACGATCGGGACCGCAGGGTCTCCGATCCAAAGGCAGAGGGGCTGTCAGCCCTGTGCCTTCTTCGGAATGCTGCGATCTTGTTTTCAGGGGTTAAAATGCCGGGTACTTAGTGCCGGGTGTCAGCTGACAACCAATCATGATCGGTCACGCACTCCCCGTGAGCGCGGCAGATCATGATAACGTAATATTCCGGGGACAGTCAAATTGGCCCAGGTCACATGGACAGAATATTACGTCAGATGTCAGAAAGGGGTTTATGTAATGTGGAAAGAAGAAAATGAAAATGAACTCCAATTTTTTTTGCTTTTACAGGTCTAACATGAGAAAATGGACTCCAAAAAAGTTAACCGGTGCTGCTTCCAAATTTCGAACGCAAAAATAGCTGGAATCAATAGCAGACACTATGTTGCGTTTGGAGAGCCTCTGAAATGACTTAACATTGGACCCCCCATATGTGAACCCATTTTGGAAACTAGACCCTTCAATGATTTTATCCAGGGGTATAGTGAGGATTTTTAACCTAAAGGTATTACACAGAATTTGATAACAGTAGGTCGTCATATTGAATATATCGTCATTATTAAGCGCAAGTGCTCGCTACTCGAGTTTACATTGGGGTGCTCTGTTATGCACCAAGTATCGCATGTGCTCGAGTGACCCCAATGCAAACTCGAGCATCAAGCACTTGCGCTTAACACATATGAACCCCATGCCCCAATCCTAACACTAAGCATAAATACTAAGGGCAAAGAATAAAAGAAAAAAATAAAAATAAAAAAAATAAAAATGTGATCTGACTAATGGGATGACACGCTAATTATTGGTTTTTGATAGGGTCTAGTAATAGGAAAAATCCATGCTGTTGCCAAGTGCCGCCCGTCAGATCTTATTATTTCAGGAGGAGGCGGCGGAGGGTAGGGGGGATGGAGCTGGAAAGCCTGGGGGATGGTGGATGTACTGGGGATGGTGGATGTACTGGGGGATGGTGGATGTACTGGGGGAGGGGAGCATCATTTCACTGTCTTCTGATATGTATATCATGTCAGAAGGAAAATGATTTTAAATAGGTGACACTCTTGTTACGTGATCACTGTTATTCATTGAATAACATCGATAACTTGATCGGGGACCGGAAAAAACATCCCTGATCGTGGTCTTCAAGGTCTCCACTACTCCACTACTGCTGGTAGCTGAAACTTCAGATATTATCCGGCACTGGAAGGCACTATACCCTTATTCCCGATCACCATTTTATAAAACGACAATAAGGGAATAAGGCTCCTTAATGCGGTCGTTAAGGGGTGAAAATAGAGAAGTCAAATGCTGCTCTAGATCATAACCTTGAGTGACCAGCAGTTGCTTTTTTGGAAACCATGTCTGGTCAAGGCAAAGGAAAGTAGCATTACACAAAAAGCCATTAATGTAATGAGTGCAGGTGCTGGGTTCAAAAGAACAGATCTCCATTTTGGCACAATGATGGCCTAAATTGAAAAGAGGGGAGTCCCAATGACTTTCATATCAACAAATTGGGCAAACAGAATACTGTGTCAAGTTTGGGTCCCCGCATTTAAAAAATAAAAAAAATAAATGACATTGAAAAAATGGAGCAAGTTCAAAGAAGAGCGACGAGGATGATGAGTGGACTACAAAGTATGTTCTAGAGCAGCGATGGTGAACCTTTCTGAGACCGAGTGCCCAAACTGCAACCTAAAACCCAATTATTTATGACGAAGTGCCAACTGCCCCATCATGATCCCTTCATGAAAAATATGCCCCATCATGATCCCCCTTCATGCAGAAATATGCCCCCATCATGATCCCCTTCATGCAGAAATTCTCCATTCCACCACCTCCATCATTGGTCCTCTCCCCATCACTCCCACCATTGGTCCTCTCCCCATCACTCCCACCATTGGTCCTCTCCCCATCACTCCCACCATTGGTCCTCTCCCCATCACTCCCACCATTGGTCCTCTCCCCATCACTGGCCCTATCCCATCACTCCCTTCATTGGCCCTCTTCCCATCACTCCCATCATTGGTCCTCTCCCCATCATTGACACACACACCACAGTGGCCACACTCACCTCTCTGCGCGCCGGCAGCTTCCTTCCTCTCACTTCCTTTTACACACTGAGCACGCGGCCGCGGCTGGATGACATCATTCAGCTCCGCGGCCACGCCGCTCAATGTGTGAGAGGAAGCTGCAGTACAAGGATGAGGCGAGGCCGCGTGCCCTCTCTGGCACATGTGCCATAGGTTCCCCGTCAGTGTCCTAGAGGAACTGTTAAAAGATCTGGTAATGTTTAGCTTGCACAAAAGAGGGCTAAGAGGAGACTTAATAGCTGTCTACACATATCTGAAGGGATGCCACAGTGTAGAGGGATCATCATTATTCTCATTTACATATGGAAACACAAGAAGCAATGCAATGAAACTGAAAGAACATAAAGATTAGATATAAGAAAAATGTTTTGACTGTGAGGGTGATCAATGAATGGAACAGGCTGACACGAGAGGCAGTGGTCCATTCAGAAAACTACAGAATCTCATCCATCGAGAAAATCCACAGTGTAGAAAGTGGCACTGCGCATTTGACATCTGTAGCTGTCAATGTATGCTGCAGACCATTACCACAGATTTTACACTTCATTATTTAACTTATCCGTTTCTATTTTTGCAGATGACACCAAGCCATGTAATGCAGTGCAGTCTATGGAAAAGGTTCACAAGTGGTTACCCTCTGACCTGGACAGAGTAAGTGTTTGGGCATCCACATGGTCGATGAGTTTCAATGTGGAGAAATGGATATCTTTACATCTGGCCACTAATATAAGGGAAACATACGTTTTAAAGATAGCAAAACTAGGAGAATCACTAAATGTAAGCATCTGAGTATAAGGTCAGCAGAATATTATGTCTGAAAAGGCATGGACTCCAGGGACAAGGACAAGACACTATCACTTTTACAAAGTGTTAATGAGATTTCATCGGTATAAAGTTTTGGGCCACAGCTCAGAGAAAAGATGCCCTGGAGGTAGAATAAGTACAACATGTCACAAAACTGATAAGAGGAATACATGATCATTGTTATGAGGAAAGATTGAAAGAATTACATTTAGTCTAAGGAAGGGACATGGTTAGCACTGTTGCTTTGCAGCACTGGGGTCCTGGGTTCAAATCCCACCAAGGACAACATCTGCAAGGAGATTGTACGTTCTCCTCGTGTTTGTATGGGTTTCCTCTGACAATGATGATATTATGTAAAACCGCTGCGTAATATAATGGTGCTATATAAGGAAAGCATAATAAATAAAGTGATTAACTTGTACAAGTAAATACATGGCCCATACAAAAAAAAATATGGTCAAAAGTGGGTTCATTTAACATCCCCTTGAAACAAGAGGGCAATTCCGCAATCTTGACAGAAAAGCAACAAACAAAAAAACAAAGATCAAGCTTGAGAGGAGACCGTCTTTCTTTACTATGGGGACCTAATCTGTGGAACAGCAACGCAGGACCGGATTAAGGTCCCAGGCCTCTAACGACATTCTATAGGGGGATACCACCTGGAATACCCCCTGAATGAAAATCCACACTTGCAGTCTGGAAACAATCCTGCGCCGGAATGAAAACAGATAAGGCCAAGATCTGGCCCTTGAGGAAGCTAAGCGCCGAACCGGAGTCCAGGCCAGTCTGGAGAAATTCCAAAATGGACGGAACAGGAAAGACACAAGGAGGACGTCCATGGTCCCTGCACCATGCGGAAAAGGATTTCAGGTGCGGTTTCAGATGCAAGCTGATGCAGACTTCCAAGCGCTAATCATGATGGGAACCACCTGTTGAGAGAACCTAACTTGAGCTAGAACCGAGGCTTCAACGGCCAAGCCATTAAACACAGGGCCCCCGAGTTCTGGTGGCAAATTGGACTCTGATAGAACAGATTTGGACGATCCGGCAGCTGCTAGGAGACATCGACAACGATCTGCTTTAACTCTGCATACAACGCCAGGTGTGACCATCTGGAGCGATTAGGACTACTGGAACCCCCTCTGCCTTGATCTACCTGATGACCCTCGGGAGTAAAGAAAACGGGAGGAACCACGTACGGAAGACTAAACTGACGCCACTGAGTAACCAGTGCGTCCACCCCGAGGCCTTTGGATTGCAAGACCGAGCTATGAAGTTGGGTGCCTTGGCGTTCATTCTTGAAGCCAGCAGTTCCACATCCGGAGTCCCCCGGAAATTACCGAGTGGTTCCTCTCTGCTCATCGGAGAATGTGGGGTACCTCGTACATGGCCGCTCTGCTGCGATTACTCCTTTGATGATTTATATATATCACAGACGTGGGCCAGAAGATAAGCAACTGCTGCAGGGCCACCCGGATCGCTCGGATTTCCTGGACATTGATTGGGAGGCTCGACTCCCGAGTTGACCAGCGTCCCTGAGCGGTGAGTTGACTAAAGACCGCTCCCCAGGCAAGGAGAATGGCATCGCTAGACACCACTAGCCATTGATCCGGGAGAAAGGATTTTCCCTGGTTGAGAGAAGACCTCAATGTTCATTACCTGAGGGGCTGCCTGATCCGCATGGGCAAGCGGCATCGGTGGTTGAGGGAGAACGGATTCCTGTCCAAAGCCGCTAGAAGAGCATGCTGTAGGGGACAGAGATGCAGCTGAGCAAAAGGGACCGCTTACATTGCTGCCACCATTTTTCCCAATACCCTCAAGACAAACCAGATGGAATGAGAGAAAAGAGTGGTCAAGTGCACGGGCTCCTTGTTGAAGGGCTAAGACCTTGTCTCGAAGGAGAGTCACCATCCCTCCTCGGAAGGTGGTCAGGGTCATCGCTAAAAGGGTTATCTGCTGGGCTGAAACAGGGTAAGACTTGCTTAAGTTTATAAGCTAGCCCAGACGAGGAAGAGTATGGCAAGTGATACGAACGCACTCCGAGCTGTCCTGGAAGGACAGATCTTTGATTAGAAATAGTCCAAGCAGGGCAGAACGACCACGTCCCAAGAGTGAAAGATGGACATGACAGCCGCCATGATGTTTGAGGACACTCTGGGAGCGGTAGCGAGGCTGAAGGGCAAGGCAGTGACTTAAAAATGCTGTTCGCGAATGGCGAAGCGCAGGGATATTCGGTGAGAAGGAAACAGAATTTGGAGGCAAGCATCCCAAATGTCAATGAATGCTAGAAACTCCCCTTTTTTCCCCATCAAAGTAATGAGCGAACGGAGAGACTATCCGGCAATGGCGGACCTTGACAAACTTGTTTAGAAGATAAAGATCCAATACGGGTCTTACAGTTCCGTTATTTTTTTTTTTTTTTGGAACCACAAAGAGGTCCAGGAAGGGTCGTACTGTTTCATCTCTCTTTGTGCCGGAGGTAGAGGAGAAAAAACTCTAACATGTATCTGAACACACCTAATCTCTAGTCCATTCTAAGAAGGACGGAGAGTCCGATAAGATGAAAATAGGAGTAGACGTCCGCCTACCCTACTGGAATAGAACGGATAAGACAGTTCTTTTGGCCAAAGATCTGTGGGATTCGTCTGTGGATCCGTCCTAAGCTTTGTCGGTTTTAAACAAGACCTGGGGTACTAGTGTCCCCACGAGAGAAACATCCCGAGCCGGAAAAAATGCATGCATTGGCTAGGCTGGAATTAACTAAAAAAAAAAAAAAAAAATCTAGTCCTTTGCTGGGGAAGGAGTTTACTCTTTCTCCTGTCGCGTTCTCTAAATAAATGCCTGCTCTGACAAGGCGGGTATGTCAAGGACCTTTCAGACTCAGAGGCCGCTCGCAATTGCCTGAATCACAGTATCTATTGATGGTGATGGCATTAACGCAAGCGCAGCACTGGTAGCCGCGTGCAGCACATATTCCCCGTCCCAGGAGAACAGATTGCTGCTTTTAGAGGAAGGTGTCCATTCCTTCCGCAAAACAAGGGAGGTATCTCGCCTCTATAGGGCCGCTGGTGAAGAAATTTGCTCCTTCTCATAGCATTAAAGAGGAGTTGATTCAGATTTTCTCCAAATAAATGGCCATTCTAGTAAGGGGAGAGAGAGAGCTTTTTGGACGCAGAGTCCATTTTCTAGTCTCTAAGCCATAATGCCCTTTGATAGCATTTTCTGCTGATAGCGCAGCTAGCCACATCCAATGAGGGGTGCAGGAGACCATTGCTTTAGCTACACACCGCAGGAACTGATTGATAGGTGCTGAACCCGAGGTCTCTGCCAGGCGATAAATTAGTGGGTCTCTAACAGGAAATTCAGCCTGCCTCGCCTCAAGAGGCTTCTAACCTGTAGGGCGTTTATCCAATTGTTCCCTGTGCCGGTTGACTACAACCCAGACCTCTGGGTGGATGGCAAACGTTGTATGAGGGAGTCTACTCCTCTTTAAAGGACACTGCGTGATCCAGGACAACCTTCAGAGTCTGGTTGACAGTCTCACTAAGCGAATCCACCATTTCCTAAAACTCGGCGATTCCAGATACAAGAAAACATCCGATTCGTACGCAGTCTTGTTTGCTGCAAAACTCTGGAGAGGGAGAGCGAGAAAAAACAGCTCACGGACGCCAAGTCGTGTGATTGCTCAGGGAACATACTACGTATCCATTTTCTAGAAGCCTGTACGTTTCTAGATTACTTGCGGCCCCTGCTTGCCAATGACTCCCATGTAGGAGAGGATCCAATGATATCAGTCCTGCTAACGCTCGGATCCACAGAGGAATCACGGAGGGATTCAATCTCTTTGGCCTGAGAAGCCATGGATTGCTTCAGTGACGAAGCCCACTCAGGGGAACTAGGTACACTGTTATTGGTGGCGGCGGAGGACTCCTGAGCGCATTTGGAGTCCCGGGCATTGCAAAGTAAAGAAGACTGTAATAGTCTTATTAGACCCTTTGGGAGCTTGCATCGAGACATGGAGTCAATGGCGCCTGCAGGAGGGAGGGAGCAGAGCCTCCTTACCCGGGTCCTGATGTTCCAGGAGTCTGCATTGGAGCAGCGCTAAGTTTTGCACTAAGTGCCGCCGGGGTCAATGCAGTAGTCGCTTCTGGATGTCCAGGGTCAAGGCTCTTATCCGGGTCCCCGCAGGGTTGTGCTCCTTTAAAAAATGCCACCGGTATTGTCTGTAAAGCCGTTGCAGTGCACCTGTGTAAAGCGGCTGGGTGGACCAAGGTGGCCACCGAGATAGCAGAGGCGGCGAAGTCTCGCAGTGAGCGAGAGGCGCCAATTCGGGGGGTGGGTCCACAGCCGCGATATCATTCAGAGGGCAGAGCCTCGTGGATTGTTCCATGAATAGGCCCAAGCCAGGGGCCTAAATTTCTGTGACCGGCGGGAGCGTTAGCTGGGGAAGGGGGAACAGGTAATTGCGAGCACTCTCGTCCCAGGCGAGAAGCTCCAAAAAAGTGGGTGGAGCCTTTATAGCACACCATAGTGCGGGCGCTGTTTCCGAGTTGCGGCCTACACAGTGGGCAAAGCCGGGGACAATTTTCGGCGCTGCCCGGCACCAATGCAAAAAGGATCCAGATGTGCGCCCTCGCTGCAAGAATGAGCCCCCTATGTCAGCGCTGTTCAGAGCCCTCCAGACCTGGCACTTACACTGAGAAGTAACCTAGCTGTATGCGGCAGGTACTGAACTCCTTCTGCTGCCGCTGCTGGTTTTTGGACGGTGCAGGGAAAAAGGGGTCACCCTCAATCCAGCATCCCTTTAATAGGGAGGTGGAGAGGGACCGTCCGCCTCCTTGTACCATCTGCTTTGACTGTGGTGGTGCAGGGGGGGGCTGCACGTAAGCCAAAAGGGGGGCTTCTGTACATCCAAGGAGTTAAATCTCAGAGGATGGGACAGGGATGGTTGTCTGGCATTAGGCCTGGCTGAGGAAGAGGATACATGGAGGTGACACTATGTGCTCGTCCGTTAAGGGTGTGGGGAGATCGGTGCCCTTTAAGAGACCCGTCGCCCCTAAAAAGAAGCCCAGGCATGGCATCCCATATCGCAGGATTGTTTAAGGGGAGGCGACATTGCCCGTGCTCGCCTGTTGATGGTTCGGGGAGATCGGAGCCTTGAAAGGATCCGTCGCCCCATTTGTCAGATGGAAAAAATAAATATCAAAATGTAAAAGGTTAAAATAAAAAAAGTGGTCTGAAGACCAGAACCGTGTGCCTCCTACGTACACTAAGCAAGAACTGGTTCACTCGGAGCCAGCATGAGGGTGTATACTGCAGGGGAGGAGCTAACTTTTTGTCTCAACTTAGTGTCAGCCTCCTAGTGGCAGCAGCGTAACACCCATGGTCTGTGTCCCCCAATGAGGCGAAGGAGAAAAGTCTTTTTCTACATAATGATCTAGTTAACCGTCACTCACGATATCCTGAGCAGTGCGGATTCTACCAGTGAAAGCAACAATGGAACAGACGCAACCGTGCATGTGCTGCTGATGGTGCCATTTGGTTGGAGAGCTAATGTTTTTTTTATAGACCACAGAGATTACTCAGCCAGAGCGATAGTAAAGTAGGAGGCAGGTCACTGACGGATCAGTGCCCCATCATTCAAACACAAGAGGATGACAGAGGGGCCAGAGCACCAAGATGAGACCCTGCCCACAGTCCCGCCCCGATGCTCAGAAATATGATTACAGGAAAACTTCTAACAATGATTACACAAAAATCACAAAACTGATTTCTTCACGGCTTGCATCCTTTTAATCAGTATTACAACGTTACTATGGCCATGTCTGTACTTCACAGAATCCTGCTGACAGGTTCTCTTAAAGAGAATAAGGCTGGGTTTATACGGCGTTAATGCAGTCCGTTTAACGGATTGCGTTACACCGTGGCATAACGCAATCCGTTAACGCTGCCATTAACCCCCATTACCGAGCGCATCGCTAACGCATGCATAACCGGCATGCGCTAGCGATGTGCAGTCATTCTGTGACGGACCCTCGGACGCAGGCTGCAGCGTCCGAGGGTCCGTCACCGCTAGCACAGATGAAGCATCTGCGCGAACGGTATAGCATAACGCGTTTGCGTTATGCTATCGCGTTAACGAAGTCCGTCAACGCTATGCATTGAACGGACTGCATAAACGCAGTATGAACCTGGCCTAAGACAGCTCGGCAGTCTGACCAAATCTGGACCTTTTCTTGAAAAACTAGAAACCTGGTGATCAGCACAAGATGAAATTAGTAAGGCGTGTAGCAGCTCTCCTCCCACATACATGATCGGACTGTCATGCTTTATACTTTGCCTTTTCCCATGCTTTGTTCAGCAGCCACACAAAAGGCTTCCCACCATGTGGCGAGGACTTAAGGGTATGCCACACTAAGCGAGATCGCTAGCGAGATCGCCAACGAGATCGCTACTACGTCACCATTTAGCGATCTCGTTAGCGACGTCGCTGTGTGTGACATGTAGCAGCGATGTGGCCCCTGCTGTGATGTCGCTGATCGTTCACGAACGTTCTGGACCGTTTTTTGATCGTTGGCGTCCCGCTGGTGAGCCTGAATCGCTGTGTTTGACACCTTTTGTTAACGACGAGCGACCTCGTTGGTGACGCATATGACAGCGGCGCAGGCGGGACTAGGTTTTTTTTGCGGCACAGACTGGATTGCAGTAGCTGCAAAAGCAGGCAGGCGGGACTAGGTTTTCTTTAGCGTCACAGAGTGGATCGCAGTAGCTGCATAAGCAGGCTAGCAGGACGCTGGAAGCAGGAGCGATGCTGGAAAATCAGAAGCGCTCGAGAACAATGAAAGGGAGCGCTATATGTCGTCTTTCATGACGCGGTCAAAACATTAATTATAACATACATATATAATTATAAAACATATACAGTGACCACCAATCTGTGCTGAGGGGCGTGGAAAAGGTTGCGCTCAGTACATGCTGTGACAGATTCTAACGACCGCCAAAGTCGTTATACAGATCGCTGACCGCTGATGTGTCGTTGATGAGATCTCCTGTTTGGAAGCTACTAGCGACCTTAAAGCGATCACACCAACGATCTCGTTAGCTTGCGTTGTTGTCGTGATCGCTAGTGTGATCGCTTAGTGTGGCAGTACCTTTAATTACATTTATGCCTGAATCATGTAGCAATGAAAGCGCTAACATTCAACACAGATCTCGCTACATTTTCAGTATTCAAGGCAGTGCATGATTAGATTGCACTTAACATGAATTATAACTGATTTTTCTACAACAACTGTAAATTTATTCCCACAAAAAATATTGTATTAACACAGTCACCTACAATAAGGGCTTGCATGTCAGACAGTTATTCATTCAGCCATTAGAAGTCATTTGCTACTAGTACATGCACTTACCAGCTTTACCCTGTCATGTGCAAAACAAAATCCAAGCAAATATCTTATCAAACATCAAAGAGCTGCTCCATTAGATGTATCTTGTCTGAGTCCTCAGATGTCAGTGGGTTCTGGCAGTTTTCCTTTTGTTCATGAAGCGACATGCAAGATTCTACAGCAGCCTCCTTTCCTCTCCCTAATGAGAGCAATGTACACATTGGGCAAGGCTGACCATGCATGTGTATGGCAGGGGGAAATGACGCAAAGCTGAAGGACCACCATCTAATGTGTGTCGACAGCTTTATTCTGCCACAGAAATATCTAACCATCTTTAAAGGGATCCTGTCACCTAATTTTGTGATATAAGTTGCGGCCACCGCCATTAGGGGCTTATCTACAGCATTCTATAATGCTGTAGATAAGCCCCTGATGTAACCTGAAAGAAGAAAAACAAGTTATATTATACTCACCCGGGAGTCCGGTCCGATGGGTGTCGCGGTCCGGGTCCGGTGCCTCCCATCTTCATGCGATGCGGAGGAAAGGTCAGAGAGGCCCAGCGCCTCCGCACTGCAGTACTTTGCTCTGCCCTCAACAGGGCAGAGAATTACGCCTGCGCAGGAGCCGCAACAGAAGCAAGGAGGAGGACAACATCGTATGAAGATGGAAGGTGGCGGACCCGGACCTGCGACACCCATCGGACCGGACCGCATCCCGGATCAGTATAATATAACTCTCTTTTCTTATCTTTCAGGTTACATCAGGGGCTTATCTACAATTATAGAATGCTGTAGATAAGCCCCTAATGGCGGTGGCCACAGTTATATCCCACAAATGAGGTGACAGGTTCCCTTTAACTACTGCAATACACAATACAAAAGCTGTATTTCGGGGATTTTTGTCACCCCCATCCTTCATTTTCCTTGCTGCAATGTAAATTTGCGTTATAATCAGTTCTATAAAGAAAAATAAGCAAAAACAAGAAAAAAAAAGTAGTCTACTCACTTAAACTTAAATGTGTCTCCAAGTTCTGAAGAATCTCCAGGTGAGATTTCGAACACACCAGAAAATGGATATGGGTGACCACCATAAGCAAATTCTGCATAGACAAGAGATGGAGAAGTTTCATTGTAAATACAAGCATATTGTTAGACATGATACTACACATCAATACGGAGAGAGAATCATGCAAACTATTCCAAGTCATTTTCTATGAAATAATTATTCCAAGGGTTCAGAATGAACAAAAAAACGCTCACCCACCTGGCATGTGATAAAAGGTCCAAGGGCCAGGGAAGTATCAGACCTGGATATGTGGGACGTCTGTTTGTCTGAGTATCACTTAACTTTTTATATTTTTACGAAGTCTACATCCTTTGAATAATAATTATTTCCTGGAAATACTCTTAAAAAGGGAACCATTCAGCTTTTTTTGCCCCTAAACTACTATCACGCCTTATTACATAAACCAATGTTTGTAAACATGAGAAAAGGTTAACCCCAATCTATTCTAATCATAGAGGGAAAAAAAGCATTTTATTATAAGATTGCCATTTGGATAAAATTACATACTGTGTGTGTGATTATTGTCCAAATAAATAACAGTCATGCAATGTATACTCCAACCCCACTCGGCTGGATGGATATGCACTCGGCTCCACCAAAGATGTTCAGCAAGTCATGATAGGTGCTGCTGGAGCACTGACTGTTACTGCTCCCGATATGGATGCCACCCAGATGGCTAGTCTAGTTTTGTGATTTAGCTTGATTGACGTTAGCACTAGGGACATGTTAAGAAACATTAGTTTATTTAATTTGGGTGGTCCAACCTTGCAGCATCCCCCATGAATCCCCAGCTGTGGAGGTCTGCCCAGTTTTGAATTCACAGCACCGCTGCAGCCTGTAGTTGGCAGCAACAGTCAGGTGATGAGAAGAGCATGGCGGAACAACACCCGCTGACGTGTGCGTCTAGTCACGCTGCAACTAATTACAGGCTGACGAACGGCTTTATAGAGCCGGCACATACCTCCAGATCTGTATGTGCTGGACCCGCGAGGGCACTGAAAGGAGATTATGCCTCAGGTTATTATTTTTAATCAATTCATGCACACATTATACACACTTTTTTTTTTTTTAACTGTTGGAAATCCCATTTACTCAAGTATGATTGTAGTTTAGGGAACATAAAGAGGGTTGAGAGGATCTCTTTAAAAACTCCATCTGAGAACAGCAAGATGTAGGGGCAGAGACCCAAATTCCAGCAAAGAATCATTTGCTGGGCTGCTAACTGCAATTTTGATAAAAAAATAAATAAATCTGTTTTATATGTTGCAAATCTAGCAGTTCTCTGGATCTGAGCGCTGGATAACCCCACCCACACCACTCATTGGAAGCTTTCTGTCTATGCACGGCGTACACAGAAAGCTGACGAGCAGTGTTAAACAGAGCTCTTGAATATGCAGAACTACATAGCGGCAGGTTTATGAGTCCTCTAGTGATCATCTCACTGGAATCAGGGTCTCTGCTTCTACATTCTCTTGGATTAGGTGGCAAAAACCTGGCGATATATTTCCTTTAGTCCACCTAAAGTCTTCATTTCTGGAGAGAAGAAAATGCTCCTTCTAGTTTGTCTATATTTCAGCTGCAGATGAAGGAAGGGAGACACACCATAACTAGTGGGTAGGCGGAGCCCCAGATAGGATCAATACCTCAGATTAGAAAGCGTGTTGACCGGCCCCTCCAGCTCGGGCTCCTCCTACTCAGCTCTTCAGTCTAAAATTTGATGTCTCAGAGGACGGTCGCTGCTGGAAGCAGCTCCTCAGAAGATTATATTATTTTTTATCGGACAAGAGACTTGGATCACCAGAGTGGTCTAGAGGTCTCAGGGGTTTCAGCGCTGCTGGACCCAACCTCTCCCTTGGCGGATCTGTATTACCCTAATGGTGGTCCCTGCAGAACCCTGCCGGCCCGGGGGGATGAGGATGGCTTCCCTGGCGGGGGCGCAAACCGCGCACAGGGGTCACTGCGTCCCCCGCCCTGGTGGGAAGCATGTGCATAGCGCCAGAAACCCCTGGGGGTCCCTGTGGCGCTCGGCTGGTGAGTACCTCACATTTTTACCTCACATTTTTATTAAAGTGTGTGTGAGTGCTTTCAGCGGCTGTTGCGGCAGCCGCTGTTACTTGTGAAATACATGTTTGGTGACTGTATTCTGTCCGCAGGACGCAAGGAGTTCGCGCTCTTTTTTTGAGCCGGCGGGGGGCGTGGCTTCACGCTCCCGGGCTTTTCTGTCACAGAAGCGCGCGATTAGGCGCTTCTCTTCAGATTCCTCTCAGCGCGGCGGCCATTACAAAAAGGCTCCACGGGCTCCTTCCTGCTCCGCTCCTCCCGTATCACATTTACATCACCGCGACCAGCTGGGTGAGTGATAACGCTCTCACCCCCACAGCGCAGAACCTATCTGTAGAGAAAATACAGATAGCGTTATCTTGCAGCTGCGGTCTTATATAGAGACCTTATTTTGCCATGGGACTCGCACACCCCTTCTATTAATAAGGGAGTAGTGGGGAGTCGGCGATATTAACCCCTTTTAAAGGGTTAACCTTTTCAACAGCCGCACAGGTTCTATCCCAGTTTGGGGTCAGAACTTGTAAGAGTTAATTATATTGCTGAATATTCAGCTGATACAGCTGGGGTAGCTCTCTCACTAAGGGCTTTAACCCTTCAGCGTGCTTGCTGCGTTCGCTTGAGAAGCCACACTTTTTTTCATAATTGCTGACAGGCTTTGACCTGCCTTATACTGTGTAAGGGCATGTCGGAACAGGGTCCAGAAGGTGCGGACCGTGTGCCAAATCTGCTTCAGAATCAGTCACGCAAGTCTGATACACAGGCCTCGACGTCAAGCTCAGCAATTGGAGGTCACAGCGATGCCAAATTGGATGCCATCGCTCGCACTATTGATGGCCTTTCTGACCTTTTAGGTCATTGGGTGTCAGCTAGATCCTCTCATGGAAGGAAGCGACACAGGCCGGTTTCATCATTTCCACGTAGCGAATCAGACCTCTCTGATATGGAATGCGGTCAGGGTTCCCCTTCAAATTCAGATGGGGAGTTATCCGGTTCAGATAAGGATCGGCAGGGACATTCTGTCTCTTTAGACCGAACAGAGGCTTTTATTGAAGCCATGAGGGAGGCGTTACAGTTGCCGGAGGAGGTAACTACACGTCCTGGTAAGTCACCTCGAATGTACCAAGAGTACCGTAAGTCACGAGCGACATTGCCATCTCTAGATGAGCTTAATGAAGTAGTGGAGAAAGAACGCCTGTGTCCAGATAAACGTTTTCAAGGAACACGTTTTTTTGACGCACTATATCCGTGTTCTACGGAGTTGACGGATAATTGGATTTCTTCTCCTGAAGTGGATGTTCCTTTATCCCAGCTTAGTAAATCCTCATTGCTCCCTGTTAAAGGGAAGGCAAGTCTGCAGGAACCGTTAGACAGAAAAACGGAGATGGCAGCGAAATCCAACTACGAGGCCTCGGGTCATGGATTCAAAGCGGTGCTAGGATCCATGTGTGCTTGTAGGGCTTCCCTGTGCTGGTTGGACCGTATACGAACGGCGTTGCAAAATGGATCTCCGTTATCCGAGATAGACGGACTTCTCGGTTTATTGGAGACTGCAGTTTCTTATAGCTATGATGCAGGTCTGGATACTGCATCTCTGTTGTCCAGGGCGCAAGCTTCGGCGGTCACAGTCAGAAGAGCACTGTGGCTTAGACAGTGGATTGGGGACGCAGTGTCAAAACAAGGTTTGCTGTCTCTAGCCTACAAGGGTAGTCAGCTTTTTGGATCTGATCTTTCAGAGCTGATTGCCAAGGCAAAGACGAAAGAAGCAGCCTTACCACAGCGAAGGGCTACGGCTTCTGCGCCTGGCAGGACTGGTGCCGGTGGTGGCCGGCGATCCTTTCGTTCCAAGGGACGATTCGGTCAGTCCTCTTGGGGATCGGGTCGTCCCTCTTTTTCGGGAAAAAAGTTCACTCAGAAATCCCATACTCCCTGGAAATCAAGTTTCCGTCAAGACAAACGGGAGACTGACAAGAAGCCCGCCAAGGCGGACTGACGCCAGGTTTCCATTCGAGGGCTCTCGAGTGGGGGGGTCGCCTGCTCCAATTCAAAGTGACTTGGGTTTCCCGCGTTCCGGACACCTGGGTAACGCGGGTAGTGTCGGCAGGCTATTTCATAGAGTTTTCGTCTCGACCTCCGGACAGGTTTTGCCAGTCTCGCACACCGTCAGAGCCCGAGTTAATTACCGCTCTGCTGCGAGAGGTCGACTCCCTTCTGCAGAAGGGTGTGGTAATACCGGTACCGCCGGAGGACCGAGGAAGAGGATTTTATTCCAATCTTTTTGTGGTTCCCAAAAAGGAGGACAAATTTCGTCCTATTCTGGATCTCAAAAGATTGAATCGGCATGTCCACACCCAAAAATTCCGCATGGAGTCACTTCGCTCCGTGGTGGCGGCCCTGTCGCAGAACGATTTTTTGGTGTCAATCGACATTCGCGACGCTTATTTGCATGTTCCCGTCGGAAGGGACTCATCAGCGCTTCCTTCGTTTTGCCATAGGTCAGGACCATTACCAGTTTGTGGCTCTGCCATTCGGCTTGGCCTCGGCGCCCAGAGTTTTTACAAAAATTCTGGCGCCTCTCATGGCAATTCTTCGAAGACAGGGGGTTGCGATTTTTCCCTACCTGGACGATCTTTTGATTGTGGCATCCTCAAAGGAGGAGGCGGTGACGGCTCGCAACCTATCCCTTCAGTTCCTGGAGGATTTCGAGTGGCTGGTCAATTGGGAGAAGTCGTCTCTGGAGCCGTCTCAGTCAATCCTGTTTTTAGGGATGCATTTCGACACTGTACGGGCAGTGGTGTCCCTACCCCCAGACAAGCGGACATGTCTACTTCGACATGTACAGACTATGAAGTCTTCGACAGCAATGTCCCTTCGGAAGTGTATGCGCCTCCTGGGTTTGATGGTGGCGTCCATGGAGGCACTTCAGTTTGCCCAGTTTCATTCCAGGGCCCTCCAGAGGCTCATTCTGAGTCGTTGGGATCGATCGCAGGCTTCGCTGGATTGCAGCGTCATCATCTCTCACAGGGTACGGGAATCCCTAGAATGGTGGTTACGTCCAGAAGCGTTATCCCTGGGGAAATCTTTCCTCCCTCCGAAGTGGTCGGTCATAACCACCGATACCAGCCTGACGGGCTGGGGGGGGTGTCTGGAACGACCTTTGGATCCAGGGAGTATGGTCATCGGAAGAGTCTATTCTACCGATCAATATCTTGGAATTGGGGGCAATTTTTCTTTGCCTCCAACACTGGACGGTCCCTTTGAGCGGTCTGCCAGTCCGAGTGCAGACAGACAACGCGACGGCGGTCGCGTATATCAATCACCAAGGCGGGACGAGGAGTTCCAGGCTCATGATGGAGGTGTCTCGGATCCTGCTATGGGCCGAGACCAGGGTTTCAGCCATCTCTGCGATCCACATTCCAGGAGTCCAGAATACCACGGCGGACTTCCTCAGTCGCGAGAAGATGGATCCTGGAGAATGGAGTCTCCATCCGGAAATGTTTGCACTACTGTGCTCCCGTTGGGGAACCCCCCAAGTGGATTTGATGGCATCCAGGTTCAATGCCAAACTACCAACCTTCATATCCAGGTACAAGGACCCGAAGGCTGTGGCGGTGGATGCTCTGGTAGCTCCGTGGGACCATTTCGAACTGGTCTATGTGTTTCCGCCAATTTCCTTACTTCCTCTGGTGCTGCGTCGGATCAGACTGGAGAGAATTCCGGCTATGCTGATAGCCCCGGATTGGCCAAGGAGGACGTGGTTCTCGACACTGGTGTCGCTCTTGGCGGCTCCGCCATTTCCACTTCCTCTTCGCCCGGACCTGTTATCCCAGGGGCCCGTTCGTCATCCGGACTTGAAGTCTCTACGTATGACGGCGTGGCTCTTGAGACCGAAATATTGACCCGTAGAGGTTTCTCAGCTGCAGTCATTGCCACTCTGCGAGCTGCTAGAGGTCCGGCCACTACTAAGATTTATCACAGAACTTGGGAAGCCTTCTTTTCGTGGTGTTCGGGTTCCTCAAGGAATCCGAGGATTTTTTCCATTCCCAATCTGTTGGCTTTTCTACAGTACGGGTTGGACAAAGGTTTAGCAGTTAGCACTCTGAAGGGTCAGGTTTCTGCTTTGTCCGTGCTTTTTCGGAAGGCTATCGCCTCGCGTAGGGACGTGCGTTCTTTTTTTCAAGGAGTAACCCGTCAGTTTCCACCGCGGAAGGCACCTGTGTCTCCTTGGAGACTCAACCTTGTCTTGGAGGCTCTTCAGCATGTGCCCTTTGAGCCTATGGGTTCTACTAGCCTTTCGTTACTTTCTTGGAAGGTTGCATTCTTAGTGGCGGTAACCTCTTTAAGAAGGGTTTCTGAGTTGGCAGCTCTTTCTTGCTCGCCGCCTTTCCTGGAGTTTTACCCGGATCGAGTAGTGCTTCGCACACGGGGCGACTTTCTACCTAAGGTGGTGTCGCAGTTTCATGTTAACCAGGATATTGTGTTGCCCTCACTTTGTCCGGGCCCGAGGAATGCAAAGGAACGAGATTTGCAAAAATTGGATTTAGTGCGGTCCTTGAAGTTCTATCTGAGTCTTTCCATGTCAAGTGGACCAGTGGTCCCCACTCGACCTTCTCCGATTTTGCTGAAAATTTATAAGGATGTACATGTATGTTTGAAAAGAGGTTCTGTACATTTTTAGGGCCAGATCTCAAATACATTGGGCACTGTTGACCTTTCACTGGAGGTTCCACCAAGCCTGCGGCTTCAGCTAAGAGGATTTTGCAAACTTTGGCACATAGCCATTAGAGTTCTTTACTGGCTATGATGCTGAAATTTGGCATACTAGCTCAACTTTTGCTGCTAAACACGATAAAATTATTACCGGCTATAACAAAACAATATTTCGGCCGCAATTTTTGTGTCAAAGTAGCTTGTAAAACGCGTCGCATAAAATTTATGCCAAACTTTGCCCATATATAACTCAAGACCAAAAACCAATAGTAACTGGTGCTTTGCCCTGTACACCAAACATCTACATGACTTTGCATTGCTGCAATATCACGGTCAAACCATATGTATTTGTGGAAATATTCACACCCACATATGATGAAAAACTTAAAAAAACCGAATTTTACCTATTTTTAGGTCAAATTTCTCAAAAAGGGTACCCCTAAAATATATTAATTCTGATATCATTAGAAAGAGCACATTTTTCTCTACAAGGATCATTGTTGTTTTTTTTGGAGTCTCTCAGTTTAAGAAAAGAAAAATGCCACTGAACATGGTGTTATTTATTAATAAGCAATGAATGGTAACTGCACTATTCAAACCCTTGTGTTGGTCATTGGTGGTTATACCACAACCAATTCCCTAAGAATTGGTATTATAATCCTATTAAGAATTGTAATAATGCTGTCTTTCGAGAATTGGCAGCCCCATCACCTAGGAGCCATGGCCGATAGCCGTGCAAGGCCAGCCGCGGGCGGTCTCTTTATCGCAGGTTCCGAAGCCTGAGGGTGAGTGTCTTTGCCTAGGATCCCAAGCCTAATATTGGGTATCTTTTGTTGGTTCCCAAGCCATAATGTTCAGTCTAAGTGGTCTGGAATTGTTGCTGAATTTGCAACATAATCGGTTCAGAGTAGCTGTATTGTCGGCCCATTGCTGTTGCAGCTGGTGCTGGAATTATTGCAATGATTGACTGCTCGGGAATCCAGCAGGTATCATTTCTCACAGGCCAGTGAAAGAAGCTAGCTGGTCCATGAGGATGCATACAATTTATTAATGCATCATGGTCGTCGACTGAAATTTCAGAAATATTTCCAATCCACCAGTTCCTATCGTAAATGCAGGCAATGTATTGCCCTGTCTGGAGGTTTGCAATTGGCACAAAAGGCATTTCTGATCTGACAGATCTATCTACATGGGCAATGAAAGATGATGGGTCATTAGGCATTTCTGATCTGACAGATCTATCTACATGGGCAATGAAAGATGATGGGTCATTTGACACCCTTGAAATGCGAATCTTTTTGTCATCAATTGGCACAAACTGGTGATTTTCTCTTGTTCCAGCAATTGTATGTCCATCTTTGAACCTTTCCTCTTGAACTACCCGTATTTCGTCAATTTTTTCTTTTGGAACAAAAAAAAATTTGATTCCATGCAGTTGCTCGTTGCAAAAGTTGAATAAATCCACCAGGGTCAGTATTTGGTTTTCAGTTGGGCGTTGAAGACTGGCATGAGCTGCCAACCTCTTTGCTGTCCCTCCAATCTCATCACAGGGCGATTTTCCATGACTGGTACCAAAAAAATTCCATTCAGCGCTGATATTGAAATCAGCATTGTGGTGGCACAAGTTGAGAAAATTTTTGAAATTTTTGTACTGGGCTGCAGATCCATCGCTGAAGTAGTGGATATGACGAATCCCATAGATGAGAGTCTTGAGATACTCCACAATTACTGTTAAGAAAGTGTGGACTGCAACGGTGTCATGTCGTGAGCAATCACTGATTATGCACAAGCTGATGTTCTGCGCAGCTTCACCATTTAACTCCTTGAAGTAAATTACAAATGGGTGTACTGTAGCTTGACTATTTTCCCAGTGGAAACCTTGAATGGCATCTTGAACAATAAATGAGTAATTTTCAGCAAAGTCTGTAAGGATCACAAGCTCTCCAGGTCTCAGATTTTCCTTCAACGATTTCAAATAGCTACTTTGATGCTTGGCGATGTAGTGATGGCTACAAAGTTTAGAGATTTTCAAAACCAATTCTTCAATGAAATCTTCTATAGTCAGTTGTTTGGTATCAAGCATGTCTCAATCAGTGTGAATCCATTGTTTGAACTCAATAATATCTTCAGGGTCACTGTTGACAAACACATTGACTAGAAATTCTTTTAAAACTTCAGGACCCGGGCATTTATCACAACGGCCAAGCATACAGTCCTTGGATTCAATTCCACAGACCATTTTGCATATGAGCTCTTTTTGTCTTGTTTTGATTTTCATTTGGACTTGTTTCCACTTTCATTTTGGGGGTCTCTCCAAATCCAGGCCTTCATTGATTCAAAAATTAGATTTCCATTGATGATTTTTGTGTGATTATGTTGACAGCACATTCAACTTTGTACAGCACAAAGTATTCAATGAGAATATTTCATTCATTTAGATCTAGGACGTGTTATTTGAGTGTTCCCTATATTTTTTGAGCAGTGTATATATTATAATGTATTGTGGGGTATCACAAACCAGTCTGCAGAATGTCGCATTATTCCGATGCATGTAATTGAAGCCCTTCACTCTGAATGCCTCTTCTTCTATTTTCCGCAAAATAGTTGAAGGAAAATCTGAGACCTGGAGAGCTTGTGATCCTTATGGACTTTGCTGAAAATTACTCATTTATTGTTCAAGATGCCATTCAAGGTTTCCACTGGGAAAATAGTCAAGCTACAGTACACCCATTTGTAATTTACTTCAAGGAGTTAAATGGTGAAGCTGCGCAGAACATCAGCTTGTGCATAATCAGTGATTGCTCACGACATGACAAAGTTGCAGTCCACACTTTCTTAACAGTAATTGTGGAGTATCTCAAGACTCTCATCTATGGGATTCGTCATATCCACTACTTCAGCGATGGATCTGCAGCCCAGCACAAATTTCAAAACATTTTCTCAACTTGTGCCACCACAATGCTGATTTCAATATCAGCGCTGAATGGAATTTTTTTGGTACCAGTCATGGAAAGTCGCCCTGTGATGGGATTGGAGGGACAGCAAAGAGGTTGGCAGCTCGTGCCAGTCTTCAACGCCCAACTGAAAACCAAATACTGACCCCGGTGGATTTATTCAACTTTTGCAACGAGCAACTGCATGGAATCAAATTTTTTTTTGTTCCAAAAGAAAAAATTGACGAAATACGGGTAGTTCAAGAGGAAAGGTTCAAAGATGGACATACAATTGCTGGAACAAGAGAAAATCACCAGTTTGTGCCAATTGATGACAAAAAGATTCGCATTTCAAGGGTGTCAAATGACCCATCATCTTTCATTGCCCATGTAGATAGATCTGTCAGATCAGAAATGCCTTTTGTGCCAATTGCAAACCTCCAGCCAGGGCAATACATTGCCTGCATTTACGATAGGAACTGATGGATTGGAAATATTTCTGAAATTTCAGTCGACGACCATGATGCATTAATAAATTTTATGCATCCTCATGGACCAGCTAGCTTCTTTCACTGGCCTGTGAGAAATGATACCTGCTGGATTCCAGAGCAGTCAATCATTGCAATAATTCCAGCACCAGCTGCAACAGCAATGGGCCGACAATACAGCTTCTCTGAACCGATTATGTTGCAAATTCAGCAACAATTCCAGACCACTTAGACTGAACATTATGGCTTGGGAACCAACAAAAGATACCCAATATTAGGCTTGGGATCCTAGGCAAAGACACCCACCCTCAGGCTTCGGAACCTGCGATAAAGAGACCGCCCGCGGCTGGCCTTGCACGGTTATCGGCCATGGCTCCTAGGTGATGGGGCTGCCAATTCTCGAAAGACAGCATTATTACAATTCTTAATAGGATTATAATACCAATTCTTAGGGAATTGGTTGTGGTATAACCACCAATGACCAACGCAAGGGTTTGAATAGTGCAGTTACCATTCATTGCTTATTAATAAATAACACCATGTTCAGTGGCATTTTTCTTTTCTTAAACTGAGAGACTCCAAAAAAAACAACAATGATCCTTGTAGAGAAAAGTCTAAGTTACTTACCGTTAACGGTATTTTTCGAAGTTCATGACAGCACTACAGAGAGAGGGGATCCGCCCCTTAGGAACAGGAAACCTACAGATATAAAAGGGCGGCACCTCTCCCACACATCAGTTGGATTACAGAGCATAAGAGGACATCAAGGTTAAATGGTATACAGCAAAAAATTTTATGCATCACACAGTAACATTAATCAATTGTTTATTACATGTGGACTACATAAGCGGAAGAAGTGCACATAGAACCTGGGTGGGAATGTAAGGGTGCTGTCATGGACTTCGAAAAATACCGTTAACGGTAAGTAACTTAGACTTTATTCGAACGTCCATGACAGCACTACAGAGAGAATTACAGAGAGTAATAACTACTTAGGGAGGGACTACTGCCTGCAGCACCCTTAGTCCGAAAGAAAGGTCTGAGGAAGCACCAAATCTAATCTATAATGAGTGTAAAACGTGTGTGGAGAAGACCACGTAGCTGCCTTACATATCTGGTCAATCGAGACTTCTGCCCTTTCTGCCCATGAAGTCGCCACAGCTCGAGTGGAATGCGCCCTTAGCCTCTCAGGTGGCTGCTTGCCCCTCGAGGTGTATGCCAGAGAAATTGCTTCCCTAATCCATCTGGCCAATGAGCTCTTTGTTAATCTACGGCCTTTGTTAATTCCTTGAAAAGAGACAAACAATGCATTGTCCCTTTTCCAGGGATCAGAGACTGCCAAATATTGCAGCAGACATCTTCTAACATCTAAAGTATGGAGTTTCATCTCTTTTTGATTAGATGGATTAGGGATGAACGAAGAGAGAATAATTTCCTGTGTTCTGTGGAAAGCGGAAGACACCTTAGGTAGGTATGCCGGATCCGGCCTAAGTATTATCCTGTCATTCAGGACCTGAGTGTAAGGAGATAGTCTAGATAGTGCCTGGATGTCACTTACCCTCCTAGCCGAGGTTAATGCTACCAGGAAAGCGGTCTTAAGGGAAAGAATTTTTATTGATGCTGCTGATATAGGTTCAAAAGGGGGCTCTGTTAAAGCAGTGAGAACAAGATTTAAGTCCCATGGCATGATTCTCACCTTCACTATGGGTCTCGACCTACCCGCAGCTTTAATGAATCTACTGACCCAGTAATTATTTGCGATGTTGCAACTAAAGAGTGCCCCCAAAGCTGAAACTTGCACCTTAAGGGTGCTTGTGGAGAGACCTAAGTCCAGACCCTTTTGTAGGAATTCTAGAATCTGGGTTATCGGTGTTGTGTCCCCTGCTACAACCGCCGAGCTCTGAAGAAATTTCTTCCAAATCCTAGCGTAGATCCTAGTTGTACCTCTTTTCTGCTTTTAAGGAGAGTATTAATTACATTAGCAGAAAACCCCTTATCTCTCAGCAGCGACCGTTCAAAATCCACGCCGTCAGGTGGAGGCCCGCTACTCGAGGATGGTAGACTGGACCTTGGGAGAGCAGATCTGGAATATCCGGTAGGACCCACGGGTCGGCTATCGACATGTTTCTGAGACATGAAAACCATGCCCTCCTGGGCCAAAAAGGAGCGATTAATATTATCCTTGCCCTGTCCTTCCTGACCTTCCTCAATACTAGGGGAAGTAAGGACAGGGGAGGAAATGCGTAGGCTAGATTGAAATCCCACTGTAATAGAAGAGCGTCCACTGCCAGAGGGCGTTCTTTGGGATTCAGAGAGCAGAACTGTCTCACTTTCCTGTTGCTTTTGGTAGCAAAGAGATCTACTTCCGGTAGACCCCATTTCCGCACAATTAGGTCGAAGATGGAAGTCTTTAATGACCACTCTCCTTGACTCAGGAGATTGCGGCTTAAGAAGTCCGCCTTGGTATTTTCTTCTCCCTGTAGTTAGACAAGGAGTTTTTTAATCGCTAGCTCTACCGCTGCTAATTCCTTCATATTAGAAGACATTTGAATTTGATCCTGCTCCCATAAGCCCTGAACCATAACGTCCCCCATATGAGCCCCCCACCCAGAGGGGCTAGCATCTGTTGTGACTATTCGGGATATGTCATATTCCCAGGGAACCCCCTTAGACAGGTTTGTCTCATTCTTCCACCAATCCAGGGATCTTATAGCAGCCTGGGACAAGGATAGCTGGCCTTCCAGGTAACCACCTAGCAATTTTTGATACAGCAAGACCTCAGCTTGCAGTGCCCTTGTGTGGAATTGGGCCCACCGAACCGCGGGAATGCAGGACGAGAGGGAGCCCAAAAGAGACATGGCCTTCCTAAGCGACATGGAGGGGTTACTGGAAGCGTTTAGGACCTGGTACCGTAAGCAAATTAACTTGTCTGACGGTAAACTACAGTTCTGATTCTGTGAATCCAGAATTAGCCCTAGAAATTGCTGAACCCTCATCGGATTCAAACGAGACTTTTTGGTATTTATTAGCCATCCCAGCCGCTCTAAGGTAGAAATCGCTCTTTCCAGTTGCTCTAGGCAATGCTCTGCCGTCTTTCCTATGATAAGAAAGTCGTCAAGGTAGGGGACTATGAGCATATTTGATTCACGTAAGTGGGCCATGACCTCCGACATAACCTTAGTGAACACTCGTGGGGCAACCGCCAAGCCAAAGGGAAGGGCGCTAAATTGAAAATGTCGCAGTGATTCCCCCATCTGGATTGCTACTCTGAGGAAACGCTGATGCTCCATATGGATCGGTATGTGGTAATAAGCGTCTTTCAGATCTAACACCACCATAAAGCAATTTTCAAACAGAAGCTTTATTGCTGAGCTGACCGTTTCCATTTTAAATGGGTGAATAATCAGGAACTTATTGAGGGCTTTCAAATTAATAATTGTTCTAAAAGACCCGTCCGGTTTACGGATCAAAAACAGAGGGGAGTAAAACCCCTTACCCCGCTCTGCTTCTGGCACCTCCACTAAGACTTTCTTAGCGCAAAGCTCCTGAACCTCCAACTCTAGAGCGGCCTGCTCCGATGGCGATGACCTGAGTGGGGTAATTTTAAAGTTATCCCAAGGTACCGAGGAGAATTCTAACCGCAGCCCTGTAGCTATGATGTTAAGGATCCAGCTACTGTTTGAGATTTCCGACCAGGTCGGGTAGAAGGCCTTCAATCTGCCTCCTACCGGCATTGCTAGTCATTGTGAAGGTTTTTTGTTTCCCTAGGTGGACCTCTAAACATAAACCCTGTACCTCTTCGCCTCTTTTCATCCCATTTGGCTCGTTCCCTGGACGACCTTCGGTAGCTGAACCTCCTTCTGCTGAAAGGTCTTTTATAGGAAGGGGTTGATAGACTGGGAAACTTTTTCTTGTCGTCCCCTGCCTTTTCTAAAAGTTCGTCCAGGACCGGGCCAAAAAGATATTCGCCGTCACACGGAATGGAGCAGAGGCGAGATCTGGCTTGAATATCGCCCGGCCAACATTTCAGCCATAATGCCCTTCGTGCTGCATTAGACAGCCCTGCCGCTCTGGCAGCCATTCTTACTGAGTCCGCTGAGGAATCAGCCAGGAAAGCCGCCGCATTCTGAATTATTGGCAAGGTCTTCCGAATTGACCCCTGGAGGTTCCATCTGCTAACTGGGATGCTAACTGGTCTAGCCAGACCATCAATGACCTGGCTGCGCAAGTGGCTGCAACCGCCGGCCTCAGGGCACCTGCCGACATCTCCCATGTGCCTTTCAAGAAGGAGTCTGCCTTCTTGTCTAGTGGATCTTTCAAAGACCCCATATCATCGAATGGGATGGAGGATTTTTTAGAAGCCTTCGCCACTGCTGCATCCAGCTTCGGGGCCTTATCCCATCTACCCGTCAGGGGATCTTCAAAGGGATATCTTCGTTTAAACGCTTGGGGTAAGGAGCCTCTTTTTTCAGGCTTCTTCCACTCTCTGTCTATAAGGCCTTGGATGCTACTGTTTAGTGGAAAGGATCTCCGTTTTTTTTGGATCTAGACCACCAAACATCAGATCCTGTACTGAGAGCTCTGGTTTCGCCTCTTCTACCCCCATGGTGGACCTAACTGATTTGACAAATTTGTCCATCTGGTCCAAGGGAAAACAAAAACGGGTAGCGTCTTCCGTAGAGGACGAGGAGGAAGCCGAAGAGGAAGGCGAGGAGGAAGGCGAGGAGGGTCCTGACACAACTTCACCCCTATCATGGGCAGCAGGTGAGTCTGAATCAGATAAAACTGGTACATTTCTACGCCTGGAAAATTCTCCGTGTCTTGAGGACGCTTTCAACTCTGCTCTTATTATCTCCTTCAGGCTTTCGGTGAAATCTGGAGTCTCCTCCGCTATCTAAAAAGGGAAGGGGCATAGGGGGGGTTTACTATGTCATCCCATGCCCCTGCCCTTCCCCTTAAAAATGCCCTACCGTCTGTTGCATGCACGGCTGGCACAACCTCTTAGGGCAAGCGTCAGGCAGAGGGCAAGCGCAAAAGGCACATTCCCTGTGCTTGCTTTTCACCGAACACTTCTTCCCCTAGTAACAGACACAAAATGGGGAAAAACTGTATTACTGGGTATTCTAAATCTGACGATCTCTTACCCAGATTGTACAGCAGTAGGTACCGGATCACGGGGAGGGGGCTTTTTCCCAGCTGCGGAACTTCTGCGGCTGGTGCTCCTGGCCATTGAAGAGGAGCGCTCTGTCTGCTGCTGCTGGCTCTCCTGTTGCACCGAGGGAGCCTCTGCAGTGTCCATCGTAAAATATGGGGCAGAAGCGCTTTACCTCTTTCCTAGGCTCCTTATATCCTCCCCGGATATCCGGATCAGCAGGTCTGGCCAGGGGTCCACCCCCTCCTACTCCCCGCCCCACGGCCCCCCCCCGCACCTCCCCGCCGTCCCCACAGCAGGCCCGTCTGATGATGCAGCCGCCAAAATTTTCAAAAACGCCGGCCGGCGTCTCACTTCCGGTTCCGGTGGTGGAGACTCCGCCCCCTTTTTTCCCCCGCTCGCACGGACCCCACCGTACCGATGGAGGTAAGTATAATCCCCCGCTGCATCGCCCCTCCGAGCGGAGATCTCCCCAAACCCAGCCGCGCTGCTGCAACAGCGGCGCACAACTAAATTTTCAAAAACCCCGCCGCGCCGTCCATAGCAGTGACGCGCGGCGGGAAATTCAAAACCGCCCGCCGCGCCGTCCATAGCAGCGACGCGCGGCGGGAAATTCAAAAAACCCCCGCCGCGCTGTCCATACAGTGACGCGCGGCGGGAAATTCAAAACCGCCCGCCGCGCCGTCCATAGCAGCGACGCGCGGCGAGAAATTAAAAAAAAAAACCCCCGCCGCACCGTTCACAGCAGTGACGCGGCGGGAAATTCACATTTAAATTTTTTTTTTTTTTTTTTTTTTTTAAAATCACGGCTGCACCCCTTAACCCCTTCACCCCCAAGGGTGGTTTGCACGTTAATGACCGGGCCAATTTTTACAATTCTGACCACTGTCTCTTTATGAGGTTATAACTCTGGAACGCTTCAACATCTCGGATTCGAACTTCGCGGAATTCTTGTTAGGGGTATTTCTCCATGATATTGTACTTTTTTAGTGAAAAATTTTCCAAATATAACTTAATTGCGTTTTATTTATTGAACAAAAAGCGCAAATAGGTAAAATAATTTGCGAAAATTTTAGCACAATTTTCAAACATTAATTTTTTATTCCCATTAAATACAGAGAAATATTTCACAGAAAAATATTTAACAATAAATTTCCCACATTGGTCTACTTCAACATCCCAAATCAATTTTGGAATAACCAAAATTGTTTTCTTGTGTTACGAAGTAATAAGGGATAAAAATGTTGACTTTTTCACAATGATTTCTCATTTTTATACAACAAAAATGGACAAAATTTTGCCATTTTTTTTTAGGGACACTACCACTCATATTTGACATCCACTTGTGAGGGATCCATCTATGGCGAAGAAATAACCCACAAGTGACACCCATTGTAAAAACTAGACCCCCTAAGGATACTAAAAATTGTCAACGTTTTTAACCCCAGTGCTTACAACTAGCAACGTTGAGAAGCGGAAAAAATAAAATTTACTTTTTTCAACAAATGATCTTTTAGTCCAAATTTTTTATTTTCCAAGGGAAAAAGGAGAAATGGACCAAAAGTTGTTGTGCAATTGTCCTGAGTACGCTGATACCCCATATGTGGGGAAACCACTGTTTGGGCGCACGGCAGGGCTCGGAAGGAAGGAGCGCAGTTTGACTTTTCCAAACCAAAATTGGCTGGAATTGAGAACGGACGCCATGTCGCGTTTGGAGGGCCCTGATATGCCTAAACAGTGGAAACCCCCCACATGTGACCCCATTTTGGAAACTAGACCCCCTAAGGAACTATCTAGATGTGTGGTGAGCACTTTGAACCCCCAAGTGCTTCACGCAAGTTTTATAATGTAGAGTCGTGAAAAAAAAAAATCATATTTTTTTCAACAAGCATGATGTTTTAGTCCCCAATTTTTTATTTTCCCAAGGGTAAGAGGAGAAATTGGACCACAAAAGTTGTTGTCCAACTTGTCCTGAGTACGCTGATACCCCATATGTGGGGGGAACCACTGTTTGGGCGCACGCAGGGCTCGAAAGGGAAGGAGCGCCGTTTGACTTTTCCAAACCAAAATTGGCTGGAATTGGAACGAACGCCATGTCGCGTTTGGAGGGCCCCTGATGTGCCTAAACAGTAGAAACCCCCCACATGTGACCCCATTTGGAAACTAGACCCCCTAAGGAACTTACTAGATGTGTGGTGAGCACTTTGAACCCCCAAGTGCTTCACGCAAGTTTGTAATGTAGAGCCGTGAAGAAAAAAAATCATATTTTTTCCACAAGCATGATGTTTTAGTCCCCAATTTTTTATTTTCCCAAGGGTAAGAGGAGAAATTGGACCACAAAAGTTGTTGTCCAACTTGTCCTGAGTACGCTGATACCCCATATGTGGGGGGGAACCACTGTTTGGGCGCACGCAGGGCTCGAAAGGGAAGGAGCGCGGTTTGACTTTTCCAAACCAAAATTGGCTGGAATTGGGAACGAACGCCATGTCGCGTTTGGAGGGCCCCTGATGTGCCTAAACAGTGGAAACCCCCCACATGTGACCCCATTTTGGAAACTAGACCCCCTAAGGAACTTACCTAGATGTGTGGTGAGCACTTTGAACCCCCAAGTGCTTCACGCAAGTTTGTAATGTAGAGCCGTGAAGAAAAAAAAATCATATTTTTTTCCACAAGCATGATGTTTTAGTCCCCAATTTTTTATTTTCCCAAGGGTAAGAGGAGAAATTGGACCACAAAAGTTGTTGTCCAACTTGTCCTGAGTACGCTGATACCCCATATGTGGGGGGAACCACTGTTTGGGCGCACGGCAGGGCTCGAAAGGGAAGGAGCGCGGTTTGACTTTTCCAAACCAAAATTGGCTGGAATTGGGAACGAACGCCATGTCGCGTTTGGAGTGCCCCTGATGTGCCTAAACAGTGGAAACCCCCCACATGTGACCCCATTTTGGAAACTAGACCCCTAAGGAACTTACCTAGATGTGTGGTGAGCACTTTGAACCCCCAAGTGCTTCACGCAAGTTTGTAATGTAGAGCCGTGAAGAAAAAAAATCATATTTTTTCCACAAGCATGATGTTTTAGTCCCCAATTTTTTATTTTCCCAAGGGTAAGAGGAGAAATTGGATCACAAAAGTTGTTGTCCAACTTGTCCTGAGTACGCTGATACCCCATATGTGGGGGGGAACCACTGTTTGGGCGCACGGCAGGGCTCGAAAGGGAAGGAGCGCCGTTTGACTTTTCCAAACCAAAATTGGCTGGAATTGTGAACGAACGCCATGTCGCGTTTGGAGGGCCCCTGATGTGCCTAAACAGTGGAAACCCCCCACATGTGACCCCATTTTGGAAACTAGACCCCCTAAGGAACTTACCTAGATGTTTGGTGAGCACTTTGAACCCCCAAGTGCTTCACGCAAGTTTGTAATGTAGAGCCGTGAAGAAAAAAAAATCATACTTTTTCCACAAGCATGACGTTTTAGTCCCCAATTTTTTATTTTCCCAAGGGTAAGAGGAGAAATTGGACCACAAAAGTTGTTGTCCAATTTGTCCTGAGTACGCTGATACCCCATATGTGGGGGGAACCACTGTTTGGGCGCACGGCAGGGCTCGAAAGGGAAGGAGCGCCGTTTGACTTTTCCAAACCAAAATTGGCTGGAATTGGGAACGAACGCCATGTCGCGTTTGGAGGGCCCCTGATGTGCCTAAACAGTGGAAACCCCCCACATGTGACCCCATTTTGGAAACTAGACCCCCTAAGGAACTTATCTAGGTGTGTGGTGAGCACTTTGAACCCCCAAGTGTTTCACTAAAGTTTATAATGCCCTGGCGTGAAAAAAAAAATATTTTTTTTTCCCACAAAAGTGATTTTTTTAGTCCCCAATTTTTTATTTTCCCAAGGGTAACAGGAGAAATTGGACCCCAAAAGTTGTTGTCCAATTTGTCCTGAGTACGCTGATACCCCATATGTTGGGGGGAACCACTGTTTGGGTGCACGGCAGGGCTCGGAAGGGAAGTAGTGACGTTTTGGAATGCAGACTTTGATGGAATGGTCTGCGGGCGTCATGTTCCGTTAGCAGAGCCCCTGATGTGCCTAAACAGTGGAAACCCCCCACAAGTGACCCCATTTTGGAAACTAGACCCCCTAAGGAACTTATCTAGGTGTGTGGTGAGTACTTTGAACCCCCAAGTGTTTCACTAAAGTTTATAATGCCCTGGCGTGAAAAAAAATATATTTTTTTTCCCACAAAAGTGATTTTTTTAGTCCCCAATTTTTATATTTTCCCAAGGGTAACAGGAGAAATTGGACCCCAAAAGTTGTTGTCCAATTTGTCCTGAGTACGCTGATACCCCATATGTTGGGGGGAACCACTGTTTGGGTGCACGGCAGGGCTCGGAAGGGAAGTAGTGACGTTTTGGAATGCAGACTTTGATGGAATGGTCTGCGGGCGTCATGTTCCGTTAGCAGAGCCCCTGATGTGCCTAAACAGTGGAAACCCCCCACAAGTGACCCCATTTTGGAAACTAGACCCCCTAAGGAACTTATCTAGGTGTGTGGTGAGTACTTTGAACCCCCAAGTGTTTCACTAAAGTTTATAATGCCCTGGCGTGAAAAAAAATATATTTTTTTTCCCACAAAAGTGATTTTTTTAGTCCCCAATTTTTTATTTTCCCAAGGGTAACAGGAGAAATTGGACCCCAAAAGTTGTTGTCCAATTTGTCCTGAGTACGCTGATACCCCATATGTTGGGGGGAACCACTGTTTGGGTGCACGGCAGGGCTCGGAAGGGAAGTAGTGACGTTTTGGAATGCAGACTTTGATGGAATGGTCTGCGGGCGTCATGTTCCGTTAGCAGAGCCCCTCATGTGCCTAAACAGTGGAAACCCCCCACAAGTGACCCCATTTTGGAAACTATACCCCCTAAGGAACTTATCTAGGTGTGTGGTGAGTACTTTGAACCCCCAAGTGTTTCACTAAAGTTTATAATGCCCTGTGTGAAAAAAAAAATATTTTTTTTTTCCACAAAAGTGATTTTTTTAGTCCCCAATTTTTTATTTTCCCAAGGGTAACAGGAGAAATTGGACCCCAAAAGTTGTTGTCCAATTTGTCCTGAGTACGCCGATACCCCATATGTTGGGGGAACCACTGTTTGGGCGCACGGCAGGGCTCAGAAGGGAAGTAGTGACGTTTTGGAATGCAGACTTTGATGGAATGGTCTGCGGGCGTCATGTTCCGTTAGCAGAGCCCCTGATGTGCCTAAACAGTGGAAACCCCCCACAAGTGACCCCATTTTGGAAACTAGACCCCCTAAGGAACTTATCTAGGTGTGTGGTGAGTACTTTGAACCCCCAAGTGTTTCACTAAAGTTTATAATGCCCTGTGTGAAAAAAAAAATATTTTTTTTTTCCACAAAAGTGATTTTTTTAGTCCCCAATTTTTTATTTTCCCAAGGGTAACAGGAGAAATTGGACCCCAAAAGTTGTTGTCCAATTTGTCCTGAGAACGCTGGTACCCCACATGTGGGAAAAAAAACTGTTTAGGCACACGTCGGGACTCGGAAGGGAAGTAGTGACGTTTTGGAATGCAGACTTTGATGGAATGGTCTGCGGGCATCATGTTCCATTTGCAGAGCCCCTGATGTGCCTAAACAGGAAAAAAAAACCACAAGTGACATAATTTTAGAAATTAGACCCCGAAGAAGCTTCTCTAGATGTGCCCCCCTTCTGGAACTAATCTTTCCTGTAAAGTAAATTAGTAGTGCATGGAGGTGTGGTACAATTTGAAGCAATCCTTCATACACAGGCCAGGTTTTTCGGGGCAGGTGTCGCACTGATAAATGGTGTCCTTGCGTATTCCCCTTTTGTAACACACTCGGCACCTTTTTTGCGACTTACCTTTTTTTGCAGTTTGCGGGACCTCCCCCGGGAAATGCTGGCCTGGTACAATACGAGCACCTTCAGTTCCGGAAGTACTGGGGCCCTCTCCTTCCTGAGCGCCAAACATCAGGGCCTTGATCACTACCTCCTGGAACTGAAGGTACGACGTATTGGTATGGCGTGCACATCGTGACAGCAGGAAAGCGTTGAGCATTGCCATTTGGACGATGTGCACGGACAGCTTCTTGTACCACACCTTGGCCTTTCTCAAAGCACTGTATGGTTGGAGGAGTTGATCAGAGAGATCAACACCCCCCATGTATTTGTTGTACCCAAGTACACAGTCCGGTTTGCGGACCTGTGTAGAGGTACCCGTACAGTGCTGAGGGCGCTGCCATCACCGTGTATGGTGGTCAAGAGAAGGACATCCCTCTTGTCCTTGTACTTGACCACCAGAAGGTGGTCGCTACATTGGGCTCTGCTCTCACCCTTTCTGAGCATCTGCCCAAGCAGCGTCTTCGGGAGGCCCTTCTGATTTTTGCGGACGGTACCGCAGGCTGCGGTACCACGCGCAAAGAGGGATTTGTGGAGTGGGATGCTGGTATAAAAGTTATCGGTGTAGAGGTGATAACCTTTATCCAGCAGTGGGTGAACCAAATCCCACACAATTTTCCCACTCACTCCCAGGACAGGAGGACACTCAGGGGGTTCAATCCTGGTGTCCTTTCCTTCGTAAACTCTAAAACGGTGAGTGTACCCTGAGGTACTCTCACACAGTTTGTAGAGTTTGATTCCGTACCTTGCCCTCTTGTTGGGCAGGTACTGACGGAATCCGAGCCGTCCCTTAAAATGAACCAAGGACTCATCCACGCAAATGTCCCTTTTGGGCACGTACACTTCAGCAAACTTTTTGTTGAAGTGTTCGATGACCGGCCGAACTTTGAACAGACGGTCAAAGTTGGGGTCATCTCGTGCGGGACACTGTGCATTATCGTTATAATGCAAGAATTTCTGGATGGCCTCAAAACACGTCCGGGCCATGACCATTCGGAACACTGGAGCGTTATATAAAATATCAACACTCCAGTATTGCCGAAGTTCTGGCTTCTTCAAGATCCCCGTGTGAAGGACCAGGCCCCAAAACTGCATCAATTCAACTGCGTCTACAGGAGACCAGTTAGAATATGATGAACGGGGGTTTTGCTCCAAAAATTGACGAGCGTACAAATTTGTTTGCTCCACCATGTGGTTAATAAAATCCTCAGAGAAAAAGACTTTGAAAAAGTCTATTTCTGTGAGGCCAGTGGTGTCAAACCTGATTCCTGATTCTGCCACAAAATCAGGAATCAGTGGCTCGTAATTTTCGGGGGGCGAGGTCCACACGGGATCCGCAGTGGGTTGCGCTGGTTCGGCTTCATCTTTGTCTTCTGGAATGGGGGCAGATGCCTCATCTTCTGTCCTGGGGCGTCTGCGTGGTGGTTCCGCAGGACCCGAGGAGGAAGATGAGGAGGGGGAAGAGGAAGAGGAGGAGGAAGAGGAATCTGAAAAATAAAGAAATGTGGGATCCTCTCCCTCGCTATCAGTGTCGGAGGCAAGAAAAGCGTATGCCTCCTCCAATGAATAGCGCTGTTGGGACGAACGGGACGGGTGGGACATTTTTTTGTAAATGTGGTGCTTGGGTGTACTTTATTGATAACTGTGTATGTGTGGGGGGGGGATAGTGCTTGGTGTAAACTATGCTGAAAAGAAAAATCTAAAAGAAAAAAAAAATGGGGAGAAAAAAATGCCTGTGAAAAGAAAAGTCTAAAACAGCAGGCCCTAGCTCTGATAAGTGAACTGCGTCACTTATCAAAGTTCGGTGGCTGCTAGATGTGGCGCAAGGAGGGGGTGAAAAAAAAAAAGGGGAAAACAGCCGGCACGAGATCTGATAAGTGAACTGCGTCACTTATCTAAATTCGGCGGCTGCTAAATGTGGAAACGGAGGCGGCGCAAAGGCGGGTGAAAAAAAAGGAAAAAAAAAAAAGAAAAGGAAAACAGCCGGTGCGAGCTCTGATAAGTGAACTGTGTCACTTGTCAAAGTTCGGCGGCTGCTAGATGTGGCGCAAAGGGAGTGGCGCAGGGAGGGGGTGAAAAAAAACAAACAGGAAAACAGCCGGCACGAGATCTGATAAGTGAACTGAGTCACTTATCAAAATTCGGCGGCTGCTAAATGTGGAAACGGAGGCGGCGCAAAGGCGGGTGAAAAAAGAGAAAGGAAAAAAAAAGAAAAGGAAAACAGCCGGTGCGAGCTCTGATAAGTGAACTGTGTCACTTGTCAAAGTTCGGCGGCTGCTAAATGTGGAAACGGAGGCGGCGCAAAGGCGGGTGAAAAAAGAAAAAGGAAAAAAAAGAAAAGGAAAACAGCCGGTGCGAGCTCTGATAAGTGAACTGTGTCACTTGTCAAAGTTCGGCGGCTGCTAGATGTGGCGCAAAGGGAGTGGCGCAGGGAGGGGGTGAAAAAAAAAAGAAAAGGAAAACAGCCGGCGCGAGCTCTGATAAGTGAACTGTGTCACTTGTCAAAGTTCGGCGGCTGCTAAATGTGGAAACGGAGGCGGCGCAAAGGCGGGTGAAAAAGGAAAAAAAAAAAAAGAAAAGGAAAACAGCCGGTGCGAGCTCTGATAAGTGAACTGTGTCACTTGTCAAAGTTCGGCGGCTGCTAGATGTGGCGCAAAGGGAGTGGCGCAGGGAGGGGTGAAAAAAAAAACAGGAAAACAGCCGGCACGAGATCTGATAAGTGAACTGAGTCACTTATCAAAATTCGGCGGCTGCTAGATGTGGAAACGGAGGCGGCGCAAAGGCGGGTGAAAAAAAAAAAAAGGAAAACAGCCGGCGCGAGCTCTGATAAGTGAACTGCGTCACTTATCAAAGTTCGCCGGCTGCAGGGTGTGCGCACGGAGGTGGCGCAAAGGGGGCTGAGAGCACGAGTGTTGATCGGTGAAATGCGTCACCAATCAACGCTCGGCGGCTGGGTGTGCGCACGGAGGCGGCGCAAAGGGGGGGTGAAAAAAAGGAAACCCGCCGGACGCGAGCTCTGATAAGTGAACTGCGTCACTTATCAAAGTTCGCCGGCTGCAGGGTGTGCGCACGGAGGTGGCGCAAAGGGGGCTGAGAGCACGAGTGTTGATCGGTGAAATGCGTCACCAATCAACGCTCGGCGGCTGGGTGTGCGCACGGAGGCGGCGCAAAGGGGGGGGTGGAGGGGGTAAAAAGAGGGGGAAGGGGGATGGGGAGGGAGGAAGAGAGGGATCAACACTTACGGTTGTAGTCTCTCTTCTTTTTTCTATCTTCTTTTCTTCTTTATTCTGACTTCTTTTCTTCTGTCTTCTTTTCTTCTGTCTTCAGCACTACAAGGCCCAGCACAGGAGAGATCTGTTGTATGACCGCTCTGCAGGAATCCTCAGCAAGTGTGAAGACCCCTGCAGAACGGTCACTCACAGGTCAGAGCCAGGTGAGACAGGTCACAGAGCGGTCAATTCGCTTCTGTGACCTGTGATTGGTGGGATCCATCATAACAAGATCCCACCAATCAGAGCTCTCCTGGTTACCCTGGCAACCTGCCCAGGATCGGAGCTCACAGCTCCGATCCTAGGCAGGTCACAGCCAGGGCAGCAGCCAGGTCACCTGCAGGGCACAACGCGGTCACACAGCGATCAGACCGCTGCTGTGCCCTGTGATTGGCGCGATCGACGATGTCATCGATCGCGCCAATCAGCTCCTGCAGGCCCTACAGGGCCTGTCCTGAGCCTCCACAGCCTTTTACAGCACCGATCCAGCCAGGATCGGTGCTATTACAGCACCGATCCGGCATGTCAGCAGCAAGGCACAGCGCTCCTGCGCCGCGGCTGTGCCTTGCGATTGGCGCGATCGACGATAACATCGATCGCGCCAATCAGCTCCTGCAGGCCCTGCTAGGCCTGTCCTATGTTCCGGCCTAGGATCGGTGCTTTTATAGCACCGATCCAGCAGGAACCGGCAGGGCACAGCGCGGTAATACCGCTTCTGTGCCCTGCGATTGGCGCGATCGATATGATCGGCGATCGCGCCAATCCAGGGGGGTCTGCATAGTGCTAGACCCAGGCCTAGGATCGAGTACATCGGTACTCGATCCTAGCCTGGGATCTCACTGTTTCAGCCCATCTGATTGGCTGAAACAGTGAGAAAGGCTGCGATTGGCTGTTCAGAATTGAACAGCCAATCACAGCGATCGGGAGGCCGGAGAGGGGAGGACGCAGCCCGGGATGCCGACGTCATCTTCCTAGAGGTAAGATGGCATCGGAATTTTAATGCGATCACCGCGACTTTAGTCGCGATGTCGCATTAAAGGGCATGACGTACTATTCCGTCCATGGGAATTAGGTCCAGGGTCACATGGACGGAATAGTACGTCTGATGGCAGAGAGGGGTTAAGAGGCCCCCACCATGACAGGACCACAGGAGAGGACAGGGAGAAGGCATCGGGACCAGGGAGAGGGGGGGAATACTTACCTACCGGCGCTGGCTGGGAGACAGAGATCCTCTGGATACTGCTCCACCTGCTCCGCACACTGCCGTGGAATCCTACCCGGACCCACCGTGGCGCTTCCAGGGGCTCCGCACCGGCCGAGGTAGGAGATCCCCCCCCGCTACCTGGGTCGACCGGCCGGCCTGGGTCCTCCTGAAGATCTTCATCTGTAGGAAACCCGTCCTTTAGGAACAGGAAACCAACTGATGTGTGGGAGAGGTGCCGCCCTTTTATATCTGTAGGTTTCCTGTTCCTAAGGGGCGGATCCCCTCTCTCTGTAGTGCTGTCATGGACGTTCGAATAAAATGTGCTCTTTCTAATGATATCAGAATAAATATATTTTAGGGGTACCCTTTTTGAGAAATTTGACCTAAAAATAGGTAAAATTCGTTTTTTTTTAAGTTTTTCATCATATGTGGGTGTGAATATTTCCACAAATACATATGGTTTGACCGTGATATTGCAGCAATGCAAAGTCATGTAGATGTTTGGTGTACAGGGCAAAGCACCAGTTACTATTGGTTTTTGGTCTTGAGTTATATATGGGCAAAGTTTGGCATAAATTTTATGCGACGCGTTTTACAAGCTACTTTGACACAAAATTGCGGCCGAAATATTGTTTTGTCATTGCCGGTAATAATTTTATCGTGTTTAGCAGGAAAAGTTGAGCTAGTATGCCAAATTTCAGCATCATAGCCAGTATAGAACTCTAATGGCTATGTGCCAAAGTTTGCAAAATCCTCTTAGCTGAAGTCGCAGGCTTGGTGGAACCTCCAGTGAAAGGTCAACAGTGCCCAATATATTTGAGATCTGGCCCTAAAAATGTACAGAACCTCTTTTCAAACATACATGTACATCCTTATAAATTTTCAGCAAAATCGGAGAAGGTCGAGTGGGGACGATTTTTAAAACTGGTCCACTTGATGTGGAATGACCCATTTGTCTGTTACTCAAGGTTTTAGGAAGTCAGATTCTCTGTTTGTGATTCCAGCAGGTCGTAGACGTGGTCAACGAGCTTCCAAGGACTCTATAGCTCGTTGGATTCGGTCAGCCATTTTGGAGGCTTACCGTCTTAAAGGCGAACCTTGCCCGATTAAGGTTCGAGCTCACTCCACGAGGGCTGTGGCTTCATCGTGGGCCTTTCATCAAGGGGCTTCGGCAGCTCAGCTCTGCCGAGCGGCGACCTGGCGTTCCGTCCACACATTTACAAAGTTTTATAAGGTGGACGTCAGTGCTTCCGCTGATGCGGTCTTAGGACGTAGGGTCCTGCAGGCAGCGGTAATCTAAGTTTTAAGTTAACTTGTATTTGGCGCCTGTTGCGCATTTATCTAGGTTGTTGGGTTTCTGCCTCTTTTGGTTTTTTCCCACCCTAATTTTTGGACTGCTTTGGGACGTCCCACTAGTTATGGTGTGTCTCCCTTCCTTCATCTGCAGCTGAAAGACGGATTTTGGTAAGAACTTACCTGTAAAATCCTTTTCAGCGAAGAAGGAAGGGAGACACACATCCCTCCCATGGCAGAAGTGTGTTATATTTACAGAAGCAGCGTGGCCCTTCTCTGATAGCGATTTTCTGAGCTGAGGTCGACGCGCTACGGCTCTGTTCCAGCATTGCCAGCTTATCGCAGTATCAAAGATAATAAACACGGCACTCAAAGACAATAATAGGAATGAATGGTGCACAAGTAGGGTCTCCAGCCCAAAATATAAACAAAAAATAACTTGGCACTCAATCGAGAAAAACGGAACAATGTAATTTTTGTGCTTTCTGAAGTTTATTTGCATCCGTGTGAGATCAAAGTAAATACATAAATGAACGTTTTCGGCCTTTCACTAATGGCCTTCATCAGATTGTATGTATAAAGCTCATCAAAACGGATGTGAGTAAACACTGAATGTTGGTTACAAGAAGGTAACATGAGGTAACATGCTACCTGGTTAAGGTGTAGCAGCGGAAGCACAAATGTACTGGACTGTGGAATGGCCTCAGTAACAAATCTTATAAGCGCTGTGAGCTAACAGAGTGGGAGCGCTGAGGGAACATGCAGCCGCATGTGAGGACCAGCTAATAGTGGAATATGAGGTTAAATGCTATCTGGTATAAGCACACCACTACTAGCTGGTCCTCACATGCGGCTGCATGTCCCCTCAGGCTCCCACTTGGCTATGTTAGCTCACAGCGCTCATAAGATTTGTTACTGAGGCCATTCCACAGCAAACTTTGCTTATTCCTTTGTATTACAGCATTTTGGAACTTAGTTCAGTACATTGTGCTTATACCAGATAGCATTTAACCTCATATTCCACTATTAGCTGGTCCTCACATGCGGCTGCATGTTCCCTCAGCGCTCCCACTCTGCTATGTTAGCTCACAGCGCTTATAAGATTTGTTACTGAGGCCATTCCACAGTCCAGTACATTTGTGCTTCCGCTGCTACACCTTAACCAGGTAGCATGTTACCTCATGTTACCTTCTTGTAACCAACATTCAGTGTTTACTCACATCCGTTTTGATGAGCTTTATACATACAATCTGATGAAGGCCATTAGTGAAAGGCCGAAAACGTTCATTTATGTATTTACTTTGATCTCACACGGATGCAAATAAACTTCAGAAAGCACAAAAATTACATTGTTCCGTTTTTCTCGATTGAGTGCCAAGTTATTTTTAGCTTATCGCAGTAGTCAGGTTCAGTGAGTAGTACCTGGGACTGTGTGGTTTTTCTTTGCCAAATGCATGCATAACCTGTACTTTTGTATTTTTCTCTGAAGTCCTTCAGAAGGGGTTATGTTGCTTCGCTGTGATATTGTTCTTCCTTAAGCTTTGGAACGACTGAAGAGCTGAGTAGGAGGAGCCCGAGCTGGAGGGGCCGGTCAACACGCTTTCTAATCTGAGGTATTGATCCTATCTGGGGCTCCGCCTACCCACTAGTTATGGTGTGTCTCCCTTCCTTCTTCGCTGAAAAGGATTTTACAGGTAAGTTCTTACCAAAATCTGTCTTTTAATCTACCCATGGCTTTGGCATTAAGAATTCCTCCTGTGCTTGTCTCACCATTTTCTGCTCTTGCTTTCTGGCAGGTCAGTGTCATCATAGATATAGTATTGTCAAGGGGAAAGAAGCACTTTTCATACAGAGTGACATGATTTTTTTAAATTTGGGAACTAAAATAAGTATTGTCACACACTTTCATTGCCTTTCCGGCCACAGTACACGGTTGAGATATGAGGCAAGCACTGTACGTGCTCCTGAGCTCATGTCAGCAGCATTAATTGCAAGCTGTGGCATACAGAGGACATCTTGTTGCAAAAGCCATCAAGCTTTTAAACACCCATACAACACGATCACAGTGTGCCGATGGGTTGCCACTGCAGCCAAACACTGATCTCAGCATTACTGCACTATACATGCTAGCTACAAGTATCTGGGCAGTGATTGGCTGCAGTGGTCACATCGATGTATAGGCAGCCTCCTTCTCTGGAACAGCTAATGCAGAGACAGAAAAAAGGGCTGACATGAATGCATGAGGAAAGACACCAATATCACTCCTAATCATTGCAATTTTAGAATAAGGTCTTGTAAAGCCACCTACCTCTACCATACACCTGAATACCAGAGTGGAAGACACCAATTCCCAGGGATGATGTGTACTCATTGATCCAATACTAAGAGAAAAAGATACCACAAGACAAAAATAAGAAAGGTCTCAAGAATTTGTTATTACTTGAAATGAGAGAACTCAAGAGCAGATATTTATTTTATTGAATATCTATCATTGATGCATCTGCCATCGTACAACCATAATCTTCCCATTACATTAACCCCTTCATGACCTTGCCATTTTTTGCAATTCTGACAAGTGTCCCTTTATGAGGTAATAACTCAGGAACGCTTCAACGGATCCTAGCGATTCTGAGATTGTTTTTTCGTCACATATTGGGCTTCATGTTAGTTGTAAATTTAGGTTGATAATTTTTGTGTTTATTTGTGAAAAAAATGGAAATTTGCTGAAAATTTTGAAAATTTCGCAATTTTCAAATTTTGAATTTTTATTCTGTTAAATCAGAGAGTTATGTGACACAAAATAGTTAATAAATAACATTTCCCACATGTCTACTTTACATCAGCACAATTTTGGAAACAAATTTTTTTTTTGTTAGGAAGTTATAAGGGTTAAAAGTTGACCAGCGATTTCTCATTTTTACAGCAAAATTTACAAAATCATTTTTTTTAGGGACCACCTCACATTTGAAGTCACTTTGAGTGGTCTATATGGCAGAAAATACACAAAAGTGACACCATTATAAAATCTGCACCCCTCAAGCTACTCAAAACTACATTCAAGAAGATTATTAACCCTTCAGGTGCTTCACAAGAACTAAAGCAACATGGAAGGAAAAAATGGACATTTTAATTATTCCAACAAAAATTTTATTTTAGCATCAATTTTTTCATTTTTGCATGGGCAACAGGATAAAATGGATCCTAAAATTTGTTGGGCAATTTCTCCTGAGTACACAGATACCTCATATGTGGTCATAAACCACTGTTTGGGCGCACCGTAGGGCTCAGAAGGGAAGGAGGGCCATTTGACTTTTTGAATGGAAAATTAGCTCCAATCGTTAGCGGACACCATGACGCGTTTGGAGAGCCCCTGTGTGCCTAAACAGTGAAAAACCCCCACATGTGACACCATTTTGGAAACTAGACCTCTTATGGAACTTATCTAGATTTGTTGTGAGCACTCTGATCCCCCAAGTGCTTCACAGAAGTTTATAACGCAGAGCAGTGAAAATAAAAAAGTAATTTTTTTCCTCAAAAATTATTTTTTAGCCCGCTATTTTTTATTTTCACAAGGGTAACAGGAGAAATTGGACCACAAAAGTTGTTGTGCAATTTGTCCTGAGTACACCAATCACCCATATGTGGGGGGGGGAACCACTGTTTTGGTGCATGGAGAGCTCAGAAGGGAAGGAGCGCCATTTTGGAATGCAGACTTGATGGAATGTTCTGCGGGCGTCATGTTGCGTTTGTAGAGCCCCTGATATACCTAAACAGCAGAAACCCCCAACAAGTGACCCCATTTTGGAAACTAGACCCCCCCAAAGGAGCTTATCTAGATGTGTAGTGAGCACTTTGAACCCCAAGTGCTTCACAGAAGTTTATAAATGCAGAGCAGTGAAAATAAAAAAATAATTTTGGTTTCTCAAAAATCATTTTTTAGCCCGCTATTTTTTATTTTCCCAAGGGTAACAGGATAAATTGGACGCCAAAAGTTGTTGTCCAGATTTTCCTGAGTACGCTGGTGCCCCATATGTGGGGGGGGGACCACTGTTTGGGCGCACGGCAGGGCTCAGAAGGGAAGGAGCGCCATTTGACTTTTTTAATGGAAAATTAGCTCCAATCGTTAGCGGACACCATGTCATCTTTGGAGGGCCCCTGCGTGCCTAAACTTTGGAGCTCCCCCACAAATGACCCCATTTTGGAAACAAGACCCCCTAAGGAACTTATCTAGATGCACAGTGAGCACTTTGAACCCCCAGGTGCTATACAGAAGCTTATAACGCAGAGCACTGAAAATAAAAAATCAATTTTTTTTTCTCAAAAAATGATTTTTTAGCCCCCTACTTTTTATTTTCACAAAGGTTACAGGAGAAATTGGACCCCAAAAGTTGTTGTCCAGTTTGTCCTGAGTACGCTGGTACCCCATATGTGGGGGGGTAACCACTGTTTGGGCACACGTCAGTGCTCGGAAGGGATGTAGTGACGCTTTGAAATGCCGACTTGATGGAATGGTCTGCGGGCATCTTGTTACGTTTGCAGAGCCCCTGATGTGCCTAAACAGTAGAAACTCCCCACAAGTGACCCCATTTTGGAAACTAGACCCCCCAAGGAACTTATCCAGATGTGTGGTGAGCACCTTGAACCCCCACGTGCTTCCAGAAGTTTATAATGCAGAGCCGTAAAAATAAAAAATCATTTTTTTCCTCAAAAACTGATTTTTTTTAACCCACAATTTTTTATTTTCACAAGGGTAACAGGAGAAATTGGACCCCAAAAGTTGTTGTCCAGTTAGTCCTGAGTACACTGGTACCCCATATGTGGGGGGAACCACTGTTCGGGCACACGTTGGGGCTCGGAAGGGAAGTAGTGACGTTTTGAAATGCCGACTTTGATGGAATGGTCTGCGGTCGTCATGTTACGTTTGCAGAGCTGCTGATGTGCCTAAACAGTAGAAACCCCCACAAGTGACCCCATTTTGGAAACTAGACCCCGCAAGGAACTTATCTAGATGTGTGGTGAGCACTTTGAACCCCAAAGGGCTACACAGAAGTTTATAACGCCCGGGCATGAAAATAAAAAAAACTATATTTTTTTCCACAAACATGATCTTTTAGGCCCAATTTTTTTTATTTTCCCAAGGGTAACAGGAGAAATTAGACCCCAAAAGTTGTTGTCCAATTGGTCCCGAGTACGCTGATATCCCATATGTGGGAGAAAACTACTGTATGGGCACACGTCGGGGCTCGGAAGAAGTAGTGACATTTTGAAATGCCGACTTGATGAAATGTTCTGCGGGCGTCATGTTATGTTTGCAGAGCCCCTGATGTGCCTAAACAGTGGAAACCCCCCAGTGACCCCATTTTGGAAACTAGACCACCCAAGGAACTTATCTAGATGTGTAGTGAGCACTTTGAACCCCAAGTGCTTCACAGAAGTTTATAACCCAGAGCCATGAAAATAAAAAATAATTTTTTTTCCTCAAAAAATGATTTTTTTAGCCCACAATTTTTTTTCCTCCCCCAAAGGGTAACAGGAGAAATTAGACCTCCAAAGTTGTTGTGCAATTTTTTCTGAGTACGCTGATACCCCATATGTGGGGGTAAACCACCGTTTGGGCACATGTCAGGGCTCGGAATAAAGTGGAATCAATGGTGGCGCCATGTCGCGTTTGGAGACGCCCTGATGTGCCTAAATAGTGGAAAACCCTCAATTTTAACTCCAACCCTAACCACAACACACCCCTACACACCCTAAACAATCCCACCTAACCAAATCCCAACCCTAACCCAAATCCCAACCCTAACCCAAATCCCAACCCTAACCCAAATCCCAACCCTAACCCAAATTTCAACCCTAAACCAAATATCAACCCTAAACCAAATATCAACCCTAAACCAAATTTGAACCCTAAACCAAATTTCAACCGTAACCCTAATTCTAACCGTAACCCTAAGGCTAGGTTCACATTACGTTTTATCAGTCAGTTCAACACATAGCGTTGACGGGCTGGTAACGGTCGCGATCATGTTATGCTATACCCGCTAGCGCAGATGAATCAGCAGATGATTCATCTGTGCTAGCAGTGACGGAGCCCAGACGCTGCAGCCCCGCGTCCGAGGCTCCGTCACTGAATGACGGCACGTCGCGAACGCATGCCGCCTTACGGCATGCGTCGCGATGCGCCCGCAAATGGGGGTGAATGGCAGCGTTAACAGACTGCGTTACACCGCGTTCTACCGCGGTGTAACGCAGTCCGTTTAACGGACTGCCATAACGCAATATGAACCCAGCCTAACCCTAATGCTAACCCTAACTATAATTCTAACCCTAATGGAAAAATAAAAATATTTTCTTTATTTTATTATTGTTCCCTACCTATGGGGTGATGAAGGGGGGGTTACTATTTTTTTTATTTTGATCACTGTGATAGGGTCTATCACTGTGATCAAAATGTACTTTTATTCATTTATTGAATCTGCTGGCCATTTTGGAAGATGGCGGCGCCCATGGACCGGGCAGAAGAGACGCCGGAAGACTGCGACTCCAGCGGTAGATGGGGGGGGAATCGGAGACCTGGAGGGGGAATCTGAGACGTGGGTGGGGGGATCTGAGGCCTGGGGGAGCGGAAAAAAAGAGGACGGGAGCAGATAGTGACGGCAGAGACCGATCGATGTCACTCGGTGTGGGGGGGTTGGATCTCAGTCTCCAGCCATGGCAGATGCTATTGCAGCATCGGACATGGCTGGATTGTAATATTTCACCAAATTTCATTGGTGAAATATTACCAATAGCTGTGATTGGCTGTTTCACTTTTAACAGCCAATCACAGCGATCGTAGCCACGTGGGGGTTAAGCCAACCCCCTGTGGTGAAGCACAAAGGGTCTTGTGCCTGCGGGTCGGGTGACCTTTCAGTGACCCCGGTCACCCGACCCGCAGGAACGCGATCTCCCCATGACGCCACATAGGCGTCACAGGTCGGATTGGCACCGACTTTCATGACGCCTACGTGGCGTCACAGGTCGGGAAGGGGTTAAAAATAGCAATCCTCACGGTACTCAAAAGCATTCATGAATTTTGTCAAATCCTGTTAAGCATCTGCAAAAACTAAATTCCACTCCACCCCCCCAATAAAAAGTTGTTTAGCTTAACATTTTTCATTTCATTTTTCAAAAGAGTTATTAATAAGAGAAAATGGAACCTACATTTCATCATACGTGGTCAGAAACTACTGTTTGGGCGCACGGCAGGACTCAGAATGTAAGAAGCATTATTTGATTTTTGGAGAGCAAGTTTGGCTGGAATAGATTGCAGACGCTGTGTCGCATTTTGAAGAGTAGAGCTGCTGAAGAGCCAAAACAGAAAAAACCCTTCCCTGCCACAATTCCTTGGAGTCTAGTTTTTAAAATGGGCCATCTGTAAGTGCAGTAATCATTTTGAACCCACAGGTGCTTCACAGACTTTTTTTTTTTTTTTATAACAGCAGGCTGTAAAAATGAAAATTATATTATTCCCACTAAAACGTTGATTTATTCCTAAATTTTAATTTTCACAAGGGATAATGGGAGAAAATAGACACTATAATTTACTATGCATCTTGTACCAACAGAACAATACCCCTTATGTGGTCAGAACTTACTGTTTGGGCACATGACGGCTCAGAGGAGACAGAGCACCATTTGAGGTTTGTGGCTGCACACTTTATGGAGTAGTTGGTTTGCACTGTTCCTAAGGTGCTAGAACAGCAAAAATCCCCCGGAAGAGGCCCCATTTTGCAGGGAACTCACCTATGCATGTAGTGATTACTGACTCCACCAGTGTTTCCGTAAACTAGTGTGAGGTATGTGTTGTAGAGAGAAAACTACAAATTTGCCATTTTAGTACCCAACTTGTGCTTTTGGAGACAAGTGTCACAAATTGTTAATCGTGTTGTCCAGGACTTAATTAATGACGCTTCTCAATAAGAATCGTGGTCTGACATCCATACGGATCAGCTGAAAACTGTAGTGTCAGCACTCAGAACTAAGTGATCTATGGCAGAACTCAGCAGCTTGGGGCAGAGAACCACACTACATTCACTTCAATAGAAGATAAAAGTGCTGGTACTTTTAGTTGTTCTGTCCTCACTGAATGAGGCAGACGTCATTGAAGCTATACAGACAGCTAAACAGCTATACCGGGTCCAATAAGGAGATTGTGATTGAATCTGTGCTTTTATTGAACTTTATATATTGGAGCGGTGAAACTAAAACAAACAAATCATACAATCAGCAAGGGTACAACAGAAATACATTTATACATTAGCATACAACATGAATGAACATTTGCACCTAAAAGCTAACCAGGAGCAGGACTGATTAAACCAGGCTAATATGGGACAAGAATTAGCTACAGAAAACATGAGTACCGTATTTTTCGGACCATAAGACGCACTTTTTCCCCAAAAAATTTTTGGGGAAAATAAGGGTGCGTCTTATGGTCGCAACATACCTAAAAGTCCGGCGGCGGCAAGATCTCGTTGCCGAAATTTGAATGAGTATGCGGCGGCCATCTTTCCGGAGGCCCCGGGGGCCATCTTTCAGGACGGCACCGTGTCGCAGGAACGGAGCTGCGGGGTGCTTTCGGACTAGGACGAAATGCCGGCGGAGCCCCCCATGCAGCCCAGAGCCCCGCTGCTGCCCCGACACCACCACCGCACCACAGGGAAGCTGCATTGAGACCGCCACCGGATTTGTAAGTATATTGCCACCCCACAGAGCACAGCCACCCCACCAGCCTGGACCACCGAACGACCCCAGTGACCACTCCTCTACCTGTTCTGATGTTCTGATCCCTTCGCTGGTAAGCTGAATTCGGACTGTAAGACGGACCCCCATTTGACACTACTTTTTTCCCCCGATTTTCCTTCTGAAAATTTGGGGTGCGTCTTATGGTCCGGTGCGTCTTATAGTCCGACGATGCTATCACAAGGGGAGAGGAAAATATGATGCTTCCTGGATGCAGGATGAAGGAGGAAAGTGGTGGGAAAGCTACCAGAATGCTTTGCAAGGCTATGATGCATTGCGAAGCTACCATAATGCATTGCAAAAGGAGGGAAACGATTTTGCTGAAAGTAAAAGAAAACTGCGAATATGACACTGGTCACTAGAGGGAGCCAAAACAAGCAGATTGTTAAACTCATATACACAATGCAAAACAAACAACTTCAGAAACAATTAGATGTCGGAGACAGAACAGTAGTTTTCAGATGATCGGTGGGTGTATCGGGTGTTGAACTGAAAAAAAAAACAAAACAAAAAAACAAACAAACCTCCACCCAAAGAAAAACGGATTTTCAGGAATTGTTTTGGTCTTGTATATGCTATTCCCCGTATGGAAAAAGGGATAAGAAATTTATTCTTTGGGTCAGTAAGATTAAAGAGAAACCAGATTGACAACATTTATACAAAGTATTTTTTTTTTGTAAAAGTAAGATTATTTTTGCATCACTATAGTCGTACAGCTATAACTTTTTCACATACAGAACTGTATAAGAACCTCTTCAGAGATGCCATTTTGTTTTACATACAACTTTTTAAAAATAACATTTCACTACTGTTGTGACAGAATGAAGAAAAAAAAAAAAAGACATTGTGTTGTGTTTACTTTATGGATTAAATAATAGGACAGTTTTATGGTATGTTCTCACGATCAGTAAACGCTGCAGGTTGGACGCTGCGTACTTCTGCAGCGTCCAGATGTTACAGCATAGTGGATATATTTCAAGAAATCCCATGCCCACTATGTGTGCACTGACACATGCTGATCACCCACGAAGACGGACATGCGGCGCATCTTTCCAGACCGTCTCCACAAGATAAATGTGCCCGTACAATGTATTGGACGCTGTGATTCCGCACGATTCAGTGATCACATGCGGAATCACCTGTTCAAAAGCCGGCAGCGCTTTTGATGCATCAGACATGTGCAGAGTCCAAAGCGCTGCCAGTTACTGAACGTGTGCACCTACCCTTATAGCTCGTGTGTTTTGTTTTTGTTTTTTTTCAAAATTTCGTTCCACTATGGGACCTGAATTTTCACTGGTCTATTACACTGCAATACTTCTGATTTCTGGATTTTAGACCTGTATGTTTTACACTGAAAAGGAGGCCAGTTAGACCAAGCTTACAGACCACCATAGCTGGCAGAGGCTATCAATTGGCCTTGTGTAGCCATAGCATCTAACACCTTGTGATCGGGTCGCTGTAGTGAGAGCCACATGCCACTCAACTATGACATGACGCTGTGGTTGCTATTGAGGCATGAGATTGGTGGCCGTTAGCAGCAAGTGTCATATTGCTGACATCCCGCTGTGATGGTGTCGGCTCCTTCACCACACCATACATGTACAGCACTGTCCTGGAAGTCCTAGCCAGCAGTGCAATACATGTACGGTGGGCTTTGAAAAGGATTAAAGGGTTTGCACACCTTAAATGGCTGTTGCCATGATCAGCAGCCATCTCTGAACTCAAATCATACACATGAACCCTCACTCTAAACCAAACATTCATGAGTTTTCAAGAGACAGGGGAGTAACCCAGATATCTCAGATGGCGGCCTATCTTACAAGAGAATAAAAAGGATGGGTTGTTTAAAAGTGGCCAATCCAACATCATAGCAAGGTGGGAGGTCTCTATACACATCAGATCGTTGGCCTGTCTAATAAAATCATCAGCATCTGCCACCTTTAAAGGGAATCGGTCAGTAGGATCAACCCTCCAAAGCAGACCTGGGCAAACGTCGGCCCGCGAGCCACATCCGGCCCGCTGACTCTTGCAGCCAGAGGAGTGGAGAAGGACTGATTACCACTATGATTCTCAGAATCTTAGTTAAGGATTATAGCCCCGCTCCCTCGCACCCCCATCTTCTCATTGGTGGATGGGGGCTGCTCAGCTCCTCCTTGTTTGCAGAGCTGCAAAAACTTGTGCAGGAGCCTTCAGGACAAGGAAAGCTGGAACTACAGCACCCATCTGCTGCAGATAATGGGCAAGAAGTTTCTAAGTGGAGCCCAGATAACACCTAGGAGGCCTCATTAGGTCACAGTACCTGTGATGCCTCCTTTAAACTAAAAGGCACTGCCACACTTAGCGATCGCACTAGCGATCACGACAACGATGACCTGGCGAGATCGCTAGTGCGATCGCTAGTTAGATTCCAAACACAACTCATCAGCGATCTGTGATTCCAAACACTTCTCATCAGCGATCTGTATAACGACCTCTGCGGTCGTTGGGAAAACCTAGTCCCACCTGCGATGCTGGTGAAGTCGTTCATAAAGGGTGTCACACTCAGCGATTCAGGCTCACCAGCGGGACACCAACGACCAAAAAACGGCTCAGAACGTTCATTAGCGATCAACGACATCTCAGCAGGGGCTACATCGCTGCTACATGTCACACAAAGCGATCTCGTTAGCGATCTCGCTTAGTGTGGCATACCCTTAAGTGAGGAGTAAAAGCTGGGAGAGCAGCTAATTAGTAGCCTCTGCATCTCTCTGGATCTTCCTGGCAGCTGATAGGAGATAAAACACTTTGGCTGAATATTCCTTCTGAATACAGGGTCCTGCAGTGAAGTGCCCCCTCACCTACACTACATGCAGCCTTTAGATGGGATATTCGATGTGCTCCTCAAACTGCTCTTCTGCCCCACCATGTACTCTGCTGCCTCCTCACCTTTGTATGTGTGAACCCTTACCTCCCCCTTTACACCCAGCATCTCCAGTTGTATGCCCTGTGCAGGAGAGGTAAGGATTAAGCCCCACACCATGCTCCTCCTGTGCTATGTGGCTGATCACATCCACTCCATAGACTGCAATAAAGACCCCCCCACCGCACTTTGCCTGTCACCTCCTGCCCCATATATGAATCTAAGCATGTGGAGCAGGATTGGGCAAACAACTTTTTTCCCCAATGTTCACAATTTATATATTGCTTGATTACCTGTAAGAGTATGTGCTCATGATCAGGAACTGCTGTGGATTTGATGCTGTGTACTCATGCAGCCTGCTGTGACAGCATGGTGGATGGGATTTCTGGAAATCCCATATTCACTATGAGTGCACAGTTGTCTGTGGATCACCCACAGACACCACCGGTATGTGGCGCGTCTTTCAAGACCGCAGCATGGCAATTTCTAACGTCTCAGCAAGAGAAATTACGTCAATAGAAATGAATTGCGGTAAATCCGCATGGTTCAGTGATCACATGCAGATTTGGCGGCGTTCAAAAGACTGCAGCACTTTGGACGCAGCCAACATACGCCCTCCGTCCAAAGTGCTACTACAACCCCTGGCAAAAGTTATGGAATCACCGGCCTTGGAGGATGTTCATTCAGTTGTTTTATTTTGTTGAAATAAAGCAGAACACAGACATGACACAAAACTGAAGTCATTGCAAATGGCAACTTTCTGGCTTTAAGAATCACTAAAAAGAAATCAAGAACAAATAATGTGGTAGTCAGTAATGGTTATTTTTTTTAACCAAGCATAGGGCAAAAATTATGGAATCACTCAATTCTGAGGAAAAAAAATTATGGAATCACCCTGTAAATTTTCATTCCCAAAACTAACACCTGTATCAAATTAGATCTGCTCGTTATTCTGCATCTAAAAAGGAGTGATCACACATTGGAGAGCTGTTGCACCAAATGGACTGACATGAATCATGGCTCCAACATGAGAGATATCAATTGAAACAAAGGAGACGATTAGCAAGCTCTTAAAAGAGGGTAAATCATCACGCAATGTTGCAAAAGATGTTGATTGTTCACAGTCAGCTGTGTCTAAAATCTGGACCAAATACAAACAACATGGGAAGGTTGTTAAAGGCAAACATACTGGTAGACCAAGGAAGACATCAAAGCGTCAAGACGGGAAACAAAGCAAAATGTCTCCAAAACAGGAAATGCACAACAAAACAAATGAAGAACGAATGGGTGGAAACTGGAGTCAACATCTGTGACCGAACTGTAAAGGTATGCCACACTAAACAAGATCGCTAACGAAATCGCTAAAATACGTCACTATTTAGCGATCTCGTTAGCGACGTAGTTGTGTGTGGCATGTAGCAACGACGTGGCCCCTGCTGTGATCTCGTTGATCGTTCACTAGAGTTCTGGACCGTATTTTGATCATTGGCGTCCCGCTGGTGAGCCTGAATCGCTGTGTTTGGCACCTTTTGTGAACGATGTGCGACCTCGTTGACGACGCATTAGTCAGCGGCGCAGGCGGGACTTTGTTTTCTTTCGTTAACGCCCTACAGCTCCGATTGGTGACCACAACATCACCTCAGTTATAATAACTGCGCCCCCATCCATTGTTTCCAGAGCACTTTATGGGTGACTGTTTGTGCGTTGTTGCAAGGATAGTATCGTGTGGCGGAGTTTTGCGATCCTGTTTGTGGCGCAGTGGTGGGTTTTTTGCGATCCTGTCTGAGTCGCTAGAGCACCATCCATCCCCATTTGGATTTGGATCTTCGGGATATTTGGATTCAAGGTAAATATTGTTTGTGATGTTGTTTGATAATGGTTTTTAACCTTTTTTTTTTTTTTTCCGTCTGCTTTATATATTTAACACCCCTGACATATTTATTTTTTTTCGTCTGCTTTATTTATTTTACACCCCCCACGATTGTAGACACTTGTAAACTGTATATTAAATGTTAAACAGAAAAGTTTATTTTTTTTATATATTTTTTATTCTATTCTTTATTTTATTTTGTTTAAACACTTTATTAATAGTAATTAATTAGTAATTAACTTTTCTCTTCTTTACCGTACAGGTTGCACATAATGAACCTGTCCACCGCGGAGCATGTGATTGTGGCAGTTGCACTGTCAATGGAGGCAGATCGTCAGGAAGAGGCGCGGGTGGAAGAGAGGCGCTCCAAGCGAAAGCGTCGCATGTGGACCAGGGTATGGCTGGAGCAGAGGTCCAAATTCTCACACATGCATCTAGTGAGGGAGTTGCAGGAGAAGAATCCGCAGGATTTCCGGAATTATCTACGGATGTCGGAGGATTCATTCAAGCTCCTACTGGAAGCTGTGAGGCCACTCATTGAACGGCAGGATACCCGGATGCGTGCAGCTGTTTCAGCAGAGGAACGTTTGGCAGTAACGCTGCGATTTCTGGCAACCGGACGTTCAAGAAGGATTTGCAATATTCTGCTGCAATTTCTCGGTCGCTGCTTGGAGAACTAATTCCGGAGACATGCAACGCCATCGTCCGCAGTTTACGGAGCTACATGCCTTTTCCCAAATCAGTGGCGGAATGGCAAATTATTGCCTCTGATTTTGAAAGGATTTGGCAGTTCCCAAACTGTGGTGGTGCCTTGGATGGCAAACATGTGCGGATCACGCAACCAGCCAACAGCGGATCCTTTTTTTTCATAATTACAAGGGCTATTTCAGCGTGATCCTCATGGCCCTTGTTAATGCCAATTATGAATTTATTGACGTTGATGTTGGCATGAACGGAAGGGTTTCTGACGGTGGCGTTTTGGAGCACACAAGTTTTGGTGAACGGTTGTTTAATAATAAACTTAACTTGCCAACCAACATGGACACCACCGCCAACCTAAACTTTGTTTTTGTGGGCGATGAAGCCTTCCCCTTCATGAGCATCTTGTGAAACCGTACCCACAAAAGACTTTGACAGGGGAAAGGCGGATTTTTAACTACAGACTCTCTAGGGCACGGCGCGTTGTGGAGAATGCCTTCGGCATAATGGCCAACTGCTTCAGGGTTTTCCACACTCCAATCAACATGAAGCTGGAATCGATAGACTCTGTGGTGTTGGCCTGTTGTGTGCTGCACAATTTTCTACGAAAACGCGATGCTGGTACTTACAGTCCGCCAGGCTTCATGGACTCGGACAGCAATGGTGACGTGGTGCTTGGAGAATGGCGTGACAATGATCCCGCTATTGCAGGCCTTCAACCTGTCAATCAAGGCAGGAGCAAGGACAATGCGAAGGCCGGCCGAGACAAGTACTGCCATTACTTTAATGGGCCTGATGCAGTGAGTTGGCAGCATCAGGTCTAGTTTGATTTTGATAATGTTTGACTTTACCCTTTTTTTAACAATGTTTTTATAATAAAATATTTTTATTTTAAAAATGAATTCGTGTTTTTTTTTTTTTCAATTATTTTACCAATATGGGAGAAGGGCTAATGATGGGTGAGATGTGGGGAGGGAGTAATGGGGATGGCAAAGAGACATGTTACCAGCAGCTGCAGTTTTTAAAATCTTTTCAAAGGCTTTTTTGTTGTCTATTTTTTGTTTTACATTGTATCTACTTGTCACACACGTGGTCATGGGAGTACCATCAGTCATAGGAGTTAATTGTTAAAAAAAAAAATAAAGAAAAAAGTTTCAAATATTTACAATTATTTTAAGGGCCTATTGTCTCACTAGCGTTCAAACATTAAAATTATATATAACAGATAATACACCACAGCTGCATATATAAAGTTTAAATATATAATATATATATATTTCAGTCATATATGAAAGATTAAAAAATTGTTATACATATATTTGAAAATTCTTGGGAGGTAAAGGTCAACATTCACCAGGGAATCACAGCTATTCACAGATATGCGACGCCATTGTGATCGCAATGTGACTTCTCACGAGCTCCAGCTATATACAGATATGCATACAGATATGCAAAGCCTTTGTGATTGCAAGGTGATTCGCGAGCCCCAGCCATAAAGATATGCGACGTCATTGTGATCGCAATGTGACTACTCACACACTGCAGCTACATAGATATGCATACAGATATGCAAAAAGCCATTGTGATTTGCAAGGTGATTCGCGAGCCCCAGTCATAAAGATATGCGACGTCATTGTGATCGCAATGTGACTACTCACACACTGCAGCTACACAGATATGCATACAGATATGCAAAAAGCCATTGTGATTTGCAAGGTGAAGATTGTCACGAGCCCCAGCCATAAAGACATGAGACGCCATTGTGATCGCCTAGCTTGGAACAGTGGTATTGCGATCGCAACAGCATCTCATATCTGTGCTTGGCTGGCGCATGGCTGCTGCGGTCACTTTTCAATCGCAAAACCGTTTTTTCGTCGCGAGTGCGGCTGCACGTAACGTGCGCACGCTGTGACGTCATGGCGCTGGCGTCGCCCAATGCGCTGTTGTTTGTAATGGCGGCAATGGCGGCGGCGAGACAGCGCGGGCCTAAATGGTCTGATGAGGAGGTCCGTTATCTAATTAAGAAAACGGTGTCATGTGTGCATTGCCACGAAGATCGTCGCGGTTGCACATTTTGACTTCTCACAGCTGAGCTGCTGTTTCTTTGTGTTTGGCAGCTAGGGAGTTAATTCTGTCTGTGCTCGGTGCTGGGACTGGGTGCAGTTTCTCCCGGCTGCAATTGATTATTTGTTGATTGGTTTCCTTTAAATTCCTGGCTGTCTGCTTGGGGAGTTGCCAGTGAAACCTTCATGCAGACCACAGATAGGAATGAATCTGTATAGACTTTAGTTGTGAGCTCCTTAGTTGTTCTAAGCTCAACTTGGTTAGAGTTTATTTCCCAGACCATTTATGTTCCTTTGGTGTTTGAGTGTGTATGCAAGCGTGTGTTATCCTGTCTGTCTTATATGTCTAATCTGTGTATTTAGCTGAGATCAGCCCATATCCCCTTGGTGGTAGTCAGGATCCTTCTTAGGACTGATTACAGGGTTCAGGGTCTGATAGGAGACTTGGACCTCTGAACCATTATCAGTACCTCCAAGGTGAGGGATTAGTTAGGACCCCAGTTTAGGGTCAGGTTAGATCCCGGTCCACCTCTTTCCTGTTTCAGCTCATCAAGTCCTCAAGATTAACCCTGAGTTCAGCAGATATCGTGTCAGGTAAATCTATTCTATACTTACATGCTGATGTTGCTATACTAGTTGTTGTATAGAGTATTGTTCCTGTATTAATAGTTTACTGACATTGTATACATATCATTAGACAGCGTGACAAACGGACCTCTGGGATTACCACTGCAGGCTACCTGTGGCGCATCCAATGCGCCACAAAAGGGTATGCCTGCAGAGAATCCGGCGGGGCCTGCAGAGGCGATTCAATGTGCGGCGCACAAGAGCACAGATCCGCAAGAAGCTGGCGGACCTGCGATACCGCTCACGCGATAGGGTCGCCAGCATCTGGGCCCAGCTCCGCAGGCCTCTGAGTGAGTATTGATGAGGGTATCTGGAGAGGTTATGTTTTGTGGGGTAGGCTACTTTCACACTTGTGTTTTTTAGCGCTGCGTTTCGAGCACACATGAAGCGCATTAAAAAAACGCATGCAAACGCTTGTAAACGCTGCGATATTTAGTCGCATCAGCATGCGCATTTCGACAAAAAAAACGCAGCGTTTGTCGGCGATTTCATGCGTTTTTGCATGCGTTTGCGTTTTTTTGGCACATGCGTTGTCTATGTGTCACATTTCTATCATCTCTGTCTCCATCATCTCTGGCTCTATCATCTGTCTCCATCATCTCTGTCTCAATCATCTTTTTTTTTTGACCGGAAAAAAAAATGCAACATGTAGCGTCTAGCGCGTATGGGCGCACACCGGGAAAATGCGCAGCGCACGACAAACGCATATGAACGCGTGCAAGCGCTAGACCCTGCGCCCGCCATGTTAAAGATAGGGGAACATTGCGCATGCATCCGATAGCGCAAGTTGCGCTGCGCAAAAAAAGCGCAAGTGTGAAAGTAGCCTTATCTACCTATATCAATGCACCCGCAGTGATGGGAGTACCGGCAGTGATGGGGCAAGGCAGTGAAGGGTGTACCAGTCGTGAGGGGGTTTACAGGCATAGATGGAAGTACTGGCAGTAATGGGAGGACCAGTAGTGATGGGAGTACCAGCAGTGATAGGGCAGGCATTGAAGGGAGTACCAGTCGTGAGGGGGTTTACAGGCATAGATGGAAGTACTGGCAGTAACGGGGTTAGTACAAGGATTATTTGACTGAATTGTATATTTTATTTACAGCACCACCATCACCAGCTGCTGCGGCTCCACCGTCCCCAGCTACCCCTCCACCTCCATCATCTCCTTCCCCGGCTACCCCTCCACCACCATCATCACCACACCTCTCCAACCCTTCAACCCCTTCTCCGGCAGCAACCCCCCTCCTGAATCGGTGGGTTCCAGTCCTACCCCAGGAAATGCCTTCTCTCCTGCATCATCCCGTGACACGGATGCAGGCTCCCCATCAGGTAATTAACGCACATTATATAAGCTTCAGACAAGTTTGAGAACTTTGTAAGGTCTTATGTGTAATGACTGTTGTGATATTTTTTTTTTCTTTTTTTCCCTAGCCGGCGGAGCAACAGGTTCTGGGTGGGCGGTCAGCGGTTCCTCTGAGGAAAACCGTAAGTGTTAACAAACATAACATGTACATGTTGATGTTTCAACAGAATTCCCTGGTTAACTGTTACCTTTACCTCCACAGAAATCCCAACTGCCCAGGACCTGTTTCTGTCACACCGCCGGCTGATGGCGGCAATGAGCAGCGCGGTGGGAGCCATGCAGACAGCGGTGGCAGAGCTGCAACGTGCCATGGGAGCTCTGCATCAACACGGGGTAGCTGGAGAGGGTATTTCCTGGACTCCGGGGCCCTCATTAATTTTTTTTTTGTTAATTATTTTTATTTTGTTAATATTTTGTATATAATTTTTTATTTTATTATGTTACTGTTTTTTGTTTTTATTTAAATTTGATATCTTTATTTAAAAAAAAAATTATAATAAATAATATTAAATATATATATATATATATATATATATATATATATATATATATATGAATAATATATATTTTACGTTAATCTACGCAGGTGTGGTGTATTATTTTTTAGTATAAGGTTTTAGCGCTAGTGTGACCAGGGGCCTTTAAAAGAAATGTTAATTTTTGATATTTTTTTCATTTCATTTTTTCCCTATGATGGAACACCTATGATAGCTGGTATTCCCATGACCCCATGTGTGACAAGTAGATGTAATAAAAATACAACATTTTAATAGGTGACATCACATAAGAAAAGACCACAATTCATTAGATAAATAAGTTTTTTATTAAAAAAGGTATCAATGTAAAAATATATAAACAAAAAAAACTTTTGTAAAACATTTTAAAAACTACAACTGCTGGTAAGATGGATCGTTGCCATTACCACGCTGCCTCTGCGGTGTATAAAAATAAGGGGGAGCACCAGCGTTTGGGTTTGCAGGATTTAGCCCAATTGGGTTCGGCACAGGATTGTTGGGCCATGAGTAGTCCGGGTACTGCGGTCTTGGCATGACGACATATCTGTTATCCAGGTTTCCAAAAGACGCTTGAGTCAGTACCTCAAACATGAGTCTCTCTGCATGAAGCCGCTGAACAGGATCCAGTGTAGGCAGCTTCTCATTAGCGAAATATGCAAACCCTGTTATTTTAGTTTGGTCTTTTTCTGCCGTTAGCACTTTTTTCGCAATTTCCACCAATTCAGGAGTAGCCGAGGTGGTGGAAGCCTTCCTTTTCCTTCCTGAAAGTGAAAGCGGGCGCCGCACAGATGAGGATGGTGGCTCTTCTTCATCTTGGATCAACGGCATGCTGTCTTGTTCAGTTGCAGGTGTGGAGACGGCCTCTTCTGTGTCCTGCATGAACAAAAAACAAATGGTAAATCACAAAGACAAAGCAATTAATCTTCACACTATAACACCCATATACAGCAAAAATGTGAAAACGACACTTGTAAATGGATAGGCCTCAACAGTTGAGCTAGATAAATTATCAGTACATGAATGGATATATTCTGCCATTTTATCTACATTTCACAATAATATTTTTTAAATTTAAGTCCACTTTGGCATGTACATTAAAATGTGTTGTAATACAAAGGTACTTACATGTACGACAGGGGTGTCCGGCTGGATCACCGGGTCTAGATCAGACATGGATGTCCCTTGTCTGGGTACTTCTTGGTCCCTTGTAAAAGCGAACAGATCAAAGTACCACAGTTGGGGGACATAAACATCTTCGGCCCCCGCTCCAGATTTGGTAGAATTTATAACTTTATTGAGCTCTTTTTTGTACACAGTGCGGAGGGCCTGTATGCGTTTTTTCACAGATGACTCATCCGCCGGTTCATCTGGGTAACGGTTCTTGCAGAGCTCCACCAGTTTTTGGTACGCGTCCTTTTTCAACCTGTTACAGTAATCAGCCGACTTTATTTTCCAAAGGCACGGCATTGAGCGGTACAGCTCGATAAACTCCCGCAAAAATTCCTGCTTATCAGCCATCTGTAATAAAAAAATGATTATGTGAGAACGCCAGAATGGTTAAATAAAATGCTTACATAGCCTACAACATGGAACACAGCAGGGAACATAAAATGGTGGTTGTGGGTGCAGCTGGAGTAAACATTGACAGAGCTGGGATCATAAAATGGTGGTGGTGGGCGTGCCAGAACAAAACAATGGCAAAAAAAAATAAAAAAATCATAGATGAACAATTACGCAAAAAAACAGCAGGGATCACAAAATGGTGGTTGTGGGTGCAGCAGGAGTAAACATTGACAGAGCTGGGATCATAAAATGGTGGTGGTGGGCGTGCCAGAACAAAACAATGGCAAAAAAAAAAGAAAAAAAAAAAAAGAATTATTCTTACCGTTAATTCGGTTTCTAGTAGCATTCCACGACAGCATAGGAGGATGTCTCCTTGTCCTATTGGGGGACAGGAATACAGAGAGGTTAAAAACCCCTCCCACCTCCCATTAACCAGTGTTTTACCACACATTTAGAAACGGTTACCTTTAGTATTCTCAGAACTTAATCCAAGAATTTCGGGAGGGAATTGGCGCTGTCGTGGAATGCTACTAGAAACCGAATTAACGGTAAGAATAATTCTTTTTTCTCTAGTAGCCTTCCACGACAGCATAGGAGGTATACCAACCAATTCAATTTTAAGGGGGGGTTATGGCCTGGAGAACTTTGCGGCCAAAGACTAAGTCCCGATTGGACCAAAAGTCCAATCTGTAATGCTTCGTGAAAGTATGCAAGGAAGACCATGTTGCAGCCCTGCAAATCTGCTCAGACGAAGCTCCAGCTCTTTCAGCCCAGGATGCTGCTACGGATCTTGTTGAGTGGGCCTTCAGGCTCGCTGGTGGAGCTATATTCTGGGCCAAGTAAGCTTCAGATATGGTTTTCTTTATCCAAGTGGCAATTGTGTTTTTTGCCACTTTTTTACCTTTATTTCTACCGTATAAGTGAACAAAGAGATTCTGGTCAACTCTAAAAGATGATGAAAAATCAAGGTAGTGAAGAACAATTCTTCTAACGTCCAGGGTATGGAACTGTTGTTCTTTTAGGTTTGCCGGTTTATTGCAAAAGGAAGGTAAAACTATGTCCTGTGATCGGTGAAAATCTGATACGACCTTGGGAAGAAAGGATGGATCAGGACGAAATATAATAGCGTCATCTCTGATGAGCAAATATGGTTCTCGTATTGAGAGGGCCTGTAATTCCCCTATTCTTCTGGCTGTAGAAATGGCGATCAAAAATGCTGTTTTACATGCTAGAAATTGAGGGGAACATGTCACCAAAGGTTCAAAGGGGGGTCCTGTAAGGCCCTTGAGAACTATGTTTAAGTCCCATGGTGGGACAATAATTTGTTTCCTAGGGTTCAGTCTGAGTGCTGACACCATGAATCTTTTAATCCACTTATGGTCCGCTAAATTTTGGTCATACACCGAACTTAGAGCTGACACCTGGACTTTTAATGTGTTTGGTCTAAGACCAAGTTCCAACCCTTTCTGTAAAAAGTCCAGTATTTTAGATATATCAGGACGGAATGGGTCTGGAATATCAGGGTGACACCAGGAGGAGAACTTTTTCCAGACCTTGTTGTAAATAGTATTAGTTACTGGTTTCCTTGATTTCTGAAGAGTGGCGATCACAGGTCCTGAAAGTCCTTTCTCTCTGAGAACCCGGGCTTCAACAGCCAAGCTGCTAGGTTCAGTTTCGGGGATCTGGATGATGGAGATGACCTTGTTGGAGAAGATCGACCTCCAGTTGTAACTGAATTGGTCCTTCTGCCCGCAACTCCAGAATGAGATGGAACCAACTTCTCTTTGGCCAGGCTGGAGCTACTAGTATGACCGGGACTTGATCGTCTAGGATTTTTCTCAGAGTTTTTGCCAGAAGAGGTATCGGGGGAAAAACGTAGGCCAATCGGAAATTCCAAGGATGACTGAACGCATCCACCCCTAGGCATCCATCTCCTGGATTTAGGGAAAAAAATGTTTCTACCTGGGCATTCTGCCCCGAGGCCATCAAATCCACATCGGGAAGGCCCCACAACTCTAAGTGACCTGAAGACTTTTCTCTTTAGGCTCCATTCTCCTGGTTGCAGGTCTTGACGGCTCAGGAAGTCTGCCTGGTAGTTCTCTGAGCCTTTCAGGTGAACTGCTGATAAGGAAAGGAGATTGGCTTCGGCCCATTGGAGAATCTGATTTGAAATGTTCCTCAGACTGTTGAGTTTGGGGCTCCCTTGGTGCTTGAGATGAGCCACTGTAATCATGTTGTCCGAAAGAACTCTGACATGATGACCTGAGATTAGAGAACTGGCTGCCTGAAAGGCTTTTAGTACTGCCTTTAGTTCCCTGTAGTTGGAGGATTTGACGCTGTCCTGCTGACACCATAGGCCCTGGAAGGGAGTCTGTAGCACCACTGCTCCCCAGCCTGTCGAACTTGCGTCGGTTGTCACTGTCAACAAGGGAGCTTGAGACCAGTCTATACCCTTGCGTAGGTTTGAAAGATTTAACCACCAAGACAGGGAGGTTTTGACCCTTCCTGGAGTTCGTATCTTCTTGCTCAGCAAGGCAGGGTTTCCATTCCAATTCTCTAGAATGTGTGCCTGAAGAACTCTGGAATGGGCCTGAGCCCATGCCACGGATTGTATACAGGCTGTCATTGACCCTAGCAGGGACATAGCTGCCCTCAGCGATGGAGTTGTTTGACTTCTGAAGGCTAGAGTTTTGGATATCAGGTGTTGGCGGTGGTCGTCTGGTAGATATGAAGTCTGATTCTCTGCATCCAGAAGGACACCTAGAAACTTTATTACTTTTGAAGGTTGGAGTTGAGACTTCTTTGTGTTGATGATCCAACCTAAACTCTGAAGGATGTCTCGAGTTTGATGTAACCTTGTCTCGAGGATCCTGGCTGAGGGACCGATAATTAGAAGGTCGTCTAGATAGGGGACTATAGCCACTCCTTGTTTTAGAATATGAGCTATTGTTTCTGCCATAATCCTCGAGAATACCCTTGGGGCTGACGAAATGCCGAAGGGGAGTACTTTGAAATGAAAATGTACTATCTCGTGATCTAGACGGACCGCAAATCTCAGAAACTTCCGATGAAGAGGATGTATTGGAATGTGAAAATAGGCGTCTTTGAGATCCATGGTTGCCATAAACGAGCAACGGGTTATCAAGGGAATGGCTGACTTTACCGATTCCATCTTGAATCTCTGGTAGGAAACTGAATGGTTGAGGTTTTTTAGATTTATTATGATCCGAGCTTTCCCGACGTTTTTTTTACTATGAAAATACGGGAGTAATGGCCTTTCCCCTGCTCGTCTCGTGGAACCATGGATATTGCGCCTGAGGCTACCAGATTTTGGATCTCTGTAGCGATCAAAGATTGACTCTCTTGTGATGGTAGGGAGGTTACTCTGAATAGTGGAGGAGGGGGAGACTCGAAATCTATTAAGAGACCATCTCTTATTACATTCAACACCCAGCAGCTGCTGGAAATCTTTTGCCAATTGTTTAGGAATTTCGAGAGTCTCCCTCCTACCTGCTGGGAGTCATTGCTTCTCCTGTTGTGTCTGCTGGGGAACGAGGATATTTTTAGGTTTCCCTTTTGCATGACTCCATCTTCCAGTCTTCCCTTTACCTCTATACTGAGTAGGTTGAGCCCGGGAAGGTTGAAAAACTCGCTTCTTGGGAGGCCTTTGTTCTGGAAGAGCTTTCTTCCTATCCGTGGCCTTTTCTAGGATGTCATCCAGGGCTGGCCCGAATACATAGTCTCCTTTAAAAGGAATGGAGCACAATTTAATTTTGGAAGTAACATCCCCGCTCCACATTTTAAGCCAGAGGGCTCTACGGGCCGAATTCGTTTGTACCAGATTTCTAGCCGCAATGCGTATGGACTCTAAAGAAGAATCAGCCAAAAAACCCGCTGCTTTATGCAGGATGGGTAGAGAGTCTAGCATGTCATCTCTTGGAGTGCCATGGGAGATATGAGTTTCCAGTTCCTGGAGCCAGCGATGAAGAGATCTGGCAACGCAGGTGGACGCTATATTGCTCTTGAGGGCCGAAGAGGAGGTCTCCCAAGATTTTTTTAAGGAGACTTTCGACTTTCCTGTCCATGGGATCCTTCAGTTGGGAGGAATCCTCAAATGGCAGAGCAGTTTTCTTCGCTACCCTCGCCACCTGTACATCCACTTTAGGGATATCCCACTTGATAGGATTTTCATCCAGAGGAAATCTATTTTTAAACTCTGAAGGGATTGCGAGGCGTTTCTCTGGAAGCTCCCACTCCCGATTTATCATGTCCGATATACTCTTATGGACTGGAAACCCGACCATCTGTTCCGTCAGAGCCCCGCCAAAAAATTCATCCTGAACGGAATGAGGGACCGGTAGGTCCTCCAACCCCATGGTGTTACATACCGCACTTACTAGTTCCTCAATATGTTCTGAGGAAAATAGGAATTTCCTTAATTCCGCGGTTTTATGAACCAAGGGATTTTCCCACTTGGATGATGATGACCCCTGGGATATGTCGGACTCAGAATCCGAATGTTCCGCCTGGATCTTTCTCTTTTTTGGGAGAGATGGACCAGGTGAGGGTGGTGGCGGCGGGGGTGGGGGAGTTAATACGGCTAGTGAAGATTGCACTTCTTGTTTCACCAGGGTACGGATCTCATCTAGCCACGATGGATGCTCTGCACTGATCACCTTATCTGTGCACTTTTGGCAGAGTTTTTTCTCCCATTTGGGAGGTAATTTCAGGGAGCAAATAGCGCATTTGCTCCTTTTAACTGAGGGTCTCTGGGATGAACCTTCTCCCTGTAATAAAGGGAGAGAGGAGTAAAAGAAAATGGGGTTCCAGGAGCCTCTTAACAAGGGAGGGGCCCTTCAGTACTCACTGCGGCCAGAGAAGCGCTGGGCTCTGCAGTTGCAGGGCTGGACGTCTCCATAGCAGGTATTTCGGCCCATAGGCGCTTACCTGCTGACGTCTTCTGGCAGTTTTTATACCCTCGGTATAAGCGCTGCCCAGCGCTTGGATTCCCCCTCCCCCTCCGGTCCCAGCACAGGTGGAGACGAGTGCTAGCGGTGTCAGAGACTATGGAAAAGCCTTGCGTTCCACTGTGGAACGCAAGGCCCGGAAGTGATGCTGCACTTCCGGGTCAGACCGCACGTGGAGGGGAAGACGCCGGAGAGCTGCAGGAGGCCTCCGGCGGGGAGAGTCGGCCCGCTTTATCACCATGAGGGGACGCAGGGAGACCGCCTCGGTGTGGTCCCGGGGTCGGGAGCAGCTACGGAGGAGGGAGGCACGAGGACCCGACCACCGCTGCCCGGCTAAAAGACAGATCGCACATGGAGGTGCGCACAGGTAACGCTGCAACAGCCGGCCACCAGCGTACCAGGATCTCTCCGTGCCCCAAGGGGGACAAGAAAACACTGGTTAATGGGAGGTGGGAGGGGTTTTTAACCTCTCTGTATTCCTGTCCCCCAATAGGACAAGGAGACATCCTCCTATGCTGTCGTGGAAGGCTACTAGAGAAATCATAGATGAACAATTACGCAAAAAACAGCAGGATCACAAAATGGTGGTTGTGGGTGCAGCAGGAGTAAACATTGACAGAGCTGGGATCATAAAATGGTGGTGGTGGGCGTGCCAGAACAAAACAATGGCAAAAAAAAATAAAAAAAATCATAGATGAACAATTACGCAAAAAACAGCAGGGATCACAAAATGCCAGAACAAAACAATGGCAAAAAAAAAAAAAAATTGATGGACGACAATGGTTAACAACAGCAGAGATCTAAAAATGAATCTGTAAAATTAAAGAAAAAATAAAAATTAAATATGACAAAAAAAAAATACCTACCTTACAAAACTTGTTTGTGATTTTGAAAAAAAAAAGAAAATAGGGAAACAAAATAGCGTCACAAACTGGATCGCAGAGGATATAACGCCACAGACTGGATCGCAAAAAACCCAACGCCGTAGACAGGAACGCAGCAACCTCAATAGTGGCGCAAAATGGATCGCAGTAGCTACAAAGGCTAGCAGGACACACTGGAACGATGCTGGAGACTTGAAAGAACCGCTTCTGCTCGAGAGCAATGGAGAGGAGTGCTGATAAGTCGTCTTTTATGACGCGGTCATCCAATCACAAAGCGGGAGAGCTGTGATAAATATCTATGAGATAAATAGTGACCACCAATCTGTGATGAGGGGCGTGCAAAAGGTTGCGCTCAGTCACGCCTATCGAGGTCGTGATCTTTCACAGTACATGCAGTGTGGCACGTCCCAACGACCGCCAAGGTCGTTAAAGAAATCGCTAACCGCTGATGCGTCATTAATGAGATCGTCAAGTATGGCAGCTACTAGCAACCTTAAAACGATCACACCAACGATAGCGTCGTTATCGTGATCGTTAGCGGGAACGTTTAGTGTGGCAGTACCTTAACACCTAAACAGAAAAAAACAAGGTTACAATGGGCTAAGGAAAAGCAATCGTGGACTGTGGAAGACTGGATGAAAGTCATATTCAGTGATAAATTGAGAATCTGCATTGGGCAAGGTGATGATGCTGGAACTTTTGTTTGGTGCCGTTCCTATGAGATTTATAAAGATGACTGACTGAAGAGAACATGCAAATTTCCAGTCGATGATATGGGCTGCATGTCAGGTAAAGGCACTGGGAAGATGGCTGTCATTACATTTTCAATAAATGCACAAGTTTATGTTGAGACTTTGGACACTTTTCTTATCCCATCAATTGAAAGGATGTTTGGGGGATGATGAAATCATTTTTCAAGATGATAATGCATCCTGCCATAGAGCAAAAACTGTGAAAACATTCCTTGAAAAAAGACACATAAGGTCAATGTCATGGCCTGCAAATAGTCCGGATCTCAATCCAATTGAAAATCTTTGGTGGAAGTTGAAGAAAATGGGCCATGACAAGGCTCCAACCTACAAAGCTGATCTGGCAACAGCAATCTGGCAACAGCAAATGGTGGAGCCAGAGTGATGAAAAGTACTGTGTGACACTCATTAAAGGGTATGCCACACTAAACGAGATTGCAAACGAGATCGCTAACGAGATCACTAAAACGTCACTATTTTGCGATCTCGTTAGCGACCTCGTTGTGTGTGGCATGTAGCAACGATGTGGCCCCTGCTGTGATGTCGCTGATCGTTCACTAGAGTTCTGGACCGTTTTTTGATCGTTGGCGTCCCGCTGGTGAGCCTATATCGCTGTGTTTGGCACCTTTTGCGAACGACGAGCGACCTCGTTTGTGACGCATATGACCGTTTTGCGTCACGGAGTGGATCACAATATCTGTAAGTTCTCTTTTGCGTCACAGAGAGTATCGCAGAAGTTGCAAAGCAGGCTAGCAGGACGCAGAGAGCAGGAGCGATGCTGGAAATTCCTATGAATCAGAAGCGCTCAGTACATGCTAATGACGTCCTAACGACCGCCAAAGTCGTTAAAGAGATCGCTGACTGCTGATGTGTCGTTTATGAGATCTCCTGTTTGGCAGCTACTAGCGACCTAAAAGAGATCACACCAACTTTTGCGTCGTTATCGTGATCGCTAACGAGATCGCTAAGTGTGGCAGTACCTTAAGTCCATGCCTCAGAGACTGCAAGCTGTTGTAAAAGCCAGAGGTGGTGCAACAAAATACTAGTGATGTGTTGGAGTGTTTTTTTGTGTTTGTTTTTCATGATTGTAGAATGTAAGCCCGCAAGGGCAGTGACCTCTCTCCCCTCTATATCAGTCTGTCATTGTTAGTTTGTTTACCGTAAGTGATACCTGTAATCTGTATGTAACCCCTTCTCAAGTACAGCACCATGGAATCAATGGTGCTATATAAATAATTAATAATAATAATGATTCCATAATTTTTTACCTCAGAATTGAGCGATTCCATAATTTTTTTCCTACGCTTGGTTAAAAAAAAAAAAAAAAAATTAATGACTACCACATTATTTGTTCTTGATTTCTTTTATTGTTTCTTAAAGCCAGAAAGTTGCGATTTGAAATGACTTCAGTTTTGTGCCATGTCTGTGATCTGCTTTATTTCAACAAAATAAAACAACTGAATGAACATCCTCCAAGGCCGGTGATTCCATAATTTATGCCAGGGGTTGTAGTTCCGGATCGTTGCACCCGGCCTTAATGCTTGATACGGATAAGCTTTATTGCAGCAGGTATTATCGGGCTACATTCACACGACTGTATTTTGCCGTCTGAACGAAAATAAACCTGACCATAGACAGCACTACGAGCAATGTTATGGAATTGAGCTATTTACATTATAGTTTGAAAATGTCTGTGTGAGAAAGATCACAGCACCCATCGGTCTCTTCTATATTTCAGTTGAGACCCGCCTGTTGGAAGTCTATGGTGTACAAAACACGGATTTTGGTAAAGACTTACCTGTAAAATCCTTTTCAGCGAAGGAAGGAAGAGAGACACAGTATTCATTACTGATGGGTAGGCGGAGCCCCAGATCAGGATGTTACCTCAGATCAAAAGAGTGATGACTGGCTGGCCCCTCCAGCTCGGGCTCCTCCTACTCAGCTCCAGTCGTATCAAAGCTTTTAGGAAAAGAGCCAAGATCACCAGCGGAGCAACATAACCCCTTCTGAAGGAACTTCAGAGAAAAAACACAAGGATACAGGTTATGCATGCAAAGAAAGCCAAAAACCACAGAGTTCCAGGTACTACTCACGGAACTGACTACTGCGATGAGCTGGCGATGCTGGAACAGAGCCTTAGCGCGCTGACCTCAGCCCAGATAATCGCTATCAGATAAGGGTCGCGCTGCATCTGAAAACATCAACACACTTCTGCCGTGGGAGGGTGCTGTGTCTCTCTTCCTTCCTTCGCTGAAAAGGATTTTACAGGTAAGTCTTTACCAAAATCCGTGTTTCAGCTGCAGATGAAGGAAGAGAGCCACAGTATTCATTACTGATGGGACGTCCCAAAGCAGTTCAAAAATAAGGGTGGGAAAAAACCAACAAAAGGCAGAAACCCAACAACCTTAACAACAAAGCGCAACCAGCGCTAAACACAAGTTCATCCAGAACTTTAAACTACAGCTGCCTGCAGGACCCTACGTCCGAGGGCTGCATCAGCGGAAGCACTGACGTCCACTTTATAAAATCTTGTAAACGTGTGGACAGAGCGCCAAGTCGCCGCTCGGCAAAGCTGCACTGCCGAAGCACCTTGATGAAAAGCCCACGATGAAGCCACAGCTCTCGTGGAATGGGCTCGAATCTTAATTGGGCAAGATTCACCCCGAAGACGGTAAGCTTCCAAAATAGCTGACCGGATCCAACGAGCTATAGAACCCTTGGAAGCTCGTTGACCACGCCGACGACCTGCCGGAACCACAAACAGGGAGTCCGTCTTACGAAAACCTTGAGTAATAGATAGATAAAACTTCAAGGCCCGCACTAAATCCAATGTGTGTAAATCTCGCTCTTTCGTATTCTTCGGATCCGGACAGAGTGAAGGCAACACAATATCCTGGTTAACATGAAATTGTGACACCACTTTAGGCAAAAAATCACCCCGAGTGCGAAGCACTACACGATCCGGAAAAAACTCCAGAAAAGGAGGCGAGCAAGAAAGAGCTGCCAATTCAGAAACTCTCCTCAAGGAAGTGACTGCAACAAGGAAAGCCACCTTCCAAGAAAGTAAAGAAAGGCTAGCAGAAACCATAGGTTCAAAAGGTTTATGCTGAAGAGCCTCCAAAACAAGGTTGAGCCGCCAAGGAGACACGGGTGCCTTCCGCGGCGGAAACTTACGAGAGATACCTCGGAAAAAAGAGATCACGTCTCTATTCGAAGCAATGGTTCTCCGGAACAATAAGGACAGAGCAGAAATCTGACCTTTCAGAGTGCTAACTGCCAAACCCTTGTCTAGCCCATGCTGCAGAAAAGCCAACAGGTTTGGGGAATGGAAAATTTTCTCGGGTTCCGAGAAGACCCCAAACACCACGAAAAGAAGGTTTCCCAAATTTTGTGGTAAATCCTAGAAGTAGCCGGACATCTTGCAGCACGAAGGGTAGCAATGACCTCGGCTGAAAAACCTCTACGGGTCAAGATCTCGGTCTCAAGAGCCACGCCGTCAAACGCAGGGACATCAAGTCCGGATGACAAATGGGCCCCTGAGTCAACAAGTCCGGTTGAAGAGGGAGTGGAAACGGAGGTGCCGCCAACAGCGACATTATTGTCGAGAACCACACCCTTCTTGGCCAGTCTGGAGCTATCAGAATAGCTGGAATTCTCTCTAGTCTGATCCGACGCAGCACTAGAGGAAGTAAGGATATCGGCGGGAATACATAGATCAGCTTGAACTGATCCCACTGAGCCACTAGAGCATCCACCGCCACCGCCTTCGGGTCCTTGTACCTGGACATGAATGTCGGTAACTTGGCATTGGACCTGGAAGCCATCAAATCCACTTGGGGGGTTCCCCAGCGAGAGCACAGTAGTGCAAAGACTTCCGGGTGGAGGCTCCATTCCCGGGATCCATCCTTCTGCGACTGAGAAAGTCCGCTGTAATATTCTGAACCCCTGGAATGTGAATCGCCGAAATGGCTGGTACATTGGCCTCTGCCCAAATCAGAATTCGGGACACCTCTACCATGAGTCTGGAACTCCTTGTCCACCTTGGTGATTGATATACGCGACAGCCGTCGCATTGTCTGTCTGCACACGGACTGGCAGACCGCTCAAAGGGACCGTCCAATGTTGGAGGCAAAGAAAAATCGCCCTCAATTCCAGGATGTTGATCGGAAGCACAGACTCTTCCGGTGACCATACCCCTGAATCCAGAGATTGTTCCAAACACCCCCCCAGCCCGTCAGGCTGGCATCGGTGGTTATGACTGACCACTTCAGAGGGAGGAAAGACTTCCCCAGGGAGAATGCCCCTGGACGTAACCACCATTCTAGAGAATCCCGCACGCGCGGAAATGGTGACACTGCAATCCAGCGATTGCGACTGATTCCATCGACTCAAGATGAACCTTTGAAGAGTCCTGGAGTGGAACTGGGCAAAAGGAATTGCCTCCATGGACGCCACCATCAGTCCCAGAAGACGCATACACTTCCGTAGGGACATTGCCGTTGAGGATGTCATAATCTGTACATGTCGAAGAAGACATGACTGTTTGTCTGGTGGTAGGGAAACTACCGACCGAAACGTGTCGAGATGCATTCCCAAAAAGAGAATTGTCCTCGATGGTTCCAGGGACGACTTCTCCCAATTGACCAGCCAACCGAAGTCTTTCAGAAACTGAAGAGACAAATCCCGAGCCGTCAATGCCTCCTCCTCCGAGGAAGCCACGATCAAAAGATCGTCCAGATAAGGGAGAATCGTAATCCCCTGTCTTCGAAGGAGTGCCATGAGGGGCGCCAGAATTTTTGTAAAGACCCTTGGCGCTGAGGCTAAGCCGAACGGCAGAGCCACGAACTGGTAATGATTCTGACCTATGGCAAATCGAAGAAAACGCTGATGAGCCTTTCCGATGGGAATATGCAAATAGGCGTCGCGAATGTCGATTGACACCAGAAAATCGTTCTGTGACAGAGCTGCCACAACGGAACGAAGCGACTCCATGCGAAATTTCCGGGCATGGACATGCCGGTTCAATCGCTTGAGATCCAGAATCGGGCGAAATTTGTTCTCCTTTTTGGGAACTATAAAAAGGTTGGAATAAAAACCTTTCCCTCGGTCCTCTGACGGAACCGGTATCACTACACCCTTTTGTAGTAGCGATTCGACCTCTCGCTGTAGAGCGACAACAAGCTCGGGTTCCGACGGAACGCGAGATTGACAAAAAACATTTGGGGGTTGAGAAGCAAACTCTATGAAATAGCCTGCCGACACTATCCGCTTACCCAGGAATCTGGAACGCGAGCCATCCAAGTCTCCTTGAAAAGAAGCAGGCGACCCCCCACTCGAGAATCCTCGAGTGGACCCCTGGCGTCAATCCGACTTTGCGGTTTTCTTGTCAAGTTCCCGCTTGTTCTGGCGGAAACTCTGCTTCCAGGGAGTACGAGTTTTCTGAGAGGATTTCTTTCCTGAGAAAGAAGGACGACCCGATCCCCACGAGGAGTGACTAGATCGTCCTCGGCCCCGAAAGGACCGCCGACCACTATAAACACCAGGCTTACTGGACACCGAGGCCATGGCCCTTCGCTGTGGTAATGCTGATTCCTTCGCCTTAGCCTTGGAAATCAGCTCTGTGAGGTCGGATCCAAAAAGATGGCCACCCTTGTAAGGTAAGGCCAACAACCCTTGTTTGGAAACTGCGTCCCCGGCCCACTGTCTGAGCCATAAAGCTCTTCTGACTGTGACCGCTGAAGCTTGCGCTTTGGCCAGCAGAGATGCCGTATCCAGACCGGCATCAAAGATATAACAGGCTGCCGTTTCTAACCATTCACAAGTTTCCCGTATCTCAGATAACGGAGATTCATTTTGCAACTCGTCTTCAGACGTGCCAACCAGCTTAGAGAAGCTCTAGCAGCACACATGGATCCTAGCACTGCTCGAAATCCATGACCCGCAGCCTCATAGCTTGCTTTTGCCGCCAATTCTGCCTTTCTATATCCAAAGGCTCCTGTAAGCTCGCTTTTCCCTTAATAGGGAGTAGTGAGGATTTACTAAGCTGCGATAAAGACACATCCACTTCAGGAGCAGAAGTCCAATTAGCCTTTAACTCCGTAGAGCAAGGATAAAGTGTATCAAAGAAATGCGTTCCATGAAAACGCTTATCTGGACATAGACGTTCCTCCTCTATTACACCATTAAGCTCATCCAGAGCTGGCAATGTTGTGCACGAAGCACGGGACTCCTGGAACATGCGTGCTGATTTACCAGGACGACTAGTTACCTCCTCCGGTAACTGTAGAATATCTCTCATGGCTTCAATTAATGCCTCCGTACGCTTCGTCATAGAGGAACGCCCCTGCGGCTCGTCCGCATCTGAATCGGATATTTCTCCATCCGAATATAAAGGGGAACTCTGCCCAATATCAGATACATCTGACTCGCTCCGTGTAGAGGCCCGGGAACGGCCTGCGTCGCTTCCTCTGAGAGGAATTAGCAGACACATATTGACCTAAAAGGTCAGATAAGTTATTAATCGATCGAGCGATATCATCCAATTTTCCACCGCTGTCGACCGCAGCGCTAGACGCTGTGGAGGTCTGCGTATCTGATTGCCGCAATGGCACTGGGACGTGATCCGCGGCATCTGAACTCTGTTCAGACATGTCTCATCTGTATGAGCAGGTCAAAGCGGTAATACCAGCAAAAAACTATGCGGTTTTTTTTTTTTTTTTTTTCAAACGCTGAAGGGTTAACGCTCCACCAAGCAGAGTTACCCCAGCGGTATTCAGTCAGCAAATTTAGCAGGTAGAAATAACCCTCAAAGGGTTAATATTGCAAACTCACCAAAATATATATATATTTGTGAGCCCCAGCCAATTTTTATGTCTCTGATGAGACTGCAGCTGCAGGATAGCGATCGCTGCGCTGCGGGGTGAGGAATCCACACTCACCCAGCTGGCCGTGGTGTCTATATGAGGAGGGGAGCGGTCCGAGGAGCCCAGGAGCCTGAGTAATGGCCGCCACAGTGAGGGGGTCGCAGGAGAAAAGCCAGAGCGCGCGTCTTCCTGCTCAAAAGACCGGGATAGATAGGCCACGCCCCCTGCTAGCTCAAATAATGAGCGCGAACTCTCCCCGCTCCTGCTCCCTCTCTGTCCTGCAGCTATCTGCCTGCGGACAAAAAATCACCACATCTTCATGTAGTAGCGCTGTCACAGCAGCGCTGAAGCATACTGACATTACATGTAGTAGCGCTGTCACAGCAGCGCTGAAGCTTACTGACATTTACATGTAGTAGCGCTGTCACAGCAGCGCTGAAGCATACTGACATTACATGTAGTAGCGCTGTCCCAGCAGCGCTGACGCATACTGACATAGTAACGCTGACATTAGTAATAGCGCTGCTCATTCAGACGCTAAAGCACTCACACATAATTATTATTAAAATTTGTGTGGAGTACTCACCAGCCAAGGCGCCACAGGGACCCTCAGGGGTTTCTGGCGCAGTGCCCATGCTTCCCCCCAGGGCGAAGAACGCAGTGACCGCACGTGTGGTTTGCGTTCCCGCCAGGGAAGCTCTCCTCATCCCCCAGGGCCGGCAAGGATTCTGCAGGGACTTTGAGTAAATACAGATCCGCCAAGGGAGAGGTTGGGGTACAGCAGCGCTGATACCCTGAGACCTCTAGACCAACTAGTGATCCAAGTCTCCTGTCCGAATATTAAAATAATAAAATTTTCTGAGGAGCTGCATTAGCAGCGACCATCCTCTGGACCTCAAATCTTAGACTGGAGCTGAGTAGGAGGAGCCCGAGCTGGAGGGGCCAGCCAGTCATCACTCTTTTGATCTGAGGTAACATCCTGATCTGGGGCTCCGCCTACCCATCAGTAATGAATACTGTGGCTCTCTTCCTTCATCTGCAGCTGAAAAAAAATAAAAAATTTGATACCATATGAATCATCCGTATAGCATCCCATTTTTACAAACACATTTCCATTACTAACATAGGACACTATTTGCTCTTGTAAACTTTATTCGCTTCTGTACAAAAATGGATGCTATACAGATGGAAAATTGTATTTTTCTGGATGAAAATGATTTTTTTTTAATACACTCATGGAAACTTAACCCTATAATCAACTGCTTTTTATAAAAGCAATAAAATTAACATTATGCAGAATTAAAAGGGCGGTCCAAAACCGAAGGTAAATTTCATAGTAGACATCTATTTAATTCGATAATATATGATCACTTTTCGAACATACTTTAATTTAAAAATTTCTACCGTTCCCTCTCTATAAACTTCCTGCTTGTTTTACTTCCAACATTTCGTTTGAAAATGCCAGTGCATTTTAGGATACTCACACGAGATGTTATTAAGGGGCAAAGGCTGCAATCACAGCCACAACTGCTTTTCCCCACCTTGAAATGAAGAATCATCAGTGGCATCTGTTTCATAGACTGGACTAGTCCCATTGCCTCCTTACAATTTGCATTGACAGTGCACTCTTGCCAGCTTGTCTTCTCTTTAGAGCCAGCAAGGGAGCGCACTGTCACGGTATATTCAAAGGAATATAACACAGGGAGTTCATACCGAGCACGTCAGAATTTACAACTGACGCATTATCAGGTGAGCAGGACTAGCCCAGCCCTTGAAACAGACATCACTGATGATGCCTCATTTCACAGAGTTTTCAGCAGCCTTTGCCTCCTGATGACTGCTCATTTGAGTATCCCAGCATGCACTGGTTAATCTCAAAACAAAAGGTCATTGGAAGAAAAAAAAAAAGACAGAGGAAGTCAGAATGTAATGAGATTACTAAATAGGTACATTCAGTATTAAATTCACCTTTGGTTTTTGGGCCACCCCTTTAAGTTCAGCTGATTGGTTCAGCCCTCCACAACAGTGCCAGTTTCTCATGTGGCCCCTTGGGAAAATGAATTGGCCACCCCTGCTCCAAAGCCATCTATATGGAAAGACTGGTCATAGAAATTTGAATAAAATGATGATTCCTATTGATAGTTTCCCTTTAAGGTGCGCTTTAGAAGAGTCAAGCAAAAAGAGAAGAAATCTAAATGCAGCTTTAAGTAAAAACAACAATATTCTTGCTATTAAAAGCAGCTATTAGCAAGCTGGGCCACAGAAGTCAGGCCTTCTTAGGCTGGTTTCACATTTGCGTCTGTATGCGCAGCGTTTCATCTGCATAGATTCGCATGCGTACATATCTTTAACATGGTGTACGCAGGGACATGCGTTTGCATACGAATGCGTCGTTTCGCAGTGTCCGGCGAACGCAACATGTTGCATTTTTTTGAAGTGTCAAAAATCCGTCAAATATGCGCATGCGTGCGTCAAAAAAACGCATTACTGTCTATGGGAATGCATTGGTACGCAAGGACATGCGCATGGATGCGTTTGATGCGCATGCGGACTTCAGACTGCGCATGTCCATTAACTGATTACAGCACCTGGAAATATCAGAGGCATGCGCATAAACGCATGCAAAAACGCACACAAACTTTTTTTGGCATCATGTGTAAGAGGATGTGGATAAAAAAAACTGTAAACATGTGTTTGCATGTGTTTTTGTAGGTGTACGGAGATGATACACTGCGGACATATACGCAAATGTGAGCCTTAGGTCACCTTTCTTAAGGGTATGCCACACTAAGCGAGATCGCAAACGAGATCGCTAACGAGATCACTAAAACGTCACTATTTAGCGATCTCGTTAGCGACCTCGTTGTGTGTGGCATGTAGCAACGATGTGGCCCCTGCTGTGATGTCGCTGATCGTTCACTAGTGTTCTGGACCGTTTTTTGATCGTTGGTGTCCCGCTGGTGAGCCTATATCGCTGTGTTTGGCACCTTTTGTGAACGACGAGCGACCTCGTTTGTGACGCATATGGTGTTTAGCATCACGGAGTGGATCGCAATATCTGAAAGTTCTCTTTTGCGTCACAGAGAGGATCGCAGAAGTTGCAAAGCAGGCTAGCAGGACGCAGAGAGCAGGAGCGATGCTGGAAATTCCTATGAATCAAAAGCGCTCAGTACATGCTAATGACATCCTAACGACCGCCAAAGTCGTTAAAGAGATCGCTGACCGCTGATGAGTCGTTTATGAGATCTCCTGTTTGGCAGCTACTAGCGACCTAAAAGAGATCACACCAATGATCTCATTAGCTTGCGTCGTTATCGAGATCGCTAACGAGATCGCTAAGTGTGGCAGTACCTTTACACTAGGCACAGATACGTCTGCCATGCTAATGATTCTATATTGTACATTAGCTTTCTATTAGTGCTTGCCGTCAGCAGTGTAACGGATACAACTTACCATAGTTTTATTGCTGCTGGGCCTGGATAGTAATTCTCTAGTGGCAGATGATATATTCTAGGAATAAAACCTTGCTTGCTTAGTGTTTGGTCAGAAATCACCAAGGCCTGAAGCTCCATCTATAAGTTACGAGGTGCCCAGTCGATACTAGAGAAGTCACATTGATTAGCTGCCACAACGCTGCCTTAGGCCTCTTTCACACATCTGTTGTGCGCCTGACGGCACCCTCCGGCATTTTTTTGTCCAACCGCATCCGGCGTAATGTAATGCTGGATGCGTTTTTTTTTCCATTGACTAACATTAGTGCCGGATGGCGCCGCATGTCCCTGCGGCGCGTCCGGTTTGTGCCGGATGCGGTGTCTGGACGCCGTCCGGAAAAATCGTTGCATGTCACGTTTTTTGTCTGCGGCGAAAAATCCGGAAGCGCCGGATGCGGCGCTTCCGGCTTTTTTTACAATGAAAGTCTATGGACGCCGCAATGCGCCGCATCCGGCAAGAGCCGGATCGGGTAGCCGCATCCGGCAAGAGCCGGATCCGGTAGCCGCATCCAGTTTTTTAATTGAGATACCAGCCCACAGCAAACAGATACCAGCCCTCAGCAAACATAAAAAAGCATTTTGTGGGACATCAGACACATCCACATGAACAGGAGCCAGAGCCACAACCGAGAGCACAACAACCGAGAGACGCAGCCACCGAGACGCAGCCACCGACAGACGCAGCCACCGACGAGACTCGCAGCCAGGATCCGCAGCATGGAGCGCCAGCAAAACAGATGGTAAATATGAGCCCCCCCCCCAATCCTAAATTTACAATGCATATGTTACCAATGCTGTGTGAGCTACTGGTTTTTTTTGGCACCCTGGTACATTTTAAAATTAATGTTTTTTCTGTGATGGGGATTGGTTCCCCTGGTACTGTACGAAATTAAATTTCCGATGATGGGGTGGGTCCCCCTGGTAGTGTTTAAAATACGTATGTTTGGGAACATATTGTGTATCCCCTGCTACTGTTGTGAATGTGTTAAATTGATAATGTGGATCTACTGGTACTGTATGTGCTTGGTCTCCCTGCGACAATATGAAATGTGGATGTATTTGTGTATCATAATGTTGATTTAATTTTTTTAAAAATGTTTTTGGCCTTGTAATGCTTTTGCTACTCATCCTGCTATCTGAAATGTGCATGTTTTTAGTATCGTAATGTTGATCTATTTTTTCTTTTTTTTTTAAATGTTTTTTTTTGCCCTGTGACGCTTTTTCTACTCATGCTACTATCTGAAATGTGCATGTTTTTAGTATCAGAATGCTGTTTTTGTTTTTTAAAAAAAACTTTTTTTTGGCCCTATAATGCTTTTGCTACTCATCATGCTATCTGAAATGTGCATGTTTTTATTATCAGAATGTTGATCTACTGTTTCATTGTTTGTAAATTTTTTGATTGGGGCCTGTGACTGTTTTTCTCATCATTCTGCTATGTGAAGTGTGCATTTTTGTGTTATCATAATGCTGATGTAGTGTTTTTTTTTTTTTTTAAAAACATTTTTTTTGGTCCCTGTCATGCTTTATCTACTGATGCTGCTATCTGAAATTTGCATGTGTTTAGTATCGTAATGTTGATCTATTATTTCTTTTTTTTTTGGCCTGTGACGCTTTTTGTACTCATGCTACTATCTGAAATGTGCATGTTTTTAGTATCAATGAATGTTGATCTACGGTTTTTTTTTTTTTTTTTTTGGCAGGGATAGGGTTTCCCCCTGGTATTGTTTATGGCTACAATTAATGACTGCATGTTGTGTTCGGTACATCAAGCTCAATAATGTCCATGTTTCAATCTTATATTTTAAAACAGGGACAATCAATACATATAAACACAATTCCTTTTTGTCTGTTAATTCCACAGCAGAAGAATTGAGGCTGCTGATCAAAGGGCGCAGGAGATCCTGGATGCAAGGAGGCAAGCCAGTAGAAAAGTAAATATGACATCCCCCATTTCCCTAAAAATTAATTTTTTTTTTCTCTTTCAGCCAGGGCCAAGGAATCCACATATATTCACTGTCCCTTTTTGTGTCCTTACTCAACAGCAGAAGACGTCAACGAGAGGCGGCGGCGGCTGAAGCAGCACTTGAAGAGAGGGGAGGAGAGGACCTCCAAGCTAGGAGGATAGCCTGCAGAAAGTAACTATTACATCCCCCATTTTGCTCTAAATTACATGTTTGTTTTTCTTTCAGCCATGGACAAGGAATAGTAAATTCACAGTCCCTTTTTACTCAACAGCAGAAGACGGCAACAAGAGGCGGCGGCGGAGGCGGCGGCAGAGAGACGAGAGGAGGAGAGGCGGGCTAGGAGGGAAGTCAGCAGAAAGTAAATATTACATCCCCCATTTCCCTAAAAAAATTACATGTTTTTCTCTTTCAGCCAGGGACAAGGAATATAGAAATATATTCACTGTCCCTTTTTGTTTCTTTCTTCCACAGCAGAGACCGTCAAACAGCTGCTGCATCTGCCGCAATGGCGGCGTTGGCAGAAGAGGCAGCGGCGTCGGCAGCAGCAGCGGCGGCGGCAGCATCGCCATCTCCTCCCTCCCAGCCAGAGCCAGAGCGTGACACATCTTCTGGGAGCCCTCCTACCCATCGTCAGCAATTGGCGGTAAAAATATCTTTTTTTTTTTCTATCCACAATCCATCTGTGGGCTAGATGTCTTGATTGTCTTTTTTTAATAACAGGAATCGCAAGATGACGAGGAGCTCCCAGAGGAAGAAGGACGGGGTGGAGAGATACCCGGAGTGGGCTCACAATTCGTAAGTATCCTGCATCAAATCGCAGAAACACAACATCACACTACACACAACACATAGAAAACCATGTAATACATACTTGACACAGCGGGCAACACCTGGCAATATCCTAATTTTTATTTTCTTTTTAGTCTCTCGGATCTGGGAGCCAACAGAGGGTTCCTCCCAGCGCCTCCCAGAGTCGTCGTGTGAGACTGTCGGCGGTTCTCAACGTGTAAGTTTTTTTGTTTGTTTTTTATTTAACTTCATTTTTTTTTTTTTTTTCTGAAACTTAATTTTTTGGGGGTTATTTCTTACATTTTGAAAAAAAAAAAAAAAATGTTGTTAACTATCTACCTTTTTTGGTATCATTTTATATAATTTGAAATTTTTACAAAACGGGTTATCTATAAATTTTGGGCAATTCATTTTTCCATTTTAACATGTATAATTTTGACATTTTTCAAAAATATGTATGCTAATTTTCTTTTTTGTCTTTTTTAATTTCACAGGCTTCACAGCGTGCTCCCGACTCAGACTCGGAGAGGGCCTGGATGTAGAGCTAATGATCGATCTGGTCCGAGAAAGGGAGCCGCTGTGGAACATGGGGGACCGCCGGCATTCAGATCAAATTGTTACACGACAGCTCTGGGAGGAAGTAGCAGCGGGAATGTTGCAACGCTGGGAGGACCTCGATCCAAGGTCCCAGACTAAAATCCGTGTTCATGTTGCTCACTGTAAAGGTGTGTTTCCAAAACTTCTGTGCTAGTGTTACCCACCGTTCATGTTTTCATGATTTCCTTTTTGTGAAACACTATAGAAATAATGAAAACATGAACTCTGGGGGACACGAGGAATGAAGTTTGGGAAACACTGATGTTGTATAATAACCAATGTGTGCTTTCTCGTTTCAGGGGGCAGAATTGTGAAGCGGTGGCGGTCTGTGAGGGATCGCTTTAAGAAGGAGTTTAATAAGGAGATGCGGGCCCCGAGTGGTTCTTCAGGACGCCAGAGCAAGTACAAGTACGCACGAGCTCTGGCGTTCCTGCGTGAAACCATGGTCACCAGAAGGTAAATATTACCATCAAATGTTATTTATTTTTTTTTTTCTTGCAGCCAGGGCCATTCCACATCTGTATATTAATTTTATGATTTTGTTTCTTCCACAGCACGGTGACCAGCACTCGGGCGCCCGCAGAGTTGGCGCCTTCTAGAGCGATCCCTCAGGAGACCGACACCGAGGGACACTTCGACCAACCCTCCACATCAGCACCTTCCCACACACTTGATCCCGCTGTCCCCTCCACCAGCGCTGGAGCAGCGTGGCCGGCTGCATTACACGAATCTGCTGGTCAGGATATAGCATTCCCTTTACCCCACCCTTCTGACCCTGCCACCTCTAGTACAGCTGCGGGTACTGGGCGGCAGCGTCAGAGGGGTCAGGAAAAGAACTATGCGCCCGAGTTCTTACATATGAACGCATCTTTCCAGAACTGTCTTAAGGTGCTATCTGAACAAGCTGCCGCAGGCGTTAGTCAGATAACCTCCCTAGTTGGTGAGGTGAAGACACTTCTGGAAACTGTGCGTTCAGAGGTAAGAGCACCCCCGAACCACAGCTTTTTTAGGTCGGTTGCGGAGCGCATAGATCCGCTATCTTATGACCAGCAGATGTATGTGATGCACACGTGCCACACTGCTCTAGTGCAGGTTCTCTCCCATCCTCAATCCACCCCAGTCGTTCCTCCACCTCCCCCCCTACAGCCGCCGTACATCTCCCCCCCTCACCTCCCATACCTCCTCCACCTCCATTCAATACCACCCACCTCCCCAGGTCCATCAACCTCCCCAATTCCAACCACCTCCCCAACTGCAGTCACCTCCCCAGTACCAGCAACCTACCCACTACCAGCCACCTACCCCGTACCACACTTCTACCTCGTACCAATCTCCTTCCCCCTTCCAATTGACTACCATGTCACCTGCTCCTCCTGCCCAACCCTCCACTCCACCACCACCCACCTCTTCTGCCTTGTCTTCCTTTACTCTTTCCACCCCTTCACCTCTTCCTGTTCCTTCCCCACCACCATCCCGGTCGTCACTCCACACTCCCACGGTCGAAGTGTCCCGCAGCCCCTCCAGCATTATTTCCACCCCACAGTACACTGACCTGTAGGTTGTGTGTAAATATGTTTAAATATGTTTAAAAAATGAAGTTTGAAAAAAAAAATTTAACAAAATTATCCAAAAAAATTATTTTTACAATAAAGTTTATTAAAAATCGTTAAAAATTGGGCAACAAATGCCTCATTTAATAGTATTTATATTAAATAAAAATTGGTTCAATAAATTGTTGTTATTTTTGGAACATTGTTGTCTGTCTTTTATTTATAGGATTTTAAGTTTTACCTTTGTTATACAGGTACACCTAACTTTGGCTAAAAGGTCCATAAATGCAACCTTTTTACCAAATTTGTGTCCCGGGTTGTGTAGTATGCAAAGTATGTTATATTTTACACAAAATTGTGAACTTGGTTAGGTTATCCCCTACAACAGAGTTCCCCTACTCCAGTCCTCAAGGCCCACCAAAAACATATCAGATTTTCAGGATTTCCTTTATATTGCTCAGGTGAGGCAATTATCACCTGAGCAATACAAAATAAATACTGAAAACAAGACCTGTTGGTGGGCCTTGAGGACTGGATTTGGGGAACCATGGCCTACAATGTACACTTTTTTTTGACAAAAGGTGAAATTTTTTTGGTTAAAAAAATTTCGCCTTTTGTCCAAAAAAGTGTACATTGTAGACCTGGGTTCACCCACTCCAGTACTCAAGGCCCACCAACATATGGGGTTTTCAGGATTTCCTTTGTATTGCACAGGTGAGGCAATTATCACCTGAGCAATACAAAGGAAATACTGAAAACAAGACCTGTTGGTGGGCCAAGAGGACTGGATTTGGGGAACCATGGCCTACAATGTACACTTTTTTGGGAGAAAATGTGAAATACTTTTGTTAAAACAAACAGCCATGGACACAACAATGGTTAAAAGGTTACAGTAGAAAACACACAAGAAGGTAGACAAGTAAACTTTTAAAGGTTTATTGTGGGTAAAGAAAATTTTTAAAATAAACAATACATTTATCACACTCTGTCATCCTGCCAGTCAACACTACCTTCTGGAGACACAAAGTATTGAGCAAACTGGTCCCTCTTTCTTGAAACCGCGACTGTACTGCGAGTGGTAATGTTGCTGTAGTCGTGCAAAGTTGTTTCTTGATTGTGGTCCTCCATGGAAATTGGTTCCTTGGTTAGGACAAAATTATGTAGGACCACACACGCTTTAACAACATCATCAACAGTCTCGGTCTTCAAGCTAATTGCAGTCAAAAGGACACGCCATTTTGCAGTCATAATGCCAAAGGCACACTCCACCATCCGTCTGGCTCTTGTGAGGCGGTAGTTAAATATCCGCTTTGTGTTAATTCTCTGCGGACGTACGGCTTCAATAGGTGTTCGGACAGCTGGAATGCCTCATCACCTACACAAACGAATGGCATCGGTGGGCCTGAGGTTTGAGGCAGTGGCCTAGGGGGGGAAACTGAAAACCGTTTCCATACAGTTTACGGCCCATGGCAGATAGTTTAAAGACTTGGGAGTCATTTGACCGTCCATAAGACCCAATGTCCACCGCAATAAACTTGTAGTCCGCATCTGCAATAGCCATCAGGACGACTGAGAAATATTTTTTTATAGTTAAAGAATTCTGATCCAGTTCCTGAAGGCTTTTGAATGCGGATGGGCTTTCCATCAACGGCGCCCAGGCAACTGGGGAACTGGCAGATGCATAAAAACTGGTCCGCTATTTGAAGCCACCGCTCTGTAGTTGGCTCTGGAATAAATTCTCCAACCAAACTATCCCACAGAGCACGACAAGTATATTTTATTATCCCGGATAGTGTGGAGATTCCCAGCCGATATTAAAAATGGAGCGATGACAGAGTTTCGCCAGTTGCCAGAAATCTGAAAACAAAATAGAAAATAAAAATGATTTCAGAAACACAGCATTACATACCAGAACTCAGCTACAACTATTGGAGATACAAAAAATAAGAACATCAATGAGAAACACTGTTTTATAACTAAATTTTGGCCTACTGATATGGTTTCCTAGTTGGCCTGTGATGTTAAATTAATGATAAAATTACAAGTGTGCTGAAGCAAACAGATCCAATACATATAGCTTACCTTATAGTCACCATGAGACGCTCCGCCGGAGATATCGAGAACCGACAGTAGGTGTCCGATTTTTTAATTTTGTCTCCAACACGCTCCAGCAAATCATCAAAGTTTTCTATGTTCATCCGCAGATAGGCAAAAAACTTATCTGGATTTTGTCGAAGCTCCATGTTCAGTGTTGAATAGACACCACGAGTTAATCTCTGTGCCGTGATGGGGTGGATCCACATACGTCGTCGTCTTCGCAGGCGCTGACGCCTAATGCGCTGCTCCTCAAACTTTCTCTCCTTCTCCAGAACTATAAACCTCAATCGATTCATCTCCGCAGTAAAATCAACAAGATTCCTGAAGATATTGCCGATAATGACATCCATGTTCGCCAATCACTTGCTACTTGCTCTTCTCTCCAACCTGCACTTGCTCCTCTACAACCTGTCAAAGATGGGCTGTAGGAACAGTGTATATATAGGATTACAGTAGCCAATCATGTTTGGAACCCCAAAAATGGGCGTTTCTAAAAACCGGATCCGGCGCATTTCGGCGTCAATGGCTGCAAAACCGGATACACCGGATGAGACGGATCCGGTTTTTGAACGGATCCATAAAATGGATCCAGTGAAAAACCGGATGCGGCGCATCCGGTTTTCATACTGGATGCCGGATGCGGCAAAATGCCGGGGGCGCCGTCAGGCGCACAACGGATGTGTGAAAGAGGCCTTACAAAGCAGCACCCTGCCCACAGGATAAACCTATTCTACTGCTGGGCACCAGTATCCAAGAAGCCTTCTGACACATTGCATTGTCTTGTACAACAAAGGCTTTGTATAGATTTACAAAAGGCTGTCAACTGAATAGTATTACCTGTAAAACAAGGTCAGGTCCTGCTTCATGAGAATAGGGTATGAAACAGCCTGGATGTGGAAGGTCAGCAGATCTGATGAGGTTTTGGACACTATCTACACTCAAGTCCTCAGCTTCGCCCAACAAAACTAACAAGCAGAGCGACACCAGTACCATGCTACAACTGCTTAGCCCGCTGCCGTGTCTGCACAGACTGGAAAAACAGAGGGGTGGACGACGACCTTGGTGTCCAACCTTATCTGGTTACATGCATGAGGTCAGAAAGGTGCAAACCACTGATGGACAACTACTCACATATGATCTACCATTCAGAAATGGATAAGCACCATAGAAGCCGTATACTAAGCATGCCCACCCCCCTCAAGGATGTTCAATATGTGAATGGACAGCCAACTACGTTTTGCACTCCTGTGCTGGGTACTGTGGTGTTAATCTAGACTCTTAGGCGTACGTACAGCCTCCATGCAGGACCAAATTTAGAGCTTATGCTACGCTAAGCACTATTCAGTGTGATTTTATTATGCACCATTTGCTGCAATTTGAAACACACACACAAACCCCCCCCCTACAAAAACAAAACAAAACAAAAAACGCAACATATGAATACATTCTTAGTGCTTGTGCTCCCTTTTAATAGAGTCAGGCAGGTACAGATACCATTCTGGGAGAGCGGTGTACAGAACCATAGGCTTTCTATTGAGCCTGTATACTGCAGTGTGCATGCTCGGCAGAAGCCCAGCACTACTGGCTGGTGAGCAGTGCATTGCAATGCAGCTTTTTGAGCAATTCCTGAGGGTTTCAGTCCACCCTCCCCCATCTACAGCTTAAAATAACCAGTAGCTTCTTTGAGTAATCGGAAAGATGGAGCTAGGCTTTTCATTGTTTTTTCATTGCATATGTAAAGCTAGGTTCCGGCATGAGTTCACCAGATAAGAGTCCACAGTGATTCCATCTCCTTATTATAGCTAATGGCATTCCATCTGAACCACATTTCCCTGGGATATAGAGGAGATGGAAACTGACAGTGCTCAGTTTAGCGCACAGGATAAGTTGGAACCATACCTTGTGTTGCAATTTGGATATTTTGAAGAAGTGTCTATTTTGAGTAGCAGTAGAGATAGAATATACAATACATGTAGCGCCATAGTTTCCATATTATACATGAAGCACTGCCATTAACACATACAGCCCTGCTATGCACACACTATGTGAAAGAATGTGAAAATGCATGTGCATAGCAGAGCGGTGTTTGAAATTTGTAGCAGAACTATCAGTCTATTTAGTAGACTGTGTGCACACTGCACAGCTCTGCTCAGCACACTGTGTCCTTTGATGTTCTGCAGGCAGCATGTTCCTTCTTTGCTGCACCTTCCTCCCTCCCCCAACAGCTGTGTCATAAAGCAGTGTGGGATGCAGACCATACTACATGGAGTCCAGCTGTGGTAAGGTAAGGATATGTCTCCACGTTACGGTTTGGCAGCGTTTCCTGACCGTGGAAACATACCCTTAGGCAGAAGGAGCAGTCTTTCACTCCTGCAAGCCCTGATTAGTGGGCGGAGAGGAGATTTCTTGCTGTTTCCCCACCAATCAGGACTTGCATTGGAGATGAGAGGTAGCAGCAATGTTTCTCCTCTCCACCTCTGCCTTGTAGCACTAACTTTTTCATCCATGCCCTCTTGAAAAGATGCTGGATGAGCCATGAAGACCAGTATGAAAGAGGGGAAAGCTAGCTTAACCCATTGTCCTAGGCGCAGGACCTCCAGTGACCAGTGGAAAACATGGCCCTACCTCCATAGGAATTGGTAGGAAGATCACTTGCTGGGCTGCCCAATAGAATTAGAATAAATGCCAATGTTAAAATAAGCAACAAGATCAGGAGTCTGTCACCACCTATGACTTCTATATAGCAAGAGTCTCCATGTTCTCAGAAATTCTAATTTTATGTAGCCCTGCTCACCGAAGGAATACATGTTCATCTAACAAAATCTTAAGAGAATCAACAAAACAAAAAAACAAAAACAAACAGGTGGTCATGTGCTTTAACCCCTTAGTGACAGAGCCATTTTGCAGCTTAATGACAGGGCCAATTTTTACAATTCTGACCACTGTCAATTTATGAGGTTATAACTCTGGAACGCTTTAACGAATCCAGCGGATTCTGAGATTGTTTTTTCGTGACATATTATACTTCACGTTAGTGGTAAAAATTTCTTTGATATGACTTGTGTTTATTTATGAAAAAAATGGAAATATGGCGAAAATTTTGAAAATTTAACAATTTTCAAACTTTAAATTTTTATGCCCTAAAATCAGAGAGATATGTCACACAATTTTCTTAATAAATAACATTTCCCACATGTCTACTTTACATCAGCACAATTTTTGGAACAAAATTTTTTTTTGTTATGAAGTTATAAGGGTTAAAAGATGACCAGTGATTTCTCATTTTTACAACACCATTTTTTTTTTAGGGACCACATCACATTTGAAGTCACTTTGAGGGTCTATATGATAGAAAATACCCAAAAGTGACACCATTCTAAAAAACTGCACCCCTCAAGGTGCTCAAAACCACATTCAAGAAGTTTATTAACCCTTTACGTGCTTCACAGGAACTGAAGCAATGTGGAAGGAAAAAATTAACATTTAACTTTTTTTGCAAAAACTTTACTTCGGAACCAATTTTTTTTATTTTCACAACTGTTAAAAGAAAAAATGAACCACAAAATTTGTTGTGCAGTTTCTCCTGAATAAGCCGATACCCCATATGTGGGGGTAAACCACTTTTTGGGCGCACGGCAGAGGTCGCAAGGGAAGGAGCGACATTTGACTTTTTCAACGCAGAAATGGCTGGATGTCATGTCGTGTTTGTAGAGGCCCTGATGTGTCTAAACAGTGGAAACCCCCCACAAGTGACCCCATTTTGGAAACTAGACCCCCTAAGGAACTTATCTAGATGTGTGGTGAGCACTTTGAACCTCCAAGTGCTTCACAGAAGTTTATAACATAGAACCGTGAAAATAAAAAATCATATTTTTTCCACAAAAACGATCTGTTCACCCCAATTTTTATTTTCCCAAGGGTAACAAGACCCCAAAAGTTTTTGTGCAATTTGTCCTGAGCATGCTGATACCCCATATGTGGGGGTAAACCACTGTTTGGGTGCATGGCAGAGCTTGGAAGGGAAGGAGCGCAGTTTGACTTTTTCAACGCAGAATTGGCTGGATGCCATGTCGCGTTTGTAGAGGCCCTAATGTGTCTAAACAGTGGAAACCCCCCACAAGTGACACCATTTTGGAAACTAGACCCCCTAAGGAACTTATATAGATGTGTGGTGAGCACTTTGAATCCCCAAGTGCTTCACAGAAGTTTATAACTCCCGGGCATGAAAATAAAAAGTCATATTTTTACCACAAACCTGATCGTTTAGTCCCCATTTTTTTATTTTCCCAAGGGTAACAGGAAAAATTAGACCACAAAAGTTGTTGTCCAATTTGTCCCGAGTACGCTGATACCCCATATGTGGGGGGGGGACCACTGTTTGGGCGCACGGCAGGGCTTGATAGGGAAGGAGTGCCGTTTGACTTTTTCAAACCAAAATTGGCTGGAATTGAAATTGGACGCCATGTCGCGTTTGGAGAGCCCCTGATACGCCTAAACAGTGGAAACCCCCCACAAATGACACCATTTTGGAAACTAGACCCCTTAAGGAACTTATCTAGATGTGTGGTGAGCACTTTGAACCCCCAAGTGCTTCACAGAAATTTATAAACGTAGAGCCGTGAAAATAAAAAAATCATTTTTTTCCTCAAAAATGATTCTTTAGCCCGCTATTTTTTTTATTTCCCAAGGGTAACAGGAGAAATTGGACCCCAAAAGTTGTTGTGCAATTTTTCCTGAGTACGCTGATACCCCATATGTGGGGTGAAACCACTGTTTGGGCGCATGGGAGTGCTTGGAAGGGAAGGAGCACCATTTTGTAATGCAGACTTTGATGGAATGTTCTGCGGGCGTCATGTTGTGTTTGCAGAGCCCTTGATGTGCCTAAACAGTAGAAACCCCCTGCAAGTGACACCATTTTGGAAACTAGACCCCCCAAGGAGCTTATCTAGATGTGTGGTGAGCACTTTGAACCCCAAGTGCTTCACAGAAATTTATAAACGCAGAGCCGTGAAAATAAAAAATAATTTTTTTCCTCAAAAAGACGGATTTTGGTAAGAACTTACCTGTAAAATCCTTTTCAGCGAAGGAAGGAAAGGAGACACACTAGTCATAACTAGTGGGTAGGCGGAGCCCAGATGGGATAGACACCTCAGATTAAAAAAGCGTGTTGACCGGCCCCTCCAGCTCGGGCTCCTCCTACTCAGCTCTCCAGTTGTACACAAGCTTAAGGAAGAGCAATATCACCAGCGGAGCAACATAACCCCTTCTGAAGGACTTCAGAGACAAAAAACACAAGAAAACAGGTTATGCATGCATTTAGGCAAAAACCACACAGTTCCAGGTACTACTCACTGAACCTGACCACTGCGATGAGCTGGCAATGCTGGAACAGAGCCTTAGCGCGTCGACCTCAGCCCAGATAATCGCTATCAGAGAAGGGTCACGCCGCATCTGTAAATACAACAACACACTTCTGCCAAGGGAGGGAGCTGTGTCTCCTTTCCTTCCTTCGCTGAAAAGGATTTTACAGGTAAGTTCTTACCAAAATCCGTCTTTCAGCAGCAGAACGGAAGGAAAGGAGACATACTAGTCATAACTAGTGGGACGTCCCAAAGCAGTACAAAAATAAAGGGTGGGAAAAAAACAGAAAAGGCAGAACCCAACAACCTAAGAAACTGCGCAACTAGCGCTAAAAAAAAAAAACACAAAAAACAAGTTAACGAGAACTTTAAACTACCGCCGCCTGAAGGACCCTACGTCCCAAGGCTGCATCAGCGGAAGCACTAACGTCCACCTTATAAAATTTTGTAAAAGTGTGGACAGAGCGCCAGGTCGCCGCCCGGCAGAGCTGAGCTGCCAAGGCCCCTTGATGAAAGGCCCACGATGAGCCCACAGCCCTCGTGGAGTGAGCTCGAACCTTAATCGGGCAAGGTTCGCCCTTAAGTCGGTATGCTTCCAAAATGGCCGACCGAATCCAACGAGCTATAGAATCCTTGGAAGCTCGTTGACCACGTCGACGACCTGCTGGAATCACAAACAGAGAATCCGACTTCCGAAAACCGTGAGTAACAGTCAAATAGAACTTCAAAGCCCGCACCAAATCCAATGTGTGCAAGGCCCGTTCCTTCGCATTCCTTGGCCTCGGACAAAGAGAGGGCAACACAATATCCTGGTTAACATGAAATTGCGACACCACCTTAGGTATAAAGTCGCCCCGTGTGCGAAGCACTACACGATCCGGGTGAAACTCCAGGAAAGGAGGCGAGCAAGAAAGAGCCACCAACTCAGAAACCCTTCTCAAAGAGGTGACCGCCACCAGAAAGGCAACCTTCCAAGAGAGCAAAGAAAGACTAACAGAGTCCATAGGCTCAAAAGGCCCATGTTGAAGAGCCTCCAAAACAAGGTTGAGACGCCAAGGAGACACAGGCGCCTTCCGCGGCGGAAACTGGCGGGATACTCAGCGAAAAAAGGAACGCACGTCCCTACGCGAGGCAATAGCCTTTCGGAACAGCAAGGACAGAGCAGAAACCTGACCCCTCAGGGTGCTCACTGCTTAACCCTTGTCCAACCCAAATTGCAGGAAGGCCAACAAATTGGGAATGGAAAAAATCCTCGGGTTCCTTGAAGAACTCGAACACCACGAAAAGAAGGCTTCCCAAGTCCTGTGGTAAATTCTAGTAGTAGCCGGACCTCTGGCAGCTCGCAAAGTGGCAATGACTTCGGCTGAAAAACCTCGACGGGTCAATATTTCGGTCTCAAGAGCCACGCCGTCAAAGCAGAGACTTCAGGTCCGGATGCCGAACGGCCCTTGGGTTAACAGGTCCTGGCGAAGAGGAAGTGGAAATGGCGGTGCCGCCAGGAGTGACACCAGTGTCGAGAACCACGTCCTCCTTGGCCAATCTGGGGCTATCAATATAGCCGAGATTCTCTCCAGTCTGATCCGACGGAGTACCAGAGGTAGCAAAGAAAATCGGCGGGAACACATAGATTAGTTTGAATTGATTCAACGGAGCCACTAGAGCATCCACCGCTACCGCCTTCGGATCCTTGTACCTGGACATGAACGTCGGTAACTTGGCATTGAACCTGGATGCCATCAGATCCACTTGGGGAGTTCCCCAACGGGAGCACAGCAGTGCAAAAATTTCCGGATGAAGACTCCATTCTCCGGGATCCATCTTCTCGCGACTTAGAAAGTCCGCCGTGATATTCTGAACTCCTGGAATGTGGATCGCAGAGATGGCTGGAACTCTGGTCTTTGCCCATATCAGGATCCGAGATACCTCCACCATGAGTCTGGAACTCCTTGTCCCGCCTTGGTGATTGATATATGCGACTGCCGTCGCATTGTCTGTCAGCACTCGAACAGGCAGACCGCTTAAAGGGACCGTCCAGTGTTGGAGGCAAAGGAAAATCACCCTCAATTCGAGGATGTTGATCGGCAAGACAGACTCTTCCGACGACCATACTCCCTGAGTCCAGAGATTGTTCCAGACACCCCCCCAGCCTGTCAGGCTGGCATCGGTGGTTATGACCGACCACTTCGGAGGGAGGAAAGACTTCCCCAGGGATAACTCCTTCGGACGTATCCACCATCCTAGAGACTCTCGTACTTTGTGGGAGATGATAACACTGCAATCCAGTGAGGTCTGCGACCGATCCCAACGGCTCAGAATGAACTTTTGGAGAGCCCTGGAATGAAATTGGGCAAACGGAAGTGCCTCCATCGAAGCCACCATCAACCCCAGAAGGCTCATACATCTTCGAAGGGACATTGCTGTTGAAGACTTCATCACCCGTGCATGTCGAAGGAGACATGCTTGCTTGTCTGGAGGCAGGGACACCACTGCTCGTACCGTGTCGAAATGCATCCCCAAAAACAGGATTGATTGTGACGGTTCCAGAGACGACTTCTCCCAATTGACCAGCCACCCGAAGTCCTCCAGGAGCTGAAGGGATAGATTGCGAGCAGTAATGGTCCTGACCTATGGCAAAACGAAGGTAATGTTGGTGAGCCCTTCCGATTGGAACGTGCAATTAGGCGTCGCGAATGTCGATTGACACCAAAAAGTCGTTCTGCGACAAGGCTGCCACAACGGAGCGAAGCGATTCCATGCGAAACTTTCGGGTGTGGACATGCCGATTCAATCTTTTGAGATCCAGGATGGGGCGAAACTTGTCCTCCTTTTTGGGGACCACAAAGAGATTGGAATAAAACCCTCTTCCCCTGTCCTCTGGTGGAACCGGTACCACCACACCCTTCTGCAGAAGAAATTCGACTTCTTGCAGTAAAGCGGCACATAGCTCGGGCTCTGACGGGATGCGAGATTGGCAAAAACTGTTCGGGGGTCAAGAAGAAAACTCTATTAAGTAGCCTGCCGACACAACCCGCGTCACCCAGGTGTCTGGGACGCGGGAAACCCAAGTCAATTTGAATTGGAGCAGGCGACACCCCACTCGAGAGCCCTCGAGCGGGACCCTGGCGTCAATCCGTCTTAGCGGGCTTTTTGTCAGATTCCCTCTTGTCTTGACGGAAACTTGGTTTCCAGGGAGTGCTGGATTTCTGAGTGGTCTTTTTTCCCGAAAAAGAGGGACGACCAGACCCCAAGAGGGCTGGCCGAACCGTCCCCTGGACCGAAAGGACCGTCGACCACTACTGGTACCAGGTCTGCCAGACGTAGAAGCCACAGTTCTTCGCTGTGGTAAAGCTGCTTCTTTTGCCTTTGCCTTGGCAATCAGCTCCGTGAGGTCAGACCCAAATAGCTGACCACCCTTGTAAGCTAAAGATAGCAAACCTTGCTTGGAAACCGCATCACCGGTCCACTGTCTAAGCCACAGTGCTCTCCTGACTGTGACCGCCGAGGATTGAGTCCTGGACAGCAGTGACGCAGTATCCAGGCCTGCATCATGGCCACATTGAATTGCACTCTCTAACAATTCGAACAGTCCGTCCACTTCAGGCACTTGAGGTACACATTTCCTCCGCAAACGGTCCAACCAGACCAGGAAAGCTTTATAAGCACACATGGAGCCTAGCACTGCTCTGAAACCATGACCCGCGGCCTCGTAGATGGATTTTGCCGCCGTCTCCATTTTTCTGTCCAGCGGGTCCTGCAGACTCGCCTTTCCTTTAACAGGAAGTAAAGAAGATTTGCTAAGCTGAGATAAAGGGACATCTACTTCAGGAGAAGGAATCCAATTATCAATCAATTCCGTAGCACACGGATACAGTGACTCAAATAGACGTGTCCCCTGAAAACGTTTGTCTGGACACAGACGCTCCTTCTCCACTGCTTGATTAAGCTCAATCAGGGATGGCAAGGTCGAAAGTGACTTATGCGACTCCTGAAACATCCGGGCCGACTTACCAGGGCGAGCAGTTACTTCCTCCTGTAACTAACGCCTCCCTCATAGCTTCAATAAAAGCTTCTACACGGCCCGAAAAAGAGGCAGAGTGCCTTTGCAGATCTTCTTTATCCGAATCGGATATCCCCCCTGAACTTAAAGGGGAACCCTCCATATCAGAGCTCTCTGAGTCGCTATATGGGAGAGAAGTTACCGGCCTGTGTCGCTTCCTGCCATGAGAAGGTTTGGCTGACACCCAATAACCTATAAGGTTAGACAGGCTATCAATCGAACGAGTGAGAGCCTCCATCTTTCCATCACTGGGGCCTCCGACCGCTGCACTTGACGCGGTCGAGGTCTGTGTGTCAGATACGCGAGACTGATTTTGTAGCGGAGCCGGGAGATGGTCCGCACCTGGGTCCTGATCTGACATGTCTTACCCAGAACAATGGCAGGTTAAACCTGACAGTAACTAGAAACAGTGTGGTTTCCAAAAGAAAACAAAAAACGAACGCTGAAGGGTTAAGCTCTTAAAGAGAGAACTACCCCAGCTGTCCCACCGTTAAGGGTTAACCGCCTATAAGGGGTTATTGTTACAAGCTCTCCACAACCTGTATTCATGTAACGGATGTGCGAGCCCCAGGTGCCTCTTATGAGGTGGCAGGTGCAGACAGAACAGTCCTCAAGGAATGCCACACTAAACGAAAAAAATCGCTAAGATATTGCGCTATTTTGCGCATCTCATGAAAACTTATGCGACTTAACAGCCGTCGCTATCCTGATCTTAGCGGCGTTCAGTGTGCCAGACCAGGAAAAAGTGCCCTGCGCTGCGGGGATGAGAAGTTTTTAAGCTTCTGCCCTGATAGGCAGAAGCGACTCACAGAGCTTCGCGGTGCTGTTCTTCTTATTCTTGTGTGGGAGGAGCGGAGAGTGAGGAGCCCGAAGCGCTGTAATGGCCGCCGTGCTGAGGAGGCAGCCGGAAGAGAAAGGCAGAGGAATCTCGCGCTCAGTGAGCGCTTCCTGCCCGGGAAGCGCGAAGCCACGCCCCCCGACTTAAAAAAAAAAAAAAAGCGCGGGACTCCTCTATTCTCCGGTCCCGCGTTCCCCGTCCTGCAGGCATCCACCTGCGGACAAAAACACAACAGTCACCAAAATGCACTGTAACAGCGGCTGCTGCAGCAGTCGCTGAATCACTCACACACATTAATAAAAATGTGGAGTACTCACCCCGCCGAGCGCCACAGGGACCCCCAGGGATTTGTGGCGCCGTGCCCATCGCTTCCCCCCCAGGGCGGGGAACGCAGTGACCCCTGCAGCGCGGTTTGCGTCCCCGCCAGGGAAGCCATCCTCATCCCCCCGGGCCGGCAGGGTTCTGCAGGGACCACCATATAGGGTAATACAGATCCGCCAAGGGAGAGGTTGGGGTCCAGCAGCGCTGAGACCTCTAGACCACATTTGGTGATCCAAGTCTCTTGTCCGATAAAAAATAATAAAATCTTCTGAGGAGCTGCTTCCAGCAGCGACTATCCTCTCTGACCTCAAATTGAAAACTGGAGAGCTGAGTAGGAGGAGCCCGAGCTGGAGGGGCCGGTCAACACGCTTTTTTAATCTGAGGTGTCTATCCCATCTTGGCTCCGCCTACCCACTAGTTATGACTAGTGTGTCTCCTTTCCTTCCGTTCTGCTGCTGAAATGATTGTTTTAGCCAGCTATTTTTTATTTTCCCAAGGGTAACAGGAGAAATTAGAACCCTAAAATTGGTGTGCAATTTGTCCTGAGTACGCTGATACCCCATATGTTGGGGTAAACCACTTTGAGGACGGCATGCTCGAGGAGCGACACCTTTGACCTCTTGAAAACTGGGAGAGCTGATGTGAAAGTGGAAACCCCACAGTGGACATGGGCCTGCAACCGCTTTTTTATCTGAGTGTCTAGCCATCTTGAACCCCCTAGTCCCACTAGATTTATGAACAGTGTGATATCCTTTCTTTTCTGCTGCAAAAATGATTTTTTTAGCCAGCTATTTTTTATTTTCCCAAGGGTAACAGGAGAAATTAGAACCCAAAATTGGTGTGCAATTTGTCCTGAGTACGCTGATACCCCATATGTTGGGGTAAACCACTGTTTGGGCGCACGGCAGGGCTCGGAAGGGAGGGAGCGCCATTTGACTTTTTGAACGCCACATCGTGTTTGGAGACCCCCTGATGTGTCTAAACAGTGGAAACCCCCCACAAGTGACCCCATTTTGGAAACTAGACCCCTTAAGGAACTTATCTAGATGTGTGGTGAGCACTTTGAACCCCAAGTGTTTCACAGAAATGTATAAACGCAGAGCTGTGAAAATAAAAAAATATTTTTCTCAAAAATGATTTTTTTTAGCCAGCTATTTTTTATTTTCCCAAGGGTAACAGGAGAAATTAGAACCCCAAAATTGGTGTGCAATTTGTCCTGAGTACGCTGATACCCCATATGTTGGGGTAAACCACTGTTTGGGCGCACGGCAGGGCTCGGAAGGGAGGGAGCGCCATTTGACTTTTTGAACGCCACGTCGTGTTTGGAGACCCCCTGATGTGCCTAAATAGTGGAAACCCCTCAATTCTAGCTCCAAGCCTAACCCCAACACACCCCTAACCCTAATCCCAACCCTAATTCTAACCTAAATCCCAACCCTAATTTCAACCCTAATTGTAACCCTAACCTTAATTGTAACCCTAACTCTAATTGTAACCCTAACTCTAATTTTAGTAACCCTAACCCTAATTTTAACCCTAACCCTAATTGTAACCCTAACCATAATTCTAACCCTAATTATAACCCTAACCCTAAGGCTAAGTTCATTTTGCGTTTTACCAGCCCGTTCAACACATAGCGTTGACGGGCTGGTAACGGTATAGCATAACGCGATCGCGTTATGCTATACCCGCTAGCGTAGATGAATCAGCAGATGATTCATCTGCGCTAGCGGTGACGGAGCCCAGACGCTGCAGCCCGCGTCCGAGGCTCCGTCACTGAATGATGGCACGTCGCGAACGCATGCTGCTTTACGGCATGCGTCGCGATGCGCCCTCAAATGGGGGTGAATGGCAGCGTTAACGGACTGCGTTACACCGCGGTGTAACGCAGTACGTCTAACGGATTGCCATAATGCAGTATGAACCCAGCCTAACCCTAATTATAACCCTAACCCTAACGGAAAAATGAAAATAAATATAATTTCTATTTTTTTTTATATGTCCCTAACTAAGGGGGTGATAAATGGGGGGTTATGTACTGTTTTTTTTATTTTGATCACTGTGATAGTTTATCACAGTGATCAAAATGCACTTTTATGAGAATGAATGAAAAAATTTTGAATCTGCCGCCAAGCAGATCGGCGGGCGCACTGCGCATGCGCCCGCCATTTTTTTTTTCCAGGAAGAAGACGCCGGGATCCTGGGGCCTGCGGGAGGACGGAGGACACCGGTAAGTATAGGGGGGGGGCGATCGGGGACCGGGGGACCCTCATTTTCTCCCCTCTGATGTGCGATCACATCAGAGGGGAGAGAAATCTTTTTTTTTTGCGGTCGCTGTTATACTTAGTATAACAGCGATCGTGACACCGGGGGTCGGTAAATACCGCCCGGATAGCCGGGGCGACGGACCCCCAGAGAAAATTGCCCATCCCCCCCCCAGCACAGCGGCGGGCACTGAGCATGCGCCCGCCATTTTCTCAATGGCGGCGGCACCGGGGAAGGCAGAGGGGCACGGGGGCCACATGGAGGACATCGGGGGCCACATGGGGGTCCCGGGGACCCTTTTTCTCTGTCCTCTGATGTCCGATGACATCAGAGGACAGAGAAATTAAATGGAACTTTTTTTTTTTGTTGCGGTCGCCGTTATAGGGTTAATAACGGCGATCGCAACATTGGTGTCGGTAAAAACCGACCCGATTCATGTTCTCTGGGGTCTCGGCTACCCCGGTAGCCGAGACCCCGGAGAAAATGCGCCTCTGGGGGGCGCTATTCACTTTTTCCACAGTGCACTGTGGTTTAAGTACCCTTAATGACGGCCGTTAAAAGGCGTATCGGCGGTCGTTAAGGGGTTAAAGAAGCACTCCCATCAAAATTTTTCTCCTCTTAATACGGGGAACAAGTATTTGATACACTGCCGATTTTGCAAGTTCTCACCTACAAAGAATAGAGGTCTGTAATTTTTATCATAGGTACACTTCAACTGTGAGAGACAATCTAAAACTAAAAACCAGAAAATCACATTGTATGATTTTACAGACCTCTCTGTTCTTTGTAGGTGGGAAAACTTGCAAAAACGGCAATGTATCAATTATTATCCCCACTGTAGGTTGCAATCATATTATATAGCACTGTATACTTACAATTGCTCATTTTGCCTTTCTACCAAGGTTATTCTTCCCTTTCCCATTAGGTCTATGACATTATGTGATTAGAAACTGACTAGCTGAATCCTTCTAGGCTCTGTGTAGAAACAGGAGGTCAATTTTCCCTGTATGAGTCATAAGTTACTGGCTGGGGAGGATGGTGGAACTGGGTTAGTAGTTATGGGAACCTGTCAGCAGGATTGTGCACGGTAACCTACACACAGTCAGGTTGGCGCAGTTATACTGAATAAAATGATACCTTGGTTGATGAAATCCATCTTGTGGTTGTTTTTAATGTTTATTTGCAGTTTATTATATGCTCGTACTCTGGGGCGGGCTGTGGAGGGGAGGTGGCAGGGGTCTTTATGTGGTGCTCCGATTAGGTATTCAAAATCCGTATGAAAATGGCACCGCCTGTGCAGTAGCGGCTATCTGTAATCCGATAGCTGCTACAGCGGAGGCTGTGCCATTTTTTGTAGAGAAAAAAATAAATCTTCTCCAAGATAGCACCGCCGCCATCTTGGAGGTGGAATTTTTTTTTCTCTAGCCAGATGGCGCCAACGGCACCTGCCCAGTAGCAGCTATCGGCAATTGTGGCACCATCTTGGAGGAAATTTTTTTTTTCTATACAAAGTTGGTAATGCCGGACCCTGCGCAGTTAAAGCTATCAGATAGATAATACATTTATTTACGGTATTTTAACTTTATAGTTTTACCAAGTTTGCACAACAGAAAGATTTTTGTGTCACCATATTCTATTTTGAGTGCATGCAATGTTAATGTTTTGATTTATTAATTTTTGAAAAGCAAGATGAAAACTAGTGTGGTAAACACTGGCAGAAAAATAAAAATAATTCTAATTTGTGTTACACATGCAGTGAAATATTACAATATGCATAATTTTTTGGTGTTAAATTACTTTTGATCAATAGATCCCTTATTAAAAATACATTGCTTTTTAACCAATTTTTTGGGAATTAAAGTAAAAAACCCTGCAATTCAGCTTTTTTTTTTTAAATATATACTTGGCTGGATATATGTATAAAAATTGTATAGTTTGTCTTTTACAGACACAGCGATACCAAATATGTATAGTTTATATAATTTTTTTTTTTATTTAAAAAAGGGGTTTCTGGGTCAGACAGCAACTTCAGCAAGCGAAGATATCATGCAGAATCCCAACAATGCGAAACAGACACTTTGGATTCCACTCTGGTTGCCAAGTCAAGTGTTTGTCACGCAACCACAAGTGGTTTACATTCTAATGTTCAACTGAGCAAAGCAGTAAGAAAAGGTAGTTAGCATGTCGCCTTGCTGTGACTACTCTGCGTTTGATCTCCAGATTTATCAATGATTCACCACTATATACATTTGTAAAGAATCTGAGAAAAAAAAAAAAAAAGAGGCTCGATGGAGGAGAGCATTTTTTAAAATCAAAACTAAATTATCTTCCACTGTTGTGCTGGTGTCACGATTCTACCACTCAGTGTGTCTTGGAAGCAGTGAGTGACTGCTCCTCTTGTGCAAGGGCGTGCTGAGCTGTATGTATTTTGATTAACAGTTCAGCTGTCCAATCTGAGACTGGGAGGTACTGAGCTTACTTTAGGCGTTCCCTGTTCTTAGTGGCTATTTAGCCAAGCTGTCTGGCCCAGATAGCTGCCAGTCGTAGTTTTCAACTCAGTGTGGCATTTCCTCTGTGCTTTGTACTCTAAGCACAGATATTCTGATCTTTTGTTGCCAAACCCTGGATTTGCCTACTGACTACCCATTTGTATTACCCCTGATGCCTTGACGCACTCTGACCTTGGAATTCTGACTCTGGCCTCTGACCATATTACCCTCTGTCCCTTTCCTCTGTTTATGATGTACCCTTCTGGCTCTTGACCTCAGACTCCTTGACTACGCTGACACACGGCTTGTCTGTGAGAAGAGACTAGCGTCACACTGCGCCTTTGTGGAGTCATACAGTGGGCAAAAAATAGAATTACACTTACCGGTAATTGGGTTTCTAAGACAGCACACAGGAGGTTGCCTCCCCATCCTAACTAGGGACAGGAAACAAGAGGTTTAAATAGCCCTCCCCTTCCCTGAATCCCCAGTGTTTTCCAAGGACCACACAGAATGAATGTTTGAGGTTATTTTTTTTTATTTACACTAGGGAATCAATCGAACATAACTTTTGGGGGGGGGGGGGGTTAAATTCCCCTCCACGACAGCACACAGGAAAAATACCAAAGAAAAATTGTTAGGAAGGGACAACAGACAGCAGCCAAAAGCTAGATCTCTTATAGATATTATATCTAATCTGTAGTGTTTAGTGAAGGTATGCACTGAGGACCAGGTGGCAGCTCTGCTCGATGGACGCATTGGCCCTTTCCGCCCAGGAGACTGGGCTTTAAACGATTCAGGTAGAGATAGATCCTGATTTTTATAAGTGTCCATGATTGCTTTTTTTATCCAATTTGCCAGAGTGCTCTTGGAGGCTTTCTTCCCCTTGTTTGGTCCACCATATTGGACAAAAAGATTCCGGTCTCTTCTCCAAGGTTTAGTTTGGTTTAAGTAGAGAATAGTCCATCGAACGTCCAGAGAAGGGAATGCAGCTTCTCTCTCATCTTTGGATTATCACAGAAAGAGGGTAGGATTATTTCTTGGAACCTGTGGAAGTCAGATGACACTTTTGGCAAAAAAATGGGTCTAGGCGGAATATTATTCTGTTTAGAATTTTTAGATAAGGCTCCCTGATGGATAGGGCCTGGATCTCATCCACCCTTCTTGCCGTTGTAATGGCTACAAGTGGTGCCGCTTTCCAGGATAGCTTGTCTTTCTGGATCTGGTCTATGGGTATCGAAAGGTGGAAGAGTCAAACCTTTCGGAACTATATTCAAATCCCAAGATGACATTATGTTGTATTTCCTCGGCTGGATTCTGGAGGCAGCTGACATGAAACTCCTTATCCACCGATGGTCTGCCCGGTTCTGATCGAAGTAGGAGCTCAGGGCTGACATGTGGACCTTTAGGGTACTTGGTTTTAAACCTTTACATAAGCCGTGTTGCAGAAAATCTAGGATCTTTGCCATGTTAGGGGAAAAGGGATTGTTGGGAGTGGATCCATACCACCTTGAGAAGGTCTTCCATACGTTGGAATAGATAGCATTTGTGACCTGTTTTCTTCTTTTTTGTAAAGTGGATATGACAGCATCTGAGAGGCCTCTGGCTCTCAGGATTGAGGTTTCAGAAGCCAGGCTGCCAAGCGTAGGCTGTGGGGAGCCGGATGAAAAATGGACCCTGACGTAGGTGGTCGTGAACCAGTGGTAGGGTCAGGTGTTCTTCTGAGCTCATCAGTTTCAGAGCCCCAAACCAGCTCCTCTTTGGCTAGATAGGAGCGATCAGGATGGTTTTGACCCTGTCGGTTCTGATCTTTTGCAGAGTCTTTGGCAACAATGGGATTGGAGGAAATGCGTAGGCTAGCTTGAAGCTCCAAGGGTGAGCGAAGGCATCTACTCTTGACTGAGCTGCGTTTGGACCTATGGAGAAATGTTTTGTTTTGGCATTTTCTCGATTTGCAAACAGGTCCACCTCCGGGAGAGCCCATGTCCTGGTCATATCTTGGAATATTCTCATATTGAGGCTCCATTCCACGGGTCCATGTCTGTCCTGCTTAGAAAGTCTGCTTCGGTGTTGTCAGATCCTTTTAGGTGGAGAGCTGATAAGGACAGGAAGTGATATTCTGCCCAATGAAAAATTCTTGCCGAGACCTGTTGCAGACTCTTGCCTTTTGTGCTGCCCTGATGGGCTACGGTGGTCATGTTGTTGGAGTGAACTCGGACAAGAGTTCCCTGGATTATAGGTTTTGCTGCCCTCAGGGCCTTCTCTACCGCTCTCAACTCTCTGAAATTGGAGAACTGGTCATTCAACTTGTTGGGTCAGATCCCTTGAAAGACTCCCTGCGATGTCACTGGTCCCCAACCACATTTACTGGCATCTGTTGTAATAGATGACATTGGATCCAAGGTGTTCCCTTTGTTAGATTCTCTCGGCTGAACCACCAGTTGAGGAGGGGAGACTCTTGTGCCCAGTGTCTCTGGGGTTCGGTTCCAGCAGGAGAGGATAAACTTTTGGAGTATTCTTGAATGAGCTTGGGCCCAGGGAATAGCTTGAATACACAATGTCATTGATCCCAGCACCGACATTGCGAATCTTAAGGTCACCCTTTTCGGGGTTTTTAGAATCCGGATCCTTGATCTTACGCTTTTTTGTTGGTGACCGGAAGAAAGAACTTCTGGTTTTGGGAATCTAGGAGGATTCCTAAAAAGACTTTCCTGGTTGATGGGTTCAGGTCTCATTTCTCCCGATTTACAATCCAGCCTAACGATGGTAAGGTATGTACGACCGACTGAAGATGTCCTCTGAGAGTGGTACTGGAAGGAGCCATCACAAGGAAGTTGTCTAGGTAGGGAACGATGTTATGTTTCGGTAGCTGAGGAAATTGCAAAAATAGCCAAAATAGCAATACACCAGAGAGGCTGGAAACTATTGGATTGCAGGACCCTAAACTAACCGCAACACTAGAAGTAGCCGTGGAGCGTACCTACGGTGATCCTAGACGCCTCGTCACAGCCGGAGAGATAGCTACACCTAAAGGCAGAAAGATGAAAGCCATCTGCCCGTAGGAAGAACCCCAAAGAAATAGGAAGCCCCCAAACATATAATGGCAGTTAGACAAGAAGAAAATACGGACACAGACAGAAAATAGAATGGGCCCCAGCGTTTGCTCAATCTGTCTAGATAGAAAAGTATAGGAAAGAATTCTGACTGCAACCCAAAAAAACACTGACAAAAATACCAACACTTCTGATTAACAAAAAACCTGAGATCACACAATCTCTACCACTTAAATCAGATCTCTGGTGTAATACACAGCAATTCAGCAAATAAAAAGTGACAAAGGAACAGAGCAAATGTGCAAACACAAACTGAGCACAATTGCAGCGCCAGGCCCCAAAAGGGGGCCAGGCTGAAGTCCACTGCAAGGCAGAGAACCAGCAAGGAAAATCCAACCAGAGGAAAAAAAACAAAACAGCAAATCACTTAGGCCTCTTTCACACATCTGTTTTTTGACTTCAGGCATTATCCGGCGTGTTGTTAAAAAAACGGATCCGGTACCGGATGCGTTTTTTTACCATTGACTTTCATTAGCGCCGGATCATGCCTGATGACATTGCGTTGTATCCGTTTTTGTCCGGATCCCGCGGAAATGTACATTCCGGCGGCCGGACAAAACGGTGCCTGCAACGTTTTTTTTTTAACCGGAGCTGCCTGATAGTGCCTGAAGCGGCGCATCAGGCGGCCGGAAATAATAGAAGTCAATGGAACCGGATCAGTCTTTTGTGCAAATCGTGAAAAGACTGATCCGGATTCTGGAAATCAGGGACTACTACTACTACTACTACTACTAAGTTCAGGTCGGATCCAGCAAAAAAACGGATCCGTTGCATCAGTTTTTTCATTTCAGCGCCGGATCCGTCCCTTCAGGTGTTCGCCGGATCATGCCTGACACAAAAAAACTGATGTGTGAAAGCAGCCTTATCTGAATCAAAGCAGGAATGCAAGGTGGAAGTGACATTGCGCCCCTGTGTACGTCACTTTCTGTGAATGTCCCGGACTGCTAGTGAGTGCGGAAGCCACAGCCGGCACGTGGGGGGGGGGGGGGGGGGGAGAGGTGGGTTTGGGAGAGAGCTACCTGGCAGGGGGGGCTACGGGAGGACCCCAGCCATGTCTTACACCATCCAGCATTGCCAGCAGCGCCGGAGGATGGTGCGGTCCCGCCGTGGCGGGAGCAGCTGAAGAAGGAAGGTCCGGGATGATCGACCCAGGCTGCCTGGCTTAAAAGGTATGCTCTCGAGAGTGTCGCCGGCCAACCCTCAAGCACACACGAAACCTCTTCATCCCTTAAGGACAGGACAACACTGGGGATTGAGGGAAGGGGAGGGCTATTTAACCTGTTTCCTGTCCCTAATTAGGATGGGAAGGCAACCTCCTGCGTGCTGTCGTCGAGGGGATTAGAGAAATAAGTAATTGATACATTGACGATTTTGCACGTTTTCCCACCTACAAAAGAATGGAGAGGTCTGTAATTTTTATTGTAGGTACACTTCAGGTTTTTATTTTTAGATTCTGCCTCTCACAGTTGAACATTGCATGATTTTTAAATAATTAAAATTGCATTTTATTGCATAAAAGTCTTAGTTACTTACCGTTAACGGTATTTTTCAAAGTCCATGACAGCACTACAGAGAGAGGGGATCCGCCCCTTAGGAACAGGAAACCTACAGATACAAAAAGGGCGGCACCTCTCCCACGCATCAGTTGGATTACAGAGCATAAGAGGACTACCAAGGTTAAATGGTATACAGCAAAAAATTTATGCATCACACAGTAACATTAATCAATTGTTTATTACATGTGGACTATATAAGAGGAAGAAGTGCACATAGAACACGGGTGGGAATGTAAGGGTGCTGTCATGGACTTCGAAAAATACCGTTAACGGTAAGTAACTAAGACTTTATTCAAACGTCCATGACAGCACTACAGAGAGAATTACAGAGAGTAATAACTGCTTAGGGAGGGACTACAGCCTGCAGCACCCTTAGTCCGAAAGAAAGGTCTGAGGAAGCACCCAAATCTAACCTATAATGAGTGTAAAACATGTGTGGAGAAGACCACGTAGCTGCCTTACATATCTGGTCAATGGAGACTTCTGCCCTCTCTGCCCATGAAGTCGCCACAGCTCGGGTGGAATGCGCCCTTAGCCTCTCAGGTGCCGGCTTGCCCCTCGAGGTGTATGCCAGAGAAATTGCTTCCCTAATCCATCTGGCCAATGAGCTTTTTGTTATTCTACGGCCTTTGTTAATTCCCTGAAAAGAGACAAGCAATGCATTGTCCCTTTTCCAGGGATCAGAGACTGCCAAATATTGCAGGAGACATCTTCTAACATCTAGAGTATGGAGTTTTATCTCTTTTTGATTAGATGGATTAGGGATGAACGAAGGGAGAACAATTTCCTGTGTTCTGTGGAAAGCGGAAGACACCTTAGGTAGGTATGCTGGATCAGGTCTAAGTATTATTCTGTCATTCAGGACCCGAGTGTTATGTTACGGTAGCTGAGGAGTGCAGGTAAAAAAGGAAATACACCAGAGCAGTTGGAATCTATGAGATTGCAGTACCCTGACTGACCACCGCAACTAGAGGCAGCCGTGGAGCGTTCCTACGATGGTCCTAGACGCCTCGTCACAGCCTGAGAAACTAACTACACCTAAAGATAGAAATAGGAAAGCTATCTGCCCCGGAGCAGAACCCCAAAGATAATAGAAAGCCCCAAACATGTAATGGCGGTTAGACAAGAGGAAATACTGACACAGAAAGAAAATAGTATGAGCAAACGCTGGGGCCCAAACTATCTAAATAGAAAAGGACAGGAAGGGTACTTACTGCAATCCCAGAAAACCCTGAAAAACACCAACTCTACTAATTTCAAAATCACCTGAGATCACACGACCTCTACCACCTAAATTAGTTCTCTGGTGTAACAAAAACAGCAGCCACTGAAAAAACTGCAAAAAGCAAAAGTACAAAACACAGTGGCTGGACTAAACTGAGAGGGCAAAAGCCCCCGGAGGGGACCCAGAAGGCCCCCACAGAAGTGCAGGACAAAATGCAAAAATATAGCAAAAACACAAAATAAGAAATTGTCTTATCTGATAGCAGGAGATGCAGACACGACACAGCAGGCTACAAGGGAAACTGGAAAGAAGGATTCAGACCAGAACAATTGATCACCGGCAACCCTGATGGGAAAATGATTCCCTTAAATAAGACCAATCAGTAACACCTGATTCCCAATCCTCACTAGTACCGCTTGTAACCACCAGAGGGAGCCTCTGCTCAGAACTCATCTCAAACCCATTCACAACAGTACCCCCCCCTTGAGGAGGGGTCACCGAACCCTCATTTGAGCAACCAGGTCGGTCAGGATGAGTTCTATGATATGCACGGATAAGTCTCCTAGCATGGATGTCCGAAGCAAACACCCAAGAATTATCTTCCTGACCATAACCTCTCCATTTAACCAAATACTGGAGTCTTCGTCTAGAAAAACGAGAATCCAATATTTTCTCAACCACATACTCCAGATTGCCCTCAACCAAAACAGGGTCAGGAGGCACAGCAGCAGGAACCACTGGCTCAACAAACCTCTTCAACAAGGACTTGTGGAACACGTTATGGATCTTAAATGTCCCTGGAAGAAGCAAACGAAAAGAAACAGGATTAATAATCTCCATGATCTTATAAGGTCCAATGAACCTAGGCTTAAATTTAGGAGATGCTACTCTCATAGGAATATTCTTTGAGGACAACCAGACCAAGTCCCCCACTTTAAACCGAGGACCATCAGTCCTATGCCGGTTAGCAAACCGCTGGGCCTTCTCCTGAGAGAGGGACAACCTCTCCACTACCTGGTCCCAAATCTGCTGCATACGCTCAACAACAGAGTCAACACCTGGACAGACAGAAGCCTCCGTCTGTCCTGAAGAAAATCGAGGGTGAAACCCAGAATTACAGAAAAACGGAGACATCAAAGTGGCAGAGCTAGCCCTATTATTAAGAGCAAACTCAGCCAAAGGCAAAAAAGAGACCCAGTCATCCTGATCAGCAGACACAAAGCATCTTAGATAAGTCTCCAATGTCTGGTTTGTTCTCTCAGTTTGACCATTGGTCTGAGGATGAAATGCCGAGGAGAAAGACAATTGAACACCCAGTTTAGAACAAAAAGTCCTCCAAAATCTGGAAACAAACTGGACTCCTCTGTCAGACACAATGTTCTCAGGAATGCCGTGTAAACGAACCACGTGCTGAAGGAACAACGGCACCAATTCAGAGGAGGAAGGCAACTTAGGTAATGGCACAAGATGTATCATTTTGGAAAACCTATCACAAATTACCCAGATGGTGGTCATTCTCTGAGAAACAGGAAGATCGGAAATGAAATCCATAGAGATATGGGTCCATGGTCTCTTGGGCACAGGCAATGGCATCAACAAACCACTAGAGCGAGAGCAAGGCTTGGAGCGAGAGCAAGTCCCGCAGGACTGCACAAATTCCCTGACATCGCGAGACAAGGTAGGCCACCAAAAGGACCGACTAACCAAGTCTCTGGTACCAAAAATTCCGGGATGCCCAGCCAATGCGGAACAATGAATCTCAGACATCACACTCTTTTTCCATTGGTCCGGGACAAACAATTTTCCAACAGGGCAGCGCTCGGGCCTATCCTCCTGACACCCCTCCAGAGCAAGTCTCAAATTAGGCGAGATGGCGGAAAGAACTACACCCTCCTTCAAAATAACAGAGGGATCAGATAGCTCAGGAGAGTCCGCAAGGAAACTCCTCGAGAGGGCATCCGCCTTAACATTCTTAGTGCCAGGAAGAAAGGAAACCACAAAATTAAAACGTGTGAAAAACAAGGCCCACCTGGCCTGTCTAGGATTGAGTCGCTTGGCAGATTCCAGATAGACCAGATTCTTATGGTCCGTAAGGACCACCACCTGATGTTTGGCTCCCTCCAGCCAATGTCTCCACTCTTCAAAAGCCCACTTCATGGCCAATAACTCCCGATTACCCACGTCATAATTACGTTCAGTAGGAGAAAATTTTCGAGAGAAAAAGGCACAAGGGTTACTTTTAGAGGTCTCTGGATCTTTTTGGGACAAAACGGCACCTGCCCCAATTTCAGAGGCATCAACCTCCACCTGAAATGGCAGAGAAACATCAGGCTGCCGTAGAACAGGAGCAGAAGTGAATCTCTGCTTAAGTTCCTGAAACGCAGAGACTGCCTCAGGAGGCCAATTCACCACATCAGAACCCTTTCTGGTCAAATCAGTTAATGGTTTAACAATAACAGAGAAATTACCAATAAATTTACGATAAAAATTGGCAAAACCCAAAAATCTCTGAAGAGCCTTTAATGAAGTAGGTTGGACCCAATCACCGATGGCCTGAACCTTGACGGGTCCATTTCAATAACAGATGGGGACAAAATGAATCCCAGAAATGAGATCTTCTGTACGCCAAAAAGACACTTTGATCCCTTCACATACAGAGCATTCTCTCTCAAAATCTGGAATACAGTTCGAACATGTTTCACATGAGAGTCCCAGTCATTAGAAAAAATCAAGATATCATCCAAATAAACAATCAGAAACTTGTCCACAAAATCCCTGAAAATGTCATTCATGAAGGACTGGAAGACGGAAGGAGCATTAGTGAGCCCAAAGGGCATCACAAGGTACTCAAAATGCCCTTCAGGGGTGTTAAATGCCGTCTTCCATTCATCCCCGTGCTTAATGCGAATAAGGTTATACGCCCCCCTGAGGTCAAGCTTAGTAAACCAAGTAGCGTTTTTCACCCTGGAAAACAGGTCAGAAATCAAGGGTAACGGTATTGATATTTCACAGTAATATTGTTCAAGAGACGATAATCAATACACGGCCTTAATGAACCATCTTTTTTGGCCACAAAGAAAAAACCGGCACCTAAGGGTGAAGAGGATGGTCTGATATGACCCTTCTCCAATGATTCCTTGATATAAGACCGCATAGCGTCATGTTCAGGTACAGACAAGTTAAAAAGGCGACCCTTAGGGAATTTACTACCTGGCACTAATTCAATAGCGCAGTCATAGCTCCTATGGGGAGGTAAGGATGCAGATTTACTTTCGCTAAACACATCAGAAAAATCAAACAAAAAGTCAGGAACATCCTCAGCCTGGGGGGAGGCAGAAAAAACAGGAGTGTTGGTATTAACACATTGGCAGCCCCAACTGGTTACAGACACAGATTTCCAATCCAAAACAGGATTATGAGACTGTAACCAAGGGAAACCCAGCACGATAATGTCATGCAGATTATATAGAACCAAAAATTTGCAGCACTCCTGGTGATCAGGTTCAACCCTCATTATCACCTGAGTAGAAAACTGGGTTTATTCTCAGCCAAAGGGGTAGAATCGATCCCCAGTAGGGGAATAGACTTCTGTAGGGGTATCAAGGGAAATCCACAACGTTTAGCAAAATCATAATCCATCAGATTAATAGCTGCTCCAGAATCAACGAAAGCCTGAGCAGAAAATGAGGACAGAGAGCATATCAGAGTGACAGTTAATAAAAACTTAGTCTGAACACTACCCAAGACAACTGAGCGTGCAAAACGTCTTCCCCGCTTAGGGCAGACTGAAATAGCATGAGAGGCATCACCACAGTAGAAACATAACCCATTGCGCTTTCGAAACTCATGACGCTGTGCCCCAGACACCACTCCATCACACTGCATGGGCTCAGCAGCTGGCTCACAAGGCAACACCACTCCACGCATACTTCTCCGCTCACGCAAACGTCTGTCAATTTGAATCGCTAATGACATAGAATCATTGAGACCAGAGGGGACAGGGAATCCCACCATAACATCCTTTACATTATCCGACAGACCCTTCCGGAAAAGGGCCGCCAAAGCGTCGTCATTCCATTTGGTCAGGACTGCCCACCTACGGAATCTCTGACAGTATAACTCAGCGTCATCAAGCCCCTGATTTAATGCCAACAAGGCTTTTTCAGCTTGATCAGTGACATTAGGCTCATCGTACAATAACCCCAAAGCCTGAAAAAATGCATCAACATCACTCAAAACAGGATCCCCAGGTGTGAGGGAAAAAGCCCAATCCTGAGGATCGCCGCGCAGGAGAGAGATGACAATTTGAACCTGCTGCGCTGCGTTTCCTGAGGACTTAGATTTTAAGGCAAGAAACAATTTACAATTATTTTTGAAATTCTGAAACTTAGCTCGATCCCCTGAAAACAAATCTGGCATGGGGATCCTAGGTTCCACAACAGGCAACCTAGCAAGATATGCAGCAATACTCTGAACCTCAGTGGCAAGCTGATCCACACGGCCAGACAACTGTGCAAACTCCATTGGGAGAAAAGATCCTCCCCAGCACCCAGAGATACAGAGGAAAAAAAAAAAAAAAAAATGCAACAAACAGAAAAATATCTCTGACAACTTTTCTTCCTTCAAATATTTTTTCCCTTCTGTGAGTACCATACAATTTTTATGGCCGGTGATACTGTTATGTTACGGTAGCTGAGGAGTGCAGGTAAAAAAGGAAATACACCAGAGCAGTTGGAATCTATGAGATTGCAGTACCCTGACTGACCACCGCAACTAGAGGCAGCCGTGGAGCGTTCCTACGATGGTCCTAGACGCCTCGTCACAGCCTGAGAAACGAACTACACCTAAAGATAGAAATAGGAAAGCTATCTGCCCCGGAGCAGAACCCCAAAGATAATAGAAAGCCCCCAAACATGTAATGGCGGTTAGACAAGAGGAAATACTGACACAGAAAGAAAATAGTATGAGCAAACGCTGGGGCCCAAACTATCTAAATAGAAAAGGACAGGAAGGGTACTTACTGCAATCCCAGAAAACCCTGAAAAACACCAACTCTACTAATTTCAAAATCACCTGAGATCACACGACCTCTACCACCTAAATTAGTTCTCTGGTGTAACAAAAACAGCAGCCACTGAAAAAACTGCAAAAAGCAAAAGTACAAAACACAGTGGCTGGACTAAACTGAGAGGGCAAAAGCCCCCGGAGGGGACCCAGAAGGCCCCCACAGAAGTGCAGGACAAAATGCAAAAATATAGCAAAAACACAAAATAAGAAATTGTCTTATCTGATAGCAGGAGATGCAGACACGACACAGCAGGCTACAAGGGAAACTGGAAAGAAGGATTCAGACCAGAACAATTGATCACCGGCAACCCTGATGGGAAAATGATTCCCTTAAATAAGACCAATCAGTAACACCTGATTCCCAATCCTCACTAGTACCGCTTGTAACCACCAGAGGGAGCCTCTGCTCAGAACTCATCTCAAACCCATTCACAACACCCGAGTGTAAGGAGACGAAGTTAATGCTACCAGGAATGCGGTTTTAAGGGAAAGAATTTTTATTGATGCTGCTGATACAGGTTCAAAAGGGGGCTCTGTTAAAGCAGTGAGAACAAGGTTCAAATCCCATGGCATGATTCTGTTCTTCACTATGGGTCTCGACCTACCCGCAGCTTTAATGAATCTACTGACCCAGTAATTATTGGCGATGTTGCAACTGAAGAGTGCCCCCAAAGCTGAAACTTGCACCTTAAGGGTGCTTGTGGAGAGACCTAAGTCCAGACCCTTTTGTAGGAATTCTAGAATCTGGGTTATCGGTGTTGGGTCCCCTGCTACCACCCCCGAGCTCTGGAGAAATTTTTTCCAAGTCCTAGCGTAGATTCTAGTTGTAACCTCTTTTCTGCTCTTAAGGAGAGTATGAATTACATTAGCAGAAAACCCCTTATCTCTCAGCAGCGACCGTTCAAAATCCACGCCGTCAGGTGGAGGCCCGCTACTCGAGGATGGTAGACTGGACCCTGGGAGAGCAGATCGGGAATATCCGGCAGGACCCATGGGTCGGCTATCGACATGTTCCTGAGACATGAAAACCATGCCCTCCTGGGCCAGAAGGGAGCGACTACTATTACCCTCGCCCTGTCCTTCCTGACCTTCCTCAATACTAGAGGGAGTAAGGACAAGGGAGGGAAGGCGTATGCTAGATTGAAATCCCACTTTAATAGAAGAGCGTCCACTGCCAGAGGGCGTTCTTTGGGATTCAGAGAGCAGAACCGTCTCACTTTCCTGTTGCTTTTGGTAGCAAAGATCTACCTCCGGTTGACCCCACTTCTGCACAATCAGGTCGAAGATGGAAGTTTTTAACAACCATTCTCCCTGACTCAGGAGATTGCGGCTTAAGAAGTCCGCCTTGGTATTTTCTTCTCCCCTTATATGTAGAGCCGTTAGAGAAAGAAAGTGTCGTTCTGCTATCTGGAGTAGGCGCCTTGCCACTTCCATGAGAGGACCGGAACGAGTACCACCCTGGTGGTTGACGTAAGCGACTGTGACACGATTGTCGGAGAGCACTCGAACGTGGTGACCCTGTAGATAGATAAGGAGCTTTTTAATCGCTAGCTCTACCGCCATTAACTCCTTCATATTAGAAGACATCTGAATTTGATCCAGCTCCCATAAGCCCTGAACCATAACGTCCCCTATATGAGCCCCCCACCCAGAGGGGCTTGCATCTGTCGTGACTATCCGGGATATTTCATATTCCCAGGGAACCCCCTTAGACAGGTTCGTCTCCTCCTTCCACCAATCCAGGGATCTTATTGTAGCCTGGGACAAGGATAGCTGGCCTTCTAGGTAACCACCTAGAAAATTTTGATATAACAAGACCTCAGCTTGCAGCGTCCTTGTGTGAAATTGAGCCCACTGAACCGCGGGGATACAGGACGAGAGGGAGCCCAAAAGAGACATGGCCTTCCTAAGAGACATGGAGGGGTTATTGGAAGCGTTTAGGACCTGGTACCGTAAGCGAATCAACTTGTCTGACGGTAAACTACAGTTCTGATTCCGTGAATCCAGAATTAGCCCTAGAAACTGCTGAACCCTCATCGGATTCAAACGAGACTTTTTGGTATTTATTAGCCATCCCAGCCGCTCTAAGGTAGATATTGCTCTTTGCAGTTGCTCTAGGCAATGTTCTGCCGTCTTTCCAATGATAAGAAAGTCGTCGAGGTAGGGGACTATGAGCATATTGGATTCACGTAAGTGGGCCATGACCTCTGACATAACTTTAGTGAATACTCGTGGGGCAACCGCCAAGCCAAAAGGAAGGGCGCTATATTGAAAATGTCGCAGCGATTTCCCCATCTGGACTGCTACTCTGAGGAAACGCTGATGGTCCGCATGGATCGGTACGTGGTAATAAGCATCTTTCAGATCTAACACCACCATAAAGCAATTTTCAAACAGAAGCTTTATTGCTGAGCTGACCGTTTCCATTTTAAATGGGTGAATAACCTGGAATTTATTGAGGGCTTTCAAATTAATAATTGTTCTAAAAGAACCGTCCGGTTTACGGATCAAAAACAGAGGGGAGTAAAACCCTTTACCCCGCTCTGTTTCTGGCACCTCCACTAAGACTTTCTTAGCGCAAAGCTCCTGAACTTCCAACTCCAGAGCGGCCTGCTCCGATGGGGATGACCTGAGGGGGGTAATTTTAAAGTTATCCCGAGGTACCGAGGAGAATTCTAACCGCAGCCCTGTAGCTATGAGGTTAAGGATCCAGCTACTGCTTGAGATTTCCGACCAGGCCGGGTAGAAGGCCCTCAATCTGCCTCCTACCGGCATCGCGAGTCATTGCGAGGGTTTTTTGGTTTCCCTAGGCGGACCCCTAAACATAAACCCTGTACCTCTTCGCCTCTTTTCATCCCATTTGGCTCGCTCCCTGGACGACCTTCTGCGGCTGAACCTCCTTCTGCTGAAAGGTCTCTTATAGGAAGGAGTCGATAGACTGGGAAACTTCTTGTCGTCCCCTGCCTTTTCCAAAAGATCGTCCAGGACTGGGCCAAAAAGATATTCGCCGTCACACGGAATGGAGCAGAGGCGAGATCTGGCTTGAATATCGCCCGGCCAACATTTCAGCCACAACGCCCTTCGTGCTGCATTAGACAGACCTGCCGCTCTGGCAGCCATTCTTACTGAGTCCGCTGAGGAATCAGCCAGGAAAGCCACCGCGTTCTGAATTATCGGCAAGGTCTTCCGAATTGACCCCTTAGAGGTTCCATCTGCTAACTGGGACGCTAATTGGTCTAGCCAGACCATCATTGATCTGGCTGTACAAGTGGCTGCAACCGCTGGCCTCAGGGCACCTGCCGACATCTCCCATGTCCCTTTCAAGAAGGAGTCTGCCTTCTTGTCTAGTGGATCTTTCAAAGACCCCATATCATCGAATGGGATGGAGGATTTTTTGGAAGCCTTCGCCACTGCTGCATCCAGCTTCGGGGCCTTATCCCATCTACCTGTCAAGGGATCTTCAAAGGGATATCTCCGTTTAAACGCTTGGGGTAAGGAGCCTCTTTTTTCTGGCTTCTTCCACTCTGTCTATAAGGCCTTGGATGCTACTGTTTAGTGGAAAGGATCTGCGTTTTTTTTGGATCTAGACCACCGAACATCAGATCCTGTACTGAGAGTTCTGGTCTCGCCTCCTCTACCTCCATGGTGGACCTAACTGATTTGACAAGTTTGTCCATCTGGTCCAAGGGAAAACAAAATCGAGTAGCGTCTTCTGTAGAAGAGGAAGAAGCCGAAGAGGAAGGCGAGGAGGGTCCTGAAACAACTTCACCCTTGTCATGGGCGGCAGGTGAATCTGAATCAGATAAAACTGGTACAGTTCTACGCCTGGAAGATTCTCCGTGTCTTAAGGACGCTTTCATCTCCGCTCTTATTATCTCCTTCAGGCTTTCGGTGAAATCTGGAGTCTCCTCCGCTATCTAAAAAGGGAAGGGGCATAGGGGGGGTTACTATCTCATCCCAGGCCCCTGCCCTTCCCCCTTTAATGCCCTACCGTCCGTTGCGTGCACGGCTGGCATAACCTTTTAGGGCAAGCGTCAGGCAGAGGGCAAGCACAAAAGGCACATTCCCTGTGCTTGCTTTTCACCGAACACTTCTTCCCTAGTAACGGAACACAGAATGGGGGAAAACTGCATTACTGGGTATTCTAAGTTTGACGATCTCTTACCCAGTCCATACAGCCGTAGGTACCGGATCACGGGGAGGGGTCTTTTTCCCAGCTGCGGAACTCCTGCGGCTGGCGCCCCTGGCCATTGAAGAGGAGCGCTCTGTCTGCTGCTGCTGCTGGCTCTCCTGTTGCACCGAGGGAGCTTCTGCAGTGTCCATAGTCAGAAAATGGGGCAGAAGCGCTTTACCTCCTTCCTAGGCTCATTATATCCTCCCCCGGATATCCAGGTCAGCAGGTGTGGCCAGGGGTCCACCCCCTCCTGCTCCCCGCCCCACAGCCCCCTGCACCTCCCCGCTGTCCCCACAGCAGGCGCCGCCCCATGTATGATGCAGCCGCCAAAAATTTCAAAAACGCCGGCCGGTGTCTCACTTCCGGTTCCGGCGGTGGAGACTCCGCCCCCTTTCTCAGCGCTCCCACAGGGGATCCCACAGACCCCGCCGCACCATCGCAGGCAAGTAAAGTCTCCCGCCGCATCGCCCTCCCAGCAGGGACGCGAGCGGGAGATCTCAAAAAGTCCCAGCCGCGCCGCACATAGTAGCGGCGCGCGGCGAAAATTTAAAAAAAACCCCACCGCGCCGTCCACAGCAGTGACGCGCGGCGGGAAATTCAAACCCCCCCCCGCCGCGGCGGGAATTTAAAAAAAAAACCCCGCCGCGCCGTCTACAGCAGTGACGCGCGGCGGGAAATTCAAAAAAACCCCGCCGCGCCGTCCATAGCAGCGACGCGCGGCGGGAAATTCAAAAAAAATTCCCCGCCGCGCCGTCCATAGCAGTGACGCGCGGCGGAAAATTGAAATTTCAAAAAAAAATATTTTTTTTTAACCCCTTCATGACCCAGCCTATTTTGACCTAAATGACCTGGCCATTTTTTGCAATTCTGACCAGTGTCCCTTTATGAGGTAATAACTCAGGAACGCTTCAACGGATCCTAGCGATTCTGAGACTGTTTTTTCGTGACATATTGGGCTTCATGTTAGTGGTAAATTTAGGTAGATAATTTTTGCGTTTATTTGTGAAAAAAATGGAACTTTGGCCAAAATTTTGAAAATTTCGCAATTTTCAAATTTTGAATTTTTATTCTGTTAAACCAGAGAGTTATGTGACACAAAATAGTTAATAAATAACATTTCCCACATGTCTACTTTACATCAGCACAATTTTGGGAACAACATTTTTTTTTGTTAGGAAGTTATAAGGGTTAAAAGTTGACCAGCGATTTCTCATTTTTACAGCAAAATTTACAAAACCATTTTTTTTAGGGACCACCTCACATTTGAAGTCACTTTGAGGGGTCTATATGGCAGAAAATACCCAAAAGTGACACCATTATAAAAACTGCACCCCTCAAGCTACTCAAAACTACATTCAAGAAGATTATTAACCCTTCAGGTGCTTCACAGGAACTAAAGCAACGTGGAAGGAAAAAATGGACATTTTAATTTTTCCAACAAAATTTTTCTTTTAGCATCAATTTTTTCATTTTTGCATGGGCATCAGGATAAAATGGACCCTAAAATTTGTTGGGCAATTTCTCCTGAGTATACAGATACCTCATATGTGGTCATAAACCACTGTTTGGGCGCACGGCAGGGCTCAGAAGGGAAGGAGCGCCATTTGACTTTTTGAATGGAAAATATGCTGGAATATTTAGCGGTTGCCATGTCGCATTTGGAGAGTCCCTGTGTGCCTAAACATTGGAGCTCCCCCACAAGTGACCCCATTTTGGAAACTAGACCCCCCAAGGAACTTATCTAGATGCAGAGTGAGCACTTTGAACCCCAGGTGCTTCACAAATTGATCCGTAAAAAAAAGAAAGTACTTTTTTTTTTTCACAAAAATTTTCTTTTAGCCTCAGTTTTTTCATTTTCACATGGGCAACAGTATAAATTGGATCCTAAAATTTGTTGGGCAATTTCTCCTGAGTACACCGATACCTCATATGTGGTCATAAACCACTGTTTGGGCGCACGGCAGGGCTCAGAAGGGAAGGAGCGCCATTTGACTTTTTGAATGGAAAATTAGCTCCAGTCGTTAGCGGACACCATGTCATGTTTGGAGAGCCCCTGTATGCCTAAACTTTGGAGCTCCCCCACAAATGACCCCATTTTGGAAACTAGACTCCCTAAGAAACTTATGCAGATGCACAGTGAGCACTTTGAACCCCCAGGTGCTTCACAAAACTTTATAACGCAGAGCCGTGAAAATAAAAAATCATTTTTTTTTCTCAAAAAATTATTATTTAGCCCCATATTTTTTATTTTCACAATGGTTACAGGAGAAATTGGACCCCAAAAGTTGTTGTCTAATTTGTCCTAAGTACGCTAGTACCTCACATGTGGGGGAGAACCACTGTTTGGGCACACGTCAGGGCTTGGAAGGGATGTAGTGACGCTTTGAAATGCCGACTTGATGGAATGGTCTGCGGGCGGGCAGAGCCCCTGATGTGCCTAAACAGTAGAAATCCCCACAAGTGACCACATTTTGTAAACTAGACCCCTCAAGGAACTTAACTAGATGTGTGGTGAGCACCTTGAACCCCCACGTGCTTCACAGAAGTTTGTAATGCAGAGCCGTGAAAATAAAAAATCATTTTTTTCCTCAAAAACTGATTTTTTTAACCCGCAATTTTTTATTTTCACAAGGGTAACAGGAGAAATTGGACCACAAAAGTTGTTGTGCAGTTTGTCCTGAGTACACTGGTACCCCATATGTGGGGGGGAACCACTGTTTTGGCGCATGGGAGAGCACAGAAGGGAAGGAGCGCCATTTTGGAATGCAGACTTGATGGAATGTTCTGTGGGCGTCATGTTGCCTTTGCAGAGCCCCTGATGTGCCTAAACAGTAGAAACCCCCCACAAGTGACCCCATTTTGGAAACTAGACCCCCCAAGGAGCTTATCTAGATGTGTAGTGAGCACTTTGAACCCCCAAGGGCTACACAGAAGTTTATAACGCCGGGCCATGAAAATAAAAAAATCATATTTTTTCCACAAACATGATCTTTTAGTCCCCAATTTTTTTTTATTTTCCCAAGGGTAACAGGAGAAATTAGACCTCAAAAGTTGTTGTCCAATTTGTCCGGAGTACGCTGATATCCCATATGTGGGAGAAAACTACTGTATGGGCACACTTCGGGGCTCGGAAGGGAAGTAGTGACGTTTTGAATTGCCGACTTGATGGAATGGTCTGCGGGCGTCATGTTACGTTTGCAGAGTCCCTGATGTGCCTAAACAGTATAAACTCCCCACAAGTGACCCCATTTTGGAAACTAGACCCTGCAAGGAGCTTATCTAGATGTGTGGTGAGCACTTTGAACCCCAAGTTCTTCACAGAAGTTTATAACGCAGAGCCGTGAAAATAAAAAATCATTTTTTTTTCCACAAAAATAACTTTTAGTCCCCAATTTTTTTTCCCAACAGTAACAGGAGAAATTAGACCCCCAAAGTTGTTATGCAATTTTTCCCGAGTACGCTGATACCCCATATGTGGGGGTAAACCACTGTTTGGGCACACGTCGGGGCTTGGAATAAAGGGAGCACTGTTTGACTTTTTGAACGCAAAATTTGCAGGAATCAATGGTGGCGCCATGTCGCGTATGGAGATCCCCTGATGTACCTAAATAGTGGAAACCCCTCAATTCTAACTCCAACCCTAAGCCCAACACACCCCTAACCCCAACCCTAACCCCTACACACCCCTAACCCTAATACAAACCCTAACCATAACCCTAACCCCAACACACCCTAACCCTAATCCCAACTCTAACCATAAACCTAACCACAAGCCTAACCCTAATCCCAACCCTAACCCCAAAACACCCCTAACGCTTATCCCAACCTTAACCCTAATCCCAACCTTAACCCTAATTCCAACCCTAACCCTAATTCCAACCCTAACCCTAATTCCAACCCTTACCCGAGTTCTAACCCTTACCCTAGTTCTAACCCTAAGGCTGGGTTCATATTGCGTTTTACCAGCCCGTTCAACACGTAGCGTTGACGGGCTGGTAACGGTATAGCATAACGCGATCGCGTTATGCTATACCCGCTAGTGCAGAGGAATCAGCGATGATTCATCTGTGCTAGCGGTGATGGAGCCCAGACGCTGCAGCCTGCGTCCAAGGCTCCGTCACTGAATGACGACACGTCGCGAAAGCATGCCGCTTCATGGCATGCGTTGCGATGCGCACACAAATGGGGTGAATGGCAGCGTTAACGGACTGCGTTACACCGCGGTGAAACGCAGTCCATCTAACGGACTGCCATAATGCAATATGAACCCAGCCTGACCCTAAGGCCCCGTGCACACGTTGCGGATTCACTTGCGGATTTTTCTAAAATCCGCAGGTAAAACGACCTGCCTTTTACCTGCGTATTTAGCGCGGATTTGCTGCGGTTTTTCTCTGCGGTTTTACGCCTATAATGGAATAGGTGTAAAATCGCTGCGGAATCCGCACAAAGAATTGACATGCTGCGGATTTAAAACCGCAGCAAATCCGCGCTGAAAAATCTGCAGCATGTGCACAGCGTTTTTTTTTACCATTTATTTGCATTGTACTGTACATGGTTTCTGGATCTGCTGTGGATCCGCAGCGCCAAATCTGCTGCGGATCCGCAGCGCCAAATCCGCTGCGGATCAGCAGCGAAATCAGCTGCGGATCAGCAGCGAAATCAGCTGCGGATCAGCAGCGAAATCAGCTGCGGATCAGCAGCGAAATCAGCTGCGGATCAGCAGCGAAATCAGCTGCTGATCCGCAGCGAAATCAGCTGCTGATCCGCAGCGAAATCAGCTGAGGATCAGCAGCGAAATCAGCTGAGGATCAGCAGCGAAATCAGCTGAGGATCAGCAGCGAAATCAGCTGAGGATCAGCAGCGAAATCAGCTGAGGATCAGCACGAATCAGCAGCGAAATCAGCAGCGGATCGCAGCGAAATCCGCTGCGGATCGCAGGGAAATCAGCTGCGGATCAGCAGAGAAATCAGCTGCGGATCAGCAGAGAAATCAGCTGCGGATCAGCAGAGAAATCAGCTGCGGATCAGCAGAGAAATCAGCTGCGGATCAGCAGAGAAATCAGCTGCGGATCAGCAGAGAAATCAGCTGCGGATCAGCAGCGAAATCAGCTGTGTCCGCAGCGAATCAGCTGAGGATCAGCAGCGAAATCAGCTGAGGATCAGCAGCGAAATCAGCTGAGGATCAGCAGCGAAATCAGCTGAGGATCAGCAGCGAAATCAGCTGAGGATCAGCAGCGAAATCAGCTGAGGATCAGCAGCGAAATCAGCTGAGGATCAGCAGCGAAATCAGCTGAGGATCAGCAGCGAAATCAGCTGAGGATCAGCAGCGAAATCAGCTGAGGATCAGCAGCGAAATCAGCAGCGGATCCAGCGAAATCAGCTGCGGATCCCGCAGCGAAATCAGCTGAGGATCAGCAGGAAATCAGCTGAGGATCAGCAGAGAAATCAGCTGCGGATCAGCAGGAAATCAGCTGCGGATCAGCAGAGAAATCAGCTGCGGATCAGCAGGAAATCAGCTGCGGATCAGCAGAGAAATCAGCTGCGGATCAGCAGAGAAATCAGCTGCGGATCAGCAGAGAAATCAGCTGCGGATCAGCAGCGAAATCAGCTGCTGATCCGCAGCGAAATCACTGCTGATGCAGCGAAATCAGCTGAGGATCAGCAGCGAAATCAGCTGAGGATCAGCAGCGAAATCAGCTGAGGATCAGCAGCGAAATCAGCTGAGGATCAGCAGCGAAATCAGCTGAGGATCAGCAGCGAAATCAGCTGAGGATCAGCAGCGAAATCAGCTGAGGATCAGCAGCGAAATCAGCTGAGGATCAGCAGCGAAATCAGCTGAGGATCAGCAGCGAAATCAGCTGAGGATCAGCAGCGAAATCAGCTGAGGATCAGCAGCGAAATCAGCTGAGGATCAGCAGCGAAATCAGCTGAGGATCAGCAGCGAAATCAGCTGAGGATCAGCAGCGAAATCGCTGCGGATCAGCAGCGAAATCCGCTGCTGATCAGCAGCGAAATCCGCTGCGGATCAGCAGCGAAATCCGCTGCGGATCCGCAGCGATCGCTGCGATCCGCAGCGAAATCAGCTGGACAGCAGGAATCACTGCGATCAGCAGAGAATCAGCTGCGGATCAGCAGAGAAATCAGCTGCGGATCAGCGAGAAATCAGCTGCGGATCAGCAGAGAAATCAGCTCGATCGCAGGAAATCAGCTGGACAGAGAGAATCAGCTGCGGATCCGCAGCAAAATCCGCAACGTGTGCACAGGGCCTAATAGGAAAAAAAAAAAAATTCTTTATTATTTTTCCCTACCTATGACAGGGGGGGTTCACTTACTTTTTTTTTATTTTGATCACTGTGACAGTTTATCACAGTGATCAAAATAAATTTTTTGACTATGCAGGGCGCACTGCGCATGCGCCGGCCGGCCGGCGCACTGCGCATGCACCCGCCATTTTCCAAGATGGCGGCGCCCATGAAGAATCCCGGGCAGCCGCCGGGAAGGATCCAGGGACATCGGTGGACCGGGAGAGGTGAGTATGGGGGTCGGAAGTGAGGGGGGGGGGAATTGGAAGGTGGGGGCAGCGGAGGCCAGGACGAGGGGAGCTTTTAGTGACGGCGGTGACCGACCGCTGCCATCTTTCGGTGGCGGCGGCCGATCGCCGCCGTGAATCCGTGTGGGGGGGGTCAGGGCTCGGTGTCCAGCCATGGCAGATGCTATTGCAGCATCGGCCATGGCTGGATTGTAATATTTCACCAATTTATTGGTGAAATATTACAGATTGCTCTGATTGGCTGTTTCACTTTTGACAGCCAATCAGAGCGATCGTGGCCACGGGGGGGGTTAAGCCAACCCCCCTGTGGTGAAGCACAAAGGGTCCTGTGCCGGCGGGTCGGGTGACCTTTCAGTGACCCCGGTCACCCGACCCGCAGGGACGCGATCCTTTCATGACGCCACATAGGCGTCATGGGTCAGATTGGCACTGATTTTCATGACGCCTACGTGGCGTCATGGATCGGGAAGGGGTTAAATCCCACGGCTGCACCACCTTAGCCGGCCCCCACCATGACAGGACCGCAGGAGAAGACAGGGAGCAGGCACCGGGACCAGGGAGAGGGGAGGGGATACTTACCAACCGGCGCTGGCTGGGAGACAGGGATCCTCTGGATACTGCTCCACCTGCTCCGCACACTGTCGTGGAATCCTACCCGGACCCACCGTGGCGCTTCCAGGGGCTCCACACCGGCCGAGGTAGGAGATCCCCCGCTACCTGGGTCGACCGGCCGGCCTGGGTCCTCCTGAAGATCTTCATCTGGAGGAAACCCGTCCTTCAGGAACAGGAAACCAACTGATGCGTGGGAGAGGTGCCGCCCTTTTTGTATCTGTAGGTTTCCTGTTCCTAAGGGGCGGATTCCCCTCTCTCTGTAGTGCTGTCATGGACGTTCGAATAAATAAGTATTCGATCACCTACCTAACCCTGCTCATGCCAGCACATGTCCAGATCCATTTGAAGTTCGCCAGTGACTATCTGGATGATCCAGGGGATGTATAGGAGAAAGTCATGTGGTTAGAGGAGACCCCTCAAAACACACAAAAAAAAAACCTTTTGGTATCAATTCCACTCGCCGTGTTTGGAGGAAAAAAAAAAAAAGAAAACAGACTAGTACAACCCCGATAACACCGTCCCAACCGACAAGCATGGTGGGGACATAATACTTTGGGGTGGGGGGGATTGCACCATATTGAATGGAAGATGAATAGGGTCATGCATCGCCAGATTTTGGCCAGCAACCCTCCTTCCCTCAGTAACAGTATTAAAGATGGGTCTTTGCTGGGTCTTCCAGCATGACAATGACCTGAAACACACAGCCAGAGCAACCAAGTAAGTGGCTCGGTGAGAAGCATTTCAAGGTCCTGGAGAGGCCTAAACGAACCCTATAGAAAATCTTTGGAGGGAGCTGAAACTCAATGTTGCCCAGCGACAAATGCCGAAACCTGAACGATCTGGAGAGGATCTGTATGGAGGAGTGGGCCAAAATCTCTGCTGCAGTGTGTGCAAACTTGGTCAAGAACTACAGAAGACATCCGACCTCTGTAAATGCAAACAAAGGTTTGTACCAAACATTAAATTCTACTTTTCAATTGTATAAATTACTTCATGCAATAAAATTCAAATTATGTAAAAATCATACAATGTGATTGTCTGTTTTTTATTTTTAGATTCTGTCTTTCACAGTTGATGTGTACATACGATAAAAATTACAGACCTCTCCTTTCTTTGTAGGTGGGAAAACTTGCAAAATCAGCAGTGTGTCAAATACTTATTTCCCAGTTGTATATAACAGCATGTGGTGATTTGATGTCTATGGCACACATTACAATAACGTAACACTGGCATCGTATGGGAATACATATAGGAATTAATAATACACGAGCCATTGTATGCTCTTCATAAAACAGTTGCCATAACAGCAGCATTCCTATAAGGTTTTCCTATTTTGATGCACATTTATGGCATAATATTACTGAATTTCTATTTTTGCTGCTGTGGCTTCACATAGTGAGAGAAATAATGCAACAGTAAGTCTATGCATTATTTTCTGCCATGATTGTGTCTGCTGATCATTATATATTCACAATAGCAAACATGTCCTTTCTTATTTTTTTTATGACTATGCTTATACTGTAAGTTTGATGAAGGTCAGTTTGACCGAAATGTCACATAATTTATACACAAACTAAATACGATTAACCCCTTACTGCCGAAGCTTGTTTTCAACTTCCTGATAAAGCCTATTTTTCCAAGTCTGACATGTGTCACTAAATATGCTAACAACTATGGAATACTTTAACATATCCCAATAATTATGAGACTTTTTTTCTTCCATGACGCCTTGTACATAATAGTGGTGATTTTTTTTTGTTGCTAAAATCTGTGTTTATTAAAATATCAGAAATTTGCTGAAAAATTAGTAATTTTCAACTTTGAATTTTTATGCAATTTTAGCAGAAATTTCTACTACACAAATAGTTCATAAATGACATTTTCCATAGGTCTACTTTCCATCAGAATCACTTTCAAATGTCCATTTTGTAAGGATGTTAGAAGGTTTAGAATTGTAACTTTATTCAATGCTACAGATTGTCAGGAAGCACCTATACACATTAGGAGGTCCAGCGATCCCCTGCACAACTTTAAACAAGGGTTTAGGGGGACCTTTAGGCTGGGGCTACATTGAGATTCTGGTGTTGCATTGTGAAATCACATATAATGATATCTCTGCCTCAAAGTTGCCAAACGTATTGGATTATACATATACTTTTGGACATGCCAGCTGTCTGAAAAATTGCTGTCACAAAACACGTCACCATGTAGTCTCAGTTTAACCCCTTAGTGACCAAGCCAATGTTTACAATTCTGACCACTGACGCTGAGGTTATAGCTCTGCAAAGCTTCAATGTATCCCACCAATTCTGAGATTGTTTTTTCGCCACATTACTTCATGTTAGCGGTAAAATTTCTTCGATAAGACTTGAGTTTATTTTTGAAAAAAAAAACAAAAACGGAGATCTGGCAAAAATGTCACAAAATAGTATATAACATTTCTCACATGTCTTTTACATCAGCACAATTTTGGAAACAATTTTTTTGTCAGGAAGTTATAAGGGTTAAAAGTTGACCAGCAATTTCTCATTTTTCCTACAAATGTACAAAACCATTTTTTTTTTTTTTTTTTAAAGGGACCACCTCACATTTGAATTGTCTTTGAGGGGGTCAATATGACAGAAAATATCCAAAAGTGACACCATTCTAAAAACTGCACCCCTCAAGGTGCAACCCACATTCAAGAAGTTTATTAACACTTCAGGTGCTTCACGAGAACTAAATCAATGTGGAAGGAAAAAATGAACATTTAACTTTTTCACAAATTTTTTTTACTTTAGACGCAAACTTTTTTTTTATTTTCACAAGGGTATCAGGAGAAAATGGACCACAACATTTGTTGTGCAATATCTCCTGAGCACACCAATACCCCATGTGTGGGGGAAAGCCCCACAGTTTGGGCACATAGCAGGGCTCAGAAGGGAGGGAGCACCATTTGACTTTTTGAATGCAAAATCAAAATTGGCTGGAATCAATGGCAGGCATCATGTCGCATTTGGAGACCCCCTGATGTGCCTAAACAGTGGAAACCCCCCCCCCCCCCAATTCGAACTCTAACACACCTCCAAGGCCAGCTCTAGGAAAAAAATTAAAAAATATATATTTTATTGTTTTTATCTAACAAAGGGGGGTTTGATTTACCTTTCCCCCCCAATCACTGTGATAGACCTCACCACAGTGATCAAAATGAATCAGTAGGAAAAATCAATTTTTTTTGTTCAATTTTGTTCCAGGAAGATGACGTGGAGGGCCGTGGGACAGAGCAGGAGGATCCGGGGATGTCGGAGATCATATCAGAGGAATGATAAATGAGAGAGCAAAAAACCTGATGCGACGGTTCAGGCGTTGTCCGGTTTTTTTGACGGATTGAAAAAACCTTCATAGACACGTTTTTTTCCAGAAGCCGGAATCGACATTGTGGCCGGATCCGGAAAAAAAAACAAAAGAAACGGAAGAACATGCGGTGCGATCCGGCGCTAATACAAGTCAATGAGAAAAAAATTGATCCGTTTTTTAAAAAAATAAGCCGGATTGCGCCTGAAGGCAAAAAACGGAAGGAAGAAAGAAAGAAAGAGAGAGAGCTTGGTTTCCAGAATCCAGATTAGTCTTTTGACGGATTGGACAAATGACTGGTCCGGTACCATAGACTTCTATTGTTTCCGGTAAAAAAAAACACCCGTTGCAGTGACTGTCTTGTCCGGCCGCCGGAATGTACATTTCCGCCGGATCCGGACAAAAACGGATGCAACGCAATGACATCAGTCGCAATCCGGCGCTAATGAAAGTCAATGACAAAAAAACGCATCAGGTACCGGATCTGTTTTTTAAACACGCCGGATCGCACCTGACGTCAAAAAACTGATGTGTGAAAGAGGACTAAGCCAAAACCAGGGTGGAACAATCAGAGGAAAAGTATAACAGAAACATGCCACCACTTTTGTATTTATCACCCACTCCTGTTTTGACTTGCAAATACTGAAGTAAAAAAATCTCACATAATACTGAAAGTGTGAATGTGGCCTAAGTGTAACAAAATCTTCAGAGAATTTTTGAAGCACATCTCTAACATCCCACTCAGCAGATTTCTACATAGAAAACTTCTTGTTACATGGCTATACTGTCCAAATTATATGCATGAATAAAATCACACATCCTAATTAAACTATTTACTACAAACACTTGGGGTTGGGTTTCTGAGTGCATCAGGAGCTCACAACTGCCATTTGCCAAATGAACGACCACAGAGGAGCATTGCACGGCGAATAAGCCTCCTTACCTTGACACGCCAGAGCTGGTATGTCACTCTCCACAAGGAGAAACCTTAGACCCTAGTCCAGAGCCTCTCATCTAGCCAAATCAGATCTCTCCTACTTTGCACTGACGAGGACCAACAGTCCGAAACACCGTGTCTGCAAATGGAGATTCTGATTTGGCTTTTATCCTAAGTCATATTACAAGACTCGTTAAAGGGTTGATTGTGACTTGTAGGATCGCTACTTCCAATAGGTGGCGCTATAGAGTACAAGTCCTCTTTGTTTGAAGAGGCAATTTGCATATTAAAATTTCCCAGAGGAGCATTGCACGGCGAATAAGCCTCCTTACCTCGACACGCCAGAGCTGGTATGTCACTCTCCACAAGGAGAAACCTTACCCCCCAGACCACACTGAGAATGGGAATTATTTTTTTTAACCAGACCAAAAATCCAGTCTCAGGGCTTGTTCACACGACAGCAGATTCGCTCATCCAAGAGAATCTGGTCGAATATACTGAGGACACTCAGATCAAACTCCGATCCAAGTGTCAGGTTAGTGTGATCTGATTCTATTGGATGACAGAATAGGAGCACATGTGAGGAGAAACATGAAGAAAATTTCTCCATCTGCTCCATTCTGAGTCCACGGAAATCAGACTGCACTTTGATGACATCCGAGTACAGTCTGATGTTCTCCACATACCCACAGACTTGAATGGGTGAGAGGCATCCGATTTCACAGTGAAATGGCAGCATGCTGAGATTTTTCTCACCGATTCTGTAATTGAAAATCGTGCATCAGCGCTGAAGATTAAATAACATTGATCCGAGTGCTATCCGATCAAACATGAGATAGCACCTGTCAGAAGTATAGTGTTGTGAGCAAGCCCATACCACACAAAATATCTCAATAACATTTCCCTCATTACATAAGCATAATTTCTAAAATGTTATTTTATTTTGTTAGCATTTTAAAAGCTTTAAAAAAACAGTTGCAGCAACTCTTCATATTTTCATCAAAATTTACAAAAAATTTTTTTTGGGGAACCTATTAAGTTTTGAAGTGACTTTGGGAGACCTATATATTGGAAAACCCCCAAAAATGATACCATTTTAAAAACAGCACCCCTCAATATATTCAAAACTGCTGTTATGTAGTTTATTAACCCTCCAGGTGCTTTTCAGGAATTAATGCAAAGTGGCATAACAGGAAAGTAAAATGTAATGTTAAATGACTGAGCCACTGATCACACAAAATACACAGATAGTGATGCCCTACATCAAACCCAGGTCCCTCCTGCCGGACCCAAACGGGTTCTGGGCATCAGAACTGGCATCAAAGTGGGCAAACAGCCCATTTTCACAAATTTGAACAAGTAACTGATGTTTTTAAGGGGTTAAATGACTTTGTATTCTTAGTGTGAGATCAGTGGCCCAAAGTCATTTAACCCCTTAAAAACATCAGCTATTCAAATTTGTGAAAATTGGCTGTTAGCCCACTTTGATGCCAGTTCTGATGCCAAGAACCCATTTGGACCAGGCTGGAGAGACCATGTTTTGATGTGGGGCTCCCTGTTCTGTATGTCTGCAGTGAGATATCAATGTCCCAAGTCAGTTAACCCTTTCATTAACACCCTTCTGTGCCCACTTTGATGCCCATTTTTGTGCCAGTTTTATAATTATTGTAGCTGTTTTTAAAGGAATCTGTCACCCTATTTTTGCCCTATGAGATAGGGCCACCGCCATCAGGGGCTTATCTACAGCATTCTGTAATGCTGTAGATAAGCCCCTGATGTTACCTGAAAGTGAAGAAAAACGAGTTATAAAATACTCACCCAGGGGAGTTCCGGGGGACAGTCCGTTTCAGAAGGAGTCGTGGTCCGGTTCGGCGCCTCCCATCTTGTACTGTAGTGCGCCGGACCTCTCTGACCTTTCCCGATGCCTGCGCACTGCAGTACTCTGCCCTCACCAGGGCAGAGCAGTGCGCCTGCGCAGGAGCCGCGACGGAAAGAAGAGGCCAGCGTCGCTACAAGATGGGAGGCGCCAAACCGGACCATGACTCCTTCCGGACCGGACTGCCCCTGGGTGAGTATTTTATAACTCGTTATTCTTCACTTTCAGGTAACATCGGGGGCTTATCTACAGCATTACAGAATGCTGTAGATAAGCCCCTGATGGCGGTGGCCCTATCTCTTAGGGCAAAAATGGGGTGACAGATTCCCTTTAAGTGTATTCACATCAGGTCACCTAGCAGTATTTTATGTTATTATTGTGATGCTTATTTTCTGTTGTTAAACCTACAAAAAAAACAGAAAAAAAAAATGCTGAATAAGAAACTGATAAATAAGAAATCAACTTCAGCCTCATCCACATAGCTGTCATGTAATAAGTGAAGGGAGGGGGGTAACTAATGCAATGCGGCAAATATGGAGAACCACCAATGTGTGTTTACATAGATATCTAGACTCAGCAGGTGCAGGCTGGAACGAGTACCGGGTACTCACCATAACACACACACACAGCAGGTGGAGGCTGGGACAAGCCCCGGGCACTCACCATATCACACACACACACAGGCTGGGATGAGACCCGGGCACTCACCATATCACACACAGCAAGTGCAGGCTGGGACGAGCCCCAGGTACTCACCATATATATCACACACAACACACACACACACACACACAGCAGCTGCAGGCTGGGACGAGCCCTGAGCACTCACCATATCACACACAGCAGGTGCAGGCTGGGATGAGCCCCAGGTACTCACCATATCACACACAGAGTGCAGGTGGAGCCAGGTTCATACACAGCAGGTCAGCTGGACGAGCCCCAGGTACTCACCATATCGCACACAGCAGGTGCAGGCTGGGATGAGCCTCGGGTACTCACCATATCACACACACAGCAGGTGCAGGATGGGACAAGCCCCGAGTACTCACCATATATCACACACACACACAGCAGGTGCAGGCTGGGACGAGCCCCGGGTACTCACCATATATCATACACACAAACAGCAGGTGCAGGCTGGGACGAGCCCCAGGTACTCACCATATATCACACCACTACACACACACACAGCAGGTGCAGGCTGGGACCAGCCCCTGGTACTCACCATATATCACACACACAGCAGGTGCAGGCTGGGAAGAGCCTCAGGTACTCACCATATATCACACACACACACAAGCAGGTGCAGGCTGGGACGAGCACCAGGTACTCACCATATCTCACACACACACACACACAGCAGGTGCAGGCTGGGACGAGCCCCAGGTACTCACCATATCGCACACACACACAGCAGGTGCAGGCTGGGACGAGCCCCAGGTACTCACCATATCACACATAGCAGGAGCAGGCTGGGACGAGCCCCAGGTACTCACCATATATCACACACACAGAAGGTGCAGGCTGGGACGAGCCCGAGGTACTCACCATATATCACACACACAGAAGGTGCAGGCTGGGACTAGCCCCAGGTACTCACCATATCACACACACAGCAGGTGCAGGCTGGGACGAGCCCCAGGTACTCACCATATATCACACACACAGAAGGTGCAGGCTGGGACTAGCCCCAGGTACTCACCATATCACACACACAGCAGGTGCAGGCTGGGACGAGCCCCAGGTACTCACCATATCACACACACACAGCAGGTGCAGGCTGGGACGAGCCCCAGGTACTCACCATATCACACACACACACACAGCAGGTGCAGGCTGGGACGAGCCCCGGGTACTCACCATATATCACACACACAGCAGGTGCAGGCTGGGACGAGCCCCGGGTACTCACCATATATCACACACAGCAGGTGCAGGCTGGGACGAGCCCCGCGTACTCACCATATATCATACACACAGCAGGTGCAGGCTGGGACGAGCCCCGGTACCCACCATATATCACACACACAGCAGGTGCAGGCTGGGACGAGCCCTGGGTACTCACCATATATCACACACACAGCAGGTGCAGGCTGGGACGAGCCCTGGGTACTCACCATATATCACACACAGCAGGTGCAGGCTGGGACGAGCCCCGCGTACTCACCATATATCATACACACAGCAGGTGCAGGCGGGACGAGCCTCAGGTACTCACCATATATCACACACACAGCAGGTGCAGGCTGGGACGAGCCCTGGGTACTCACCATATATCACACAGCAGGTGCAGGCTGGGACGAGCCCCGCGTACTCACCATATATCATACACACAGCAGGTGCAGGCTGGGACGAGCCTCAGGTACTCACCATATATCACACACACAGCAGGTGCAGGCTGGGACGAGCCCTGGGTACTCACCATATATCACACACAGCAGGTGCAGGCTGGGACGAGCCCCGCGTACTCACCATATATCACACACACAGCAGGTGCAGGCTGGGACCAGCCCCAGGTACTCACCATATATCACACACACAGCAGGTGCAGGCTGGGACCAGCCCCAGGTACTCACCATATATCACGCACACACAGCAGGTGCAGGCTGGGACGAGCCCCCAGGTACTCACCATATATCACGCACACACAGCAGGTGCAGGCTGGGACCAGCCCCAGGTACTCACCATATATCACACACAGCAGGTGCAGGCTGGGACGAGCCCCAGGTACTCACCATATATCACACACACACACACAGCAGGTGCAGGCTGGGACGAGCCCCAGGTACTCACCATATCACACACACACACACAGCAGGTGCAGGCTGGGACAAGCCCCCGGGTACTCACCATATCACACACACAGCAGGTGCAGGCTGGGACGAGCCCCGGGTACTCACCATATATCACACACACAGCAGATGCAGGCTGGGACGAGCCCCAGGTACTCACCATATCACACACACACAGCAGGTGCAGGCTGGGACGAGCCCCAGGTACTCACCATATCACACACACAGCAGGTGCAGGCTGGGACGAGCCCCGAGTACTCACCATATCACACACACACAGCAGGTGCAGGCTGGGACGAGCCCCGAGTACTCACCATATCACACACACACAGCAGGTGCAGGCTGGACGAGCCCCGAGTACTCACCATATCACACACACAGCAGGTGCAGGCTGGGACGAGCCCCGAGTACTCACCATATCACACACACAGCAGGTGCAGGCTGGGACGAGCCCCGAGTACTCACCATATCACACACACAGCAGGTGCAGGCTGGACGAGCCCCAGGTACTCACCATATCACACACACAGCAGGTGCAGGCTAGGACGAGCCCCAGGTACTCACCATATCACACACACAGCAGGTGCAGGCTAGGACGAGCCCCGGGCACTCACCATATCACACACACAGCAGGTGCAGGCTGGGACGAGCCCCGGGCACTCACCATATCACACACACAGCAGGTGCAGGCTAGGACGAGCCCCGGGCACTCACCATATCACACACACAGCAGGTGCAGGCTGGGACGAGCCCCGGGTACTCACCATATATCACACACAGCAGGTGCAGGCTGGACGAGCCCCGGGCATTCACCATATCACACACACAGCAGGTGCAGGCTGGGACGAGCCCCGGGTACTCACCATATATCACACACAGCAGGTGCAGGCTGGGACGAGCCCCGGGCATTCACCATATCACACACACAGCAGGTGCAGGCTGGGACGAGCCCCGGGCACTCACCATATCACACACACAGCAGGTGCAGGCTGGGACGAGCCCCGGGTACTCACCATATCATACACATTCAGTATCACAGGCTGGGACGAGCCCCGGGCATTCACCATATCACACACACAGCAGGTGCAGGCTGGGACGAGCCCCGGGTACTCACCATATCATACACATTCAGTATCACAGGCTGGGACGAGCCCCGGGCATTCACCATATCACACACACAGCAGGTGCAGGCTAGGACGAGCCCCGGGCACTCACCATATCACACACACAGCAGGTGCAGGCTGGGACGAGCCCCGGGTACTCACCATATATCACACACAGCAGGTGCAGGCTGGGACGAGCCCCGGGTACTCACCATATATCACACACAGCAGGTGCAGGCTGGGACGAGCCCCGGGCATTCACCATATCACACACACAGCAGGTGCAGGCTGGGACGAGCCCCGGGTACTCACCATATATCACACACAGCAGGTGCAGGCTGGGACGAGCCCCGGGCATTCACCATATCACACACACAGCAGGTGCAGGCTGGGACGAGCCCCGGGTACTCACCATATATCACACACAGCAGGTGCAGGCTGGGACGAGCCCCGGGCATTCACCATATCACACACACAGCAGGTGCAGGCTCGGACGAGCCCCGGGTACTCACCATATCATACACATTCAGTATCACAGGCTGGTTAGCCATCTCTCCTCTTAGACGCCGGGTCTCTCCTCTTCCCACGTCGCACTCTACCTCCTCCGGAGCGGCTCCGTCTTCTATTGCGGCTCCGCTGGTTACAGCGAGGTTGGGACTACTGAACGGGTCATGACCGGACAGAAGTCACAGAAGAGTGGAGGAGCCCGGACAGCAATGGCGGAAGCGGTACTACGGTAGCACTTCAGGCAGACGTGCAGTGAACGCCGCATCCTCTCCCGATACAGCACCACCGCTCCCGTTATAGAAACATGACTGGGATTAAACAATGATACGTCAAAGTAGTTCCGGCGCAGCTGCTGCCTCTCCTTCCGCCGCTTAGCCGATCAATATTACTATCCAGTGATGGCCACGGAAGCCGAGGAGGTACATTCCACTGGAAGTCAGCGTATCCGAGGATGACCCGGGAAGGAGAGTGACGTCATGAAGTGGGCGGGCTTACAGACTGCTGCTGCTCACACCTCCCGGTCTAGTACGGACACAGCTGTGACTGTTGATGCTTTTCTTGTTGCAAACATCATTCTGTCTGCAAATCTCCCAAGTTTTAAAGCTGATTAGAATGGACTGATTAGTGTGGCTGCAAATGTCAGATCACGCCCTTAACCACCCATCTAGTCACACCCTAGCAACCCCCTAACCACACCCTTTTACCATTTAATTCTCCCTGTCCACATGAAGAAAATGTTAGCTAGTGATCCTGCCATCTTCCCCAGCCCCCAAACTCCCATGTCTTTATTCAGCCTATATGAAATTCAATTACATTTCTCCACGTGATCCTCCTTTATTCCCGGTCCTCCGGTGAGTCCCTGCCTCTGTTCCCGGTATCAACAACCCAGCACTCAGTCGGTTAGCGCAGCAGTTCTGAACGGGCACTCAGTCTACAGTGGTACATCCTCCTAAAGCCGCAGAGCTCACGATAGGCTGCTGCGCTGTCCACTCTTAGGCCATCTCAGCACTCTACTCTGCTCTCAGCCATGTCCTCAGCACACTCTGCTCTCAGCCATGTCCTCAGCACTCTACTCTGCTCTCAGGCCATGTCCTCAGCACTCTACTCTGCTCTCAGGCCATGTCCTCAGCACTCTACTCTGCTCTAGGCCATCTCAGCACTCCATCTCTCAGGCCATGTCCTCAGCACTCTACTCTGCTCTCAGGCCATGTCCTCAGCACTCTCACTCTGCTCTCAGGCCATGTCCTCAGCACTCCACTCTAAGGCCATCTCAGCACTCCACTCTGCTCTCAGGCCATGTCCTCAGCACTCTACTCTGCTCTCAGGCAGTGTCCTCAGCACTCCACTCTCCCTCAGGCCATGTCCTCAGCACTCCTGCTCTCAGGCCATTCCTCAGCACTCACTCTGCTCTCAGGCCATGTCCTCAGCACTCACTCTGCTCTCAGGCCATGTCCTCAGCACTCCACTCTGCTCCACCATGTCCCCACTCCTTGTTCCTCAGCACTTCCACTCTGCTCTCAGGCCATGTCCTCAGCACTCCCCTCTGCTCTCAGGCCATGTCCTCAGCACTCACTCTGCTCTCAGGCCATGTCTCCGCACTCACTCTCCCCTCAGGCCATGTCCTCAGCACTCTACTCTGCTCTCAGGCCATGTCCTCAGCACTCCACTTCTGCTCTCAGGCCATGTCCTCAGCACTCCACTCTGCTCTCAGCCATGTCCTCAGCACTCCACTCTCTCTCAGGCCATGTCTCAGCACTCCACTCTCAGCCATCTCACACCATCTCGTCCCTCTCAGCATTCTCACACTCTGCTCTCAGGCCATGTCCTCAGCACTCACTCTGCTCTCAGGCCATGTCCTCAGCACTCCACTCTGCTCTCAGCCATGTCCTCAGCACTCCACTCTCTCAGGCCATCTCCAGCACTACCATTCTCCTCTCAGGCCATGTCCTCAGCACTCACTCTGCTCTCAGGCCATGTCCTCAGCACTCCACTCTGCTCTCAGCCATGTCCTCAGCACTCCACTCTCCTCTCAGGCCATGTCCTCAGCACTCTGCTCTCAGGCCATGTCCTCAGCACTCTACTCTGCTCTCAGGCAGTGTCCTCAGCACTCCACTCTGCTCTCAGGCAGTGTCCTCAGCACTCCACTCTGCTCCCATGCCATTCCTCAGCACTCACTCTGCTCTCAGGCCATTCCTCAGCACTTCACTCTGCTCTCAGGCCATGTCCTCAGCACTCTACTCTGCTCTCAGGCCATGTCCTCAGCACTCCACTCTGCTCTCAGGTCCATGATCCTCAGCACTCCACTCTGCTCTCAGGCCATGTCCTCAGCACTCCACTCTCCTCTCAGGCCATGTCCTCACATCACTCTGCTCTCAGGCCATGTCCTCAGCACTCTACTCTGCTCTCAGGCATGTCCTCAGCACTCCACTCTGCTCTCAGCAGTGCCAGTCTCACTAAGGCATCTGCCGATCCACTCTTAGGCCATCTCAGCACTCTACTCTGCTCTCAGGCCATGTCCTCAGCACTCACTCTGCTCTCAGGCCATGTCCTCAGCACTCACTCTGCTCTCAGGCCATGTCCTCAGCACTCTACTCTGCTCTCAGGCCATGTCTTCCAGCACTCCCTCTAAGGCCATCTCAGCACTCACTCTCTCTCAGGCCATGTCCTCAGCACTCCACTCTGCTCTCAGGCCATGTCCTCAGCACTCCACTCTGCTCTCAGGCCATGTCCTCAGCACTCCACTCTCCTCTCAGGCCATGTCCTCAGCACTCTGCTCTCAGGCCATGTCCTCAGCACTCTACTCTGCTCTCAGGCAGTGTCCTCAGCACTCCACTCTGCTCTCAGGCAGTGTCCTCAGCACTCCACTCTGCTCCCATGCCATTTCCTCAGCACTTCACTCTGCTCTCAGGCCATATCCTCAGCACTTCACTCTGCTCTCAGGCCATGTCCTAAGCACTTCACTCTGCTCTCAGGCCATGTCTTCCGCACTCTACTCTGCTCTCAGGCCATGTCCTCAGCACTCTACTCTGCTCTCAGGCCATGTCCTCAGCACTCCACTCTGCTCTCAGGCCATGTCCTCAGCACTCCACTCTGCTCTCAGGCCATGTCCTCAGCACTCCACTCTACTCTCAGGCCATCTCCTCAGCAATCTACTCTGTTTTCAGGCCATATCTTCAACACTCCATTCTGCTCTCAGGCCATCTCTTCAGCACTCCACTCTGCTCTCAGGCCATGTCCCAGGCACTCCACTTTGCTTTCCGGCTGTGTCTTCAGCACTTCACTCTCCTCTCAGGCCATGTCCACATCACTCCCCTCTGCTAACAGGCCATCTCTTCAGCACTCCACTCTGCTCTCAGGCCATGTCTTCAGCACTCCACTCTGCTCTCAAGCCATGTCTTCAGAACTCCACTCTCCTCTCAGGCTATGTCTTCAGCGCTCCACTCTGCTTTCAGATCATCTCAGCAACCCACTCTGCTCTCAGGCCATGTCCTCAGCACTCTATTCTGCTCTCAGGTCGTCTCCTCAGCAACACACTCTGCTTTCAGGCCATGTCCTCGGCACTCCACTCTGCTCTCAGTCCTTGTCTTCAGCACTCCTCTCTGCTCTCAGGTCATGTCTTCAGCACTCCTCTCTGCTCTCAGGCCATTTATTCAACACTCTTATACTTTGCACTTCTTTTTTTATTTAACTTTTTTTTTAATATGTACAGCTCAGGCAAAAATTAAGAGACCACTACATCAAAACCCTGTCATGGGCAGCCCATTCTCCAGACCTGAACCCCATTGAAAACCTCTGTAATGTAATCAAGAGGAAGATGGATAGTCACAAGCCATCAAACAAAGATGAACTTGTAACGATAATGTAAAATATGATTATGGTTTTCCTTATCATCGTCACCTACTTCGAGAACGTTCCTAGCTTTACTGACACTCCAGCTACAACCACTGGTGTAATGTGATACTAGCTTGCTAGCAGCTTCCCCCCCTCACCCCGTCCTAGCAGCTGAGAAAACTTGTTTAGCAACTCTAAAACCACATGGTCTCTTTGTCTCCACCATGTGCAGCCCCTTTCATAGACAATAATGGTAATCTGATCATTTGGTCATAAAACGCTGCGAGTTTATGATTAAATAAAATACAAAAGTTGCAGTTCTGCGACGTGCATCGACTAAGCTTCATAGCCCATGTTTTTCACGGTTCCAGCGCCAACAGAACCAGAGAAATGGATTTCTCCGGAGCGGTGTGGAATAACTAGTTCAGGTTTGGTTGTGGATGAATGCCAGCAACAAGCTGGAAGAGATGATTCTATGTGTGTTTCTATACGGGGTAACCTCTGCGAGTTATGATCGTTATAAATTTTCAGAACCAAATCTGTAACTCTGAGCTAGGGGAGGGGGCCAGTAAACCAGCCCCTTTAATGATGTCACAAGCCCAGAGGTATAAGTACATCCCCCAGCCTAACCTCTGCCTCTTCTTGCCTGGGAATCTGCAGCAAGCAGACCTTCCAATGCATTGGTACGTCTGGCTCCTCCCCCCAGCATGGTTTTGCCTAAGATGATCTAAGCAATATGTGAGTTTATTTCTTTTCTTTAACCCTGTTTTATTTTTAATTGCTTGTACATATTTTAATTGTCTCAGATTGTTACATCTTTTTTATACCTTGTAAACACTGCCAACTGTTTGGGAGTAAAATATATAAAATTACTAGCTCTGTCTCTACGTTCTATAACGAATTTGCACGTGCCTGAAGTGAAATATGCTGCCCCACACTCTAGACTCAGAGGCTGGTGGCAGCGAGTGCGTGCTGGGCTTTGGGTATAGCTGGCAGTGACGAGCTGGTTTTATAAGTGTATTGCCTGGCTGCAGCTAGGAGTAGTTATAATCCCCTCACTGCAGCGTGCCCAATAGCCAGCACACGTCAAAGCGGCCCGTCCGGCAACTAATTATTGTAGGTACAGTTCCCTGACTGACCTGAGGGTAAGGGGGGCGCCGGAGAGCTGCAAGTTCCTAAGCGGAACTGGAAAGTGGGATAAATATAAATCCCTGCAGTTCATGACATATCGATGGCAGCAGGGGATCCTAATCCGTGTCCCCCGGGCCCTCCGTGTGTGCTGATCCTCACAATTGGTGGCAGCGGTGGGATTAATCCATGTCCCCCAGGCCTCCGTGTGTGCTGATCTTCACAGAACTGCTTAAATTTTTGCACCAGGAGCAGTGTGAAAGACTGGTGGCAAGCATGCCAAGGCGCATGAAAGCTGTTTTTGAAAATCACGGTTATTCCACAAAATATTGATTACAGAACTCTTCATGAGTTAAAGGGAATCTGTCACCCTAAATTGG